>CM074721.1:269904742-271104742 GCA_037306005.1 Rhinophrynus dorsalis | reverse complement strand
ACCCTTTAAGTGTCAGATAAGTGTGCAAATACGTTGGCAATTAAGGTGTTAACTACACATACAATTTGATAATGACTAGGAGGGAAGCAGGGTGTTTAACAAAGAGGAGAGGTATATATCTCCTATACTAAACAGCACTATGGCAGCTTCCTTTCTCACATCTAACTTTTTATACATGCAAACTAAAAACTATGTATAAGAAAAGTAGATGAGATCAATAAAGATAAAACTATAATGATAAAATAAATTGAAATTAAATAAAATCTAATAAAAATCAAAGGCACTACTAATAAACATTAACAGAGTTTACAGATTGCTGGATCTAATGTAGTATAGTGTACAGTGTAGATTTTGAATTGTTATACAAAATGATACTGTTCAGATATCCATAATTAGTACATATGTCCACTTCATATCCTTTTGGGATGGGGCTCATCAGGGTCCATAGGTGTACAGTCTGTCCATGATGTGTCTCAGAATCACTATATCCAGTATATGTCTACTTACTTAATATACATTTGGGATGGTGCTCATCATAGTCCAAGATCAAGTTGATGCTCCCGTCTCAGAATCACTATATCCGGTCTGTATTTTGGTATCTCTTCCATTGTGTTTATGGCATCCTAGGCCTCTCTTGGTCAGTCGGTCCTGTGAATCTCTCATCTCTCTATGCATTTCAGTGTGCCTTCTTCAGAATAATGAGTGTGCTTGAACATCGCTAACCCTAACTTATCACTGAATGCACTAATGATTGAACCAGTGTTGAGGGATTATTAGGAGATTGACATAAGACATTAAGGCCTTGATCCAAATGTTGGAGACGGCTGTTTTTTCTGCCGACAACATTTTTTACAGCACAGTAAGCTATTCAAATGTCTGTGCTGTGAAAAAATACCAGCAAATAAAAAAGCACCGTCGCGAGGTAAAGTTAAGAGGTGTTTTCATCCATTGAAAAGGATGAAAACACCGTAAATTGAAATTCAAATGTCTGAGTTAGCCAAGAACAGGCGATAACTTTCCTGTGATAACTTGAGTCCCTTAACACCTATTTTTTTTTAACTTGAGTCCCTTATCGCCTGTTTAAACAGCCGACACAGACGCTTGAAGTTAAAAAACCTAAGTCCTCAGTGGATGTATTGATATGGGGCTCTAAGGCCCATATCAATACATCCAAAGGATAAAAAATGTGTCAGACGTTAGTAGGATTAACCCTATGAGTGTCAGTGGGGTATAATTACCCCGCCGGCATTCATAGGGTTAACTCGTCTAAGTTCAAAAAAACATCACAAGTAACACTTACCATTAATCCTGATGTCCAGCGGAGTCCTCGGCTTCCTGGTCATCTGTCCTTCTTTTCTATCTTCTGTCTTCTTTCTTCTCTTCTATCTTCTTTCTTCTATCTATAAAAGAAAAATATAAGTATGAGTTAAAAGGCATAGATACGTGAACCCCTTGAGTGCCAGATGGGTATGCAACGCATTTCAAAGGAATGCGTTGCATACCTCTCTGGGGCCCAAAGGGTTAAAGTACATAGTAGCGTGCCAGTCTTCAAATAAAAATCGCCCATATAGAATAATAATAATAAACATGTTAGGAAATGTTTGCCATATATCGTAATGCCAATGTATTTCTATTGTCTATAAGTAACTAAAAATCCAACTCAGCTTAATTTGTTGCTGTCTCCGTGGCTACCCTTTTATATGGGCAGCCTTACTTCTAATTCCCTACAGCCATTGGCTGAGATATGCTTACGCATCTCCCAGCCAATCAGCTTTGAGCGGCTGTGCTTTAAACTGATTGGCTGTGAGGTGCGTAAGCATAACCCAGCCAATGGCTGTGAGAGAATAATAAGTAAGACTACTCATATACAAGGGCAGCCTCAATTCTAATTCCGTCAGACCGGAGCGGGCATTGGCCCGTGAAGAAGAAGAGGGGAGGGCTGTGCCACCTTATTCTGTCACCGCCACTGCCATAGTACCTCACACAGAGGCAGAGACAGCAACAAAGTAAGAGAGTGACTGTCAGGAGACAGAGAGGATCCTGGAACAACCCCAAACGGAGCAGGAGGGATACGCAACCACAGCAGCCCAGCCGGGCCGGGTCAGTACACAGAGCAGGAATGTCAGCTGTGCCGGGTCGGTACACGGAGCAGGAACGTCAGCCAATCCGAGTCAGTACACAGAGCAGGAACGTCAGCCGGGACGGGTCGGTACACAGAGCAGGAATGTCAGCCAATCCGAGTCGGTACACAGAACAGAAACGAGATGCAGAATAGTGTGGCAGTCCGGGTCGGTACACAGAGATCACACGAAATACAGGAACAAGCGCTAGTAACAGAAACACCACGAAAGGGCACCGGATAATTTAGAAGACCCAGTATTTAAGGACAAATACTGGGCGGGGACAAGTCACTTCAACCAATGGGCGAGAGCAGTAGTGGAAACTGACAGAATGTCGCCAGCATAGCACAGGCACCGTGATACCATCATTCAAGAATTAAAATGAAGAGATACTGGTTTTGTAATATCGTTATTTACAATAGCCCTAATATGCTCCCTGATCCTCTCTTTTAATGTTTGACTGGTCTGACCTACATATTATTTAGAACACGTTACATGTGATCAAATAATCCACATTAGTTGTCCAACAATTTATGTACTGACTTATTTTATATGTCTTTACTGTAATATTATTAGTAAATGAATCACCCATCTGTACATAATTGCAGGATAGACACCTCCTAGCATTGCACCTATACATCCCTACAGTCTCAAGCCAAGTGGGGACCCGTGGAGCTTCACTATGGAACAAACTCGGTGACAATCTATTGCCCAAGGTATGAGCTTTTTTAGCTACAAATGAAAAACCATTTTCCACAGCTGGCTTTAACCTTTCATCACAGTATAATATAGGGACATATTTCCTTATAATTTGCTTAATTTGATTAAATTCAAGGCTGCATTCAGTAATTAAGAAGGTTTTATCATTTATACTCTTATTCCTGTTTCCTGATCTCTTAGGACCTAATAACATTTTCCTATCAGTCTCTGTTGCTCTCCTATAAGCCAAGTCCAACAATGGTTATGGATATCCACATTCTAGAAACCTCTCCTTTAATAAAAGCGATTGCTTATGGAATTCTTCATCTTCTGAACAATTTCTGCATGCACGCAGAAACTGACCAGTAGGTATGCCCTTTATTACATGCTTAGGATGACAAGACCTAGGATGCAAAAGCGAATTGCCCGAACACAATTTCCTGAATAAGGTAGAACAAACCCGACCTTCCTTGAAATACAACTTCAGATCCAAGAATTGTATTTCCTGTGGCTGAAATTCCTTATTGGAGGTTAGATTGGTGTTATTAGAATTCATGTAAACCACAAATTCTTTAAACATATCCAAAGTGCCATTCCAGACAAACAATAAATCATCTATAAATCTTTTGTACAGAATGATATGAGGGCTATGGACTTTACTACCTACAAGCATGCGGGTCTCCTCATACCAACCCTTAAATAGGTTGACATATGAGGGGGCAAATTTATGCTGGGGTGGTCCCGTGAGCACTCCCGTACAGTGGTCATCAAATAACTACTATATCTGACAGTGAGAGTACAAAAAAAATTAAACGTCCTGAAAGTAGTAGTGAACTTTCTGAAAATCCTTCCAATCGTAAAGCAAATATAAAGCATTTGAGACTTCAAAAAGCCTAAATGAATATAAAAGTAGTGAGGAGGAAGCAGAGGGCGATAATGATGATGCCATAATTATTGATGATGTGGACCTACAGTAGAATAACATTATTTGTGCTCGGGGCTTCCAGCAGAAGACTTGTAGGAAGAGTATAAATGGAAACAATGTGGCGCCCCCAAGGCGGATTAGATGAGGACAGCCTGATTACAGGACTGACCTAATAACAATATTTAAAAAAGAGGGCTGGGACGCCAAAGAGGGCAAGACTCGATATGCACCCAGTGGGAGGGGCTGCCCCTCTTATGATGGCCTAAAATTCAGGCCAAGCCTTCCACTTGTGCTTGGGGCTTCCAGCAGAAGACTTGTAGGAAAGGTATGAATATTAATACTTGCAAAAAATGACACTTTAAACACTTATGCTTGATCAGTAAGTAAGGTATGAAAGAGCGAGCCTGACTTTGTGAATGAGGTTGTGGATATATTAGGGGAAGCATGAGAAATGCCATCTCCCCAGCCACTGTACGATGTGAAGCGGTAATAGACGAGAAAGAAGAAATCTGATGTATGTGTTGAAGGTGGCTATCGTAAGAGGGCCGCCTGATGTATGTAGGAGGACCAGAAGCTGGCTCTGTAGAAATAAGGCAGAAGAGATTACGTAGAGCCCTGATTGGGCACCACCTGTCAATCATAGGATAGAAGGGAATAGTACAGCCTTTGCTGAGTTGGTTCTTTTGAAGCACGGGAGGGCTAGTGAGCAGTAATCTACATGGAAATAAAAGTGTGATTGTAAGATAAGGTGAAGCACGTGAGTGTGCATCAAATTCACCTGGCCTGAGAAAGCAAAAAAAAGGCTATGATGATGACAATAGATGAAAGAACAATACTGGAATGGAAACAGAAAGTGTGCGTACTGAGCAGATCGAGAAACTGACTGATGAGGTGGCCTGAGATGGGAAATCAGAGATGAGGAATGTAGTGGGAAGTTTAATCCTTGAGAAACAAGGTAATGCAGTAGCCTGTGAGAACTGATGGATGGTGCAGTGAGCGTAGATCTAGGTGGTGCTAGATACCAGATGGTTATTGTTATATGATGCTGGGTGATAGTTAAGGGCGGAACGGCAGTAAGTCATGAAGGCTAAAAGTTGATGAGGATGAGAAAGGGAGCATGGGACAAGTGTTGGAAGGAAAATCTGAAAAGTAGTCCATGCTTTCGCTTATGCAAGGCAAGTATTGGAAGCTTATGAATAATGAGTGTGCTTTATTGATGAAGCTGGTTAAGGCATAACAAGATTGAAAGCCGAGAGGATGGGATGGTAAAGGTTTTAAATTGGGAAAGATCATCAGTAGCAATATTGAGACCCTGGAATAAAAGAACTGTAAATACAATTTGTAATTGAACAAAATGACATACAAGAAGAGGTAAGGTGTGAGAGCCCTCGACCTCCATGAAGAGGTAAGGTGTGAGAGCCTTCTACCTCCACCAAGGGGTAAGGTGTGAGAGCCTTCTACCTCCACCAAGGGGTAAGGTGTGAGAGCCTTCTACCTCCATGAAGAAGTAAGGGATGGTAGCCTTATACCTCTTAAGATGAGGTAAGGTATGGTAAGTTACTGCCTTATGAAGATAAAATGTGTGGTGGAAACCTTCAACCTCTAGAAGAAATAATTTGGCAGTGAATTAATCCTTCAGCCTTTGCGAGAAAGGTAAGGACATGTAAATTAACCATAACTTAAGTTCCTAACCTTCAGCCTCTATGAAGAGGTAAAGTGCAGTGGGAACCTTAGGCCTCTAACAAGAGATAACTCTGAAATGGAGGTAAGGACGTGCAGTGGGGTGAAAAAAGATACCTTAGCCTAAGTGAGGTGGCTGAACTATGTGTAGAATCATTATACTTAAGTGAACAAGGAAGATAACTGAACTTGCAGTAACTGGTCCCTGACATGTAACTAGCAATGATTAAGGAAGTGAACTACTCCTTTGCCCCCTGTTAAAAGGTAAGGAAGTGAAATATCTTGGGTAGTGAACTAATCATTTGGTCTTTGCGAGAAAGGTAAGGATGTGAAATTAACTGTAACCTAAGTGCATTACCTTTGGCCTCTACTAAATGGTAAGGATGGTGAATGTAAAGAATAAAAGTGCAGTGGATCCTTTGGTCTCTGGAGGAAGTAAGAAAACATTTATAAAAGTGACTGAATTCTTTGACCTCCACTGAGGTAAGGAAAGATGTAATACCGGACTTACTGTGACCTGGGAGAGGAGAATTGATTACATACTTATGTAAATAGACAAAGCAAAATAACTTACCCTTAATTCAACCTACTAGTGACAGGATGCAAAGTGAGAATTCTTAAGACATTGTGATTGTTAGCGTATTCTTATATACAGTGATGGAATGTGAAAGGAGCAATAGGTGGCTGCAGACCAGTGTGAGCCTGCAATTACATTGGTGGTATGTGAAAATATATACATTCTTAATGCTAAGAAAATCTCCTAAACTAATGATGATCAAGGAGTTCTGAAGGGCTGAAAGGAAAATAATGCTATCAGAATAAAACAAAAGAGCAAAAGCTAACTTCTGTGGCAGAATCTTATTGAAAGGAAAAGGGGGGGGGGGGTGTAGCATGAGAAAAAGAGGAGGTGAGGGATGTGGAGTGAGGAATAGGAAAATTAGCTGCTTGATTAAATACTTAAGTGTATATCGGCACTGGTGCTGGTGAGCTGACTAGCGATGAGCCTCACCTACTTCACGGTGACTAACTGTGATGGGGCTGTGGGGACCTCACGCTATGGAGAAAAGAACCATTGCATCTTTGAAATGAACAATAGCTGGGGTCCCCACAGTATGTAATGTGGGGAAGGGAGTGTTAGTTCATGTGGTATGGGAGAACTGGCAATGAGGGGTCCTTGGCCAGGAAATGAATAAGAGGAATCTACCTAACTCTGTGGAGATGTAAGACTATAATGGGTTTACTCACACTATGGAGAAGAGACTACGTGGGGCGGAATACTGCCCTTGCAGTGAGGGAATGAGCTAAAAGGCTGTTGAGGTGGGTGGGGTCCTTCGACTTTCATGAAATGGAGAGGAATAGAAAGTCCTGCTGTTGTGAAAAGGAAAATGGGATGAGGGATTCTTTGTCTTCAACGATGAAGTAAGGAAAAGAGGGATATTATGGCCTCTGTGAAGAGGTAAGGAAAAGAGGGATCTTATTAGGGATAGGCAAAAATTGGCACCGTGCGAAAACCAAGTTCGTGAGAAATTACGCTTTTAAAACAGCGAGTAAAATTTTCTTTTTTTTTTGCCCATTGGCCAAAATTCCCTGACAATTTTTCAGTGGTTAGAAAGTTTCCGCCCATTGATTTACATTGTTTTAGCTTTTTCCCTATAAAAAGTGACATATTACAAGAAGTGAAACACAGTAGAAGCAGCTACAGAGCGAGGTAGATGTGCTGTGCTGTTCTGCTGTGAATTATTTGTTAAACTGAGGAAAGAGAGGCTCATAGTGACTGCTATAACTATGAGCAGTAAAAGGAGGAACAAGAAGGACCCTTATTATGTGTACACTGAGTGTGAGGAGGAAGAGGTGACTAGCAGTATTGAATCAATGCTGTCCAGTCCCCCTAAATCACGTTTGACCTGTTCTTTCCGTACTTCACATCGAGATTGGTTGTAGTTCCCTGGGGCGCCTCGTTTACTCATCTAGCGGCCCTGCAGCCACATTCAGGTCTGTGCGTCCGTTTAACCCTTACAGGGTTGGTGCAAGTTTAGCTCTTGTGGGTCACAGTCATTGCAGCATCACTCTCTGTGTTGGTACAGTTGCCTATCTACCTCCAGTGTCACCCTTCGCTCTGGGGGTCACGCTATTTTAGCACACTGTCAGTTTCACTCACCCTAGTTCACTAGGGCACCCGTATTCGCTTAGCGATCTGTCAGTTGTTGCTCTATCTGGTGCACAATTATTCAGCTCCTACTGCTCCGGCAGTTCCCTTGATACCCTACACGGTAGGGTCCTGTTGCCTGGTCACACACTGTCAGTGTCCTACGGCCCTGTTGCCCTGGGTCGGCTGTCTTGGGGTCACTGTCAGTATTGTATATCCGTGGGCCTGCTATTGGTTCCACGTTACCTCTCAGTCTTGTCCGGTACGCTACGTTTAGGGTGTAGTGGCCTTCCACTAGTATTACCTCTTGTTTAGAGGATCAGCTGCCTACCTCTTGTTTAGAGGATCAGCTGACTACCTCTCATTTAGAGGATCTGCTGCGTCCATAGTCCCTCTCTAGCATTGGAGAGATTCCGTTTGGGTCTCTGCACTACTAGGGCCTGCTTGTTGTTCCAAGGCCTAGTAGCTCTCTCTTGGTCCCTGAAGTGGTTGCCTCTTGAGCTGGTACTGCCTCCTCCGTACTGGTGGGCTCCACTACCTCTCCCAGGATACACAAGAACTGTCTGTTAACCTGATCCTGTGTCAGTATTGTTTTATTGCCTGTACTGGATCCGTGTGGGTTACAGAAGTATCACTGTACGTTATCTTAAAAAAACTGTGTTTTACTAAACCTTACGTGTCTGTGTGTCAGAAAAACCATAACGGCAAGTTGTCATGTGTCCTTAGCAGGGTCTGGACAAGGGGTATAGTGACAGCTGCAGTACTCGGTTTCGGGTCTCATGGTGTTTGGATACAGTTGTGCCACCAGATGTTATTTATCACACACACTGTGCATATTGCAGTTGCTGATGAGAGGCACAGTCCCTGCTCTCAAGAGAAAAAAATATATTCTAATAACAACACACCCATGATTTTGGAGTAGGGGAGAAGAATTATTGGCCAACTTCTTTGATCCACATAGACTGGGGGCTGCTTATTGTGCTACTACTGCCTCAGGCGCATCACTGGAGATAGTTGTCAATCAACCATGTTACTGCTATTGTTGATCCCATTCCCTTTCAGCTACCTAATCATCCTGCTGGTTAAAGTCCTACAAATCAATGTTACCTCAAGGCTTGGACCTCTAACAACAAATCTAACAAATCATCCTCTACAAAATACTCTATCAAGTTAAATGGCAGCTTATGTCAGGGGGTTCCTGTCTCTATCACTTTACAAGTAGAGTGTAGACACTGCGCCCAGATACCAGGCTAACACAATGTGGGATAGAGAGAGGTGAATCTAAATCAAAATATATTACAGACAAAATAGATCAGGTGATATACCATAATATATGTATTCAGCCTTTGTATTTTCCATGTGAAATATGATCTTATTTGTATATTGGACACTACATACCAATGTATCGGAATACATATATCTTCAGTGAATACTAGTCTGACCCTGAAACTGTAGTCAATAATAGGCGATAATCCTCTCAATACTGCAGCTTGTCTTTAAGCAAGTTCATGCCACAGGAGAATTCTCTCAATGATGATAATATCACATGCAAAATGAAAACAAAAAAGGGAGGGGTAGGCAGCGCAAGAAAATATCCTCTAAGTGTAGTAGATAAATATAGGATCATGTACATATCAGAGATATCATTAAAAAATAATTTTTAATACCAAAAATATTGCGTGCAAAAAATAATCACAGAAAATATCTCATGGATATATAAGATACTTAGTAATACATAAAGATAATAATCAAAAAATAAACTAAAAAAAGGAAATCTGTAATCTGATACAGTAATAGCCTCTGTTGAATATATTATATATACAATCCTCCCTATGATGTTAATATTCAATTGTAAATCATATGCTATGTAACGTGTGCAGAGTTTGAACAGATCAGTTGTCAAATATATGTACAGGGTGCAGAAATGAACTGGATTAAGTTCATATGGAATGACTGCTTACAGGAAGTTCCTATATATGAGGGCACATCTGTAAATATTCGTAGTTCTTCAGAAGTAATAAGTAAAGCCACAAACAATAAGATTATCTGCTTACTAGAAAGTTTCTTTCATCATTGCCCATCAACAACCTCCTTGTTGCTGCTTCCTGTGTCCTCTGGTTATTCCTTTCTTGTACTATGTCACTCTACTTCACAGATGTACAATGTGATCCCACACCAGTCTTTTATCTGTACTCTGATCTCGATCAGTGTCCTCTCTTTCTTACACTCGTGGAAATCCAAGCCGGTTTATGCGTTTCGGCGCAAACACTGTACCTTCGTCTAGAGCCTGGAGATGCTCTGCTGCTCTGTCCCTAATTTATTAATGTATGATCCAATCACCAATCAAAAAACCGTGATACATTGGGATATCGTTAATATTACTCATATTAGGTCACACTATAAACAATCTTATGTGAATTACATATGCATGTTATTGAGTCTCTATCCCACAGTATAATTAGAGATCATTATAATTCTTTGGATACGTATTCACAACTGTTAGTCCACAGTATCCATGGTGAAATTATTGCTCTTTTGGGCTATAATGAATCTAAATATTCCAACGTATTGAGGGATATTACTTTGTGGCCAGTTATTGTGGGAGAAGAAATTCCCTATTAATGAGTCCTACCCTAAAATACAAGGGAGGCATTTTTTTTCAATTAAATACAAAACAAAAACATTTTACATAGATGTAGATAATAGGAAAATTGAATTATGTATTGTTTCACAAAACCCGTTTGAAGGGATATATTATAGATTTTGCTCTATTCAAGATCCTTTTTTTTATATAGTGCCCATTTATATAAATATTAGTTGGAATTATCACTAAAGGTCCCAAAATTAACCCTTGATTGGGGAATCATTCGTAATTTTACTTGAATGTCAGATAATTTTGAGTGTCCATTTATACAAAGTAATCTTCCTTCATTTGGAGTATTTTTCATTCCTATATTGGTATTTTAGAGTGCTGTTCCTTGGCTGCAGGTGTAGTTCATAAGGTGGGAAACTGAAAAAAGTCTTTAACCTGTTTTTAAAGTGACATACTGATACATATGCCTACCGGGATCAGGAGTCCGAGAACAGGGGTGCACAACTACACAAAGGAATGTGTTTCCAGGTGTACTCTGGAATGTTAATTGATTCCTTCTTACTTCACCTTGTGTCATGAGAAATGTCATAGCTGCCAGGCATTTCAATTGAAAACTGCCTTGGACCATTCAAAATAATCACACAACAGGCAACTGAAACACAATAATGCCTCTCAATCTTTTCATACCCTTTTACAAGCCACTGTTATCGTTATTATCTACTCTCCAGTGGTGTAGCTAGGATAATGTGTTCAAATGAAATCATTTTAAGGAGGCCTAAAATAGGGTTGGTATTTGTGAATAGGCATTTTTCATGTATGTATTTTGGAACATAACTATAAGTAGATAAATTATGGGGTAAGTCAGATGCATAGCATTTATAGAAAAAACCCTTGGATGTTAGGAGTTAACCCCCCCCCCCCGTAATCAATGTTGAATTTTATGTGTTACATTTGGCACAATTTTCATTTTACAAATATGCCCCTTTGTGTTTGCAGGATCATGACATGCGCATCGTGAAGGCCTCCAACCCTTCAAACCCCCCTTTACCTTCCCAACTACTCTCCCCACCAATAACTGAAACATACACCTTGGATGGAATGAAAAGGCCACAGCATTTTATTTAAATATCAAACACTAAACTTTAACTTTATTAACAATTGTATTAACCCTTATACAAAAATAAATAACCATCACAATAACTTAGTGCTTGCTAGTATAATCACTTGACTGCGGGCCATGCCACCATCCACCCTATCTATTTGGATGTGGCAAGTTGTAGCCCAACAGCCGTACACACCTCGACTCCCAGGACCATGCCCACGAGTTGTGAACCATCACCACTAAGCCAGTGCTTTACCAGCAAGCACCCCTCCAAGCTGTGACAAAACCAACCATACAGAAAACACCAGCCACCAACATACCAGCCCCTTGTGCCACCATCCGTTCCTATTCCACCAGCAGCACCCACCTTGGAGTACTACTGACACAGAAGTAGGGCGGGTGGACGGGGAACTATCCACCTGCTGCTACACGCTCTTCTTTCTTTTTCCAATATGGCTGTGGGACCACAATCCCCCGCAGCCAGTACTTCCCGTTTGCATCTTCTTCCTGCTTGACGTGCTATGTCAGGCCCCCCTTCCGCCTCCGAAGTGGCTACGGGGGTTTCGTGACATGCAAATCATCAAGGCCTCCAACCCTTCAAACCCCCTTTTACTTCCCAACTACTTCCCCTAAATAACTGAAACATACACCTTGGATGGAATAAAAAGGCCACATCATTTTATTTAAATATCAAACATTAAACTTTAACTTTATTAACAATTGTATTAACCCTTTTACAAAAATAAATAACCATCCCAATAACTGAGTGCTTGCTAGTATAATCACTTGACTGCAGGCCATGCCAACATCCACCCTATCTATTTGGATGTGGCAAGTTGTAGCCCAACAGCTGTACACACCTCGACTCCCAGGACCATGCCCAAGAGTCCTGAACCATCACCACTAAGCCCGTGCTTTACCAGCAAGCACCCCACCAAGTCACAGCTGCTTGACCCCCCTTAAGCTGGCTGGGCCCCGCCACCCACCAGGAACAAGGCCCTTTCAATACCATCCTTAAACCCCTCCAGGAAGATGTCCAACACAATATCTGAGAGGTGGACACCATCCCTCAAAAACAACGGTGGCTCCCCTTCGAGCTCCTGATGCCTAACCACCACCCCGCCATCCATACGGACAAAACTGGCCAGCATCTTGTTGACATTCTGCCTACTATGGTCCACAGCCCCTTGTGACCTAGCGTCACGCCACAGCAGCCGCAGGACAATCTCCGACTACACCAACACTGTAGCCGGAAACAGTACCCCCAACCGCTCCCAGTCCCATTTAAACACCCAAACCAATTCCTGCTGCGAAAGGAAACCCAAGTCATTCCCCCCAGCATGCACCAGCAGCACATCTGGAGGGGAACTGACCCTATCAGTCTTCACCACTAACAGCAGCACTTGCTCCCAATGTATACCCCCCTCCCCCAACCAATGTACTACCACATGGCCCTCGGGAAAACCCAGCCGTGTTCCGGCTCCCCAGACTGCAGTTCTCCTCTGGGCCCAGCAGACGTATGAGTGGCCAACCAACCAGACCACCCGTAACCGAACATCTGAAATGAGAGAAAAGAATAATGTAAACCTCCCGTATTAGAACAACAACCTGGACCGCACATACAACCTAAAAGGGCTAGACTCCCACCGCACAATCTTCCAAACCATATCATCCCCCAAGCACCACCGGGCCACCTCAGTTGCCACCTCGATCAGAAAAGAGTGATTGCCGAACTCAGACGCATTCAACCCCAGACACTGCAACCCTTTCTTGAAAACCCTCACAAACTGGAAACGGGACAACGAAGTCCCATCCCCATGCATCAGAAACGACACCCGGACATACTCCCACACACAGGCCACCGGCACTCCAGCAGCCCCATCCCAGAGTGAAATAAGCACCCCCTCCCTGCCTGATCAGTCTTGGACTGCTGTAACTTCACCACCACACACTCCTCACCCAGCTGCACATCACCGAAGGCAAGATCCCCAGGACACTGACGATTAAAGCTAACCAGCTCCCCAATCCGAAACGCCCCAACAAAGGCCAAGGAAAAAGCCTCCCAAAACAACACCACCTCAAAAACCGAAGAACAGATCTCCCCCAACCCATGCAAGAGACCACACAACACCCTAAAAGACACCGGGCAGCGAGAGTCCCATGAAACCCCTTAGGGTCTGCCGCACCAAGAAATCCTTGGTGACAGCCGACCAACCCTGAAGTTTAAACAAAAAGGCCAACGCCACCACGTGAGCATCAACCGCCGCCCCAGACCACCCATCCTCACAATAGCGAGACAGCAACCACAGGAGGACCTCCAACTGTCCAACATCAGAATCGGGCCCCCCCCCACGGCCTCCACCAAAGAGAACCACTCCATCCAGCAACCCTGATACCGCGCCCACATCCTCAGGGCCACCGACCTCTGAATCAGGTCTCCAAGAATCTGGAAAGCACTTCCTACAGATGTCCTCGGCAGGCCTTATCCTCCTTGGCCGCGTCCAGCACCAACTCCTTGAAGCGGGTGAACTGAAAACGAAAGAGGGAATCGGCAATTACATTCAGATACCCTGGCACGTCTCACCCTACACCACACTTCAACTCTAGACAATGCAACACTAGCAGACGCAGCAAACACAGCAAAGGGGGAGAAGAAGCCGAAACCGAGTTGATCTCCTACACTATTGCAAGGTTGTCAGAACAGAAGCAAACCCTCCTTTTCCACAACTCAGCACCCCACAGCAATCACAATCGCAAACAATTACAAAAAGGCCAGGTTCCTGGTGATGCCCACAGCCTCCCATGAAGCTGGCCACTTTTCGGCACACCACCGCCCGCCAAAGAAGGCGCCAAAAACCACAGCCGCCCACCGAATCAGTAAAGAGGCACAGATCATCCACAACCTCTTGTTCCAGCTAGAACATAGACCAACCATTAAAGCCCACGAGAAAGGAACCCCACACTGCCAGATCTTTGCCCATCCCACGATTGGTCCACACAAAGTGCTGGGGCCACGACACCCCCGAAATCCCCATAGCCAGCCGCCTACCAAACACCCTTCCCATCGGAATGATACGGCAGGCAAAGTTCAGCTTACTAAGAAGAGACTGAAGCCGACGCAAAGTCACCTTCTGCGCCCATCGCACCTCCATGATAAGGGCCCGAAGATCCACCAGCTTATCCTCAGGCAACCAACATTCCATGGCCACCGAGTCAATGACAATGCCGAGGAACTTCAGACACGTAACCAGGCCTTCCAACTTGTCCTTCGCCAAAGGGACCACAAAACACGCCGCCACCCACTGCAGTGTACGCAAGAGATACAAACACTCCTGAGAGCCCCCCAGACCGACGCAAAGAAAGTTGTCCAGATAATGCACAAGGGCATTACTCCCTGACTCCTCACAAACCACCCACTCAAGGAAGAGTCTGAATGCCTCAAAATATGCGCAGGACAGAGAGCACCCCATCGGCAAGCACAGGACAATGTAGAAATTCCCCTCGAAGCAGAAACCCAACAAGTGATGACTGTGCGGGTGCACAGGCAAGAGCCAAAAGGCAGATTCAATGTCCACCTTGGCCAGCAATGCCCCCAGGCCAGCCCACCATACCAGGGCCATAGCCCGGTCAGAGGAAGTGTACTGCATCGAACACAACTCCTGGGCAATACCATCATTCACTGAAGCCCCTGCCGGATACGACAAATGATGGATAAGCCAAAACTTACCCACTTCATGCTTCGGCACCACACCCAAAGGCGAAACCCACAAGCCCACCAACGGAGGGGAACGGAAAGGCCCCACCATCCTACCCAAGGCCACCTCCCTGGCCAATTTGTCCCTCACAACCACCGGAAAATCCTGCACCGACTTAAAGTTGCCGCCAAAACCCCCCGCGTACGTCAAGGAAAGGAATGAAAAACCCCTGTGAAACACCCCCCCCCGCAAAAGAGCCGCATCTGCAGCCCTACCGTAATGATCTAGCCACGGTAGCATTGCGCCGAACCTCACAGGCATCGCCCCCAGAGGCAGGGGGCTCCCCGGGTTTCTGACCAGGCTTCCTGTGGTGGAAACACCTAGAGAAGGAGTGGGCACTGCCACAGCCGGAACACTCAAGCTTGTAACGGCATCCTGCTCCCCATTTGCATTGGCTTCATTAAAAAGCAGGCAGAAACCCCGCTTCTGAACCGTGACACATTGCATGGGACATGACCCGCTGGCGCCCCCTGGAAAAAAACGACAAAGACTTCTGGGGACCCAGCATCTTCATCCACAAATGGATGTCCTTGTGGTCCTACCGCATCGATGGATGAGCCGCCTTAAGCTGATGGAAATGTTCACCATACCTCCACCACGCCAGCCCCCCCTAATCCTTAGACATGCACCACACCTCATCCATGTAGCAAAAGAACACCGAGCACTGTTCAGGCGCTTTCTCATTCAGGATGCACACATAGATACTGAAAGCATGCAGCCAGTTCCCAAATGTCCTGGGAATCCGACGGTACTGCTTCTTCTCCTCCTCCTCTCACTTCCTATTCTTTTCCTTATCCTCCCGCACATCTATAAAATCCTCCCTAGGCAAAAGCACAAACAATTTTACAAACTCACCCTTCCAAATACGCTCCCGCAGCTCAAACCAAACGTGGTCCCCCAGCAGGCCAGCAAAGCAAACAAATTAACCAGTTTTCGCAGTTTGCAACCCCACTCACCACACCCCCTGAGGGAACTACCTCATACAAAGCCCCGGAGGCAACCCCCCTGTCCGCTACTGCCGTAGCAGGAGCTGGAGAACCGCCCCACTCACCGACTGGACCAACCACCCGAGCCGACCCCCCCAGCTTCCCAGCTGCTTAAGCCCCTCTAAAATCCCCTGCAATGGGGGGGGGGAACCCAGGGGGAACCCACCCCCCGCCTAAATCACCCCCTGAAGCAAAAGAAAAAGACTCACCAGAGAATCCCGCATGCGGGGGCGGAGCCTAAAATACAGAACCAGGGGTGCCATGAACACCATGATGTTCTGAAGCCACTGGAACCACCACGACACTCCTCAGGCCACGAGAAAGGGAACTTCTGGCACAGGGGAAGCCCCCGCAGCCGTACCACCAACAGCCTCCTCCGGAACCGCCACCATCGCCAGCTCCACCGGATCCAGGTCCTCATCAAATAACAGGCCGTCCAACCCGTCGCCAGCTCCACCACCTGTGAAATCTGCCCTGGCCGTGATCCTTGACCAGAACACCCCGCCACATCTACAGAACCACTAGGCAACACCACTGGTCCCGTCGCTGCCCCCAACTGACATCTGCAGCCACCACAATATCACCATCACCAACAGGAAAAGCAGGGGCCACGACCGGTACGTGACTGTGCCCAGGTCCAGCAGCAGCATCACCGGAAACAGAAGCCACCAGCACATGGGTGCCACTCAAGCTAGAACGCTCCCAGGATCAAAAAAGACCCCCCTGAAGAGACAGGAAGAGGGCTCTCCCATTGAGTGGACATCCGCCGCCGAGGGCCAGCAGCCTCCAATACAGGACCTCCTCCCTTTCTTACCCCCGCACTGTGCCACGGGAAGGCAGAAGGACTAAGCCTCCGAGGTGGTCTAGCGGAGCGGGATGGGCAAGCAGAAGACCCAACTGCCTCACCGGGCGACTTAGCCAGGCATCATTTAAGCCACCTGGCGCCCTGCTTATGCGCCTCCTCCTGCATGGCGGCAAGAAAGCGATCAATTTCAGAAACCTCCAACATGACAGAGTGAGAAGAGAGGCAACAGAAGCAGCAAAAAGAGAGAGTGACAGTGCAGGCAGAGTGGAGAGGTACTGAGAACGGGGGAACTCTCCACCCGCTGCTACACTCGCTTCTTTCTTTTTCCAATATGGCTGCGGGACCACAATCCCCCGCAGCCACTACTTCCCGTTTGCATCTTCTTCCTGCCTGATGCTATGTCAGGCCCCCTTGCCGCCTCCGCTGCGCTGAGTCTACAGGGTCTTCGTTACAGTACCCACATTAACCACATGTCTGTTGCTAAAAACAGACAGAAGAATTAAAAACAGACTATATATTAGGCCTTATACATAAAGAGGAGCAATTCTGGAGCAAACCAACTGCACCACAGGAAAAAATAAATTCTCTTTGATTTAAATTAGGCTTTTAACCCTCTGAATGCTGATATCTTAAAAACACAATGAGAGTTCAGTAAGGTGTAATAAAGAGGTCTTAAAGTGGAGATGACTTCAACTGTGATATCACTTCTCCAATTCCTGTGTTATTCTATGGAACCAATTCTTTAACATTTCTTAAAGGGAGAGTAATGTTTCACAATAAAAGCAGCTCTATTTAATCATCATAGTATTTGGACTTTGGAGAGTGTTATTTAAATTCTGTCAGTTGTAGTTCAAAAGTAATTCAATGACAAAGTATCCCCCTCCCGCCCCTTTTACTGATGTAACACTGCTCAGCCAGAGCAGAAGGGAGGTGCCCAGGTAGACTGCAGAGAGGGACAATCTTCAATTAAGATAAGGGAAAAACCTGAAAAACTTGTCAAGGGGGCAGGGCTTTCATTGTTCTCATAGGAAGAAGATTGTTCCCTTCTGTTACCACTGTAGGCTTTTTGAAGTGTCAAGTAATTTATTTTTACTTTTCTTCTTAGAGGGATTTTCAACACATTCTCCACTACTTTGAGGACTGGTGTTTTTAGTCTCATTGTCAGGCACAGCAGTTGATTGAACTGCTACGCCTTCCTCCTTTATACTGTCAACAATGGAATGCAACTCTGTCATCTTCAGTGTTCTTTGATGGTTTATTAATATTACTAGTAATGGTGGTGGTGGTGGTGGTGGACCTTTTTTGTGGCTTTTAAAAACAGCCTGTTCAGGAGGAGAAATATCATCATTGCTTATTGTACATGCTGCAACCATGGCTGCAGCCAGTTTTTGGACTACCACTTTACTACCATGTCCCTGACTATTCCAAATTCTTTCCTACTGCCCCTGCTCCTAATATGTTTTCTGGTCATTATTAAACAGTGAAGTACAAACAGAATTGATTGTGTATGATGTTTTGCCCTTTACAATATACTCTCTATCTTCTAGTATATGTCTGCACAGTCACTGCTCACATCAGGGTCCCTGTCTCTGTCAGCTATCAACCAAATTATTTTTATTTTTTATTTTTTTTTTAGATTTTATATTAACGGTCTCTATCAGCTTAAAAAAACAAACAAGCAAATAAACAGAAAAAGAAAACATATCTGCACAACAGCTTTTTCCCCACAAACTCATCTAACACAGAGAACAGCCAGCAGAAAGGAACTTGGACGACAGCTGTCTGTCTCTTCTTAGTCATACAAGATTTTTTGGGTAAATCTTCTTTACTCCCTTCACATACCATTAACTTCCCTAACACAGAAAAAGCAGCCAGATCAGCTGCTTGTCTCAGTCATCTAGGATTTTGGCATATTTTTGGTAAACCTACATTCTCCCTTCAAACACCCCCACCCAGAGTTCCCCCAGACTTTCCAAATACAGAACAAATGTCCTGCCTACAAGACTCCTAAACTACACTCCAGCTTTTTTTTTATTTGTCTATCCTAACTATCACACAAATATGGTGCTTTCTCTAGCTCTCACACACAGAATGACATACTTTGGGAACCTGGCACCCCTTTTATACTATCCATGTGGGAAAATAAGGGAAACGTTTCATGTGGAGGGAATTCAGTCTTACCGTTGATTTAAATACAATAAGCAAGGTGGGTAAAAAGCGGAAAATCAGCAATTATGGCAAGTTATTTCCAGCTCGACGGGAAGTGCCATTTTTTGCCTGTTTAATTTTTGAGACAAAAAATGTCATCCATCCCTATAACTAAATAGGTGTCCGTCAAGCCTCAGTCAGTTATTTTTCCCTTTTTTGTTTGCCTTTCATCTCTGTTTCAGTCTCCTGCTAGTTGTATAGTTGTTTAAAATTCACCCTGTTTCAATATAATAACTAGGGCCCCTTATGAGTCATTCAGATTTACTAATGCCTATTTGTTGTTAACAGATGTGACCTAAATTAGAATAGAGATAGAAACAGGAAACAACAGCTCTAATGCAAAATAGATAGATAGATAGATAGATAGATAGATAGATAGATAGATAGATAGATAGATATACCTGACTGCTGTATATAGGGGACTTACCTAGTCAAAAAAAATCAGTGATTTATTCCTAGAGTACATTTCCCCTTCAACTGCCCTATTTCCTTATTACTTTAATGTAATATATGCAAATATATTTTGTTTTCAGTACATACTTTCCCATCATGTAAAAGTTATCCACTGACTTACATTACCAGCGTGATCACATTGCTTGGTTATTTTCGGCAAGGTAACTCAAGTTTGCGTAATTAACTGTAACTATAAGTTGGTACTGTAACATATAGCTTATTTGCATTATTCAAACTAAATTAAGGTAATGTACTTTTAGTACATTAGTTGTAATTGTGAATAATGTATTCATTCTCATTATTTTATGGCATGACTATTTAAACAGTTAACACCTGTTCCTACAAAGTAGTTCATTAAACTATTCCCCACAGTTTTTAGTATAACAACAATTATGACATTTTTTAAGCAAATAACCAACAAAAATGTAACATTGTTTGAGGTAGCAGATTAGTTAAAGGAACGCTAACACAAAAATTTGAAATAGCTTTAAAAATCACACCTAACATAAGTGATTCATTACAACCATAAAATAAAATGTAAACTTGTTTTTAAATGGAAATTGTCATGTTGTTTGTGCTGTATATATTGAGAAATAAGAGCTAATTGATTTGAGTGACTGGGATTAGTGCCAACTGTTCTTGTATTCTGAACGGATGTTATCTTACTTCAACCCAATTTCATACAATTCTGGACAATCAAAAGGAGCCCCAGAAGGAATGTCTGCTTTTTTGGAACTCATGTAAGACTAGATTGTAGGCCTCAGAGAATCTTTTTGGATTCTAGCATGAAATACCTGATATTTAAGTATTTATAACGTCAGTTAATTCTCACGTTATTGTTCTTTTAAAGGGGCAAAGAATGCATTAATAAAGTTTGAGTGCAATAGCTTTTCAGTTAAAAATCTCCCAGTAGTTAGCTCACCCATGTTTTAATAGGCAGGAAAAGCCCTCTAAAACACACATATATACATGACAAGATGAAACTGATATTATGGGCAGGTACCTAATTCCGAAAATGTATGGGTCCATGCCACCTGCACCCCCAGTGTTATCAATGGCCAAAGACATCTTATCTATAGCCATTGCTAGAGGGACTTTTGCATGGAATAAACATCCACAGAGGCAGGTAATGGTTGAATGCACAAAAGCAAAGCTTGCATGCATTTGTTGAAGCAGTGTGTTAACACCCCATGTCAAAAAAGGGTCAATGTAGCAATTCCCTCTTGTCTCCCAAACATTTACAAGTCCCATTTATTTATCTCTCTCATCTCCCCACCTTTAACTAGCACATGCTAGCTGGTTAGATGGTCTCTGTAAATTTGTCAGGTGGTGAGGTGTATGTATGCATGTATATTTTTACTTATATAGCGCCAACAGATGTACTTAACAGTTTACAGTATACATTTTTAATACGGGTACAACACTGCAGTAGTTAAGTGGTTATATAAACAATCATAAGGGGAACAACAGGAGAACATACATTAGAATAGGAGATCCCTGCTTAACATACCATTCAGTTAGATTCATCAGACTACAATTCTGGCCAAACTTCCAGAGACCCTACAACCAGCTTCACACAGGATCACCAAGTAGATTTTATTAGAGCACAGACTGAGACAACGAAATGTACCAATGGGGGGTGCAGCATAGAGATAGGCAAAAATAGGTCTTTTTAAGGTATAGGGGTTGTGGAGGTAGACAGTGGAACAAGTGGACACTGAAACAAGGCTGCATGTCAGACAGTGTATGTATGGTTCTAGGACTACCAATGTATATATAGTGCCATGACTACCTGTGGAGAGGTTGAATAAAGCTGACATTTCAGGCAGAGTTAAACAAGGCTGAGAGGTCATAAAGTGTATGTATGTATCTATGTATGGATCTATGACTGCCAATGGGACAGTAGAACAAGACTGGGGTGTCAGTATATATGTAGTTCTGAGACTTCCAGTGGACTGTGTAAGAAGGCTGGGGTGTCTGACAGTGTAAGTGGGATTCTGCACTAGCCTGGCAATATTGTGTGTGTATAGCTATAATTGTTTTATTGTTTGTGATTGTTACTTCTCCTTTAATCCCTTAAGGACCAAATAACCTAGGGGTTGATTCCAGTTAATGACCACATAGTGGAAGTTTGGCGTGCCGGCACACATGACTGATAATGTGCACCAGTGCGTCAAACAGGGGTCTGAGAGAGACAACTCCAGTCTTGAAGCAGTCTGTTTCAGATCCCACTAGTGCTTCTGCAGGAGCAATGTATGCCAAAATGAGTGACGTGCCAGGGCCATCACTAATCCCTGAGGCAAGGAAACCTGTGACAATCCTGACATGTCACCGATAGCTAAGGTAAGCTAAGGGGTTAAAGTGCCTAGGTTTTCTTCTCCTTTAAATACTGCTATTAATACTGCTTAGATTAAATCTAGAAACAATAACTACTTTAAAATATTACCCATTATAATGCTTATCATTTGATAACCCTAGGTTTCAATTTCCCAGTGTTTCTTTTTGGCAGTGTTTAGCCCAATTACTCCTAGATATGCCAGTCTTTTGTTCCACTATGTTCCTAACTTGCTCATTTACTTTAGATATGTGCGCGTGGATAGATATTTCCATTAATTTTATACCTCTGGCAGCAAGCTCTTTTAATTTCTTCAAGTACTTGTGGTCCCTGCTCCCTTCTATATTTTGTGTCCAGTACAGTTTCTTTAAAAGGGCTCCTATCTGCCTTTGATAGGTCTAATTGCATCTCTATTGATTTCACATCATTATTATCTTTTATAGTGTCTGTCTATTTTCAGATAATGATAAAGTGAGAAATTAATACATTAACCAAATTAAATGACATTCTTTAATCATGTTTATGTAAACGTCACTTTTAGAATTGTGCTTCATCATAAAAGGTTAAAAAGTAACCATTAGATTAATTTTATCCAAGCAAAATAGGGCAAAAAAGTATCTCAGTTTTTTCTTGTATTTCTTTTTTCTTTTAGATGCCAAGTAAGATTACTGTACGTACTAAAAAAATAAAAACATCTAAATGCATCAGATTACAATCTTAAATCCTAAAGTGAAAAGGAGAAATTTGGAGTAACCCAATGACATCATAGAGGACAAATACAAATTCCCAATGATTTAAATGGGGATTTGAACTCCTTGGATTCTAGAGAGGTTTCTGACGCATAGCAAAACATTGGGATGGAGCCCTCTCAAGCATACAAGAAATTAAAAACTAAAGTTAAAAGAATATTTGTAGAATGTGAATCTACTCTTATGATGAAGTTGGTTTTCTCCAGAAATGCTTTAGCTTTCTCTCAGATATTATTTCTCATTGAGTAGGTTTCTTTCCATTTGGTGTGCACACTTCCTTATGTTACACAAGGAAACAAGATCCAAAATGATCCACAATAGGAAAGTCTTCCTACTTATTAACTGGCTGATGTATTTAAGAAGAATTGGAATAATTAGGATGCAAAATAACTGTACCATATCAGAGAAGTAAATATTTAGTTGATTTAAATGAGAGTTTTAAACCACTGATTGCTGGAGAAATCTCCAATGCATCACAAAGCAATCCAATAAAGCTTTAATCCATTCTCTCACAGTAATCATTCATCCAATTGCCCCCATTGGATATCTCCACACTGCCCCAATGTCCTCATCTCCACATTGCCCCCAATATCCACCTCTGCACATTGGCCCCAACTGCCCCCAATGTCCTCCTCTCCACATTTCCTTCACCTCTCCACATTGCCCCCAATGTCCTCCTCTCCACATTGCCCCCAATATCCACCTCTCCACTTTGCCCCCAACTCTCCACACTGCCCACAATGACCTCCTCTCCACATTGCCCCCACCTCTCCACATTGCCCCAAATGTCCTCCTCTCCACATTGCCCCCTACTCTCGACATTGCCCCAAATGTCCTCCTCTCCACATTGCCCCCAATATCCACCTCTCGACATTGCCCCCAACTCTCCACATTGCTTCTAATGTCCTCCTCTCCACATTGCCCCCAATGTCCTCCTTTCCACATTTCCTCCACCTCTCCACATTGCCCCCAATGTCCTCCTCTCTACATTGCCCCCAATATCCACCTCTCCACATTGTCCCCAACTCTCCACATTGCCCACAATGTCCTCCTCTCCACATTGCCCCCACCTCTCCACATTGCCCCAATGTCCTCCTCTCCACATTGCCCCCAATATCCACCTCTCCACATTGCCCCCAACTCTCCACATTGCCTCCAATGTCCTCCTCTCCACATTGCCCCCAATGTCCACCTCTCCACATTGATCCCAACTCTCCACATTGCCCCCAATGTCCTCCTTTCCACATTGCCCCCAACTCTACACATTGCCCCCAGTGTCCATTTCCTACCTCCCTGGTGGTCCAGCGGCGTTGCAGTAGAGGTCTGTGTGTCCTTCAGCACAGACCTCTATGAAGACCTGGTTCTCCCATGCTGACCTCTCCAATAATGCAGAGAACTAGGAGATGACGACATCTCCCAGTGCTCTGCATTACAAGAGTGGCATACACAGCTAACTGATGTTCGTGGGTCCAGGCGAGGGTCACAGGGGGTGGCCAGTCCCCTGGAGTGACAGGCCCGATCACAGGTGCGACCCCTATTGTTACGCCACTGTCCAATTGTATGTACTAACTTTTCATTTCATAATTGCTTTAAAAGCTTCATTCTGTGTACTACAGTTGGTCGGAGCACACTGAGCTTTGTTTTTCATACATTGTCTAACATTTCAAAATCACAATTTGGTATTGTATTACTTTTGAGACCTTATTTAACATTTATAATCATTTCATCACTTGTATACATTGTACTTTATTATGCATTGCAGACTGTGTGGGTGTCACGGATTTGAAGACTCTCAGACTTAAGGTTTGGTAAAATAACAACTTTATTAAAAGTTAAAGGCAGTCCCCGTAGTGTAAACATACATAACAATATAACAGTAATATAACATATAATAGGTTCTACCGGCCTTGCCTAAATACCGGGCAAGGCAACCCAAGTGACAGTTTTAATGACAGGCTCTACCGGCCTTGCCTATACCGGGTAAGGCAACCGTGAGATGACATATACCGGTTCTACCGGCCTTACCAATACCGGGCAAGGCAGCCCCCACGGAATGCTGAATGTAGGCTCTACAGGCCCTGCCAATACCGGGTAAGGCAACCTTAAAGATGGTGAATTACAAGGTTCTACCGGCCTTACCAATACCGGGCAGGGCAGCCCAAAGGAGTACTGGAGTAGGCTCTACCGGCCCTGCCAATACCGGGTGAGGCAACCTACAGGATGGTATCGTCAAGGTTCTACCGGCCTCACCAATACCAGGCAGGGCAGCTTGAGCGAGTAGACCAGCTGTCAGGTGACTAAGACAGCATAGAGCATAAGTATAGAGGTCTACTCAGCAGGAGTCTATTGCCAGGGATACTCAGACAACTGCAAGGAAGTGGACAGCGACTGACCACAGTACTGGATGTTCAGGAGCAAACCAACGTCCGCACGTTGGGACTAATGGTAATAGCGCCACCAGATTTAGTGGAGCAAACCAGCGACCGCACGCTGGAACCAACAATGTATATCGCAACCAGGTTTAGTGGAGTAAACCAGCGTCCGCACGCTGGGATCAACAATGTATATTGCAACCAGGTTTAGTGGAGTAAACCAGCGTCCGCACGCTGAGACCAACAATGTATATTGCAACCAGGTTTAGTGGAGTAAACCAGCGTCCGCACGCTGGGACCAACAATGGATATCGCAACCAGGTTTAGTGGAGTAAACCAGCGTCCGCACGCTGGGACCAACAAAGTATATCGCAACCAGGTTTAGTGGAGTAAACCAACAAAGTATGATCAGCAGCGAGAAGAACAATGTCGCCAGAGTGACGGCTGGAGCAGGAGATTCAGGAACTCAGTAGGATTAACTCGCGAGGTGCTGGAACACAGGAACACTGGAACACAGGAACACTAGCATACAGTAACACTGGAACACTGGAACACTGGAACACAGGATCAGCCAGTACAGCAGGAACAGCAGGAACAGGCCCAGAAGCCTGACAAACAGGTCAGGCAGAGTGGAGTCAGAAACACCACGAAAGGGCAACCTGGAAGTGCTCAGCCTGGGTTTAAAAAGGCTGTGTGAGGAGGGCTAAGCACAGACAGCCAATCACGATACTTAGCAAGTGACTGACACTGGACAACACCAATCACGGGCACCGTGATAGTACCCCCCTTTCAAAGACCCCCTCTCCCAGAGTAGGGTCTAGGCTTCTGAGGGTATTTGGCATGAAATATTCGTAGTAACTTGGGTGCATGAAGGTCCTTACTGTCTACCCAGGAACGATCCTCAGGACCATAACCTTTCCAATGCACCATATACTGTACCCCTCCTCTACCTCTGCGGGAATCAATAATGTTTTGTACTTCATACTCCTCCTGCCCCTCGACTTCAACAGGACCTGGCCTCACAGGTGTGGTAGTATAATGGTTACAAACCAGAGGTTTAAGGAGAGACACATGGAATACATTATGAATGCGCATAGAAGCAGGTAATTCCAAGGCATAGGAAACAGGGTTAATTTTGCGAATGATCTTGTACGGACCAATGAACCGAGGTGCCAGCTTATTAGATGGGACCTTGAGCTTTAGATTCTTGGAGGACAGCCATACTCTATCCCCGACTCAGAAGGAAACCGCTGGAAGCCTTCTGCGATTGGCATGACGCTGATGTCGCTGAAAAGACTGGGCCAGTGCCCTCTGAACTTGTGCCCATGTGGAACGGAGTTGCTCTATATGCTCATCCAGAGCTGGAATCTGCTGTGATTGAAAGGAATCCGGGAGCAGACAGGGTTGGAACCCATAATTGATCAAAAACGGAGAGCTCCCAGAGGAAGAATTAACTGCGCAGCTCCTGGCGAACTCTGCCCAAGGCAACAAGTCGGCCCAATTATCATGATGGTCAGTCACAAAACATCGCAGAAACTGTTCCAATCCTTGATTGGCCCACTCAGCGGCCCCGTTAGTCTGGGGATGATATGCCGAGGAAAATGATAGCTGTATGCCCATCTGTTCGCAAAATGCCCTCCAGAATCTGGACACAAACTGGCTCCCCCTGTCAGACACCCACACCCTGGGTACTCCATGTAACCGAAATACTTCTCGAGCAAATACCATTGCCAGTTCCTTGGCCGAAGGAAGGCCACGGAGGGGTACGAAGTGTGCCATTTTAGAGAACCTGTCTACCACCATCAATATGAAGGAGTACCCTCTAGACCTGGGCAATTCTCCCATAAAGTCGATAGAGACGTGAGACCAAGGGCGTTCACCATTAGGCACAGGCTGAAGCAAGCCCACAGGGAGATGTCTAGGGGTTTTGGCACGGGCACAGGTGGCACAGGCATTTGTAAAATTGGCACAATCTGCTCTCATAGAAGGCCACCAAAATAGCTGAGAGAGAGACCAGAACAATTGATCCCTACCAATATGTCCCGCAGCCTTAGAGGAGTGGTAGGTCTCAAGTAATCGAGTACGGAATGGCTCAGCGACAAAACATTTGCCCACTGGAGTCTCATGAGGAGCAGAGGCTTGGGATGCCAAAATCTCCTCCCCTAGTGGTGAAGTAATACTAGTACGTATGGTAGCCAATATTCGATCGGGTTGAATGGTAGGGGCTGGTACCTCTTCTCTGTCAACCTCTGCTTCAAATTGTCTAGACAGAGCATCAGCCCTAACATTCTTTGATCCCGGCAGGTATGATACAATGAAATTGAATCGGGATAGAAACAGTGCCCATCTGGCCTGGCGAGAAGACAATCTCTTGGCCTCAGAAAGATACGTCAGATTCTTGTGATCAGTTAGAATCAAAACGGGGTTTTTTGTGCCTTCAAGTAAATGACGCCATTCTTTGAGAGCGAGGATAATAGCCAGTAATTCTCGATCACCAATCTCGTAATGACTTTGAGCACTAGTCAGTTTTTTTGAGAAGAATCCACAGGGTCTGAGTGTACCGCCTTTAACCTGTCGCTGAGAGAGCACAGCCCCGACCCCAATATCTGAGGCATCAACTTCCAAAGTAAAGGGGAGTATTGGATTAAAGTGGGACAACACAGGCGCTTCAGCAAAGGCTACCTTCAACTTCTCAAAGGCCTCTTCAGCAGCCACTGGCCAGAGGGATGGGTTAGCGCCCTTGTGCGTGAGGTCAGACAGAGGTTTCACGATAGAGGAGAAGTTTTTAATAAACTTCCTGTAATAATTGGCGAAGCCCAGAAATCGTTGGATGGCTTTGATGATCTTGGGTTTAGGCCATTGTAAGAGTGCCGTCAATTTCTCTTTATCCATGGCAATGCCATCTTTGCCAATTATAAACCCCAGAAATGGTACACTGGTTTTGTGGAACTCGCATTTCTCCAGTTTACAGAATAATTTATTTTTTTGTAAGCGCAGCAAGACTTCAGACACATCCTTGATGTTTTGTGACAGGTCTTTGTAGTGGATAAGTATGTCGTCAAGATAAACTACAACACAAGATTGTAACATATCTCTAAGAACGTCATTGATCAGTTCTTGAAATACTGCAGGAGCATTACATAGACCAAATGGCATGACTAGGTATTCATAATGCCCAGATCTCGTATTGAAGGCAGTTTTCCACTCATAACCGGCTCTGATACGTATCAAATTGTAGGCTGCCCTTAGGTCCAATTTGGTGAAAATCGAGGACCCCTTAAGTCTATTAAAAAGCTCGGTGATGAGTGGTATTGGGTAGGCATTTTTTGCCATCAGCTTATTCAGCCCACGATAGTCTATGCAAGGTCGCAGTTCGCCACTTTTTTTCTTAACAAAAAAGAACCCGGCACCGGCCGGAGAAGTAGATTTCCTTATGATCCCTCTACTGAGGGCATCTGCTATGTATTCCTCCATAGCTTGGTTCTCCTCACAAGACAATGGATACGTGCGTCCCCTCGGTGGTACTGCTCCAGGACTCAGTTCTATGCGACAATCGTATGGTCTGTGCTGAGGTAGGGTGCCAACCTCTCCCTCACTGAAAACGTTGCTAAACTGCTGGTAGGCATCAGGTAGTGAAGGGGAGGTGCACAAGACCTTAACAGGATGGGTAACGCACTTATCCATACAGAACTGAGACCAAGCAGCAATCTCACATTTCTGCCAGTCAAATTGTGGGTTGTGCAACTGTAACCAAGGAAAGCCCAAAATCACGGCATGGTGAGGAGAATTAATCAATTGGAACTGCTGCTCTTCCTTGTGAAGAGCCCCAATAGTCATGGACAAGGGCATCGTTTCAAAAGTAACTTGAGCGGGTTCCAAAGGTCTGCCATCAATTGCTTCAATAGCAAGAGGGGTTTCTCTCTGAATCTGTGGTACCCAATGCAATTCAGCAAAGGTATTGTCCATAAAATACCCAGCTGCACCAGAATCAACCAAGGCCAAAACCTCAACCGAGCGTTGTGCCCATGACAATACCACCTGTATGGTGGGTTTAAGTGTGTCCAACAATGGGGACGATTGGACACCACCTAGGGCCTGTCCCCCAAGGTACCCTAGGTGTGTTCGTTTCCCGGACGTACCGGACAAGATCTTAACAGGTGACCATTTTACCGCAATACAGACATAATCCTTGTGTCTTGCGATACCTTCTCTGCTCCTTAGTTAACCTAGTGAAACCCACCTGCATAGGTTCACATGGTTCCTGTATGGATTCACTAGGTTTGGATGCAGAGGGAGGATTGGGTGGGCAAAATATGCTACTGGACACATTATCTTTTAACCGTACTCGTCGCTCTCTGGCGGTTAATCTTTCATGTATTCTGGAGTCAATTAGAATCACGTATTCAATATAATTATCTAGGTCAGTAGGTAAGTCTTTTGCTGCGATCTCATCTTTAATCTGGTTACTCAATCCTTGAGCAAAGGCTGCCAACAGGGCCTCGTTATTCCATCCTACCTCTGCTGCCAAGGTGCGGAATTCAATGGCATAATCGCCAACAGTGCGCCTGCCCTGTTGTATCTCCATGAGACGTTTAGCAGCAGAGGTAGTTCTACCAGGAGGCTCAAATACTCTTCGAAAGGATTGCAAAAAATCACAGAAATTCTCTGTGCAGGGTTTAGCGTTTTCCCAAAGTGGGTTAGCCCACGCCAATGCTCTGCCAGTCAGCAGGGATATCATTAACCCAACTTTGCTGCAATCACTAGGAAATGCGTGTGCCGTCAATTCCATAAATATTTCAAGTTGATTGATAAACCCTCTGCATAGTTGAGGGTCACCGTCATATCTCAGCGGCAAGGGTGCAGAAGCCATTAACCCTTTGACTGCGGTCCCTGGGGACCTAGACTCATTTTCCGGTGTCTGAATTGGCGAGACCACCGGGCTAGAACCGGACTTATCAGCAAGTACCAAACTGCGTTCAAGAATAGTTTGGATAGCAACCGCTAGCTGATCCAAACGTTGCTCGAGCGTATCCATCCTCCAATGGATATTCTGTGCGTTACCGTCACTCTTACTGTCTGAGGTCATGGCCCTTTCATACTGTCACGGATTTGAAGACTCTCAAACTTAACGTTTGGTAAAATAACTTAACTTTATTAAAAGTTAAAGGCCGTCCCCGTAGGGTAAACATACATAACAATACAACAGTAATATAACATATAATAGGTTCTACCGGCCTTGCCTAAATACCGGGCAAGGCAACCCAAGTGACAGTTTTAATGACAGGCTCTACCGGCCTTGCCTATACCGGGTAAGGCAACCGAGAGATGACATATACCGGTTCTACCGGCCTTACCAATACCGGGCAAGGCAGCACCCACGGAATGCTGTATGTAGGCTCTACCGGCCCTGCCAATACCGGGTAAGGCAACCTTAAAGATGGTGAATTACAAGGTTCTACCGGCCTTACCAATACCGGGCAGGGCAGCCCAAAGGAGTACTGGAGTAGGCTCTACCGGCCCTGCCAATACCGGGTGAGGCAACCTACAGGATGGTATCGTCAAGGTTCTACCGGCCTCACCAATACCAGGCAGGGCAGCCTGAGCGAGTAGATCAGCTGTCAGGTGACTAAGACAGCATAGAGCATAAGTATAGAGGTCTACTCAGCAGGAGTCTATTGCCAGGGATACTCAGACAACTGCAAGGAAGTGGACAGCGACTGACCACAGTACTGGATGTTCAGGAGCAAACCAACGTCCGCACGTTGGGACTAATGGTAATAGCGCCACCAGGTTTAATGGAGCAAACCAGCGACCGCACGCTGGAACCAACAATGTATATCGCAACCAGGTTTAGTGGAGTAAACCAGCGTCCGCAAGCTGGGACCAACAACGTATATCACAACCAGGTTTAGTGGAGCAAACCAGCGTCCGCACGCTGGGACCAACAATGTATATAGCAACCAGGTTTAATGGAGTAAACCAGCGTCCGCACACTGGGACCAACAATGTATATCGCAACCAGGCTTAGTGGAGTAAACTAGCGTCCGCACGCTGGGATCAACAATGTATATCGCAACCAGGTTTAGTGGAGTAAACTAGCGTCCGCACGCTGAGACCAACAATGTATATTGCAACCAGGTTTAGTGGAGTAAACCAGCGTCCGCACGCTGAGACCAACAATGTATATTGCAACCAGGTTTAGTGGAGTAAACCAGCATCCGCACGCTGGGACCAACAATGGATATCGCAACCAGGTTTAGTGGAGTAAACCAGCATCCGCACGCTGGGACCAACAAAGTATATCGCAACCAGGTTTAGTGGAGTAAACCAACAAAGTATGATCAGCAGCGAGAAGAACAATGTCGCCAGAGCGACGGCTGGAGCAGGAGATTCAGGAACTCAGTAGGATTAACTCGCGAGGTGCTGGAACACAGGAACACTGGAACACAGGAACACTAGCATACAGTAACACTGGAACACTGGAACACAGGATCAGCCAGTACAGCAGGAACAGCAGGAACAGGCACAGAAGCCTGATAAGCAGGTCAGGCAGAGTGGAGTCAGAAACACCACGAAAGGGCAACCTGGAAGTGCTCAGCCTGGGTTTAAAAAGGCTGTGTGAGGAGGGCTAATCACAGACAGCCAATCACGATACTTAGCAAGTGACTGACACTGGACAGCACCAATCACGGGCACCGTGATAGTGGGGTAACATTGTATTGAATCACTGTGTGTAGAATAGTGTTCAGTTTGTTCTCATTTTATTCCAACCACCACTGACTAGAAAGAGTGTGGGGCACAGAGAACACTATCATCTGGTTTTATATTATTATTTCCATTTATTTTACCACTTGTGTTGGAGTTTTCATAGCTGTTAACTGGTCCTCACCACACTTCCCCACTTCAAGCCCTAGATAACACAAAGACCCCTTTGTCACGGTTTGTTTTGACTCTCAGACACAGAGTAAGATAAAAATCAAACTTTATTGAAAAGTTTTATGGGAACCCTCACTGGCCCTGAACATACATGTATATCACATGCACAAAATAGGTTCAAACAGTAGCTTTTACAAGATACAGAATGGTAGGCTCTACAGGCCTTGCCAAAGTACCGGGCAAGACAGCCTATGGTATGAAACAACAATATGTCTAAGGCTCTACCGGCCCTGCCAATATACCGGGCAAGGCAGCCTGGAAGATGACACAATTGCAGGAATAAGGCTCTACTGGCCCTGCCAATATACCGGGCAAGGCAGCCTGAAAGGTGACACAATTGGAGGAAAAAAGGCTCTACCGGCCTTGCCAATATACCGGGCAAGGCAGCCTGGAGGGTGGCACGACAATCTGAATGTGGCTGTACCGGCCTTGTCAATATACCGGGCAAGGCAGCCTAAATGACAGAAGGACAGTGTCACGGTTTGTTATGACTCTCAGACACAGATTTAAGATAAAAACACAACTTTATTGAAAAGTTTAAGAAAACCCTTGTGGGTAGGCTACACATATAACATTAACGATCATACATAGTAGCATGAGTAGTGGTACACAAAATGTGATACAGGCTCTACCGGCCTTGCTAATACCGGATAAGGCAACCTAAGAGGCACAAGGTGGAATAGGTTCTACCAGCCTTACCAATATACCAGGCAAGGCAGCCCTAGACTAGTAACGAAGGAAAAAGAGGCTCTACCGGCCTTGCCAATATACCGGGCAAGGCAGCCTGGAGACAGGTACAATGAATAGAAATAGGCTCTACCGACCCTGCCAATATACCAGGCAAGGCAGCCTTGAGACTGGTACTACGAGTACATAAGGCTCTACCGGCCTGCCAATATACCGGGCAAGGCAGCCTTGAGACCAAGACAGCAAATAATAGGCTCTTCCGGCCCTGCCATTACCGGGTAAGGCAAACTTAAGATGGTACAATGAGGAATAGGTTCTACCGGCTGTACCAATATACCGGGCAGGGCAGCCTGGACTGCAAGTACTGGATAGCAGCAGTGGTCACCTCAGTAACTGGCTTAAGGTGTAATAGACCAGTCATGAAATGGACGGACTGAGGCCCACTGGAAAGATAGGATGGTACAGGCATCATATAATGCTGGAGCGAACCAGTTCCCGTGTACTGGAGTACACAATCTCGGCCGGTGCTGGCAAGCAACCGGTTAACACATGGAGCGAACAAGTACCCACGTACAGGAGTAAGCAAAATCTACCGGTGCTGAGAGATGTAAGGCAAGCAACCGGTTAACACGTGGAGCAAACCAGTACCCGTATACTGGAGTCACTGAACTTCACCGGTGCTGTCTAGGACTGAACAGCAGCCGGTTAATACATGGAGCGAACCAGTACCCGCGTACTGGAGAAACCAAACCACCACCGGTGCTGTCAGGAAACACTAAGCAGCCGGTTACAGGGAGCGAACCAGTACCCGCGTACTGGAGAAACCAAACCACCACTGGTGCTGTAAGGAAACACTCAGCAGCCGGTTACAGGAAGCAAACCAGTACCCGCGTACTGGAGAGACTATACCCCTACCGGTGCAACGAGCAACTGGTTAGTACATGGAGCGAGCCAGTACCCGCGTACTGGGGAAACCAAACCACCACCGGTGCTGTCTAGATAACACTAAGCAGCCGGTTACAGGGAATGAACCAGTACCCGCGTACTGGAGTAACCTAGATCTCTACCGGTGCACACGCAACCGGTTGTCAGTGGAGCGAACCAGTACCCGCGTACTGGGGAGTGAAACACAAGTGAATGAAAATGTCGCCAGGTCGACTGGAGGAGAGGTGCACACTGCGGGCAATCCAGGAGCTGGGACACAGTCGAGATGGACAGGAAACAAATCTACTGGCAGTCAACTGGATCAGGATGGCAGCAGGAAACAGCAGCAAGAACAGCAACCCCAACCGGATCAGGAACGGATCCTGGAACCAGGGAAGCTGGCGAACAGGAACTCAGGCGATCACAGATGAGCAGGAACAGAAGAATGACCCAGGAAGCTCAGGAACCCAATGCAGGCACAGGCAGCATAGAGACAACACGAAAGGGCAACCAAAGGGTGCCCAAGCTCAGTCTAAATAGGGAATACAGGGCGGGCTGAAAGCAGGCAGCCAATGGAGAGCCCCCTACAGGTAACTGACAAGGAAAGGCAGCAATCACGGGCACCGTGATAGACAGCTCCACTAATGCTGTATAGATGGAAGCAGCAGCATAAGATGGAAGAGTGGAGCAAACCAGTATCACGTATAGGACAACCAGGGAGGCCCAATCTGTGCAATAATGGAGGCAACTAGCACCCGGTGAATATGGAGAAAACCAGTACCGCGTACTGGACAACACTGGGAACGCCCTACCGGTGCTGTAATGAATAGGGTAGCAACCGGTGTAATGGAGTAAACCAGTACCACGTACTGGACCACAGGATCGCCCTACCGGTGCAATAATGGAGGCAACAAGCACCCGGTAAATATGGAGTAAACCAGTACCACGTACTGGACAACAATAACACCCAACCAGTTCAATAATGGAGGCAGCAACAACCGGTGAAAGTGGAGTAAACCAGTACTGTGTACTGGACAACAGTATCTCCCTACCGGTGCAATAATGGAGGCAACCAGCACCCGGTAAATATGGAGTAAACCAGTACCGCGTACTGGACAATGGTAATGCCCAACCGGTTCTATAATGGAGGCAGCAGCAACCGGTGAATGTGGAGTAAACCAGTACAGCGTACTAGACAACGGTATCGCCCAACTGGTTCTATAATGGAGGCAGCAGCAACTGGTGAATTTGGAGTAAACCAGTACCATGTACTGGACAACAGTATCGCCCAACCGGTCCTATAATGGAGGCAGCAGCAACCGGTGAATGTGGAGTAAACCAGTACCGCATACTGGACAACAGTATCGCCCAGCCGATTCTATAATGGAGGCAGCAGCAACCGGTGAATGTGGAGTAAACCAGTGATCAGAATGTCGCCCAAACGTCCAAAGTCAATAGACGGATGACAATCAGGATCCAGGAACAGGAACGATAGACAGGCCAGGACTAATACTGGAAAAGCAGGACGGGCAACCCAAGTCAGGAACGGAGCAGGAACAACGGCAGCACTGGATCAGGAACGGAAGCAGGAACGGAAGCCCAACCGGATCAGGAACGGAGGCAGGAACCACGCAGGAGTGATACTGGCATCTGGATGAATCGCTGACACTGGAAACAGAGCTAAACAGGCCCAAAGATACAGGTACAAGGCAGGTGACTACTGACATAGAGACACCACGAAAGGGCAACCGAAGGGTGCCTCAGCCCAGTCTATATAGGCAATACTGGGCGGGCAATAGACAGGTGGCCAATGGAGAGTACACACACCTGACTGACAGCAAAAGTCAGCAATCACGGGCACCGTGATACCCTTATAGGACATTAGCACCTAGAGCTATGCTACAGTGTCTAGATTGAAATTTGAGAAGAGAAGGGCTGGTAGTACTTTTTTGGAGAAAAAACAGAAAAAAAATGAATCTGGGTAAAAGTAAGGATAACTCTTTCTGGGGTTATATGAAACGTTGCAATAGTGGAAAGTAATAACCTTACAGAAATATTTGGACATTTTAACATTTTTAACATTTTATAGAATCATTGTGTGTAGAACAGTGTTCAGTTTGTTCTCATTTTATTCCAACCACCAATGACTGTAAAGAGTGTAGGGCACAGAGAACACTATTATCTGGTTTTATATTATTATTTCTGTTTATGTTACTATGTATGTTACTATGTATTTAGTGTAACTTACTACTTTACTATTAAATGCAGCACTGAGGAGGAGGGATTTGAAGTGTTGCCCCAATCTACTACAGTTGAGAAAACTTCAAAGACCACTAATTAATATTTGATAATCTGATAATAATTCAAGGTTAAATGGGATTTAAGCATAAAATGCAAGTAATGTATTTATTTTTTTGAATCATTGTGATATATACTTTAATCACACCACCACCATACATATCTACCACATTAAGTGTAACCTTATAAATATTGGTTAGCATAGCAGCAGGCTTACAGAAAGTAAAGCCTGAAAAATATATTTTGTAAGCTTACTGAAAGTGAAACCTTTGAAATATCAAAGCAAAGCTACCCTTGAAAAAGCCCATTGTGAGCTTCCAACAAGGTAAGCCTAGAAAAAAAAATCTGTCTTCAGGCTTACAAAATAGCCCTGAAACAAATGTGTGTACTACTGACGTGTCAGCAGTATTGGATGGTGTCACAAACCATCCCCAGAAGCCTTTTGCCTCCCAGTGACAATCACCATAAGTGATATTCTGGCATTTGCTATTGACATACTTCCTTCTCCTGCGTCATCTAATCATCAGGAGAGTTAAGCTGCTGCATGTGATTGAGACAAATGATGACACCATAATGGTTCCACTTGCCACTAACCCCAGTGTTGCTGAGGCAGCATCAGCACTACAAAAAAAAACCAACAATTCAAGTGCACCTAATTAGAAGTTAGGCAATTATGCTTCTCATCCTACATGGGTGTGTTGGAATATTATTATTTGAGAGCAGCAAGGAACTATACATTTTCATCAACAACTTCAAAGTTCACAATGTGTGGAAATGGGGGAAGGACTGCTAAGAATCACAACTGACACATGTATTCTCATTAAGCAATAATAACAGCAACCACCACCTCACAGATGTTTATGTCAGCAATGTTTATTCATCCACTAAAAAAAATCAAGTACTGATGTCATTATTGCCTTTTTCTTCTTCAAGTGGCAACAGAAAAACTTGATAAAAATGATGAGTCCTTCCTGCCACCAGCTTGGAATGTACAATGGGATGGGACTTACATACAATGTCAGATTGGGCAAACATGTGGAATATGAAGTTTAATGTGGGGAAGTGTAAAGTCATGCATTTGGGAGGAAACAATCCCAAGGCTACTTATAAACTTAATGGAATAATTTTAGGTGACTCGTTGCTAGAAAAAGACCTGGGTGTCCTTGTCAACTACAAACTTGGAAACAGTGACCAGTGTCAAACAGCAGTAGCAAAGGCAAACAAAGTCCTGTCTTGCATAAAAAGAGGTATTGAAGCAAGAGTGGACAACATTATTTTGCCATTATACAAATCATTGGTAAGACCTCACCTTGAGTATGCAGTGCAATTTTGGGCACCGGTTCTGAAAAAGGATATACTAGAACTAGAGAGGGTACAGCGGAGAGCAACAAAATTAATTAAGGGAATGGAGGACTTGACATATGAGGAACGACTAAACAAACTTGGTTTATTTACTCTAGAGAAAAGACGACTAAGAGGAGACCTTATCACATTGTACAAGTATATGAGAGGTCAATACTAGTGTTGAGCGAGCATGCTCGGCCGATGCTCGGATCGGCTCGAGCATCGCTCTGCTCGGCACATGGCGGTACTCGTCGAGTACCGCCATGTGCTCGCCCGCCATGTTCGGGTGGCGGGGATCTGTGCCGGAGGAGGCACAGATCTGAAGACGCTCCGCTGGACCACCAGGGACTGGAGGTACGGGGGCATTGCGGAGATGAAGGGGGCATTGCGGAGATGAAGGGGGACAGTGTGGAGATGAAGGGGGACATTGTGGAGATGAAGGGGGACATTGCAGAGATGAAGGGGGCATTGCAGAGATGAAGGGGGCATAGCGGAGATGAAGGGGGACATTGCAGAGATGAAGGGGGCATTGCAGAGATGAAGGGGGCATAGCGGAGATGAAGGGGGACATTGCAGAGATGAAGGGGGCATTGCAGAGATGAAGGGGGCATAGCGGAGATGAAGGGGGACATTGCAGAGATGAAGGGGGCATTGCAGAGATGAAGGGGGCATAGCGGAGATGAAGGGGGACATTGCAGAGATGAAGGGGGCATTGCAGAGATGAAGGGGGCATAGCGGAGATGAAGGGGGACATTGCAGAGATGAAGGGGGCATTGCAGAGATGAAGGGGGCATAGCGGAGATGAAGGGGGACATTGCAGAGATGAAGGGGGCATTGCAGAGATGAAGGGGGCATAGCGGAGATGAAGGGGGACATTGCAGAGATTAAGGGGGCATTGCAGAGATGAAGGGGGCATTGCAGAGATGAAGGGGACATTGCAGAGATGAAGGGGGCATTGCAGAGATGAAGGGGACATTGCAGAGATGAAGGGGGCATTGCAGAGATGAAGGGGGCATAGCGGAGATGAAGGGGGACATTGCAGAGATGAAGGGGGCATTGACCAGGCACCCTCCCCTCATCAGAGCAGGGGGTGCCTGGTGTAATGCTCGTGTCCCCCATTGAAGTCAATGGGGCTCGGGTGCTCGGCCGAGCACTCGAGCCTCCGGCGGTGCTCGGTCAGAGCACCCGAGCACCCGAGCATCGGGGTGCTCGCTCAACACTAGTCAATACAAGGATCTCTGCGGTGAGATATTTATTCCAAGGCCTGCTCAGGTGACCAGGGGACACCCCTTGAGATTAGAGGAAAGGAGGTTTAAACTTCAGCAGAGGAAGGGTTTTTTACGGTAAGGTCTGTCAAATTGTGGAATTCATTGCCCAGGGAGGTAGTTATGGCAGATACAATGGATACATTTAAGAGAAGATTAGATACGTTTCTTTTCAAAGGGGAACATACAGAGTTATACTGTTTATCAGTAGGCTGATCAGGAAGGTCTGACAAAGACTAATTTAACTGGTAGCAGGAAAGCTATAAAATTCTCAGTTACTGAGGTATGAAGCGAAGGTTGAACTTGATGGACTTGTGTCTTTTTTCAACCTAATTTACTATGTTACTATGTTACTAATGTCTGCAGATGCTACTTGATACCCTGCATTCGGTTGCTCTCCATTATGTTGGCATGTGTGGTCAGTTCAATAGGGAAGGACGAACATTTTCACCTCAAACCAAAATCAGTGAATAATGGCATTTCTGTCTTGGTGAATAATTTCCAGCTATTTTTCAGCTTTTTTTTTTACCTAGCTCATTCCATTAAAATCAATGGGAAGATTGAATTCACACACAAAACATAGCAAATGTTATTTTATTTCCCAAAGACATAGTATAAAAGAGGTATGAGGGTGCCTGTGTTGGTGGAGTGTGGGAAAAGAATCAGTTGAACAGGGAATTTTTTTGGGGGCCGTTTACTGGAATTGGGGGGGCAGTTAATAAGAAAATAAAAACTGAAGACAATTACCCCCACAAAAGACATGGAATAAAAGGGATCTAAGGAGGGTGCCTATGTTGGTGGGTGGATTCTGGATAAAGCATCAGTTGAACAGGTAATTTGTTTTTTTGGGGGGTGGGATTGTTGACTGGTATTGGAGGGAACAGTTAATAAAAAAAAAGTAAGACATTTGTATGTAATGTTACGTTATGGAGACATGGACCCCCTAATGTAAGCTGTAACTGGGGTAAGCTGACACCTGACATGATAAAGTATTTAGTAGATGATTATTTGTAGAATGTGTTATTAGATGTCCAAGCCTTGAGGAAACATTGATTTGTAGGACTTAAGCTTATTAGAGGCACAAGCCCTAAGGAAACATTGATTTGTAGGATTAGGGATGTTTGGCACAAGCCGTAAGGAAACATTGATTTGTAGGACATAGCCATGTTAGAAACAAGCCCCCAAAAATAATTTATTTTTTTGTAGGCCTATGTTTTTTTTAAAGAACAAGTCTTGAGAAATGCCCTACCAGCCTAGTTCCAACAGGTCATATCATGTTGGCCAGTGTCCACTGGCCATTGTCCTAATGTAGATGAAGGAATTTGTGACTGCTATTCTTGCTGCTGCTCCTGCTGAGCTGTTTAAGCAGCAGGATAATGATTAGGCTGCTCAAGGGGAATGGGATCAACAACAGCAGTATGATAGGTGATGGATGATGAAGGTTCCACTTGCCACGACTAGCTCCAGTGATTCACCTGAGGCAGTAGCAGCATCATAACTAGACCCCACCCCTTCAGGTATATGTGAGAAAAGAAGAAGTTGGCCAATAATGCTTCTCCACATGCACCTTCTCCAAAATCATGGGTGTCTTGAGAACAGAAATTTTTCCCTTGAGAGCAGGAACTGTGCCTCTCAGCAACTGCAATGTGCATAGTATGTGTGGTAAATAAGGGAAGGACTGGGAACAATGGATACATCTGCACTCACATCTGGCACAACTCTATCCAAACACCATGACATTTAGGGTCCCCAGTGTGAACTCACTCTACCAGAAACCAAGTACTGCTGCTGTTACTATGCCCCTTGTCCACACTCCACTAAGGACACATGACAACTTGCAGACAATTTAATAGTAATGATGAATCCTCCCTACCACCAGCTTAGCATATTCTGTGGGATGGAATCTCTTCAGAAGCTGCTTGATGCCCTGCTTGCGATTCTCCTCCCCTACATTGCCATGCAACTGCCACATCCTGACATCTACAGAGTGGCTGTAACTTGGTGGGGAAGGTAAAAGATGAACGAGGTGGATTGGCAGAAGTTGTACTTACCCTAGAGCAGGAAGGTGATGGGGAGGCAAGTGTTTTGCTCGTCATCCAATTTTCAGCATTTGGCTGGCTTTCTCTGTTCTTTCTCCTCTTTGATCTCCTCTATGCCTCTTGCTGCCTTTGGGGAGAGTCAGGCAGTACAGCAACAGCGATGCCCGATCTCTGTGGTGGGTGTTTGGCTTTAACATGTTTGACATAAATGTCATGGTGTCTGTGTTTTATGTGTGTTATCAGGTTGCTTGTGCCAAGGTGTGTTCCCTCCTTTCCCCTTTTCACTGACTTGTCACAAATTGACCACAGTGCTGTTGTTTATGACTGCACTGTTCCTGCCCCAAGAGAAAAATAGTCCCACACTCATGACTTCAGGGGGGAGGGAGAAGGTGGAGAGGAATGACCTCTTTCTTCTTCTCCTCCACATTCCCCTTCACTGGGTGGGGAAGAGGGTGATATTGCTGCTGTTGCTGCTACTGCCTCTGAATCAGCACAGAAACTAGGACCAGGAGTATTTCTGCTGCTGGCAAGCGGAACTTGTCCTAGTCCCACATCACTTTTTGACCCTATTCCCACTGTGTCTTCTCAGTTTGGGCTTAAAAGTCCATCAATGTCTCTTCCACCCCTGCTTCCCCACCATCATCCCCACCACCAGTAACCCCTTATCATGGTGCCCGTGATTGCTCTCCTTCTGTGTCAATTACCTTTAGGGGCTCTCCATTGGCTGTCTGCTGTTAGCCTGCCCTGCATTGCCTATATAGACTGAGCCTGGGCACCCTTTGGTTGCCCTTTCATGTTGTCTCTATGCTGCTAGCATCTATGGAACGTTCCTGAGCTTCCTGGGCCCCTAGCTGTGTTCCTGCTGTCAGAATCGTCCGGTTCCTGTAGTTACCTGTCCGGTAGTTCCTGCTTCAGCTCCAGATCCAGTTTGAGTTGCTGTCTGATCTCCGCTTCTGCTGCCAGTCTTCGCTGCCGCTTCTGATCCGGTTGACCGATTGAGTGCTAGTTCCTGTCTCCACCTGCCGGTTCCCATCCAGTTTCCCCGTAGCTGCTGTCATTCCTGAGGCGCCTTGGCGATATTTCTATTCTCTGCCGGATATCCAGTACGCAGGTACCGGTTCGCTCCACAGCCAACCGGCTGTCTATGCAAGTTACAACTAGCGTTCCATGTACAGGGTGCTGGTTCGCTCCATAGCCATCCGGCTGTCATGCAGCTTACAATTAGCGTTCCACATACAGAGTACTGGTTCGCTCTATAGGCCACTCGACTGTTATGCAGGTTACAATTAGCGTTCGACGTACTGGATACTGGTTCGCTCCATAGCCATCCGGCTGTCATGCAGGTTACGATTAGCGTTCCACGTACAGGGTACTGGTTCCCTCTATAAACCATCCGGCTGTTATGCAGGTTACGATTAGCGTTCCACGTACAGGGTACTGGTTCGCTCCATAAGCCATCCGGCTGTCTATGCAAGTTTGATTAGCGTTCCACGTACAGGGTACTGGTTCGCCCCATAAGCCACCCGGCTGTCTTGCAAGTTACGATTAGTGCTCCACGTCCAGGACCCTGGTTCGCTCCATAGGCCGTCCGGCTGTCTATGCAAGTTACGATTAGCGTTCCACGTACAGGGTACTGGTTCACCCCAATAGCCATCCGGCTGTCTATGCAAGTTATGATTAGCTTTCCACGTACAGGGTACTGGTTCGCCCCAATAGCCATCCGGCTGTCAATGCAAGTTACGATTAGCGTTCCAAGTACAGGGTACTGGTTCGCTCCTAAGCCATCTGGCTGTCTATGCAAGTTACGATTAGCATTCCACGTACAGGGTACTGGTTCGCTCCTTAAGCTATCCGGCTGTTTAAGCAGTTTGCATCTAGCGCTTCCAGTGAGTGGGCACTGGTTCGCTCCATAGCCATCCGGCTGCTATTTCATGTTGCTACTACGCTTCCTGTGTATGGACATTGGTTCGCTCCTTAGCTCCTGACTGCAGTTGCACCTTGTTGACTTTCTCCCAGTACTAGGTACTGGTTCACTCCATCTACCTTGTCTATTGTCGCACTGTGCATTACTGCCTTCCAAGTACTCAGGTCTAGGGGTACTCCGGAGTTATTTAGTCTGCCACTTTGGTCGACTTAGCCTCTTACGTCATCCTAGTGGCTGTGGTGCCACCTTTGCAGTCACTGAGGCTTTGTCGTTGCCATTCACTCCTTACCAGGCTGCCCTGCCCGGTATATTGGTAAGGCCGGTAGAACCTATACCATCTTCATCTTGGGTTGCCTTACCCGGTATTGGCAGGGCCGGTAGAGCCTGTATATCACTGTTGGTCCACTGGCTGCCTTGCCCGATATATTGGCAAGGCCGGTAGAGCCTGTTTACTCCTGTACCAGCTTCCTGGCTGCCTTGCACGGTATATTGGCAAGGCTCGTAGAGCCTGTCTGTTCCTGTACCAGCTTCCTGGCTGCCTTGCCCGGTAGATTGGCAAGGCCGGTAAAGCCTATCCATATTTGTGCCAACTTCCTGGCTGCCTTGCCCGATATATTGGCAAGGCCGGTAGAGCCTGTATCATTATTGTTATTACTACTTTTTCTGTCAATAAAGATATATGTATGAATGTGTATGATACCCTAAGGGGTTGTCTTAAACTTTTCAATAAAGTTGTGATTTTACCTAACTTTGCGTCTGAGATTCTTAACAAACCGTGAGACCCCTCCATGCTGCTGCTGCTCCATTACAGACATCTCACTGCTGGTTGGAAGGGGCGATGAGGAATGTGACAGAGGGTCAACTAATGTCATATTTGCCATTTCTTGTTTACCTGAGCAAGACAGACCAGCAGCACTAGCAGAAGGCACAAACATCTGATCTGTGCTCCTGGTCTTGGTGGTGGTATTATTGATACTAGGCTACTGGACAATGCCGTGGGGGGAGTGGGACTCCCAGGGTCAGGGGAATGGTGTAGGCTCCCTTGACCTCTAAAAAAAATAGCAAAGATTTTTTTTTCCAATGGGCGAAAACGGAGAAGATTTGAATTGCTTTATTAAAAGTGGACAACCACTTTTTTCACAGGAACACAACAGGACCTTTTGCCCATTCCTACAGTTCACCACACAAGGTGCAATGGGTAGTGATGAACTAGGAGAGCCTCACATTTACAGACTATTAGCTGGTGTGGGAGATAATAGTGGCAATGGTGGTACTACCAAGGAGGAAGCGCACCCTGAGGGTGCCAGGGTGGGGACAATGGAGATATTTTGCTACACCAGGCCCATAGGACAAGAGGATAACAATGATACAGGTATTACAGTTGTCAGCAAACTTCCAGGCTGGTGGAAGGTTTCTCTTGTATTTGTCTGGGATTTTCTCCACCATTATTTGTGCCCTTGGGGTGGGTCAAGGTGTGTATTGACAGCAGCACTCAGTTTCTCTTTATGAACAAGTCTTGTTGTTTATGCTGCATATACTTAGTGAGGATAGAGGTGTCAAGCTGTGTACCTTTCTTTCCCCTTTTCACTGCCTTATCACACATAGTGCACAGTGAAGTTGTTGATGATTGTACTGTTTCTGTACCAAGGGAAACATTTTCCCACTCTCATGTTTTTGGTGAGTGAGGAGATAAAGAATAGCCTTCTTCTCCAGAAGCACCTTCAATGGTTACAGTTGGTGCTGCTGCTGCCTCAGCATCAGAACTAGAGCTAGGACCAAGAATAGTGGTGTAAAGTGGAACCACATCTACCTGTCCTAGTCTCATTTCATTGCTGCTTGAACCCAGTCCCATAGTGAAAATAGTGTCTGTGACTCACTAGCCTGGTTGTCATCATCATCAACAGGCTGCTGCTCTGACAAATGAAAATCTGTCTCTGAGGATGCAGCAACAGGAATTATAGTTACAGCAAATGCCAGAATGTCACTGCTGGGGTGTGGTAATGATGCCCATTTCCAAAATGCATCTCTTTCCTCCGTTCCTTATCGAGAAAGCTCTCATACTCACTTCAACCCACCTTCACTGATCACCTCCAACAATCATTTATTGTTGCTGTCTAGGGCTGGTTGGTGTAGAGAAATATGACAGAGGGTCCTGTGCTGTTGCACTTGCCATCACTTCAGAAGGCACAGTGACAGAAATAGCTGCAGGCACAGGCAGCTGGCCATTGCTGCTGATATTGCTACCCAATTACCTCTTTTTATTATATTTCCCCTGATCCCTGGAGACAATATTAGGGGACTGAGAATCATATGGGCAGGCAGAGATAGGCTCCTTTTACTAGTGCTGATTTCTTCAACCACTAATTCAGCAGCATGAGCAGTGCCCCTCCAGCTTCTCCTGCTACTCATTGTGCTAGCCAGCATTGCAAACAACTTTATTTTTAAAAAAATCTCTCTCTCTCTCTCTCTCACGCTCTCTCTCTGTCTCTCTGCATCCACTCTTATTCTTTTCTATGCTGCATGTAACCATTATCATGGGAAAACAATGAAAATGTATGGGCTTCTCTGTGGGTGAGAATCCCCACTAAAAAAGTGGAACATTGTACGTTTTTCACTTAATTTCTCATGAGAACAAAAGGTGGACTTTTCACCCATTCCTAGTAGAGTGGGGACTGGGGAGATTAGTCCTCTTCATGGGCAAGATCAGCCTAGTCTCCTTTTTCTAGTTTAGCATCATATAATTGTCAGTTCACTTAAAGTAGATGCAACTAATATAGCAAATATACAAAATAAAGTCCTGTATGTGGTGACTAAATAGATTACATTAGAATAACCCATCCCCTGCATTTCAGTAAATGGTTTAATAAAGAATCAAGAGGATTTTATATGATGATAACTGTACTATTGTAATAATGTTACGGGGAAGCTAAAATTGTTGTTATAGCAAAATGACAGGGGAAAAGACCCACAATGTGTACAGGGTAGTAAAATTCCACATCTACCACTAAGTGTTGAATTATGGAGACAAAATGTAGCAATTTAGCTATGAAGGACAAACGTACAAGGGAGAAAAAAATGTGCAAGGGATACTAGGTTGAGATATCAGAGCTTAAGGGATGTAAGCACCGAGAGTCTTAATGAGGCATATGTCAACATAGTACAGACATTAGAAAATGCATGAAGGGTCTGTAGTTAAACTTCCTTCAATTGTTTAGTATTGCCAGCATTTGATGAAAACTTGGCTATAGGCATATTAGTGCTTAGTATAATGGACGAGAACCAGACATCTGTTAGGAAAATAATGTTAACTGGATATGGAGACTGACACTTTATTATGTGCTATAATCTCTTTAGCAATGACCTTGGATAATCAGACTAAATAGAGTATTAATCAATACATATTTTGTTGAATATATAGTAAGTTTTTTATAGGAGATTTGGTAAGACCAGGATATAATGAATATCCTGCATATTATAATAGCATATAATCTGGCATATGTTACAAAAGCAAGTGAACACAGGGTAGGTATGGAGACCTTGACCTCAATTAATTTGAGGCTGACACCAAAAACAGTAGACAGTAGGCTTGATTTAAAGGTTTGCACTAAAACATGAGTTAGGGCCAAACTGAGTACCGACCAACATAGTAAAATGGAATGGTGTGGGATCCCTTGACTGCTAGTCTGGACACTCTCAATTGCTTCCCCAGCACTATCCTAACACTTACCAGTAATGCTGATGTCCAGCAGAGTCTTCAGCACCCTGGTTAGCTACTGTCCACCTTCTTCTTTAATCTTTTCTCTTCTGTCTTCTTGTTTCTGTAAAGTTCAGTCTTCTTTCTTCTCTTCTACTTTCCAATCTGTAGTTTAACATTAAAAAAATGATGTTAAAAAAAAAAAATCCCCAAAGATATGATGGACTTAACCCTTTGAGTGCTGTACCTGAAAAAAACATATTTTTTTATTTGAAAACAATCCTTTTTTCTATGTATACATGTAGTGATAAAACAATAACTAAATCACCTCCAGGCGAATCCAGCTCATGTTCATTAAATGTAAACAATCTTACTCTCACCCAGTAATCATCCTTTAGGATAATGTGAAAAACAATCATCATTGTCTCACATAGTACTGTACACCACACTTTGCCATGCTAATGCCCTGAATATTTAAATGTATAGTTACTTTTTACCAATCAAGGAGTAAAGTTAAATTATTACATAGCAACATAGTAAATTAGGTTGAAAAAGTCCATTAAGTTCAACCTTTGCTTCATAACCATGAAAAATGAGAATTATATAAGCCTTCTTGCCTAGGGGTGGGCAAAAGCTCTAGCCGTGTTCCCGCTAGAAATTCCACGAAAACAAAGTTGTTGTCTGCTTTTTCGCGGAAAATCCGCTTTAAAATCAGCAATTAAAATCTTAACATTTTTCACCTATTGGCCAACATTCTTTGCTATTTTTTCAATTCCTAGAAAATTTCCACCCATTGATTTACATGTTTTTCGCCTTTTTTCTATAAAAACGTGACATGTTGCAGGAAGTGAAACACGATAGAAGCACCTATAGAGCGAGGTAAACATGCTGTTCTGTTCTGCTGTGATCTTGAGGCAAAATTGAAGCAGGAGAGGCTCATAGTGACTGCTATAACTATGAGAAAGTTTAAAAATCGTAAAAGGAGGAGCTGGAAGGACCTGTATGTGTCCACTGAGTCTGAGGATGTCATGCAAACCAATGCTGGGACTGAAGGGACAGACTGAGTGGAGAAAACCTTACAAGGAAACAGCCAAAGGTCAGCCTCCTCCAACAAAGGATTTGGGAGCGAGAAGCTGGAGTGCGACGCTAGAGGGCGTAGCTCGGGAGCGGTGGTTGACTGTACAGTGTTGTGCTGCGGCAAATGCCGGATAAAGGTGCTGGCTGCGAAGCCAGATTGGTCCCCTTTGGTTGAGCCAAAGGGGGCCCGCGATAACACTGTACAGCCAAGCTCTACTACCCAATCCCCAGGGAGGAATGAATCTCCAAAAAGAAAACAGGGTACTCACTCAGGTAGTAAAGGTCTCAGGAAGACAGGAACAAGTAGACTTTAACAGGATCCCAGAAGGCTGGAGGTTACCCAAAATGGAGACAGACAGGAGTCAGGTAAGCAGAGATTGACAGGAGACCAGGATGAATCCAGGAAACCCAGATATACAGGTAGAGGAGGACTAGGTAGGCAGGAACAGCTGGGCACAAACAGGATCCCTGGGTACTGGAGTAGAAAGCAAGGTGACAGCAGACTCAGGAACAAGAAGGCTCTAAAACAGGAGGCAACAGCATTATCCGCAGGAACACACAAACTGGAACAAGATACAGGACGCTATACTAACGCGTCCGACAAAGAATGCAGGCATGCTAAATACCTGCCGAGCAGAAGCAACCGGAGCGTCCCTGGCAACAGCACCGCAGCCCAGCGCGACGTCACATCCGGCCAGACGACGGAGCAGCAGGGAAGCCGCGAACCGGGTGGCGAGGTAAGCGAGAGCCCCGGTCATGACAGAGGAGGAGGGGGAGGAAGTGAGCACGACAGAACCAATGCTGTCCAGTTCCCATAAAACACCCCTATGGATCTTGGGGAAATTTATGGCTAGGGTGGAAGAAAAGGGTAGTAGTGAGAGCAGGACAGGTCAGATGTCTGTGTCTGCTGCCAGATCCTAGCAAACCCCAGTGCTGAACCTGCTGCAATATTCAGGAGGGGGAAGGAAAAGATGGTGTCAAGTGTGACAGCAGGGGACCCTAAGTCACACTTGCCATCCCCAAGCACTCCTTCCAGTGCTAGTACTACTCCTATTAAGAAGGTCCGGCAGCTTGTTAGTTAGGAGTGAAGGAGTGGGTAATCAAATTCTTCATATTACTAATGACTGTGAGGAGTAAGACTCTGGGGCTGAAATTGATGTGGTTGGTGTTAGTAGTAGTAACAGTAATGGTGAAGCAACCAGTCATACTAGTGTTAGGAGACTGGTAGGGGAATCACTTGAGAGCATCCAGACTAGCAGTCAAGGGAGCCCACATCATTCCTCTGGCCCTATGAGTGTCATGGTTCCCAGAAATAAACCAGTAGTCAGTACAGTAAAGTAAAACAATCTTTTATTAGAAAAATCACAGTAATGCACGTAAACAGATCACACACAGAAAGTGATCAAAGAGGCAAGCACTGTATCAGAAATAGCAGTCTGCCAATAGATCCACCACACTGTCCGAGACTAGGCCTCAGCCCACTGGAGCCTCGAGTTAATTCGGAATGCCCAAAGGACTAGCAGTGACTCAGCCTGCAGTCAGTCTAGGAGAGAAGTCTCCAATATATACACAACCAAGAAGACTACTGACTCACGCCTGCAGTCAGTAAACTAGTAGTCTGATAGAGTCCCAGGTCAGCACTACGATGGGTGTCTGTGGAGTGGGGACCAACACATGGAGGAAACAGACAGAGCACCCTAGTCAACACCAGAAAGGATAGTCAGACAAACCAGGTGATACACGGAGCTGGTAGTCAGCGAGAGCCACAGGTTTGCACCAGATAGGCTATCCACTGAAGCGTTGGTATGCTGGATGCACAGTGGACAGAGCCCCAGGTCAACACCAAAGTGGGTAGTCAGACAAGCCAGGTCATACACGGAGCAGATAGTCATCCAGAGCCACAGGTTTGCACCAGAAAGGATGTCTAAGCCAAATCAGAATGCACAAGGAAAATGGTCAGACAGAGCCACAGGTCAACACCAGAATGGATGGACAGACAGGCCGGGTCATATACAGTTCAGGTAGTCAGCCAGAGCCACAGGTCCACACCAGATTGGGTGTCCACTACACAATGGGATCAGGCAAAAGAGTACCATGTACTATAGATGACTGCACCACTATCAACAAGTGGCACAGAGGCAAACATTAATAAAACATATTCACATGATTCATGCGTATAGCATGAAACGCGTGGACTGAGTAGTCTTGCACTACATGAGACTGCTTCCCATATGTCTGAAGATTCAATATGTATGTTAATATTTTTGGGAATAAAATGAATATGTTTTATTAATGTTTGCCTCTGTGCCACTTGTTGATAGCGGTGCAGTCATCTATAGTACATGGAACAATTTTGAAGAGGAGAGACGGGAACTCTGACTAGCACGCATCACGAGTGGTCTCTGGGAGTACAGCCCTTTGCTTGTATCTATATATCTGCGGGTCTTCCTTGGAGCACCGTTTGTTTGCTAGCAGGCAAAAGAGTAGTCAGACAGAGCCACAGGTCAGTACCAGAATGGATTGTCAAACTAGACAGGTCATATACAGAGCCCAAGGAAAACAGGAACTGTATTGTATAACAACGCAAGGGCAACTGAGTCAGGACTCAGTCTGCCCTTTAAACCCCTCCTCAGGTAGTATGTAGAAGGAGCAGCTCAGAGGGAGGAAATAGGTAGGAGGAGACTACAGGAAGAAAACAAATAAAACAGAGGCCTGCTGCATGCTTGAAGCCTCGCACCTGCAGATGCCGCATCTAGCTTTGATGCGTCCAACCACACATCATTCTGGTGACATCAGCGTGGCATGGACAGCCGCTGAAGCGTCATTTCGAGCTTTACCTGAAGCTGCAGCGCTGGACCCAAGGTAATCTGTAACAGTGAGTCCCCTTCCCTTCACGACAGTGTCCAGTTGGAACATGATACCAAACAAGCCAGAACTGGTGGTGGATAGCAGGTGCAGCAATAATACCACCACCTCCACAAGGAGCACAAGGAGCCTGTGCCTGCTTCTACTGTTGCCAGTCTGCCTTCTTCACGTCACCAAGAAATAGCAAATGTGACATTAGGGGCCCTTCTGTCCCATTGCTCGTCACCTCCTCCAAACAGCAGTAAGATGCCTGTAATAGAGCAGCATCTGCACATAGGTACTAGTGGTGGTGGTGGTGATAATGGTGGAGAAACTGGGGTGGAAGTGACATTGATGGCGGAGAAGGAATGGGAGACCGGGATGAGGATGGGCATCACCACCACCACCAGCAGTGAGCTTTTGGAATTTGAAAATGCTCTTATTCCTGCTGCTGAGTTGAAGGGACAGCAGGATGCTGAGGGGCAAGCTAGTGTGCCACAGACCACCGTGGACACAGTGGGAATGGATTCAACAAGTGATGCGGGACTATGACAGGTCTCACTTGCCAACAGAACCAATACTCCTGGTCCTAGTTGCAGTGCTGATTATGAGGCAGTAGCAGCAACAGCAGCAATGTCATCCTCTGCCCAGGACAGTGAAGGGGAATTGGAGGAGAAGAGGAAAGAGGCCATTCTTCTCCACCTGTTCCGTATTCCCTGATGTCTTGGGTTTGGGACTATTTTTCCCTTGGGGCAGGCACAGTACAGAAATCCCCAATGGCACTGTGCACAATTTGTGACAAGTCAGTGAGAAGAGAAAAGAAGGGAACACACCTTGGCCCTGATAACACACATGAAACATGTCATTTATATCATGTCATTTATATCAAATATGTTAAAGCCAAACACCCACCATAGAAATCAAGCACCTCTGTTTCTGTACCCACTGACTCGTCAGAAAGGCAACAAGAGGAAAGGAGGAGATCAAAGAAGAGGCAGAATGGAGAAACCCAGACAGAGACTGGAAGTTCCATGATGAAAGAAACCACTAGCTCTCCATCACCTTCTTCCTCTAGGGTAACTACATCTTCTGCCAATTCACATCGTTCATCATTACCTCCCCCTCCAAATGATAACCACTCTGTAGATGTTAGGATCTGGCAGTTCGTGTCCACCATTGCACACTGTGTGGTGCACTGACCATATATATATACTAAGAATATAAGAATATACTAAGATGGTAGCAGGGAGAGTTCATCATTACTTTTAAACTGTCAGCAAGTTGCCATGTGTCCTTAGTGGGGAGTGGTGCCATGCTTTTTAGATACATTTGTGCCCCCAGGTGTTATTTGCCACAGACACTATGCATATTGCATTTGCTGATGAAAGGCACAGTGTAATAATACCCTACTCAGGAACCCCCTTCTAAAGAGGGACTCCCCAGAACCCCCTACTACCCAGAGGAGTTAATGAAGATCAGACTCCTCCAACAAGGGATATGATAGCTAGAGGCTAGGGAGCGACGCTGGGGCGCGATGCTAGCGAGCGGTGGTTGCCTAGAGGGAGCTGTGCCGCAGCCTAAGCTGGGTAAAGGTGCTAGCCGCGAAGCTAGATTAGTCCCCTCCAGTTGAGCCAAAGGGGACCCTCGATAACCGCCCCTAGACAAACTATACTACCCTATCCCCAGGGAGAAACATAACACTCCAACAGGAACAGGTACTCACTCAGGCAGAAGGAGGAAACAGGAGCGAGGAAGGCAGAAGGGAAGTCAGGAACCGAGCTGGGATGCACCCGGAGAAGACAGGAACACCAACCGGAGTCTCGGGCTGGAAGGGAGTCTTACACGCACCAGTATACTCAGGATACCTGATGGGAACAGGGAACAAAGACTCAGGAGTCAGATGAACCAGTCAGCAGAAACCACAGGAACAGGGAGAAGAGGAGGCAAGGACAGACTGGCTAGCACTGGAGGAGCAGGTAGAAGCACACAGCAGGACAGAGCAGGACAACAGGACACAGCCAGGACCAACAGGACACTAAGACAAGCAGGACTTGGACAGGACTTGGATAGACCCAAGGACATAGGGAACAGCACTGAGACGCTATACTAACGCGTCCCAGTGCTGGACTTACCGTCCTAAAAAACCCCAAGACCGGAAGAGCAGGGCTGGTAGGGCAGGCAAAGACAGAGGCGCGCATGCGCCCTAGACGGGATGACGGCGCGTCATCGCCAAGCGCCACGACCCGGAAGAAGCGGGTGAACAAGCCCAATACACCGCCCGTAAGAAGCGGGCGGAGGAGGTAAGGCACCGCACGACACTGCCCCCCTCCCAACGGCCGCCTCCGGAGGGCGCTAAGCAGGTTTAAACGGATGCCGCGCATGAAACCGGCGGCAGAGGGCAGAGGCATGTACATCCCGCAAAGGCACCCAGGAGCGTTCCTCCGGACCATAGCCCTTCCAATTGACCAGATACTGAAGACGACCCCGCACCCGACGGGAGTCAAGGATGTCGTCAATGACGTATTCGTCCTGGCCCTGAACAGAAACCGGAGCAGGAACGGACGCTCGGGGATGAGGAAAACGAGCCGGAGTCCACGGCCGTAGGCGGGAGATGTGAAAGACAGGGTGTATACGTAGGGTTCGCGGTAAGTCCAACCGGTAGACTACCGGGGATAGCCGCCGGGAAATCCGGAATGGACCCAGAAATCGTGGGCCAAACTTAGACGAAGGCTGTCTGACATGAATATCTTGGGCAGACAACCATACCCGGTCTCCAGGAGCAAAAGAAGGACCTGCGGAGCGGTAGCGGTCCGCGGCAACTTTCTGACGCCGCTGAACGGCACTAAGTGTGGTACGAAGCCTCCGCCAATGATCAACCAAAGAACGGACACGGGTCTCCGCAGAGGGCACAAGAGCCGATCCGGGAGCCAGAAAAAGTACTCGAGGATGATACCCGTGAGCAGCAAAGAAGGGGGAGCAACCCAGAGAGGTCTGTAAGAGGGAGTTATAAGAGAGTTCCGCTAAAGGAAGAAGAGACACCCAGTCATCTTGCCTGTTGTTGCAATGGGCACGCAGGTAAGCCTTCAGCGACTGGTTGAGACGTTCGGTCTGGCCGTTGGTCTGAGGGTGGTAACCCGAGGAAAACTGCAGGTGAATGCCCAATCGAGAACACAGGGACCTCCAGAATTTGGAGGTAAACTGGACCCCCCTATCAGAAGTTATATTCAACGGTATACCATGAAGGCGTACCACGTGAAGAAGAAATAGGTCGACCAAGGCGGAGGACGAGGGTAAACGAGGTAAGGGAACAAAGTGACCCTGCTTCGTAAGGCGATCGATGACCACCCAGATAACAGTCATACCTGAAGAACAAGGAAGATCCACGATAAAGTCCATCGCGATCTCGGTCCAAGGCAGGGCCGGGATGGGCAAGGGTTGCAGAAGACCAAAGGGACGAGTGTGGGGATTCTTCATGCGTGCACAGACCGGACAGGAAGAAACATAAGCAGTGATATCGGAACGACAACCTGGCCACCAAAAGTGTCGGGTGAGGAGTTCATAGTTCCGAGCCACACCAGGATGGCCTGCAAGTAAGGAGTGATGGGACCATTGCAGGATCTCAGTCCGGAACCGAGGGGGCACAAACAGAGCCCCACCAAACCGGAAAGAAGAAGGAGAGGTGGGAGGTGCTTGATGTTGAGAGGCACGGATGTCCCGGAGGGTGTTGGTGGATAAGGAAGCCACAAGACAAGAAGGAGGTAGAATGGTGTCCGTAGTGGCGGAACTAGAGGGAAGAAGAGGCTCAGACAGGCGAGACAAGGCATCAGCCTTAGTATTCTTGTTGCCAGGTATATAGGAGATGCGGAAATGGAATCTGGCAAAGAACAGAGACCACCGTGCTTGCCTGGCATTCAGTCTTTTGGCAGACGCCAGGTAGGCCAAATTCTGATGATCTGTGAGTATGGTCACGATATGAGGTGATCCCTCCAACAAATAACGCCATTCTTCGAGAGCCAGTTTGATAGCGAGGAGCTCTCTATTCCCCGTATCGTAATTCTGTTCGGCCGCAGAAAACCGTCTGGAAAAGAAGGAACAGGGGTGAAAAACACCGGTTCTAGGACACTGCTGAGACAGAATGGCTCCGGCCGCTGTTTCAGAAGCATCTACCTCTACGGTAAAGGCACGATGTGGATCCGGATAGGACAAAATGGGAGCCGTGACAAAGGCCTTCTTTAATCGAGAGAAGGCAGACAGGGCAGAGGAAGACCAACAGCTGGGATCAGACCCTTTACGTGTAAGGGACACGATGGGGTGGATAATCCTGGAGAATCCACGGATAAATTTACGATAGTAGTTCGCGAACCCAATGAAGCGTTGTATGGCCTTTAAGGTATGCGGAATAGGCCATTCCTTCACTGCAGAAACCTTAGCAGGATCCATGAGGAGGCCCTTAGGAGAGACAATATAACCCAGGAATGGCAGGGATGTCTGCTCAAAGGAACATTTCTCCAACTTAGCGTATAAATGGTTCACCCGAAGACGTTCCAAAACCGTTGAGACGTGGACTCGATGTTCCGTTAACGTTTTGGAGAAGATAAGGATGTCATCAAGGTACACCAAGACATAAGTAAGGAGAAGATCCCGGAACACATCATTTATGAGGGCCTGGAAGACCGCCGGAGCATTCCGAAGACCAAAAGGCATCACTAGTAGTGTTGAGCGAGCATGCTCGGCCGATGCTCGGATCGGCACGAGCATCGCTCTGCTCGGCACATGGCGGTACTCGTACGAGTACCGCATGTGCTCGCCCGCCATGTTCGTGTCTCCTCCCCGCACGTTTTGCGCCTGCTGCGCAGCCAATAAACGTGCAGGGAGGCTCTGACATCGGTGTAATGCCAGCAGCCATGTTGGCTGCTGGCATTACACTGATTGGCTGGCCAGAACCCGTGGTCAGGTGCTGTATAGCACCTGACCAGCGAGTTCGGCTCAGTCTGAGCCAGGGAGAGCTGAGGATAGGAAGGGAAAGGCAGTGTAGGGAGGAAAAAAACAAAAATTGTGAAAAAAAAAGAACCAAAAGTCCTTTTTAGGACTACTGTGTGTGGGGGCAGCAGGTTATTTGGTGTGGGGGGAAAAAAACAAACAAAAAAAAAAAAAATATATATATTCTGTGTAGTGTGCAAAGTTGCAGATTAGAGCACATTCTGTTTAGTGTGCACAGTTGCAGATTAGAGCACATTCTGTTTAGTGTGCAAAGTTGCAGATTAGAGCACATTCTGTTTAGTGTGCAAAGTTGCAGATTAGAGCACATTCTGTTTAGTGTGCAAAGTTGCAGATTAGAGCACATTCTGTTAAGTCTTCAAACTAAAATATCAAAGTCACGTATTCCATTCAGTGTGCGTCGCCGCAGTTTAGCAGCACATTCTGAGTACTGTGCAGAGTTGCAGAATAGGAAGAAATACTGTTAAGTCTTCAAACTAAAATATCAAAGTCACATATTCCATTCAGTGTGCTTCGCCGCAGTTTAGCAGCACATTCTGTGTACTGTGCAGAGTTGCAGAATAGGAAGAAATACTGTTAAGTCTTCAAACTAAAATATCAAAGTCACATATTCCATTCAGTGTGCTTCGCCGCAGTGTAGCAGCACATTCTGTGTACTGTGCAGAGTTGCAGAATAGGAAGAAATACTGTTAAGTCTTCAAACTAAAATATCAAAGTCACATATTCCATTCAGTGTGCTTCGCCGCAGTGTAGCAGCACATTCTGTGTACTGTGCAGAGTTGCAGAATAGGAAGAAATACTGTTAAGTTTTTAAAACTAAAATTTAAAAGTCACATATTCCATTCAGTGTGCTTCGCCGCAGTGTAGCAGCACATTCTGAGTACTGTGCAGAGTTGCAGAATAGGAAGAAATACTGTTAAGTCTTCAAACTAAAATATCAAAGTCACATATTCCATTCAGTGTGCTTCGCCGCAGTTTAGCAGCACATTCTGTGTACTGTGCAGAGTTGCAGAATAGGAAGAAATACTGTTAAGTCTTCAAACTAAAATATCAAAGTCACATATTCCATTCAGTGTGCTTCGCCGCAGTGTAGCAGCACATTCTGTGTACTGTGCAGAGTTGCAGAATAGGAAGAAATACTGTTAAGTCTTCAAACTAAAATATCAAAGTCACATATTCCATTCAGTGTGCTTCGCCGCAGTGTAGCAGCACATTCTGTGTACTGTGCAGAGTTGCAGAATAGGAAGAAATACTGTTAAGTTTTTAAAACTAAAATTTAAAAGTCACATATTCCATTCAGTGTGCTTCGCCGCAGTGTAGCAGCACATTCTGTGTACTGTGCAGAGTTGCAGAATAGGAAGAAATACTGTTAAGTCTTCAAACTAAAATTTAAAAGTCACATATTCCATTCAGTGTGCTTCGCCGCAGTGTAGCAGCACATTCTGTGTACTGTGCACAGTTGCAGAATAGGAAGAAATACTGTTAAGTCTTCAAACTAAAATATCAAAGTCACATATTCCATTCAGTGTGCTTCGCCGCAGTTTAGCAGCACATTCTGTGTACTGTGCAGAGTTGCAGAATAGGAAGAAATACTGTTAAGTCTTCAAACTAAAATTTAAAAGTCACATATTCCATTCAGTGTGCTTCGCCGCAGTGTAGCAGCACATTCTGTGTACTGTGCAGAGTTGCAGAATAGGAAGAAATACTGTTAAGTCTTCAAACTAAAATATCAAAGTCACATATTCCATTCAGTGTGCTTCGCCGCAGTGTAGCAGCACATTCTGTGTACTGTGCAGAGTTGCAGAATAGGAAGAAATACTGTTAAGTTTTTAAAACTAAAATTTAAAAGTCACATATTCCATTCAGTGTGCTTCGCCGCAGTGTAGCAGCACATTCTGTGTACTGTGCAGAGTTGCAGAATAGGAAGAAATACTGTTAAGTCTTCAAACTAAAATTTAAAAGTCACATATTCCATTCAGTGTGCTTCGCCGCAGTGTAGCAGCACATTCTGTGTACTGTGCACAGTTGCAGAATAGGAAGAAATACTGTTAAGTCTTCAAACTAAAATATCAAAGTCACATATTCCATTCAGTGTGCTTCGCCGCAGTTTAGCAGCACATTCTGTGTACTGTGCAGAGTTGCAGAATAGGAAGAAATACTGTTAAGTCTTCAAACTAAAATTTAAAAGTCACATATTCCATTCAGTGTGCTTCGCCGCAGTGTAGCAGCACATTCTGTGTACTGTGCACAGTTGCAGAATAGGAAGAAATACTGTTAAGTCTTCAAACTAAAATATCAAAGTCACATATTCCATTCAGTGTGTTTCAACGCCGTTTAACAGCCTATTCTGTGTACTCTGTACAGTTCCAGAATTATAAGAAATACTGTTAAGTTTTCAAACTCAAATATTAAAGTCACTTATTCCATTCAGTGTGTTTCAACGCCGTTTAACAGCCTATTCTGTGTACTCTGCAGAGTTGCAGAATAGTAAGAAATACTGTTAAGTTTTCAAACTCAAATATTAAAGTCACATATTCCATTCAGTGTGTTTCAACGCCGTTTAACAGCCTATTCTGTGTACTCTGCACAGTTGCAGAATAGGAAGAAATACTGTTAAGTTTTCAAACTCAAATATTAAAGTCACTTATTCCATTCAGTGTGTGTCACCGCAGTTTAGCAGCCTATTCTGTGTACTCTGCACAGTTGCAGAATAGGAAGAAATACTGTTAAGTTTTCAAACTCAAATATTAAAGTCACATATTCCATTCAGTGTCTTTCACCGCCGTTTAACAGCCTATTCTGTGTACTCTGTACAGTTCCAGAATTATAAGAAATACTGTTAAGTTTTCAAACTCAAATATTAAAGTCACATATTCCATTCAGTGTCTTTCACCGCCGTTTAACAGCCTATTCTGTGTACTCTGCAGAGTTGCAGAATAGTAAGAAATACTGTTAAGTTTTCAAACTCAAATATTAAAGTCACATATTCCATTCAGTGTGTTTCAACGCCGTTTAACAGCCTATTCTGTGTACTCTGCACAGTTGCAGAATAGGAAGAAATACTGTTAAGTTTTCAAACTCAAATATTAAAGTCACATATTCCATTCAGTGTCTTTCACCGCCGTTTAACAGCCTATTCTGTGTACTCTGTACAGTTCCAGAATTATAAGAAATACTGTTAAGTTTTCAAACTCAAATATTAAAGTCACATATTCCATTCAGTGTCTTTCACCGCCGTTTAACAGCCTATTCTGTGTACTCTGCAGAGTTGCAGAATAGTAAGAAATACTGTTAAGTTTTCAAACTCAAATATTAAAGTCACATATTCCATTCAGTGTGTTTCAACGCCGTTTAACAGCCTATTCTGTGTACTCTGCACAGTTGCAGAATAGGAAGAAATACTGTTAAGTTTTCAAACTCAAATATTAAAGTCACATATTCCATTCAGTGTCTTTCACCGCCGTTTAACAGCCTATTCTGTGTACTCTGCACAGTTGCAGAATAGGAAGAAATACTGTTAAGTTTTCAAACTCAAATATTAAAGTCACTTATTCCATTCAGTGTGTGTCACCGCAGTTTAGCAGCCTATTCTGTGTACTCTGCACAGTTGCAGAATAGGAAGAAATACTGTTAAGTTTTCAAACTCAAATATTAAAGTCACATATTCCATTCAGTGTGTTTCAACGCCGTTTAACAGCCTATTCTGTGTACTCTGCACAGTTGCAGAATAGGAAGAAATACTGTTAAGTTTTCAAACTCATATATATTAAAGTCATATATATCGTGTAAGATGAAGAAGGCGGGTAAAAAGGGACGGGGAAGTGGACGTGATCCTGAAAGTTCAGGGCGCGGGTCAGGACGCGGAGAAACTGTGCCTGGTGCCAGAGCACAAGAAAGAAAGACATCCACCATACCTAGCTTCATGTCTGATTTCACAGGGCGTCGCAGGACATCACTCTCGAGGTCCGACCAGTGCGAACAGGTGGTCGGTTGGATGACAGCTGATACTGCTTCCAGTCGGTTAAGCACCACCCTGTCTTCCACCAAGTCCACTCTCAGTAGCCAAGAGTCTGGTCAACATAATCCTCACTCTGATCATCCTTCCTCCCACCATACACGGTCTGGTCAAAGAAGTGATCCCACACTGGGATATAGTGATGAGCTCGTCTCATCACCAATCCTTCATTTGACCCTCTCTCCAAGCACGCTTGCAGAGGAACATGACATCTTGTGCCCTGATTCACAACCTCTAGAGGCTACCCAATCACAAGAAGATGACAGATGTGAACGGCATTTAAGGTCAAAGGAAGTAGTGGATGATGATGATGATGATGAGACACAGTTGCCATTAAATCAACCACTATTTCCGTCTCAAGACCTTGTTGAGGAGAATGTTATACAGTTGTCAATGACTGAGTATGTGGTGGGATCAAGACTTGAGGAGGATGATCAGAGTGAGGAAGTGGAGGAGGACTTGGTGGACGATGAGGTGACTGACCCCACCTGGGAAGGTGTAGAGCCGAGCGATGACAGCAGTCCTGAGGGTGAGCCATCTGCAGCACCGCAACAGGCTGGAAGAGGCAGTGGTGTGGCAACAGAAAGAAGGCGGACCGCACCAAACCGGCCCGCAAATGTTCCACGGAGCACCCCCTTGCGTAAATCTACCTTGCCAAAGGGTAGGTGTTCCGCGGTATGGCGTTTTTTTAAGGAAAGTGCGGACGACAAAAGAATTGTAGTTTGCAACCTGTGCCACACCAGAATGAGCCGAGGCATGAACACTAGAAACCTCACCACCACCAGCATGATCCGACACATGGCATCCAAGCACCGTAGTAAGTGGGAGGAACGCCTGGATCGCCCATCTGTGTCTGCAGGCCACACCACTGCCTCCTCTTCCCCTGTTTTCGGTGCCGGCCAATCGCCTGTCGAAGGCGCAGGCCCGCATACCTCCCGCCCTGCACCTGTAGCATCTGAAGCACCATCAGCGACCACATCCACTTCCCTGTCCCAGCACAGCGTCCAAATGTCGTTACCCCAGGCATTTGAGCGCAAGAGAAAGTACCCAGCCACCCACCCACAGGCCATAGCACTAACCTCACACCTTTCAAAATTACTGGCCATCGAAATGCTGCCATTTAGGCTTGTGGACACTGAGTCCTTCCGCAGCCTGATGGCAGCAGCTGTCCCTCGGTACGCGGTCCCCAGCCGCCACTACTTTTCCCGGTGTGCCATCCCCGCATTACACCACCATGTGTCCCGTAACATCACCCGTGCCCTGACCAACGCAGTTACTGGGAAGGTCCACTTAACGACTGACACATGGACAAGTGCTTGTGGCCAGGGACGCTACATTTCCCTGACGGCACACTGGGTGAATGTCGTGGAGGCTGGGAGCGACTCGGACCCTGGGATGGCACGGGTGCTACCCACGCCGAGGATTGCGGGCCCTACCTCCATCAGGGTTTCCACCAGCACCTATGTTATTGGCTCCTCCTCCTCCGTTTCCACCTCCGAATTCTCTACACACACCGCCACTCCCCCATCAGCCAGTAGCTGGAAGCAGTGTAGCACTGCAGTGGGGAAGCGTCAACAGGCCGTGCTGAAGCTGATCTGCCTTGGGGACAAACAGCACACGGCCTCAGAGCTGTTGCAGGGGATTAGTCACCAGACCGAGCAGTGGCTCTCGCCACTCAACCTGCAACCAGGCATGGTTGTGTGTGATAATGGGCGTAACTTGGTGGCGGCTTTGGAGCTCGGCAAGCTCACACACGTACCATGCCTAGCGCATGTATTTAATTTAGTGGTGCAGCGATTTCTAAAAACCTACCCCAATGTGCATGATCTCTTGACCAAGGTGCGCCGCGTGTGTGCACATTTCCGTAAGTCATCTACAGCTTCGGCCGGCCTGTTGAAGCTGCAGCAGCGCTTACAATTGCCAGCTCACCGGCTGCTGTGTGACGTGAGCACGCGCTGGAACTCCACCTTCCACATGTTGGCCCGGCTTTGTGAGCAGCAGAGGGCAGTAGTGGAGTACCAGCTGTTACACGGTCGTCGCCTCTCCATTCAACTTCCTGTAATCAGAAGTGAGGAGTGGGAATGGATGTCAGACCTCTGCGAGGTTTTACGCAATTTTGAGGAATCGACACAGATGGTGAGCGGCGATAACGCTATTATCAGTGTAACCATCCCACTTCTGTGTCTACTGAAACGCTCGCTGCTCACAATTAAAACCGACGCTTTGCATGTGGAAGAGGTGGAAATGGGGGAGGAAGAGCTTACACAAGGTGATAGCCAGAGCACGCTCACTTCGTCTTCTCAGCGACAATTGGAGGAGGCGGAGGAGGAGGAGGAGGAGGAGGAGGAGGAGGAAGACACGGTTGCCTCCGCTACAGAGGGTAGCCATGGAACTTTAGTTCCATCTCTTCAGCGTGGGTGGGCAGAAGAGGAGGAAGAGGATGAGGATATTGAGAGTCAGCCTCCTGGTGAGGACAGCGAAATCTTGACTGTTGGTACTCTGGCACACATGGCTGACTTTATGTTAGGCTGCCTTTCCCGTGACCCACGCGTTGTACGCATTTTAGACAACACGGATTACTGGGTGTTCACCCTTCTGGACCCCCGCTACAAAGAGAATTTCTCATCTCTCATTCCTCCGGTGGAGAGGACAAGCAAAATGGTGCAATACCAGAAGGTTCTTGTTGAAAAATTGCTCCAAAATTTTCCATCTGACAACGCTGGCGGCAGAGTACGTGCTACCTTGGCCAACCGAGAAGGGGAGAAAAGGGGAGCACACAGCAGTTCCGACAAAGGCAGGGCAACACTCTCCAAGGCGTGGGACACCTTCATGACACCCCGCCAGCACCCTCACCCTGATGCGCAGCCTAGTGTCACAAGGAGGGAAAAGTTTTGGAAGATGGTGAAGGAGTACGTAGCAGACCGTGTCAGCGTCCTCAATGATCCCTCTGTGCCTTACAACTACTGGGTGTCCAAGCTGGACACGTGGTATGAACTGTCACTCTACGCCTTGGAGGTGCTGGCCTGCCCTGCCGCCAGCGTTCTGTCTGAGCGGGTATTTAGTGCTGCTGGTGGCATCATAACAGATAAGCGTATCCGCCTTTCCACCGACAATGCTGATAGGTTGACACTTATAAAAATGAACAAGGCCTGGATTTCCCCTGACTTCTCCACTCCACTGGAGGAAAGCCCCGGGGGAACATAAACTCACTTTATATATGTTATTTACAATGATGGGAATACTCTGTATTCCCATTCACCCCTTCCACCCAAAAAACGGGTATATGGTTGACTCTTAATCTTCTCATCCTCCTCCTCCTCTTCCATATGCCCTGTGCTATAATTTTTATATAGGGCCAGCTCACCAGCGGGCCCTGTGATATAATTTTTATATAGGGCCAGCTCACCAGCGGGCCCTGTTTGCCAATTTTTATATAGGTCAGCTCACCAGCGGGCCTTCTCATATAATGTTTTATAGCGTCAGCTCACTAGCGGGCCTTCGCATATAATGTTTAGGATGGTCAGCTCTGCAGCAGACCCTCACCCATAATGTTTTAGATGGTCAGCTCAGCGCACGTTTCCATCTTAATCATGGCCTCAGTTCTGAAAATCAAGGAAATTTTTGGGATAATTTGCCTCTGCGCACGTTTCCCTCTTAATCATGGCCTCACTTCAGAAAATCGATGAAATTTTTGGGAGAATTTGCAGATGATATACAAGTAAATATACAGCAAATACTGTTTGGTAACAATTTTTCGCCTAAAGTCGTTTTTATTTTCCTTTTTGTGTGTTTTACGGTCAGTCTGTAAAAATGGCGTACTACGGGCGAAAGATCGTTCCCAGCAGCGATGTTGGAGTCCAAGGTGCATCCAGACATCCTCCCTATGCTGTCCCTGAACCATTTCTGTAGTGTTTCCATCTTTTTCTGCCCTTTTCCTATGGACCAGGCACCCTCCCCTCATCAGAGCAGGGGGTGCCTGGTGTAATGCTCGAGTCCTCCCATTGACTTCAATGGGGCTCGGATGCTCGGCCGAGCACTCGAGCCTCAGGGGGTGCTCGGTCAGAGCACCCGAACATCCGAGCATTGGGGTGCTCGCTCATCACTAATCACTAGGTATTCGTAGTGACCGAACCTAGTGTTAAAAGCGGTTTTCCACTCCTCCCCCTCACGCATCCGGATGAGGTTGTATGCGCCGCGCAAGTCCAGCTTGGTAAAGACAGTAGCACCCCGTAAGCGGTCGAGTAACTCAGGAATGAGAGGCAGTGGATAACAGTTCCTGCGAGTTATAGCATTAAGACCTCTGTAATCAATACAGGGCCTCAGTGACCCGTCCTTCTTGGAAACGAAAAAGAAACCAGCCCCAGCGGGAGAGGTGGAAGAACGGATAAAGCCACGTGCTAGATTGTCTTTGATATATTCCTCTAAAGAGGCCGTCTCTGGAATAGACAAAGGGTACGTGCGTCCACGAGGGGGTACAGTTCCAGGCATCAGATCGATGACGCAGTCATACGAGCGGTGGGGAGGCAATACACTGGCCTTAGTCTTGCAAAAGACGTCAGCAAAAGACTGGTAAGGATCCGGCAAATCCACAGTGGCGGATGGAATTTCAGAGTCGGCGCGCAGAGCCACAGGAGCCACCCTTGTGACCGCAGGAAAGGACAAGGAACCAGCCGTCCAATCGATGGTGGGGTTGGTTCTCTGCAACCAAGGGAACCCAAGGATCACAGGAGTAAGAGGAGACGATATTATGTCGAAGACTACGGTCTCAGAATGATTCCGGGCCACCCGCAGGCCCACAGGCACAGAGGAGAAGGCTATCCTACCGGTTCCTAGAGGAGAGCCGTCAACAGCGACTACTCGCATAGGAGGGTGACGTCTCTGGAGGGGAATACCAAGTTTTCTGGCCAAACCCGAGTCTAGAAAGAGACCCGAAGCCCCAGAGTCGACAAAGGCAGATACATGAAAAGAGGAGGTAGACCAGGATAGAGAGACAGGAACCATAAGTCGGTCAACAGGGGACACAGGGATAGGAATATGACTTAGAAGGGGTCCCCTACCTTCTAAGTCCTGGGGTTTCCCGGCTTGTTCGGGCAAAAGCGGGCGATGTGTCCGGTACCTCCACAGTATAAGCAAAGACCCAGGTTGCGCCGTCTGTTCCTCTCTTCGTCGGAGAGGCGAAAAACACGACCGACCTCCATCGGTTCAGCAGAAACCTCGGAACGAATCGCAGGAGCCTGGAATCTGGGAGCCAAGCGGACAGGCAAACGCGGAGGCAAATGGCGGCCCCGATCCCGGTCTCTCTCATGGCGTCGCTCTACAATGCGGTGCTCCAGGGAGGAGCACAGGGTGATGAGACCCTCAAGGGTCTGGGGAATAGGACGCGTGGTTAATTCATCCTTAATCCGGTCATTGAGCCCACGCCGGAAAGCAGCCTTCAAGGCGTTGTCCCCCCAATCGGTGTCATAGGCGTGCGTACGGAATTCGATAGCATACTGGCTCAAGGAGCGCTGTCCTTGCTGCATATCTAATATAGCAGCTTCGGCTTGTTCCTGACGCCCTGGGATATCAAAAGCCGAGCGCAGAGCCGTAAGAAAATCGTCCAGATCGTCCAAGATAGGGGACTGATGGTCAATGAGTGGAGACACCCAGGCCAAAGCCTGACCGCGAAGGAGAGAGATCACAAAGGTAACCCGAGTCTGCTGAGTGGGATAAACAGCCGGTTGGCAGCGGAAGTGCAAGAGGCACTGGTTTAGGAAACCCCTCAGGTCTTTAGGGTTCCCGTCGAACCGCTCAGGCAAGGGTAAACGAAGACCAGAAGCCATCACAGGAGGAGGTGCCAACCCCGAAGCGCTAGAGGAAGCAGCGCCTGCGCCCTGCAAGCTGTGCTGCAGCTGTTGGAGCAATCCAGAGATGGAATCCAGCTTATGATCCAGACTCTGGATTTGGGACGCGTGCTGCTCCAGAATCGCCCCCTGCTGGACTATGGCCACGGACAACTCCGTAGGGTCAGTCGACATACCAAAGAAGTGTGTGTGTGGCGTTAGTATAATGTAATAATACCCTACTCAGGAACCCCCTTCTAAAGAGGGACTCCCCAGAACCCCCTACTACCCAGAGGAGTTAATGAAGATCAGACTCCTCCAACAAGGGATATGATAGCTAGAGGCTAGGGAGCGACGCTAGGGCGCGATGCTAGCGAGCGGTGGTTGCCTAGAGGGAGCTGTGCCGCAGCCTAAGCTGGGTAAAGGTGCTAGCCGCGAAGCTAGATTAGTCCCCTCCAGTTGAGCCAAAGGGGACCCTCGATAACCGCCCCTAGACAAACTATACTACCCTATCCCCAGGGAGAAACATAACACTCCAACAGGAACAGGTACTCACTCAGGCAGAAGGAGGAAACAGGAGCGAGGAAGGCAGAAGGGAAGTCAGGAACCGAGCTGGGATGCACCCGGAGAAGACAGGAACACCAACCGGAGTCTCGGGCTGGAAGGGAGTCTTACACGCACCAGTATACTCAGGATACCTGATGGGAACAGGGAACAAAGACTCAGGAGTCAGATGAACCAGTCAGCAGAAACCACAGGAACAGGGAGAAGAGGAGGCAAGGACAGACTGGCTAGCACTGGAGGAGCAGGTAGAAGCACACAGCAGGACAGAGCAGGACAACAGGACACAGCCAGGACCAACAGGACACTAAGACAAGCAGGACTTGGACAGGACTTGGATAGACCCAAGGACATAGGGAACAGCACTGAGACGCTATACTAACGCGTCCCAGTGCTGGACTTACCGTCCTAAAAAACCCCAAGACCGGAAGAGCAGGGCTGGTAGGGCAGGCAAAGACAGAGGCGCGCATGCGCCCTAGACGGGATGACGGCGCGTCATCGCCAAGCGCCACGACCCGGAAGAAGCGGGTGAACAAGCCCAATACACCGCCCGTAAGAAGCGGGCGGAGGAGGTAAGGCACCGCACGACACACAGTTCCTGCTCTCAAAGGAAACATTTCTATTCTAATAACAACACACCGATGATTTTGGAGGAGGCAGGTGGAGAAAAATCATTGTCCAATTTCTTCTTTTCTCCACAAATACTGGGGGCTACTTATTGTGCTGCTACTGCCTCAGACGCATCAGTGGAGCCAGTCATGGCAAGCAGAACCTTCATCATTCATCACCCATGTTACTGCTGTTGCCGATCCCATTCCTTTTTAGTTGCCTAATCATCCTGCTGCTTAAACAACTCAGCAGCAGCAGCAAGAACAGCAGTCACAAATTCCTCATCTACATCAGGGTATTTAACAATGGCCAGTAACCACTTGCCAACAGGATATGACCTGCTGGCACTATGCCACTTGAGCATTTTTTATATAAACAAAAAAGAAAAATAAAAGTGTGGACCTATACAGAGCACTCTGACCAATAAAGAAATTTGGTAAATTTCTTTATTGGTCAGAGTGCTCTGTATAGGTCCACACTTTTATTTTTCTTTTTTGTTTATATGTTAGTTTTTGAGGATCATGAGCACCCCATATATTGACAGTATGGGTGGACCATTTTTGTGATATTGGTAGTGCTTCCGTTATTATATTTGTCGTTTTTGAGCATTTTTTTTATCTCAGATTGTGCTTTAAAAAAAATATAATAATAAAAACAAAATAATAAAAAAAACCTCTATAGTGCTACAAAAAAAAAACTATTTTTGAGGGATTTTTTCTAACAAGCCTAAGTCCTACAAATCAATGTTTCCTTAGGGCTTGGTCCCCTAACAACAAATATAACAAAACATCCTCTACAAAATACTACGTCACATCAAGTATCAGTCTACCCCAATGGCAGCTTATGTCAGGGGGTTCCTGTCTCTATCACCTTACATACAAATTTCTTATTTTATTTATTTTTTATTAACTGTCCCCCCAGTACCAGTCAAGAACCCCCCAAAACAAATTCCCTGTTCAACGTATTCATTCCACAGACTCCACCCACCAACACAGGCACCCTCCTTAGACCCCTTTTATACCATGTCTTATGGGAGTTTTTAATTGCATTTAGGATTTATTTTTTTATTAATTATCCCCTCAATCCCAGTAAACAACCCCCCCAAAAAACATTCCCTGTTCAACTGATTCTTTCCCCACACCCCACTAACACATGTACAGTCATGCCCCTTTTATACTATGTGTTTGTTGTGTGTAAATCCAGTGTTCTAATTGATTTCAATGGAATGAGCTACGTGAAAAAAGTGGAAAAACTGCACTTTTCACGGGAAACTATTTGCCAAGCGGGAAGTGCCATTATTCACCAATTTCAGTTTGAGTCGAAAATTTTCACCCATCCCAATTATTGCCTCAAATGGGTATTAGTCTATTTACATGAAATTCCTTTTTTTTATGAACACTAATGTCCAATGATAGTTTTAGGTTGCATTGTAGATCTAAAAATAATTAATTATGTGGAGCAAATCCCATCTCTCAAACCTTTATGGTTTGAGAGATATTCAAATCTAAACTTCCCCCCTCCCTCCTCTTCTCTTCATGTCAGCTGTAAGGCTGACAGAAGGAGATTTGTGTTGGCCGACATGAGACAGCTCTTCAGCAGAGCCAAAATAGCGATATTTAAAAAGAACTACTTCATTGGAACCAAGGAAACTTTGTAGACCGTTCCAATGAAGTAATTATTTTCAAATATCAATATTTCAGCTCTGCTGAAGAGCCGCCAGCTGGTCCCAGGACCAGGATCTTCTGCTGTCAGTAGAGCGCTGATGTCAGGAGAAGGGGGGGGGACTTTAGATACGAATATCTATCAAACCACATAATTTATTTTTTTTAAATCTACAATACAGCATACAATTATGATTGGACATTACTATCCCTTTAAATACTAATACACAGTATAACTCAGTATGTTCCCTCTTGAAAGAAATGCATCTGATTTCCTCTGAAATGTATCCATTGTATCTGTGATTGCCACAGCATTGGCCAAATAATTCCCAATGCTGTAAAAGAACCATTCCTCTTATGAGGTTAAAGGGATAGTAATACCTAAAATGTAAAAAAAAATATGTTGTAGGGTTTATCCCCCTGAGTAAAACAAGAGTACTCCCACTGCTGAAAGATGTTTCATTCAAAAGTTATTAATTTTCAAATTTGAATTTTTTAGGCTCAATATCACAGTGGCCTGAAATTTTACAGTGGCGCTGTTGCTACACCATCCTATGGAGATTTATGGTCCTGAGACCAGAGCTGTCCATAGGATCGTGTAGCAACAGCGCCACTGTACAATTTCAGGTCACTGTGATATTGCACCTAAAAAATTCAACTTTGAAAATTAATAACTTTTGAATGAAACACCTTTCAGCAATGGGAGTACTCTTGTTTTACTCAGGGGGATAAACCCTACAACATATTTTTTTTTACATTTTAGGTATTACTATCCCTTTAAAACCTCCCTTCTTCTAATCATAATGGGTGGCTCATACTTATTTGATCTGGCTTTGGAATGAAAAGGTCACTAGGGAGATCCTTGTATTGACCTTGCATGTATTTCTACAGTATAATAAGATTCCCTCTTTGGCATTCTTTCTCTATAGTAAATAACCATGTTTGGCTAGACATACTTCATGTCCTCTATTACCTTAATTTTGTTGCTCTTCTCTGTACTCTTTCCAGTTCTATACTTTTTTTTTCAGAACTGGTACCCAAAACTATACTGCATATTTGAGGTGAGGTGTTCCCGATGATATGTACAGTGGCAAAATTATGTTATCCACTCTTGATTCAAAACCACTTTTATGCAAAACGGTACTTTACATTTTGCTACTGCTGTTTGATACTGATCACTGTTTACAATTTATGAGGACTTCCAGCTCTTTCTATAGCAACGAGTCTCTTAGAATGAATCTGTTTTTATTGCAACCTTCTGGTAAGTGGTTAATACAGTTTAATCTATCTCAAGTTCTAACAGGATATGGAATCTACATAGTAACATAGTAACATAGTTGATGAGGCTGAAAAAGAAATGCGTCCATCAGAGGCGTAACTAGAAGCCTCCGGGCCCTGGTGCAAGAAGTGCCACGGGCCCCCCCATTGGCCCCCCTCAACCACATTGACCCCCTCCACAATGCCCCTCAATCTCCACAACGTCCCCATCTCCTGCCTACTACCTGGAGCTCCTGCGCGGTCCTCTAAGTAATGCAGAGCTCTGGGAGATGATATCATCTCCCAGCACTCTGCATTACTAGAGCGCCGGAGGGAGATTGCGGGGGCCAGGTGGAGGGCTTGCAGGGGGCAGACGGGCCCCTGGAGTGCACGGGCCCGGTTGCAAGTGCGACCCCTATAGTTACGTCACTGGCGTCCATCAAGTCCAGCCCATGCCAAAAAACACCTCTAAATCTTTTACATAAATAGTTGTGAATGATTTAATATGCTCTTTGATTTACAGAAACAAAACAGAAAAAAATAATTTAAAGTTATTTTTGCAGTTAAATAGCAGTATATAATCTATTAGTAATTTCCTTTTAAAGAAATTACATTTAACCTTGCTATGACCACAAAAGCAAGCATTGCTGCCCTCTCTAATATTCAAGGAAGTTAAAAGCTCTATTTAATTCAATTGGAATTTTGAGAAATCATATTATGCAGTTTGTTTGTTTTAGAATTATTACACTCTTGAACATAGGTCCATAACTCTAATAACAAATATTATACCTATGGAAGATAAATTATGTTGTGATGTTTATTCTAATTAGTCACAATTAGAACCTGAATTTAACTGCCACATACTTAATATAACATTTTCCTTAACCCCATGGATACCAGATATGTATCTGAATCCTTGATTTCAATGTGGTACAAATGTATCTAGAATCTAATCCAAGTTATTTTCCCTTACAAAATGACAACCCCTTTGGATGCTAGAGAAGTTTCCTATTCATCCAAGGGGTGACTCTTCATAAGCTTTATGAGCTGAAGCATACCATAGTATTCCAGTGTTCAGGAGCAAATGTCTGCATTTAGGTGCACCTATGTACAAAGCAGTAACACCTGAAATGGCATCTCTGGGTTAACAATCAATACCAAATTTAAGCAACTCCCCTTCCAATAGTCTAATATGGCTTAAAATTAACCATTCCATAGCAAGACGGGCTTGAAACACATTTGCAATCAATAAATTTCAGTGGCACTGGAAATGGGAGGGGGGTTGTTTTTATTTTGTATTAGTAAGGCATGGTATAAACATATAAATGTACAAATTTAAATATTTCTGTAGAATTCTGACTATCCATGATTGCTCACTATCAATAATATTTTCATATGTATACAACTGAATACCAGAAGGCTGTCCATGGCATTGATTTGCTTGTTGTAACCCATTTAGCAATGCAAGGATTGAAAGAAACAAAGCAAAAAGCTTTTAGAACATTGTCCATACAGATTGTTCTACTCATAGACTTACAGGAAAAGACAGTTGTATTACACTTAAGGTCTGTATTGATAAAGCTAAAGAGGGATCATTTGGGGGCAAAACAGCTGCATCATAGGGGGGCAAATGAAGCTTTCAAATAATTTATATAGGGTTTGACAATGGCTATTAAAACCCCTGTTCCATTTAAATCAATCAGAATTTTGAGATATATTTTTCAACTTTGATCCAGTTGGATTGCACAGAATTGTCCCTCTTCAGCTTCCTGAAAAGTGCCTAAGGATATTGCTTTTATTGAAATGACAAAACATATGCTCAATCCTATGCTACTTTGTATAGTGATATTTCTAAAATGGCAAATAATAATCTGGACTCTTTGCAAAATGGTGATACATGTTTTAAAATAAATGTGTCTACTGATTTACAAGGCTTTACCCTCTTAGTGCCAGAGGGATGTGTAATGCATTTCTTTGTAATGCGTTGCATACCCCTTAAGTACTCAACTGGTTAACCCATGTGGTGATGATGTATGTTTCATAAATAAGTAATGGTGAAAAAGGAACACTTTAATCATAAGTGCATTTAAGTGGCGTCAGATACATTAATAACACCACAATTTCTGCAGTTTTAGCAGTGGTTATTTTGTAAGACAGTGTTTACCTAGCTTTGTTAACAAGAGCATAGGTGGGTATACTATACATTGATAAACTTTCACTTGAAAAGGGAACTAGATACAGCAATTAATAAAATGGGCTGGCTCATAGATGAAAATAATATATTCCACTGGTGTTTTTTTTGTTTTTATTTACCCACATACTTCAAGGGATAGTGATTTTTCATAATAAAATCAGCTCTAATTAATCATTACAGTATCTGGACCTTGGAGAGTGTTATATCAATACTGTCAGAGTTGTAGTTCAAGAGTAATTCAATGACGAAATATCCCCCTCCTGCCCCCTTTACAGATGTAACACTGTTCAGCCAGATCAGAAGGGAGGTGCCCAGGTAGACTGCAGAGAGGGACAATCTTCAATTAAGATAAGGGAAAAAGCTGAAAAACTTGTCAAGGGGGGTAGGGCTTTCATTGTTCTCATAGGAAGAAGATTGTCCCCTTCTGTTATCTGTCTGGTCTATGGACTGCATTCCACATCTGAGAAGAGATGGCTTACACTAGGTAAAAGGGGCGGGAGGGGGAAACTTTGCTTGTGAATATCTCTCAAACCATAAAGGTTTGAGAGATAAGACTTACATCATTTTTCATGTTTTTTAATGCCGACAAAATAAAATCAAGATAAAACAAAGTATTACTATCCCTTTAAAGGTTTTCTTCTATTGATAAAGCCAAGAAGAAAGGCCTAAAGTTCAGTATTAAAACATGACCAATATACTCAGCTTCATTGTGTTCTGATTTAGCTGGTCTAAAACTGGTCATTCTCATATCCCTTTTCTCCATGTTTTATTCATATAGAAAACAAATCTCATTTTGACAGTTTTGCTAAAACTTCCAGTGATCATTTTTAATGTTTCTAGTATTTACAGAGTGCAAAACATGAAAATAATGTTCAACATTAAATTCAATGTGTAAACTAAAGAAGAATTGTAAACCCAGGAAAAGAGCTAGATAGCAGCATAGACCAAAAGCAAGTACAGCTTTGTAATTTAAGAGCTGTGAACCAGCTTTGTCCAAGCAGGATTCAGCAAAAGAAAATATGTATCCAGGCCGAAAGGAGCACTGGATTGAGGCTTAAATCTCAATAATCTGGCATAGGGTAGAGGAGGTGGGAAATGTTTAGCTGCATCAAGACAAGAACTAAACAAAAGCTATACAACAGGACACAGGGACACAAATAAACACTGCACTTGACTACTGTAAAGCCCTTCAAATGTAATTCCTGAAACAGAAGAACAAATGATAAATATAGCCTTTACAATCTTCAATTTGTTTTATTTATGTAAATGAGAACTGTTCCAGATGGTGTTGCTATATATATGTATTGTTGCTACACTTAAGTCTTTAGGAAGGAAATCAACATTTACTTATATTTTATTTCTCATTTTATTTATACATAGTTAGCTGATGGAGATAAGCCCAGAGATACAGGATGTGGTCATATATCAGTTGAAATTTCTCATCACAGGACCTGTATGAGAAATAGCTGACACAAATCAGTCCTTCTAGATAACCACATTATGTACAAGTGGAAATTGAACTAAATTATTACTTCAGATATATTGGCGGATGAGGATTCCCCAAAAATTAACCCAACATCCTAGTGGAGGGTAGAACATATTTAAATTCAAGGTGAATTACAGTTGGGATTACCGGAACCCCGGCTGCTGCAGTAGCTGTGAAAGCCTACAGAAACCCTGGAAAGACTGGAAAACTGGGTTCTGATGAAGGTGCAGATACTACAAATACTGGTTTAAGGTGGACAATAAATGAGATCAGCATGGCTTAAGACCAGGCTTGCATGAGCAATGGGCAAAAACATTCACTTGAGAAACAAGAAAAGCTGCACTTTTTGCCTTCTTTTATATTCCTGTGGCAAGTGAAGATATTGTGCCATAATCATGTCCCCCAGCACTAGAACCACACATATTACCTCAATCAGCCTTGTCCCACAGCTTCAACAGAACCATACTTGTGCCATGGTATCCACAGACACACAAATACTGACTTCTAGCCCTGTCTCATGGTAGCCATAAAACTGCACATACTGACTACCAGTCTTATCCCACTGCATTGGAAGCTACAGGACCCCAAATTGTAACCTCCAGTTTTGCCCCCCTGTAATGTTATATTCAGAACCTCATATACTGAATCTAACACAACTACACATATAAACAAACCCACAGGTGCATACACACACACATACACTCATGCACACACAAACACTCACAGGAATTGGTAAAGTTCTCATATGAAAGTTCTTGGTGTCAGTGAAAAGGAGGGTATTTGGGACACTTTTCACCCATCCCTAATATGCATAGGCTAAGTTGAATCAATAGTTTGGCTGTGTCACTGCTACGCAGAAGGCAATGGAAAACCAAAGCTTTAGTCATCCCTGGTAGAATCATCATGGCTGAGAACAAATCAGATACAGCCCTCTGTCTCCAGTGGACCTTTAGTGGACAGAGCATGCCAAGAGTTTCCATGCTAGCCATCAACATGATATATCCAAAGAATGCTTTAAGCAGATAAAATGATTAATGCCACTTGTGAAATGCACAAAATTTATATTGATATCCTTGACATAAGTGGTACATGATGGGTGAGGTCAGGACAGTGCAATACTGACAATCACTGTGTATTACTCTTGGAATGATGATCCTGATCATAGACAGGTTGTTGAATAAAGTCATCCATGATACAGTGCTAAGAACTTTATGTTGTACTGCTGCATTGCTGCAAAAAATACATTTAGAAGCTTTATGAGTAAGTCAAAGTATTATAGGCAGATGTTGTGAGTTTCTTGAACCCACAGAGTGACAAATATTGAGATGATGGATTGAATGGACAAAAAGACTGAAGTTCTATTCACCATCAAGAAACTTAAACTCAAGTACTTCAGGCAGGTGATGCTGAAAGAGAAGTATGTGATCTTGCAGCTAGTTATACGGGGGAAGATTGAAGGTCAATGTAGATCTAGAAGGGGAAAAACATGAGAGACTGATATTAGCAGAACACCAAGTGCTGCAACCTATAAAGTTACAATAGATATGATGATCCCCAACACTTGTTACAAGATAGTACCATAAGAAGCAGATGGCTGATGTGGAGAATCCATACAGGAGTCCAGAGGATTTTCTAAAATGCCCAAATCATTGTAATAATGGGTGACCCCATCTTCAAGAATAAAACATGGCATTTTATTTGTTCTGAGTGTGCACATGCCACACTTTTCTCCATTTTTAGTCTCCCCAAGTGGAAGTCTATCCCAGGAATGGACCTTTACTCTCCTTGTGCTTAGATGGAATAAGCTGCATTTCACTGATAAGATTCAGGAAAGTCCAGTGTACATCTGAAATTGTGCTGTTTCTCTCAAGCAGAGAAGATTGGTCTGACATTTCAGTGCTGGACTGTCTGTCAGCAGGATCAGACTTATGTATATGGAAGTTTCTTCTCTTCAATGACACAAGGAAATGAGAATGTGATTGAAATACACCTGAAGGGTCAGCATCCCCAAGAGTAAACTAATAAGATTTATTTGATCTCATTGTGCACTTGTTAAATGTCTTAATTTGTTATACAACAATGGTTTACTTATCTAGCATATCACACAATATGGTTGTTGCCTTTTACTTATTTCTACAGTAGAATTAAACAGCATGATAACGACTAAGTGTATTATGCCTTAGATGTGACAAGTTACAGTATTTTTCCTTTCAAAATACTCGAAGTTTGACTCTTGTATCATTGATATTATGCATTATAAATACATTTTAGTTGCTACGCTGTTATTTCTTATGTGGAAATTCTATTATTCTTCTAGAATTCTTAAAAGCAGATGGACAACTGCTGTAGGAACATTAATCTATTTAACTTGAGTAATGAACAAAAATAATCAATATAAATATTGCATTATGAAAAAACTGTAAAAGATCATGAGATCATGTGGCACAGCCATACTGTGTTATCCTTTAGTGAGGTTAAAAACACTGCAGGATGAAAACTGAAACATTTCTCAGTGCCAGTAGCCCATCTGCTCTCTTGGCACAAATGTATTGTACTGAAAAATCAGCTTAACTAGTGTCAAGCTAATACTGACATTAAAGAAGACACCAAATTCAAGTATTCCACACTAACGCAATAGGACAAAAATAAATGTAATTAAAATATTGATTGGTTTAGGAGGCATAATACGGTATGTTTATTAGTTGAATCACCATAAACAGAGATAGAGAGACAAGGCTTATTCTGACTATTTAAAAAGTAGGACAAAAAGAAAATCAATTCAAAATCTACAAGCCTTATTTGAAAAACCTACTTCCACTTTATGCCCACAGAAGGGTATAAAGAAATCAGAATCAGTTGGGACTTGGCCAAATAAGAGTACAGTAATTCTGGTAGCCTTTAAAGGGCCATACACATATAGATTCAATTCCACATCATTGGCACTTTAACTATCAAAAGAGCCACAAAAATGTTTCTGTTTGTTTTTAAGTCTGTTTACATCTGCAACTATCATAGTCTCACCACTTTGCATCCTGAATAGGTACATAGGATAATTATCAATTTTAGCCAAAAAATCCAGATAAAAAGCATTGAACGTGGCCATGGCTGGTGTACAATTCTGACAAAATGGCCTTTTTATTGCTCCCTCTCTGCCATGACAGCTCAGGGCTGTTGAAGCAGACCAAATCAGTAGCAAAAGAGCACATCCCAAAATGCTTCCCATGTCTATAAGTCCCCCAAACGCCTCCAGTGCCTTATAGTTTCCAGGCAATTGCTCTTCAATGCAGTGCAAATTCACCATCAACAGCAATGTTAAACACTCTCCACTAGTCTACACTGACCCATCATTAACTCATTTTCTGTACTGGCTGGGACCCACTACCAGAGGAGTTAAACATAAAACAAAGATTTTCTTGAAATTAAGGCCAGTATTGCATTAAATAAATATGGTGGATAACATTATCCAACACTTCTCCATCCTGATTAGATGTGGATGAAGTGTATGAAAATAACATGGGGTGCTCAGAGCCCATATTGATTTTTCAGGTGCCCAAGGAAGGAGTACTAGGACCCTTTCCTCTACTCCCCCTTTGATAAATTAAGATGGAAAGAATTTAATGTGGGGTCTGTATTCCCGTTATTATAATACAAGTCCAAAAAAGGGATCTCTTCCTTTACTGCACAAGAAGAGAAGCTAATGTATTTGTGTGCATTTAAAAATAAATATTTACCTGGATGTCAATGTCCCACTGGGTAGGGGTAGGTGAAAGGTCCTTTCGTGTTCCCACAAAAAAATCAACTTTAAATACAGTGATTAAAATCTTCTACCTTTTCACCCATTGGCAAAAATGATTTGCTATTTTTTTAATGGCTAGAAAGTTTTTGCCCCTTTTTCACTATAAAAAGTACAGTTTTCTAGGAAGTGAAACACAATACAAGCAGCTACAGAGCGAGAGAGAGGTGCTAGGCTGTTATACTGTGAAAGTTATAGCAAAATGTAAGCAGGAGAGGCTCATAGAGACTACTATCACTATGAGCAGGTTTAATAACAATAAAAGGAGGACCTAGAAGGATCGTTATGCATCCAGTAAGTCTGAGGAGGAGAAAATGACTACTACCACCAACATGAAAGGGTCTGGATGCCCTGGTTCCCCAGACCCAATGCTGCTTAGTCCCCTGCATCACCCCTAGAGATCTTAGGGAAATTTATCTCACTGGAAGAAGAGGAGGGTAGTAGTGTAAGCAGGACAGGTCAGCTGCCTGTGCCTGCTGCCAGTACTGCCCCTGCTGCCACCAGTGCTGAATCTGTGCCAGAGTGTCTTATAATTCTCAAAAGGGGGAGAGGAGGAGATGGTGCCAAATGTGACAGCAGTGGACCCTAAGTCACACTTGCCATTCCCAAGCAGTTCCGCCATTACTACTACTAAGAAGGTCCAGCATCTTCTACAGAGTGTTAGGAGTGAAGGAGGGGGTGATCATCATAATAACAGTGACTATGAGGAGGAAGACACAGGGGCTGAAATTGATGTGGTTGGTGTTTGTAGTTTTAACAGTGATGGTGAAGCAGCTGGTGGGACTAGCGTAGGGTAGTTGTATGGGGAATAATGTAGAGCATCCAGACTAGCGATAAAAGGAGCCCACATCATTTAACTGACATTAGTAGACCCTATCTCACATTTCTCATCACTTCCTCCAAATGGTTATATGTCTTTAATAGAACAGCAGCAGCATGGAGGGGCAGGTGGTGTGATAATGATGATGGTGGAGATGCTGGAGTGGAAGAGACAATAATAACCTTTTTAGCCAAAGTGAGAAGAAATGGGAGACAGGGATGGGGTTGGGCATCACCTCCACCAGCAGCAGTGAGCTTTTGGAATTTGATGAGTTTGTACTGCTCTAATTCCTCCTGCTGCTGCTGAGTTGCAAGGGCATCAGGGTGCCACGGAGCAGGCTAGTGTGGCACAAACCACTCTGAACACAGTAGGAATGGGGTCAACATGTGATGCGGGACTAGGATAGGTTAGAATTGGCAGCAACCAGCAATACTCATGGTCCTAGTTGAAGTGCTGTTTCTGAGGCAGTTGCAGTAACAGAGCAACATCATCCTCTTCCCCACCCAGTGAAGGGAAATGTGGAGGAGGAAAAGAGAGAGGCCATACTTCTCTACTGTACCCTATTTTTCTCTTTAGGCAGGCACAGTGCAGTCATCAAAAATAGCACTGTATATGCACAATTTGTAACAAGTCAGTGAAAAGGGCATAGGATGGAACATACCTTGGCACAACTGCCCTGATAACGCACATGAAACACAGACACCATGACATTTATGTGAAACATGTTAAAGCCAAACACCCACGACTGTTGCTGTACCCCCTGACTCTCCCCAAAGGCAACAAGAGGTGAGAAGGCAATCAAAGAGGAGGAAGAATAGAGAAACCCAGCCAGAGGCTGAAAGTTTGATGATGAGCAAAACACCTGGTTCACCATCACCTTCTTGCTCTAGGGTCGTAACTACATCTTATGCCGATCCACTTTGTTCTTCATTACCTCCCCCACCAAGTGATAGCCATTCTGTAGATGTCAGGATGTGGCAGTTCATGTCCATCTGTTGCACAATGTGTGGTGCTCTGATCACACATGGCAGCATGGTGGAGGATAATCACAATGAGGGCATAAAATGGCATCTGAGGAGATTCCATCCCACAGAATACGGTAAGCTGGTGACAGGGAGGGTATATCATTACTATTAAAATTTCTGCAAGTTGTCATGTGTCCTTAGTGGGGAGTGGACAAGGGGCATAGAGACAGCAGAAGTTCTTGGTTTATAATAGGGGGATTTTACATTGGGGACCCTAAGTGTCATGGTGTTTGGAGAGAGTTGTGCCAGGTGTTTGATGTGAGTGCAGATGTACCCATTGTTCTCAGTCTTTCCCATATTTATCACACACACACTGTGCACATTGCAGTTGCTGATGTGAAATGCCCAGTTCCTGCTCTGAAGGGAAAAGTTTCGATTCTCAATACTCACAAGAATTTGGAAGAGGGGCAGGTGGAGAAACATTATTGGCCAACTTCTCATTTTCTCCATGTATACCTGAAGCGGTAGGGGCTAGTTTTGGTGCTGCTACTGCCTCAGGTGTATCACTGGAGCTAGTAGTGGCAAGTGGAACCTTCATCATCCATCATCCATGTTACTGCAGTTATTGATCCCATTCCCTTTGAGCTGCCTAATCTTCATGCTGCTTAAACAACTCATCATCAGCAGCAGCAGCAGCAGCAAGAACAGCAGTCGCAAATTCTGCATTACATCAGGGCCACTGGCCAACACAACATGACCTGCTTGCACTAGACCAGTTGGGCATTATTTTTTTTTCTCTGGGATTGTTCTTTAAAAAAAACAAAACACCCAGAGGATTACAAAACAACTTGTGGGGGCTTGTTTCTAACAAGCCTAAGGCCTACAAATCAATGTTTCCTTAGGATTTGTGCCAAACAAGCCTAAGTTCTACAAATTAATGTTTCCTTAGGACTTGTTCCAAACAAGACTAAGTCCTACAAATCAATGTTTCCTCAGGGATTGGGCCTAACACAAGTCTTATTTTCTACAACAACTCAATGTTTCCTCAAGGCGTGTGCCTCTAATAGGTCTAAGTTCTACAAATCAACAAATCTTACAAATCATCCTCTACAAAATACTCTATTATGCCAAGTATCAGTCCACCCCAGTCACAACTTAAGTCAGGGAGTCCTTCTCTGTTACATTACGTACACATTTCTTATTTTTTTATTAACTGTCCCCCCCAATACCAGTCAACAAACCCACCCCCCAAAACAAATTCTCTGTTCAATTGATTCTTTCCCTAGACTCCACCCTCCAATGCAGGTATTCTCCTCAGACCCCTTTATACCATGTCTTTTTAGTTGTATTTAGTTTTTATTTTTTTATTAACGTTCCTCCCAATCCCAGTACACGACCCCACAACTGATTCTTTCCCAACACTCCACCAACACAGGCACCCTCATACCACTATTATACTATGCCTTTAGGAAATAAAATAACATTTGCTATGTGTTGTATGTAAATTCCATGTTCCCATTGATTTTAATGGAATGAGCTAAGTGAAAAAAGTGGAAAAACAGAATTTTTCGCTGGAAATTATTTGCCAAGCAGAAAGTGCCATTATTCACTGATTTTGGTTTGAGGTGAAAATTTTCATCATTCAGTACTGGGTCAGCGATACTCGCATCCTATCTGGGAGATAGGGAAAACCCTTTAAAAAACCTTTAAAACCCTACCACTACTAATGATGTACAAATAAAAACAAGGATACTACTCCCCCACAAAGTCTTTCCCACACTGATTCCCAAGACACTGAAAAATGGGATTTATTACTTACCAATAAATTATTTTTTCTTAGCCCATTGAAGGATGCAGGGACCATGGGGTTAAGCAGCATGCCTATAGGAAGCAGGGCACTTTAATAAAACACTTCTTCCACTTCCTAGCTGCTAATCCCTCTCCCTGCTCAAGTGCTTTCAGTTTTCTTTTAGCAGAGCCAGTAAGGGAATAGCAGTAACACATATCCACCAGAAAAGGCAGTCCATCCTCACCCAACAAGTTTTATGTGGGTGAGAAGCCCTGCATCCCTCAGTGGACTAAGAGAAAAGGATTTATCGGTAAGCAAACATACCCATTTTCTCCAGTGTCACTGAGGGATGCAGGGACATTGGGGACATACCAAATCTGCCCCAAAAAAGGAAGGGAAGAAAACTAATGAACAATGGCCTGTAAAAGTTTATGGCCCAAAATAGCATCTTGGGATGCAAATGTTAGCCTTGTAAAACTTAGTGAAATTGGGAACAGATGGCCATGTAGCAGCCTTGCACAGCTGGTCAACAATAGCTTGAATCTTCAAGGCCCAAGGAATGCTGATGGACCTGGTAAAATGAGCTTCTGAAGGGAGCTGGAATAGACCTTAGTCTGTAAGCTTGTCTGTTTGTTTGTTTAAGCCATGAAACAATGGTAGTCTTAGAAGCTGGTTTGCCCTTTTTAAGGAATTCTGGAATAATAAACAAAATGCCTGGATTCCTAAAAGGTTGGGTGAATTGAAAGTAATGTTTTAACATCTCACTACATCTAAAGAATGAGGAACTTTTTTCTTTAGAGTTAGTCACAAGGAAGGGAGTACCATTTCCCGGCTTATGTGGAAAGCAGAAATTGGAACTTTAGGTTGGAACTCTGGAACTGTTCTTAAAACCACTTTATCTTGATGAAAGATAAGATGAGGAGACATACAAGAAAGAGCACCAAGTTCTGAAACTCTTCTTGCAGATACAATCACCGTTAGAAAGAGTGTTTTAAAAGTTAGATCTCTTATGAGGCTGATAACAAAGGCTCAAATGGAGAGGATTGAAGAGCCTCTAACAATAAACTAAAATCCCATTGTGGAACAGAATGTCTGTGTGGGTGAACTATACTGTTGACCCCTCGAAGAAAAGTTATCCTTTCCTTTCTGCCATGTATTGCCAACCCACACTTGTTGAGTTCTTGGGAAAGTGTGAAAAACTTCACAAAAATAATCTCACAGTACAACTGTGGGATGGCAAACTTTCCAAGATGTTGGCAGTTGACATGCTGATTTATTCTTTTGTAGAAAACTGACAGTTTAAAGAACTGATGTCATATGTTGCACCCTGCATATCCCAAACCACAGTTACATTTCAAGGATAGCTATGCTGGAATTGTACAAGCAGGTGGCTAGTGTAGTGGACAAAGGGCTGGAAACATACAGAAAGAACATTCACTTGAAAACAGATATGTGGATAAGTGGGCACATTACAGACTATTTTACAGCCACAGCTCACTGGGTTACCCACCAACCAGTGAGCAACAATAGCATGTATCATCAGACCACAGCCAGTAATTTTGCCTTGGTTTCTGGCAGTATTTTTAAATGATAGCAGCAGTGTAGCCTGTACCATCTGCATGCAACTCTGTGCATGCAGTTTTAGGAATCAAGCCTACAAAGTCATAGATGTAAACTAGAGCAGGTCATAGAGGAATGGCTTGTACCACACCCCTTGAAAACAGATTTTGTGTCTGCTGATAATGGCTCCAGCATTATAGCTGCCTAGAGAACAGGTGATATGGTGCATGTACCCTACTTTTCCCACATCTTTAATGTAGTTGTGACTAGATTCTCACAGAATCCAAAATCTTCAGACAAATGCTGAATATTGCCTTCAAAATATGTGCCCATTTTAGATGCTCCTAGGTAATCTGCAATGCATTATATTTCATACAGGAATGTAATAACCTGCCCCATGACCAGCTGAAAATGGAGGTCCCTACTAGTTAGAATTCCACTTTATACATGTTAGAGCATTTGTACAAACAGAATAAGGCCATAGCAAATATACAATGCAAAACTTGAAGGCTTTGGAGGGAGCATCTTTGTCACCTGGGCAATGACAACTAATGTGTGATGTATGTGAGCTGCTGAAACCTTTTGATGATTCCACCTTGTTGGTTAGTCATGTAGGGGCAGGAATTAGTGAGATTCTCCCACTGATATATTTACTGCAGGAAAAACTGAGGAGCATGGCTTATGAATCTTCCAATAATGACAACACCGACATGCACCAGATAGTGAAGGACATGTTAGATTGCATTGAGTAGTGTCCATTAAAAGCAAAAAGGAGTATGTTTGTGCTGCTTCGCTGGACCCTTGCTTTAAACTTAACATTTCTGATATCCTGCCAAAAACATGATCAATGTGTGCCAAGGTGTGATGATCACAGCATCTCTCTGAGGAATCATATTCTGTCAAAGAATATAAAAATATGATTATAGATTGAATAGAGGGTTGCATTGTGGAGGATGAGAGAGAAAAAGTTAAGACCAAAAAACAGAAATCATGGTGAAAAATTAACCAGAAAAGTGTTTATACCAGCAACAATATCAGCAAGAACATCCCAAAATATTTCACAAACATCATAGTCATCATAGAAAGGAATTAATCTCAGGGGAGGCAATATAACATTTGTGGTGGTGGTGGTGGTAGTGAGATATCTCTACGGGACTTGCTCCCAGAGAATGACCTGGTTTCTGATACACTCAAAAACAGTATAGCTACTAGCAGTTGTCCCACTGCACATGAGATGATTACAGCATATTGCAGGATGTTTAGGCCTAAACCCTTTTGACTACTGGCAAACAAAATAGTGTGTGTGTGTGGCCACACTGACCAGTACTGATGCATACTAGCATGGAAACCCTTACTTGCCCACCAGCAAGTGCGTAATCTGAGCAGGTTTTCAGTGCAGAATTTCACTGGTTATATTGTTATATACTGTAGGACAAAGCCATCAAGCATTCTAAAAATGAGCCAGATTCTAATACCATTTGAGTATCAACTATCAGGTAGCAGAACCATTGAAGTACTTAACATGTAGAATGTGCTGTAGCTCAAAACTGAACTGGGCAAGACTTAAAGGGATAGTAATACTTAAAATGTAAAAAAATATATGTTGTAGGGTTTATCCCCCTGAGTACTCCCACTGCTGAAAGGTGTTTCATTCAAAAGTTATTAATTTTCAAAGTTGAATTTTTTAGGTGCAATATCACAGTGGCCTGAAATTGTACAGTGACGCTGTCGCTACACCATCCTATGGAGATTTATGGTCCCGGGACCAGAGCTGTCCATAGGATCATGTAACAACAGCGCCACTGTACAATTTCAGGCCACTGTGATATTGCACCTAAAAAATTCAACTTTGAAAATGAATAACTTTTGAATGAAACACCTTTCAGCAGTGGGAGTACTCTTGTTTTACTCAGGGTGATAAACCCTACAATATATTTTTTTTTACATTTTAAGTATTACTATCCCTTTAAGAAGATAAACATTTCTAATAGTCCATTTAAGCCATGCAGCAATCATGGTTTTGGAGGAAGGTCTACCTTTCCTTCCACATTCAAGAATAAACATCCGTTTACCTAAAATATTAATTTGCTTGTAAATGGTATTTAAGATATCTAACAACATTGTAAGCATGAACTTTGCTGGTGAATAAGATGAAGATTGGAGGAAGGACATAAAAAGGTTTAATTTTTGGTTTTCAGAGTGAATTTAACTCATTCTAGCAGAATTCCATTCTCAGTTCAAGGATGGGAGAAAGTGAGATAGCTGGCTCAGGAATGTGAGGGAGAGAATGGAAGTGTATAGAGTACTGGTCACATTCCCATAACCTTGAGGGCTCTTTTGAACAGAAAATGGAGCACTTCTGTCCTGTGTGCAGGCATACTCAGATATTTTGCCTAAATATGTGCTCCCAATATATACATCAATGTAAACTACTTAAAGCACACGTTGTAGACAGTTCAAATGAAGTGTATCTTTGTAACTACCACGATCTCTGCTGAAGAGCCGCTGGACAGTCTATGGACTGCGATCTCCATCTCTGAGTTTGAAAGCTGACGTCAGCACAAGGGAAGGGTAGGGGGAACTTTGCACACTTATATCTCCAAACCCATAAAGGTTTGGGAGATCAAAAATGGCGCAATTAATTTATTTTTAAAACATCTATTGCATTAAATTTAAATGTTTTCAAGTATTACGATCACTTTAAATCACATTTCCTGTAGCGTGCCTATCATCAATCAATCCAAACTAGAGCAGGCAGATTTTGTTCTCAGTCCTCATTGAGAACAGGACTCCCTCCATCTGCTGGTATAGAAATAAAGCCTTATCTTCATTAAACATGTGATCCAATTGGAACTGGATTATTATTTACACAGCAGCATCCAAAGTGTGAAGGCGGGCCTCCCTTTGAAAGCAGGGTTTAGAGCCTAAGGAGGAAAATACCAACTCCTGATTGAGGTGGAAGGATGGCACAACTTTTGGCTGAAGTTAAGGAATGGTTTATAAAAACACTTTTTCTTGATGAAAATAATGGAGATATGAGGACAAAACTCCAAGCTCTGAGACACTCCTACTTAAAGAGATAACCATGCAAGATGCTAAAGAAACTGATGATAGAAGTTTGACAGGTGCTAACTGAAGATTTTCCAATGCCAGTTTAAAATCCCATGGAGGAGTAGGTGCTCTATTAGGTGGAATAATGTGAATGATTCCTTATATGAGCTTGTGAACAGGAGTTTTACAGCAGTCTTTTTCTGAAACAAAACAGATAAAGCAGAACTGTACACTTTGAGAAAGCTTTTTATTAAGCCAAGCCAAGCATTTTAACAAGGCAAAACATAGATAGGGATCCATCGAAAATGCTATTTTTATTTCCCAAAGGCATAGTATAAAAGGGGTATGAGGGTGCCTGTGTGGGGAAGAATCAGTTGCACAAGGAATTTTTTTGGGGGGGTTTGACTGGGATAATAAAAATTTAAAAAATAAAATACAATTTTAAAAAAACATAATACATGGTATAAAAGGAGTCTGAGAATGCCTGTGTTGTTGGATGGAGTCTGGGGAAAGAATCAGTTGAACAGGCAATTATTTTTTTGGGGGGTTGTTGACTGGTTTTTGGGGGACTGTTAATAAAAAAACTAAATAAAATAAAAAAAAAATGAAATAAAATAAGAAACTGGTATGTAATGTGACAGAGACAGGGACCCCCTGACAAAATCTGACACTGGGGCAGACTGACGGGATAGAGTATTTTATAGAGGATGATTTGTAGGACTTGCTGTTAGGGGCCCAAACCCTGAGGAAACATTGATTTGTTGTATGATTTAGACTTGTGTTAAGCTTAAGCCCCAAGGAAACATTGAATTGTAGGAGTTACTTTTGTGTTAGACCCAAGTCCTGAGGAAACATTGATTTGTTGGCCTTAGACTTGTTTGACACAAGCCCTAAGGAAACATTGATTTGTTGCAGGAATTAGACTTGGATTAAGCTCAAGCAATGAGGAAACATTGATTTGTAGGACTTAGACTTGTTGGTGATGGATGATCATGGTTCACTTGCCAATACTAGCTCCAGTGATGAGCCTGAGGCAGTAGCAGCACCATACCTAGTCCCTACCAGGTATATGTGGAGAAAAGAAGAAGTTATCCAATAATGCTTCTCCACCTGCCCCTCCAAAATCATGGGTGTGTTACTTGAATATATATTTTTCCCTTGAGAGCAGGAACTGTGCCTCTCATCAGCACTTGCAATGTGCACAGTGTGTGTGGTAAATAAGGGAAGGACTGGGAACAATGGGTACATCTGCACTCACATCAAACACCTGGCACAACTCTATCCAAACACCGTGATGCTTAGGGTCCCCATTGTGAAATCATCCCACCAGAAACCAAGTACTGTTGATGTGACTGTGCACTTTGTCCACGCTCCACTAAGGACATGTGACAATTTGTAGTTTTAATATTAATGATGAATCCTCCCTGCCACCAGTGTATATTTTGTCAAAGATACAGATATAAAAGACTTTAACATCTATTCCTTATCCACTGATTCATCTAAAGCAAAACAGGCTAGCAATAGTCAGATAAATTAACACCTCTGAATTAAATAACACTATAACAGCCTGGTGCACTCAATAGACACATTAACAATAGTTACTAAAAGAGAATCAGAGAGAACCCCACCAAAGAAGTTCTTTACAAAGAGGCACTCAACTCAGAGTATAAAAAAATACAATATATTTATTATATTTTTATTGTAAATTACTTATACACCAATATACATGACAAAGACTCATATTTAAAAAATACTGAAAAACACATAAAACGTCAGGAGGGGTATGATACTGTATTACATAGAAGATGGGAATAATATTATAAATCAATACAAGCAATTCTCACAAAAAGCTATCACTAAATATAATTATATAATTCCCAAATTAGCCTTATATAGTAATCTTGAATATATGATCCAAAGGAAGCATATACAGAAATGAAAAATATATACACATCCTAAACAGTGCACTTCAAGTGAAACAATATTAAACAATGCACATACTGTGAATAGATCAGAAATAATTAAAGTTCTCCTAAAAAAGAAAGAAGAACTGATGCGATCCAATATAAAGAAGAAAATAAGGTATAAATATATTAATAAATCAATAAACCACATCTCCGATTTGCAAGGCATAAGTCAATCACCCCACCAACCATCCCGACGCGTATCGCCACAAGGCTTTGTCAAATTCAGACAATGGAGGGTTAAAACACGATTTTCAAGTTGGGAAAGAGTAAGAAGGAGAATACACAACCACAGTCAGCAGAGTCCCAGCAAAAAACAATCACGTCAATGTCCTCCTCTATGACAAGGAGAAAAAACAAACCGTAGTGAATTTATCTGACAGAAAATTCACACAAACTGAATTGAACTTCCTTAACAAAAGCTGCTCATTTATACCTTATAAACAACCTGACAAGACAGATTTAAAATCCGATGTCTATAGGATGTGTAGACATCTGAGGGTAAAATGTTTTTTGGAAATGACAATAGTGAAATAAAAGATACAAGCAAATATTATAAAAAATCTAAATTTTCACCACCTTAAAACATCAGTCAGGTTGTTAAAAATCTGATATTTTCTGATATAGACAAATTATTTTCTAAACAGTTTACAATACAGCAAGCAGATAATTTTACAAATAAAAATAGACAAGCATTGAGGGCTTGATTCAGTTGAGTCCAGAAAACAGCCGGTAGGGCAAAACTGGATATCGGCCCTTAACCAAAAAGTGTTAACAAGGTATTCAATTGCCCTACCAGCTAAATACACAAACACAGAAATGGACTTGTGGCCAAACATCCGTATTGTGTGTTAAGTTCTCAAAAGGCCTCTAAATAGCAGCAATATTGGGACCTTCAATGGAAAAATGACAAACTGTCAAGCACCGATTGTTAGCTTATCTGTATTAAACTTACCTGTCATCCACTGTCCTTCTGTCATAATTCTGTATTCTCTTCTTTCTTCTCTTCTATCTTCTTTTCTTTCTTCTTGTCTTGTAGCTGTAAAGAAAAAAAAAGGTCTAAATAAATGTTTTCTTCATATATCCTGCACACAGAGGGGTACGCAATGCATTGCAGAGCAATATATTTAAAGGGATAGTAATGTTTTATTATAAAAGCAGCTGTAATTAATCATCATAGTATCTGGGCCTTGGCGAGTGTTATTTCAATTCTGTCAGAGTTGTAGTTCAAGAGTAATTGAATGATAAAGTATCCCCCTCCCGCCCCCTTTACTGATGTAACTCTGCTTACCTCAGAGCAGCACAGAGTGTCCAGGTAGATTGCAGAGAGGGACAATATTCAATTAAGAAAAAGGGAAAAAGCTGAAAAACCTGTCAAGGGGGGACAGGATTTTCATTGTTCTCCCTGTAGGAATATTGACCCTTGATGTGAGGTCTATGGACTGGATTCCACATCTGAGGAGTGGGGGTTTACACTAGGTAAATGGGGCGGGAGGGAGAAACTTTATCATTTAATTACTCCTGAACTACAACTCTCACAGTAATGAAATAACACCCTCTATGACTCAGTTGCTATGGAGATTAATTGGAACTGCTGTTTTTGTGAAACATTACTATCACTTTAACTTAAATGCATAGTAATATTTAAAATGTAAACAATATATGTTGTAGGGTTTATTCTCCTGACACTCCTGCTGCTAAATGGTGTTTCATTCAAAACGTATTCAAAATATTCCCCATTATCACCTAATTTTTATTCACAGGGGATTGCCACATCAGTTTAATAAAATGTGGGAGCCATGGATTATGACTGAGTAGTCCCAATGCACTGGGCAATGTAAGTCCATGACAAATTTATCGAGCTCAAAGGGAGCCGGGGCTTGCCTGGGGGGAGGGGATGCTCGATCTAGGTAATGGATAGTTTTTGGATTGGGTTGGTTAATCTGGTTTTTTTGGTTAATTTTAAAATGGAAAATATGGGAAATAGGGCGATATAGTGATCTGCTTTTGCTGTGATACTGATATAATGTATCCTATGTGACTTCAAAAACAAAGAATGTGACGAACACACACTGAGAGAGAACAAAATGAAGTAATTTGCTCAAGGCATGTGTGGCCTCTCAGGTGCTGCTCAAGTCACGTTTTTCGCTCCCATGTGCCATTGCAGAGAGGAAATTTCCATATTCATATCAGCCTGGTCCTGCCCACAGGCAGTCCAGCTCTGAAATGTCAGGCAAATCCTCTCTGCATGAGTGAAACAGCACAACCCCAGACATATGTTTCGGTCTATGTGGACCTCGTCAGTGGGGTGCTGCTGATACCCTCTAGGCACATGGAAGCAAGTGCCCATGCCTGGGATGTCCTTCCACTTAGGAAGACTACAAAAACAAAGAATGTGACAAATGCACACGAGAAAGAACAAAATGGAGTAATTTGCTCAAGGCATGTGTGGCCTCTCAGGTGCTGCTCATGTTACGTTTTTTGCTCCCATGTGCCATTGCAGAGAGGAAATTTCCTTATTCATATCAGTTTGGTCCCATCCACAGGCAGTCCAGCCCCGAAATATCAGGCAAATCCTTTCTGCATGAGTGAAGCAGCACATCCCCAGAAGTACGTTTCAGTCTACGTGGACCTCGTCAGTTGGGTGCAGCTGATTCCCTCTAGGCACATCCTCACATCTACAGTGGTTCTGCATCTTACATAGCAGCAGAAACATTCATAGCTAAGGCTTGTATCAACACTTCTTATAGGGATAGTAATGTTTCATAATAAAAGCAGCTCTAATTAATCATCATAGTATTTGGACTTTGGAGAGTGTTATTTCAATTCTGTCAGAGTTGTAGTTCAAGAGTAATTCAATGACAAAGTATCCCCCTCCCGCCCCTTTTACTGATGTAAGACTTTTCAGCCAGAGCAGAAGGGAGGTGCCCAGGTAGATTGCAGAGAGGGACAATCTTCAATTAAGATAAGGGAAAAACCTGAAAAACTTGTCAAGAGGGCAGGGTTTTCATTGTTTTCATATAAAGAAGATTGTCCCCTGCTGTTATCTGTCTGGTCTTACAACCAGATCCCCATCTGAGAAGCGATGGCTTACATTAGGAAAAAGGGGCAGGAGGGGGAAACTTTGCTTGTGAATATCTCTTAAACCATGAAGGTTTGAGAGATAAGACATATCATTCTTCTTCTTCATATTTTTTAATGCCTACAAAATAAAATAAAGTTAAAACAAAGTATTACTATCCTTTTAAATCAACAAATCACTACTCTCTGCATGCTAGTGGGAAAATGTTAGGAGCTCTCTCTCTTTCTCCCAAGCATAGACAGACTGACAACATGTGGTACACTGACCCCATTTTTTGCTGGTGAGTTAGAATGTGGGAATACATGGGGAAACTCTAATTAGAAAAACAACACTTTTCACATGAATTACAGCAGAAAGCATGTTTTGTTTTTGAGGCAAAAACACTCACTCTTTGCTAATTAGCTCCCAGTCCTGAAGACCTTTCAGTCTAAATATTTATTGAGGCATACATACCTACAAATAGAGGTTGAATCACATGAGAATCCTCATGAAGCTTCAAGATTAGTAATAAAATCAATAAATACTTTATTGTAGAAAAACACACTGTAAAAATGTATACACCTTTAGACTCATCAACATGTCTCTGCACATTCAGATGCATTGGTTCTCAATGTGACCTTCCTCCTCATAAGACTCTTTACAATGGCTGGTAAACTGAAAATCATATTGGATTTTCAGGTTATCCACCTTATCACTCCTAGACTTAAAAGACATGATAGATATTTTTTCTCTGTCCTTAGTGGGGAGTATATTGTAATAGTGATAGGACAGATTATTTTTTGGATAATTAGTATAGCACTTTTAGATGTAAAAATGTTAGTTAAGAAATAGGTATTATGTCACTTGATAGCAACCTATTTTAATTGTCCTTACATAGAGAGTTACAATGTCACAGCTACATTTTTATTGTAGGTATCCTATATGTTATTTCATATAGCTATTTTTATGGAGTAATATTGTAGTATCGGAATCACACATTATGTTAGGATTTTATTTTTGTTAGATTTAAAATGTTATTTTGAATAGTATTTCAAATAGTATTTTGATGTATAATATCACAATGTATTATGAATTTTAAATAATAAATAGGTGAAGTACTTTTTCCTTCCCAATGATTTAACTGTTAATTGATTATATATTATATGATAGATGAGATGGTTTGCCAATTTTACTCCTCTACAGATCTCTTTATTGGTTATTCTTATGGATTAACTTTGGTTTATTCTACTCACCTATCAGTTCATTATCTATATTTTATTTTGTTGATTATGGGGACCTGACCATGTGCATTTTTTCATATTGTACATCTAATGTCTTTTATGATACAGGTTATGGGGCTATGCGGTAGGTGTTGACAATGTGGATTTACTCACATCTTCAGACTAATGTAAGGGTTATATTTCAGGTAATTTTGTTTGTTTGAATATTGATATGAGTTGTTTATTCTTTATGTTGCATATTGGTAATTATTATATTCCATTCTTTTAATTTTAATCTCCCTGATAATTTCTCTTGAGTGAATGGGGCACAGAGCTAAGTGGTGTTAATATACTGAGACTGGGTTTCACTGCTCATCAAGTTGGTTCTTTTATTTTTTATTAATTTTTTTTATCTGTATTTCACTGGAGAGTGTTTTTCTATTGAGAATTTTGGGATGGCTGTTTTCTACCATTATCTTTTGACAAAGTGACATGTGCAGCAAAATGCATATGGATAGGCCTGTTTTATTGTATTTACAAATAATTTATATTTTCGTATAATTATCTTGTGAAGTTTATGTGGAATATAGCCGTATCCTTGTTTCTGAGATTGTGGAATACAGCTGCTTCCATGCTTCTCTGATGGTAGGTCTCCTGAACGAGGACAGAATAATTTTTCTGTATGCCTGTGTGTCAATTAACTGAGAGTAATCTCATACTACAATTATCACATGTGAGTATATTGTACTTTTTATACATATTGAGTGTCTCTTATTTCAGTTTTACACTATTAGGTGCCTTCTGCTTCTTTCTTGTATGCTCATGACAAGTAACCTATAAAATAGAAGGGGTGGCCTGAAAGTGCCAGACTCTTTGTTAGCGGATCTGTGAGCAAAAAAATATTGAGAATCACTATTCAAATTTGTTACATTTATTATCACTTACTCATAGACCTATACAGGCAGACTGAAGGGAAATAAGTGATGCCATTTATTAAAACTTAATAAGTTTTGTTTGTACAACTATCAGTTAAATTCCCAATAACAAACTTTCTTGTTTCATATTAAAAGAGGAGAAAGACTGTTTCTGTTGCACCTACCTAATGCCAAAGTATTAAGTGATTTTTGATTAAATTTGTTCTCTTTACACTAATTGTGTTAAGGGTTAGGAGGTATGGGAGTTTACAGACATTTCAGATAATGCTGTTACCCTGTGCTTTATTTAACACCATGTCCTAACAAGATATAAAATTATGCTAATTTCAAACACTTTACATTTGTGCCTTGAGTGCCAGTGAGGTAAGCAATGCTTTGGACACCCCTCTGACACCTGAAAGGTTAACGTCTTACACCAGAGGAGTTGTGTGTATGTTTATTCATTACAGAATTCATTCAAGTATGTTGAGCTAGTAATATATAAATGTATGATTTTACAGTGACAGATACTTAAATGAGATACATTTTGTTAATGTACTATTATTATTAAAAAAAAAATTAAAGTCATTGGACCTTACTTAGTAAGTGTAGTTCTGGAGGAGAGTAGCTGTACCATAGGGGACAAATTAAAATTATCATTGATTAAAATGTAGATTTTAAACACCTGATTGATAGAAACTAGAGGGCAGTCTATCATTCAGTGGATTAAAGAAAATCATTTAAATCAGTGTTATTCTGGAGGACTTTTATTTGCTGCAATTGGAGCAAACTGGTTTATTCCAGAATCCCCCTCCTTAGCTGTAGTTCCAGTATGGCCAGAGTCATTTTTATTTAAACATGACAAAACAATTCTCACATTCTTGATTCAACACTGTACTGAAGATATTTCTGATACAGATCAAAGGAATCTCAAATTGTTTTAATATTAACAAACTGATCATTAATAGAATGCCAGCAGTACTCTTTGTATTCCAATCTGTGAGCTTTCTTGAGTTAAAGTTTGGACCGCTTTTCGGTAAAATCAAACAGAAAGCAACGGAGACATTTTTGAGAACGGGACATATGTGCATCCTAATGAGATGCTTCAGGACTCCAGGTCAGCGTGTTAAAAATGTTGACTTTTATAACAGCAGGAACATCTGGTCACTTGCAGATAAAAGGCATTAAGATATATTTACTGAAAGAAAAATCAACAGGTTTATGAAATATTGTAAGTTGTTATAAAAAAATCTTGGTACTGCAATACAATGAAAACGAAGATATAAATGTGCACTGTTTAATAGCACTTAAAGGAGCAGTAAACTTTTTTTATGAAAAAATATATATTGTAGGGATTTTCCTACTGAGTAAAATAAGGGTACTTCCACTGCTGAGAGATTTATATTTCCAGAGTTATTATAGTTTAAACCCATGTTTTTTTACATTATCAGTGCTCTCTTGTGGTCAAATTCTAATTAGATTTCCTGTTAGATTCTAATGGAGAGGAAAGTCAGAAAGGTCAGAGACATACAGTTCTTCATAGAATGTGATAGAAACTGCTGAGTCACTTCCTGTCAGTTAGAACTATCAGGAAGTAAACACAGTAAATTCACTTCCTGATTATTTAAACTGCTATAATTTTTTAATAAAACATCTGACAGCGATGGGAGTGACCTTGTTTTATTCAGCAGGAAATGCTCTATAAAATATGTATTTTCATAAAAAAAGTTTACTGCTCCTTTAAGAACGTATGTGATTTATATGGTATTACACAATGTACACAGAACCTCACAGAAAAAAAATACAATAAAGTGAAAGTAGAGCTTCCAGTCCAATAGAAAATTTACAGAAAGACATGAGGATAATTTAGGCTGTATAATGGAAGATAAAGATTAGCAACAATAGAGCAAACCAATAGCACCGTAAGGGAGAAATGAAAATGAAAATTTCCATTGGTTTAAATAGGACTTTTTAACCCCTTGAATGCTAGAGACCCTCTAGTACTAAAAAGGGTTAAAAGCCCCATTTAAATACCTATACAGAGTGCAATCAAGATGGCTGCTTTACCCTTTCTCTGCTTCTGAACCTTCTCAGAAAGTAAATTCATGAAATCCCTTTGATCTTAAAGGGATAGTAATACTTCATTTTAACTTTATTTTATTTTGTAGGCACTAAAAAACCATGAAGAATGATATAAGTCTTACCTCTCAAACCTTTATGGTTTATGAGATATTCACAAGCAAAGTTTCCCCTCCTGCCCCTTTTTCCTAGTGTAAGCCATCTCTTCTCAGATGTGAGTCTGGTTGTAAGACCAGACAGATAACAGCAGGGGACAATTTTCTTTGTATGAAAACAATGAAAACCCTTCCCCCCTTGAAAAGTTTTTCAGCTTTTTCCCTTATCTTAATTGAAGATTGTCCCTCTCTGCAGTCTACCTGGGCACCTCCCTTCTGATCTGGTTGAACGGGGGGGGGATACTTTGTTTGTGAATATCTCTTAAACCATAAAGGTTTGAGAGATAAGACTTATATCATTCTTCATGTTTTTTTAATGCCTACAAAATAAAATAAAGTTCAAACGAAGTATTACTATCCCTTTAAATAAAACCACAAATATTGAAGTATATGGTTCTCTCTTCCCTCATTAAACCTTTACGTTTATCCAAAATCAATGGATAGATTTGCTGCACAAAGAAACATAGAGCATTGCGTTTCCTGCTCTTTCTCCAAGAAAAATGATGTCTGCTAAAAGAGTTCTACACTGAATACCTCGATAATTAGTAATGGACAAATCTTGAAATTTCATTGGACCAGAGTCTAGAGATTCAATCCTGCTGTCCTCCAAAACTCATATTAAGGGGACTGGAAAATAACTTAGAAAGATCCTACCATTGAAATGAGACCAACCACCGGAATCTAGCTTCTGCAGACATCAAGATGATATTGCTTGATGAAAGAATATATGGAAGCCCAAATAGCCTCCTCCCATATTTTTTCCTGGCCTTGCATTAGCTCTCTTTAACCAAGCTGTTGAAAGAGCTCTAGCAGAATGAGGTCTGATTTTAAGGTGTGTTTCCAACCCTGCTTCTGTATATGTCAACTTACTGCATTCTATAATCCATCTGGAGATACAATTTTTAAAAAATGGAAGCCCCTTGAATATTCCCTGTAAATTGATTTTCTGTCCTTCTGAATTCCTCTGTCATCTTAACAAATTAGAAAATACACGTGATTAAGTCCCAGTTATGAAATTCTCTTTCTTTTTCACCCTTACGGTTAGGACAGACAGGGAGCGAAACTATGTCTTGATTCTGATGGATGTATGAGACTGTATGAGGATGGTTTCTCTCTAAGAATAACCTTGTCGTAGTGTATGACCAGTTAAGGGAACATACAAGATGAAGCCTGTAGTTTAGTGACTCTTTGGGCTGAGGTGACAGCCATAAGCCTGTCTTAAGAATAATAGTTCTCAAGGGTGTTTCATCTATGAATTCAAAAAAATCTGATGGCAGAAAGAGCTAAAATCTGCACTTTTACGGAAGCTGGTTGCAAACTATTCTGAAAACCTGCTTGCAGAAACTCCAGGATCTGGATCTGTGATCTGTTTGTAACCTGATTGCTGCCCTCCCAAATTGTCGTTGTCTTGGAAGAAAGATAATGTTATTAACTGCAAAAAATATAAAGGTACAGCTTGATTTTAATTATGGTCTGATATAGAGTGATTCTAATTCGGTGCAGTTTAGACTTTTGGTTTATGTACTTCCCAAGTACCAAATCCTCCTGGACCACTTGGTGGGCTATCAAAATTATATCCATTTGTCTTGCTTTATATTTTTCACTACTTGTACAATGATAGGAAAGGGACTGCCTTAATTTTTCTGCACCCCATTTCCTGTGTTTTCATTCATAGTTGAGTCACTTTGCCTTGTTTCCACGTTGGAGGTATGGCTTTTTGGTCACATATCTTCCAGGATCCCACTGTTTTCTGCCAATTCTGATCTGATGACACTGCTGGACATCTTCCGATTGTGAATGGAAGTGACCATGATGTCTTTCATCTGCTGCACTAAATTTTCTTGGTTGACCACTGTGTCTACGGTCCTCAAAGTTGCCTGTTTCTTTGTGCTTCTTCGAAAGAGTTTGGACAGCACATCTGCACCTCGCCTTGTTAGCTGAGTTTGGCTATTTCTCACCCAGTTTTATTCCTTATACACAGCTGTTTCGGTTTCAGCTAATGATTGTGTTTCACCCCACATATTAAATGAATGATAATTAGCAACTGTTCGGTATAATTGTTTAATCATACACTAGTCTATATGCCTACAAAATCCTTGACTATATGCAAGGGTACCTAGAAGAACTGATGCTGTTTTGAAGGTAAATTGTGGTCACACCAAATACTGATTGGATAAATTTTCCTTTTGTTCACTCACTATAATTTTGTTATATAAAAATAAACTATCAACAGGTCTATTTTGAAAGCATTCTTACTTTACAGCATTTTTTCCACACCACCTAAAACTTTTGCACAGTGCTGTATATGCTAGATGGAAACTCCAGAGGAACTTCAGAGCATCCTGTCCTATGGCCTTTGAATCCCTCCATTTGGAGAAATATTGCAGAAACTTCTTGTTGGATACCATACAGCCCTCCATCAGATTACCCAACCGGAGAGTTATCAGGCTGATGACCTGGTTCTGTTTGAGCTCTCAGTATTCTTGATCTAGGGAGCTCCTGCTAAGGAAATCTACCTTGCTGTTGAGTTTTCTGGATATGCGAGAGACTGTATCAATTATAGGTTTTTCTCCTTTTAAATCTTCCTGGCATGTATATAATGTCTCTTTTGGTTTCTACCTGATTTCTTATGTGCATAACTGTGGTCATGTTTTCTGGCCTTATAAGGCCAAGCAAGATCTGCGAAGAATCAGATTCTGTGAATGAATATAAAGATATACATATATAGAGAGTGGAAGGTTTGGTAGGAAAGGGACGGGGCAGATGTTGTGAGATCATAGACCTTTAGTCAATACAAACTAAGGAGGATGGAGCCAGAAAGTGGGCATAAAAAGAATACAGCACAAATACTCTAGTCTCTTTTTGTGTTCTGTCCCTTCTGTTGAGAATTCCAACTTCCTTCCCTTCTCTGTGATCCTGCCCCTCCCCCATTCACCCTCACCCCTGTGGCTGGGATCAACCTAAGTTTGCTGAACCTTGTAATCTCAGGTAACATTCGTATAAGTGTGATACTGTGTGAGCCATAGTGGGATAAAAAGGATGAATTTGTTACCTGGGATTGCACTTTGGAATTGTAAACTGCTGTGTTTTGGCTTTATTAATAAATATTGGCTAAAGTAAATGAACCATTTGGAATTGTATTTATAAATATAGGAATTTTACTACAGAGGGCCCAAGCAGTTCTGCCACTAGTACTACTACTACGAAGGTCCAACAGCTTGTACAGTGTTAGGAGTGAGGGAGGGGGTGATTATACTACTAGTGAGGAGGAATACTCAGGGACTGAAATTGATGTGGTTGATGTTAGTAGTAATAGTGATGGCGAAGCATCTGGTGGAAGTAGCATTAGGGGAGTGTTAGGGGAAGTAATGCAGAATGCCCAAACTAGCAGTCAAGGGAGCCCACATTCCCTTGAACCTGGGAGTCCCCTTTTCCCAGTCCCCATGGCAGTGTTCATATGGAACATGATCCTGAAGAAGCCATAACTGGTGGCTAACAGCAATAATGCCACCACCACCAGGAGCACCGATCACCTGCCTATGTCTGCTGCTAGTGCTACCAGTTTGCCTTCTTCATTTCAACAAGAAATGGCAAGTGTGACATTAGGGGACTCTCTGTCACATTTCTCATCACCTCCTCCATCCGATGAGACGTCTGTAATAGAGCAGCAAAAGCATGGAGGGACTGGTGGTGGTGATGAGGATTGTGCAGAAGCAGGGGTGGAAGAGACATTTATTCCCTTTTTAGCCCAAACTGAGAAAGAATGGGAGACAGGGATGGGCATCATCACCACCACCACCATCACCATCAAGGAGCTTTTGCAATTTGCAGTTTGCTACTGCTCTAATTCCTGCTGCTGCTGAGTTGCAAGGGCATCAGGATGCTGAGGAGCAGGCTAGTGTGCCACAGACCACCGTGGACACAGTGGGAATGGGGACAATTGATGCAGGATTAGGACAGGTTCCAATTGCCATCAGCAAACTCCTGGTCCTAGTTTCAGTGCAGATTCTATGGCAGTAGCAGCAACAGCCAGTGAAGGGGAATGTTAAGGAGCAGAAGACAGACACCATTCTTCTCCACCTTTCCCCTCCCCCCTGAGGTACTGGGTGTGGGACAATTTTTTTCATGGCAGGTACAGTACAATCATCAGTGATGGCATGGTGCACAATTTGTGAAAAGACAGTAAAAAGGGGAAAGGAGCTCCCTGATAACACATTAAAGCCAAACACCCACCAAAGAAATTAGGCATTGCTGTTGCTGTAACTCTGACTCTCCTTAAAGGTAACAAAAGATGAGGCAGAAATTAAAGAGGAGGAAAAACAGAGAAATCTAGCCAGAGCCTAAAAGTTTGATGGCGAGTGAAACACCTGGTTCACCATCACCTTCTTCCTCTAGGGTAACTTCATTTTCTAGTAATCCACTTCGTTCATCTTTGCCTCCCCCACCTGTTGACAGTAGATGCCAGGATGTGGCAGTTCGTGTCCACCCATACCACACATGCCAATGTGGTGAAGGATAATCCCAAGCAAGGCATCAAGTGGCATCTAAAGAGATTCCATCCAGAAGAATATGCTAAGCTAGTGGCAGGGAGGGTTAATCATTATTATTAAACTTTTTGCAAGTTGTCATGTGTCCTTAGCAGGAAGTGGACAGAGGGCATAGTGACAGCACCAGTACTTGGTTTCTGGCAGGATTGGGGGCCCTAAGTGTCATGGTGTTTGTTTACAGTTATGCCAGCAGTTTGATGTGCGTCTAGATGTGCCCAATGTTCCCAGTCCTTACCTTATTTATCACACTGTGCACACTGCGATTGCTGATGAGAGGCACAATTTCTGCTTTTGAGGGAAAACATTTTATTCTAACATCCCTTGATTTTGGTGGAGGGGCAGGTGAAGAAGCATTATTGGCCAACTTCTTCTTTTCTCCACAAATATCTTTAGTAGTGTGGGCTAGTTGTCATGGTGCTACAGCCTCAGTCACATTACTGGAGTTAGTAGTGGCAAGTGGAACCTTCATCACCCATCAACTATGTTACTACTGTTGTTTATCCCATTCCCTTTGAGCTACCTAATCATCCTGCTGCTTAAACATTTCAGCAGCAGAAACAAGAACAGCAGTCGCAAATTCCGCAATTACACCAAGGCATTTGACAATGGCCAACACAACATGACCTGCTGGCACTAGGCCAGTAGGACATTTTTTTTCAGGCTTGTTCTTTAAAAATAAACAAAAACCATAGGCCTACAAAAAAAGAACAACAATTTTAATGGCTTGTTTCTAAGAAGCCTAAATCCTACAAATCAATGTTTCCTTAGGGCTTGTGCTAAACAAGTCTAAGTCTTACAAATCAACGTTTCCTGAGGGCATGGGCCTAACACAAGCCTAATTTCCTACAACCAATCAAAGTTTCCTCAGGTATTGGGACGAACACAAGTATAATAAGTCTAAGTCCTACAAAACAATGTTTCTCTTGGGCTTGGGCCTCTAACAACAATTCCTACAAATCATCCTCTACAGAATACTCCCATCAAGTATCAGTCTGCAGCAGTCACATCTTACATTCCAAAAATTAATTGGCTGTGGCAAAAAGGGGAAAAGTTATACAGGGGTGAAAAGGAAAAACTTTTTCCGAAATGTTATGCTTTAATTTTTCTGACTTTTCGTCTACCCTTACTCTTTAGATAAAATGATAGCACAATGTGTGGTAATATTGGTCCCTCACATAGATTCATTAGAATAAAATGCCAAACTGTCCCACCAATAATTAAAAGGACAGTTTCTCTAAAACCACTTATGTTACAAATTGGTAGCATAATGCATAAGCAATTTTTAATTATCTTTAAAACTAACTAAACTATTGTGACAGGTCTGCTTTAAATGATGAAAAGCTGCCATCCAGATGCCTGTATCAGTATCAAGAAAGCAGAAAAATACTTCTGAACAGCCCAGAGCTTGAATCTCTGAATGGTTTGAACGTGCAGATTTAGCAGTTGTTATGGATACTTCAAAATAAGTGCAGTGAATCAGTAATGTATTGTTTGTGTTGTAACCCTTTGCACTCCACTGTGTATAAATATGAAAGGAAGTAAAATGGGTGGCAACATTTGATGAAATATTACTTTATTATTTGTGACAATCCTACAGATTAAGAATAGCTCTGTAATGAATATTTAGAGCCACAGTACAGCATTGTATTTTATAGGTCCACAAACAGTGTATAACATATTTAACCCCTTAAGGACCCGCCACACACGCAGGAGAAGCCAGGAGAGAAACCCCCCCACACCTTGGCTCCCCAAACCCTGAAGAACCAAAATCCCAGCCCCGATAACCCCCCCTTGGTATAACCCCCCCACAGAGCCCCATATGTGCCAAAACCCCCATCCCCATATAGACCTGCTGAGGCCAACCAAGCCACTGCACTGGAGAACCACCAGTACCCACACCCACAATGTGCTCCCTGGCCCCACTGACCCAGCTGTTCCCTCTCCCATATGGGTTCCTCTGCATACTGCTTAAACCTCTCCACCCCCTCTTTGAGCCTCTTAGCCCCTAAGACTTAAATGCAGGGTGCCATGCTTACTTGCCACATGGCTGCCCTGTCTTTATGTGACCCCAGCCTCCAACTCAAATTCCTGGCACCGCTCGCATGATCCGATAGTCCAAGCTACCGAAAACCAGAAGTCACGTTATACATGACTTCCTGTTTTGGCCCCACACCACCACAGACGCAGAGAGGAATGGACTGGGCATCCTCTCCTTCTACACCATCACTGCCTTACTCTCATCGCCGGACCCCCCCACAGGGACACAGGACACTACATAGGAGGATAGGCAACAACAGGGAAAGGAACAGGCAACAGGCATGTCTATCCCTCCCACTTCCCAAACCCCAGTGCTACATGTATGGGAAAAAAAGGAGGAGCAAGCCATCAATGCTCCACCATTTGGGGGCCATACATTAAAGCCAAAAAAAAAAAAAAAAAAAAAAAAAAAAAAAAAAAAAAAATATATATATATATATATATATATATATATATATATATATATATAAAAAGTTCATGAAGGAGGCACTCTCAATAATTAGGTGATTGCCTGGGTGCCGAAACAAAGTAATGAACTAAATAGATCAACACTCTTAGGTCTGCTCTCTTGTGTTACGAGTACTTATTTAAAGATCAACTTGATATATATACAACTTAATCAATAAAAGACCTGTAAAAATGGCCTATCAAGTAACCTCACAGTCTAGGGTAAGGTACAACCCCTATTAATATAATGCAAGTACCGAGGATTTGCATAACAAATATACAAACACTTATATAATAATGATTGCATATATTGACATTTCTGTTATACTACTCTGGTAATATATATTTTTTCAATATATAAATAAATACACTATTTTTATCAGTGGATTCAAATTTTTTGTCCTGGGAGGAGTGACCAGAATGGGGCGGTTGGTGTTACCCCGTTTGAATATGCTGGTTATACTCACAATCAGCACCCAATTACAGGAATTGTGAGTATTGGGCTAGATCATTTATTTGTAGATCCAATAGAGATATCTACTGGTGGTTTGCACACTTCCTGTTCTCTTTTTCTCTAACTATAACTCTGACATCTAAATCAGTCTTATTGCACAGGAATAATGGATTTTCTAATTATTGGGGTTTTCAATAAAAGTTAAGCCCCTCAGAGACCATGAGTACTGCTCCCAAGTTAAAGTGGAAATAATTTTAGAATCATATAAATGGCAGGTTAGCCATTTATATTCAGAAAAATATACTTTACTTATTTAGGTTTGTTTATTTTTTGGGGAATGTATTCATGCTAACTGTGCAGCATATTGTTTTTTTATTGAGGCAATGTTTTGTTTGGAATCTGCACAATTAGTGATATTTATGAATAAACACAATCAAAACAATAAAAGTAAAAAAATATCATAGCCTAGCAGGAGCCCAAGCAACAGAACAGGATACAATTTATAACATATAATCTTGAGGGAACTTGGGAATAGGAGCCAAAAACTGAGTGGCAAGGCTCTAGATTGAGCTGGAATATCAATATCTGAATAAATGCTAAAGGAATGATGATGCCTTAAACAGTCAATGGAGAAAGAATTGGGAAGAAGCAGGCTTGAGTGATTTTGTAGTTCATTCCTACGTGGGGAAGGGAGTAAATAGGGGGGAAAAGGACAGGAAAGAAATGTCTTAGAGGAGGATGGTAAAAAGGCAGGGTCAACCATTTAGGATTAGGAAACAGAGAAGAAGGAAGAGCAGTTGTCCGGGTTGGGACCCAACTAATAGGCCAAGGGCTAGGGATGGATCCGTAAATAGAAGCCATACTTCCCAAATCTGGGAGAACTGAGACTGAGTGTTAGAAATAAGGGAAGTCAACCTTTCTATGGAGCATATCTTCCAGATTTGGTACTCAAATTATTATAAAGTGTATATAAAGGATTACAGACTAAATTATACAAGGGGGAGATATAAAGTGTTTTATTGGAAGTTGTTTCAACATGGTATGCCATGCCATTGGAATGAACACACACACAGCACACAGAGTTCCATCACACTACTGGAAATTTCTATATGTGTCAATATTCTCACGTTATAGTTGGCTCTCATTTCCATGATATATTACTTTTATTTAAAAGGCCTCTCTAGTTTATTTTATATGGGTTATAATTGTAGACCTCCCTGAGTCATGGGCATTCCAGAAACATTGAAGGAATGTTAGAGAACAATAGTACTGAAGTATGGTCTGCATTCTTTTAGTGAAAGCTCAACAATCTTGTATTATTAGTCCATTAGTGTCTTAAAATCATCAGATGAATACATAGAACATGTTAAATAACCTTACACCATAATATTCAATTAATGAAGCCTGATTTATTTCATAATAGCCTCAAAGGCAGAGGTTTTTTTGGCAGTAAAATGCTATCATTTTCAAGACTATGGACCATTGCTCTGTCACCAAAGTGAATATGTCCAATTTGATTCAAATCATTAAAACATAAATCTTTGCACCATTGAAACTGTACGTCGCTGGTCACTAGATTCAAAGTACTTGAAAGAATAAGATAATAATAATCTTTGTTTTGGTAGGATTAAAATTGAGCTTCACCTCGCATTAATCAAACACTTTAAAAATACATTATTTCTAAAACCTATACTAGAGGAAATTGTTCTAATGGAATTAAACATTAAGGAAATCATTTACATTTCCAAACTTTTATCACTATGAATTACCAGTAGCTATATTGACTTTAATATAACATACCATGGGATCAATTCATTGACCTTTGCTAAAATAAATTGGCATTACAGAGGTGTTGGTCTCTGGCAAAATGGATTTTTTGAACAAGAAGAAATTTTAACCCATCTTTTAACTCATATCTAAGCAACATGATACCTTTTCCCAGAAAATGTAACCCCTTTGCCTTTAGCCATCAACATCGTAATGTAACATAGTAACATAGGATGAAAAAAAGTTCAGCACATACCAAATCACCCCTGTTGATCCAGAAGAAGGCAAAAAAATAAATAAAACTGAAGCCATTTCCAATTAAGTTCCCAGTGCATACAATAAATTATTGTTGACTCAAATGGTAGTCAGATATTACCCTGGATCAATATCTGCTTTGAAGCCAACTGTCATAATTCTCAATACTGTTCTGTGCTCAACAGGTATCCATTACTTTTTTGAAAGCAATTGCAGTATCTGCAAACACAGCTGAAGACTGTAAAAAATAAAATCCCTGCTTATTTTAGTCAAAAGCACCTTTCCTCTAATGGATGACCTCTTGTTCTTTGCTCAGCTCTTGGAGTAAGTAGTTAATTGGAAAGTTATTTGTATTGACCTTGAATACTTGCAAATGGTAAGCATATCCGTCCTTAGACATCTCTTCTATAATATGAAGAAACAAAGTTTGGCTTGTCTGACTTTATAAATTAAATCCTCCAATCCCTTTATCAGTTTTGTTGTATGTCTCTGCACTTTTTTCCAGTTCAGTAATTTCTTTTTTAAGAACTGGTGCCCAAAACTGTATGCCATATTGTAGATGATGCCCTTTTTTATGCAGGATAGTACTGTATTTGGCCTTGAAGCAGCAGAAGGGTAACACCGCACACTGCTGTGAAGTCTAGCATCTATCAGTACTCCTAAATTTTGCTCTAATGAGGATTCTCCAAGGACAGAGATAGAGAGGGAGAGAGTAATAGAGAGAGACAGAAGAATTAAAAGAGAGAAGGAACATGAGGGAGGAACAGAATGAAAAGAAAACTGGGTAGTGTCTACCCTGCAAATCACAATGTGAGTTATGTGCAATATAAAAATTATCAGTAAAATTACAATTGAACAACAGTGTGTGTCCCTGGGGGCTAGGAGAAGGAATCAAACAACAACTGTTTTAACATGTGCAATATATACAGTAAGTATCAGTATGGTAAAGCAGAACATCAGCTGGCCACGTAGAAGAAAGGGGAAAAAAAAAGTACAGGAATTAGGATCAGACTCTTCAACACAGAGCTTCCCAGGGATTATTTAACAAAACAGCATTTTAGCCATTGGGGTGGTTATGTAAGTGACTCCACTTTCAGTACCAATTGTATGTAGCTATTCTCTTATGTAGTAGGGTGGGATACGGTACCTTAATTTTTTTAAACATTGTTTATACTGTAAATGTATATTTGTAAAGCAGACATTCTTTGAGTCTATACCAGTAATAGCAGGCAGTAGCTATACCGGCATACTTCTAAGTCAGTATAGGAACAGCACATCACCAAGTTTCAGTTAGAGGAGTAATTCATGTTATGATGGTTTTTCAAATTCCAGATAGCTGTAAAGAGTCAATAAGCACTGTTTTGAAAGCAGAATCCAGTGCAATCTCTTTCTCTAACAGTACAAAATTAGCAGAATGTAAGTAGTCCAGGTATTTATTCTGGAAATAAATCAGGTTCTCATAATACCTATGAATAAACATGAGTAAAGCTCATCACCTTAACTCCCTTACATATGTCTTAACCGAGAATCTATATCTCTCATAATGCTAAAGGTTGTGTAATGAAGACATAGTAACTAGTGTTGAGCGAGCACCCCGATGCTCGGGTGCTCGGGTGCTCTGACCGAGCACCCCCTGAGGCTCGAGTGCTCGGCCGAGCACCCGAGCCCCATTAAAGTCAATGGGGCGACACCAGGCACCCCCTGCTCTGATGAGGGGAGGGTGCCTGGTCAATGCCCCCTTCATCTCCGCTATGCCCCCTTCATCTCCGAATGCCCCCTTCAGCTCCGCAATGTCCCCCTTCATCTCCGCAATGTCCCCCTTCATCTCCGCTATGCCCCTCTTCCACAATGTGCCCCTTCATCTCCGCTATGCCCCTCTTCCACAATGTGCCCCTTCATCTCCGCTATGCCCCTCTTCCACAATGTCCCCCTTCATCTCCTCTATGCCATAGAGGAGATGAAGGGGGACATTGTGGAAGAGGGGCATAGCGGAGATGAAGGGGCACATTGTGGAAGAGGGGCATAGCGGAGATGAAGGGGGACATTGTGGAAGACGGGCATAGCGGAGATGAAGGGGGACATTGTGGAAGAGGGGCATAGAGTCTATGCCCCTCTTCCACAATGTCCCCCTTCATCTCCGCAATGCCCCCTTCATCTCCGCAATGCCCCCGTACCTCCAGTCCCTGGTGGTCCAGCGGAGCGTCTTCGGATCTGTGCCTCTTCCGGCACAGATCCCCGCCACCCGAACATGGCGGGAGAGCACATGGCGGTACTCGACGAGTACCGCCATGTGCCGAGCAGAGCGATGCTCGAGCCGATCCGAGCATCGGCCGAGCACGCTCGCTCATCACTAATAGTAACATTGTAATATAATTGATGAGTCTATCAAGTCCAGCCCATGCCAAACACGCCTGTTGATCTAGAGGAAGGCAAAAAAAAGCCCACTGAAACCGTTTCCTACTTAGCCCCAAATGGGTAAAAAAAATTCCTTTCTGACTCCAAATAGTAGTCAGATAGTTCTTTGGATCAACAAACTGTCTGCATTGAAGCCATCTGTCATAATTCTCAAATACACAGTCACCCTCCCAAACACTAACTATATGCTGCCCCTAATAATAAAGCACAACAATACTACCCCTAACACTAGTCTAACACCCAGATATGTGTCCACTGTCTGTCTTCTTCTATCTTCCCTTTTCTGTTGTTTCTAATCTTCTTTACTCATTGTTGTCTTCTTGCCTATGAAATAAAATGAAATGTCAATGTCATGCTAAAAAGAAAAAAAAAAAAAAAAAAAAAAAAATACCCCCAAGATATGCCATAGTTAATCCTTTGAATGCTGGAGTGGTACCCCTCCTGCACTCAGAGGGTTAAAATAGCGTGGCATATTCTTCTAGAATAGCATTCAGCCAGTGTCTTGTTAAAATGAATTATCCATAATGATAAATGAAACATCTATGCTTAAATAAAATTTCACTGCCACTACTGCCACCTCCACTGGCAGCAGCAATGTCTATGTATTGGTCCATTGCCTGAGTCCCAATGAGGAAATTTTGAACAAAAACTGGCTTTTTATAAAGACAGTCTCTATTCAAAAAGGATGTCAGAATGCCATTGGCTGGGATGTGTGCTTACAATCCTCCCAGCCAATCAGCTTCTATCGTGTTTCTTCATCCCCACTAGAAGCTGATTGGCTGGGAGGTACATTGACATTTCTTTTTATTTTATAGGAAAGAAGACACAGAAGAATGAACGTCTGAGAAAACAAAATAAGGAAGATAGACGCAGAAGACAGAGAGTAGCTGAGCAGGGTGCTGAAGACTCAGCTGGACATCAGGATTAATGGTGTTTCTTTTCACGGGCTGCTTTTTTTTTTACCTTAGTGTGAGTGCCAGTGGGGTAAACATACCACACTGGCACTCATAGGGTTAAATCTATTAACATTTGATATTTTTTTTCATACTTTGGATGTATTGATATGGGGTTTAGGGCCCCATATCAACACATCAATTTGTGACTTAGGTCTTTTTCCAGTTTTTTTTTTTTGTTTGATTCCTGCGTCGCCACTTTGTGCTTCCGTTAAGGGACTCTGAACCTAAAAAAACTGGATACAGATTTTCCCACAATAAAGTGGGTCCCTTAACAGATCTTAGTGCCTGACACATGGAATTGAATGGCATAATTCAAAGGTTTTTTTTTTGGGGGGGGGGTTAAAATGGGCAAAAGCTCTGCAACAGTTATCTCCCTAGGTATTTTCTTTTTACATTACATTTTTTCATAGCACAGGTAATTACATTGCTTACCATGCTTGAAAAATACTGTCATTTGTTTTTTTGGCCAATTGAATCAAGGCTTACATCTCTTGGTTTCTGTGGGACTTACTTGTGGTTTCAAGGCTCTATGGCCTTGACTCAATTGACGCTGGTAAAACATGCAGTAGGGCAAAATTAGCTACAGACTGACAAGAAATAGTCTGTCAGTATTCAATTGTCCTGCCAACTGAAACCACAACAGATGTTGGTCCACAGAAATGGACGATTAGCTCAAACACACAGTCAGCCTCCCAAGCACTAACCCTACATTACCCCTAACAGTGAAGTGCAATAGTACTACCCCTAACACTATCCTAACACCCAGATCTGTGTAACACTTACCTGTCATCCACTGTCCATTTTCTGCTGTCAGCTTCCATCTTCCTTCTTTTCTCCTCTCTCTCTGCATCTTCTGTCTTCATTATTCTGTCGTCTTCTCTTCCATGTTACAATCACATTCCTGTAGAAAAGAAAGAAAAAAAAGAAATGTTAAATATGTGCCAAAAACATAACTCAGACATATGTGCCCAGTTTAATCCCTTGAGTGCCAGAGGGGTATGCAAAGCATTGCAAAGCAATATTGCATGCCTCCCAGGAACTCAAATGGTTAAACAATGCACATATATCAGAACTGAAATAGTTGATTCCCCCACAACGAAAAAACAGATTTGCAATAGCATAACATAGAAATGTCAGCTATGCAGAGAAATATAAGCATTAAAGCAAAATAGTATTTCTTATTTCAAAAAAACTATATGTGACTGTTGGTGGCAGTGGCGGTGGCAGGAAGAGAAAAAAGACAGAGCCCCCCCTTTGGTAACTCAAGGGCAAATGCCAGTTCCAATGTGAGGGAATTTTGAACAGAGACAGCCTTTTTATATGACCAGTCTCTGTTCAAAATGTTTCCCATCTGTTGGCTGGGATGTGTGCATACTTACCTCCCAGCCAATCAGCTTCTAGCAGGTTCTATCAATCACTCTCTAGAAGCTGATTGACTGGGAGGTGTGTAAGCTCACACACAGCCAATGGAAGGGAGACATTTTGAACAGTCTGGCCATATAAAAAGGCAGTCTCTGTTCAAACTTTCCTTACATTAGAACGGGCATCGACCAATGAGGTACCTAAGGGGGGTGCTCTGTCTTTTCCTCTCCCTACCACTGACCACATATAGGTTTTTTTTTTTAAATAAGAAATAATATTTTGCTTTAATGAAAATATTTCTCTGCAAATCTGACATTCTATGTTATGCAGTATTGCCGGTATTCTTTCTTAGCACAGGTAACATATACATAATAAAATAATAATTAATGCAAGTCAAGGACCATGGTGAGAAACATTGTTTTGCACTCCTTTTCATTTGAGGTCTACACAGGCTAGGCATCATTATAAAGCCATACCAACTTGGTATCCGTGTACTCAGAGGATGCAGGCATTTTAAAAATAAACCTTTTTCCGTTATAGTGTATGATACAATGTATTTGTTAATATTTCATTCATGTTTATTACATCATATTCTGTCTAACAATGCAAAGTGAGGCATCATTAAAAAGCGAACTATGAATATTTTTCCCATAGATAAATAGAAAGTTATTTACAGGAATCATGCCTAAATAGCGATAGCAAAATGATGAAGATGTGTCTAGCCAAAAGGGTTTTCAATTGCCCCAATGCACCAATTCTCTGTCACTCAAGCACAGCCATCACATTTTCTATAGATAATTATTTTGCATTAGTTTATAGGAATATGCTATGGGTGGCTTGAACACAGAGTTTTCTAACTTATAGCAACTGAAATATTAAGCCAATGGATGCTAGAGGCATCTCCAATGCATTACTTTGTGACAGTTCTAGAATCATACAGATAAATTAATCACAGAGGTTTGAAAGATTTTTTTAATCAACCAATGATAAACCTGTTATATGAAATGAACAACCTACCAAATTTGGAGTTGATTAATGGAAAACAAATTCTATTATGTGCATTGCATTTTAGTATATAATATATTACTTGCTTTAAAACTAGGAACTCTCAGTTCACTTTCTGCCTCTTGTTGTCTTATGGTGGACATTAATGTTCTAGAAAGCCTTATTCTTGCTGCAAAAATTACAAAATGTTGGGTAACCAAAATAGTTTATTGGATGATAAACAAATCATAATTATTAGTCTTATAGCAGGTACAGAGCAAGAGTCTAGTAAAGTGATGCATTTAATGTCTGAGTAGCTTTTAAGACCACTTAGGTCTCTTCATCAGATGTCTTATAAAATGAGAACTATCTCTATTATATATTAAATCACAGTGGAAATAAATGTTTATTACTCCTAATTCCATTTAATATGTCTTTCTGCATCTGAAAGTTTTCCAAGAGAATAGTGACCCTGAGATCTTTGATTCCTTGTCCATTTTTTGCCGAAAATATTATCCCTTGTTACCAATGAACCAATGTAAATTCAGTAGTTTTCTCCTGTCTCAACTACATGTAATCTTCATACAGATGATGAGGTGGAAAATAATAGAAGGAGGTTTTGGTCAGAATGTGATATCTATGTGTACACAGGTTTCCTGGCAGGGATATGTACCATTTTCTGTTGCAGGGAGCCCTTTATCAACAGTTGTTTCAGGTTCAGGGGGCTGAACAGAGAAGGCTTAGGGATATTTTTTAAAACGTATAATCTGTATTAAGTATTTTTTGAAGAGTTTTTGAGATTTTGCACAGACTTTCAAGTTTGGGGGTTATAGGAGACTACTTATGGCACCATGGTCTCTTTCTGTGGTTGTTTGCATTTCAGAAGATTTATTCTGGGTAAACTGGTGGATCTCTGAATCTGAGTGTCTGTGACATTAGCATTGTATGTGTGACTGAAAATCACTCCTGAAAAGATTTTTCTTGGTTAATAGTGTTAAAACAAATGTAGTTATACCTTAGGGCCTGGCTGGCTGTAAACAATAGAGTTTTTGGGTTTTTTTGCAAGGCTTGGATGGAATCTGTAATTTCTGAGATAGCTTGGCTTGTCTGTCAAGGATTTTTTGTGGCACAGAGATATCTTTATGGAGATTTTTTAAAGCTGATTTTAGTGACCAGTAATTTGATTTACTTAAGTGAATGGCTGCATTTTAGGTTAACCCCTTCCCGACAATGGATGTACATGTACGTCCTGCAGAAACTGTCACTTAGTGACAGAGGATGTACATGTATGTCCCGGAAGTCCAGGTCCCCGCACAGATGACATTAGAGAAAAAAAATTTCTAGCTGGGCATTAAGTGACGGCCGCGTGTGCGCGGACGGTCACTAAGGGGTTAATGGTGGGATGGAAACCACTGTGACTTTTGTTAAGTCTCAGAAGCTCATCTTCACTGGCTGTCCAAATAATTAGGATATTATCTATAAAATTGATTTAGACAAGAGGATTTATTTGTCATGAGAGCATGAACTTCTCTTCCAGTTTTTCCACGAATGAAGGAGTATTTGTGTGGTGTCATTTACATTTGCATGGTGTTTCCAGTCAACTGTAGAAGAAGCCTTAGCCAAATGTGAGTTCATTATGCATTAGTATGAAGTGTATTGGCTGTGCTACAGGTTCTATGGTAGAGAATGGTAGACCCTTTTGCTCTAAGAAAAATTTTCAGGCCACAGTGCCATCTTCATGTGGAATGCTGGAATAGAGGGATTCAGCATCCACTGTGGCTAGAATAGTTTAATTTGAAATAAAGACAGGCTCAGATGGTTTAAGAGATTAGTAGTGTCCTGTATGTCACTGGTTTACATGCATACCCTTACAATATTAGAGACCACCTGGAAGGCCTTATACCTAAGCACTTAAAGGTGGGACACTTTGTAAAATACATACGGAGGGAAACCCTGGAATACTGATAATAAACATACAGAATGTGAGAGGCTTCTGGGAATGAACAACAGCACAATTGACTGTTCTACGGCTAGTCACCACCCAGAAGCATCACGTTTTAGCTCTCTAGTGCCATTACAGAGGAGAAATTTCCACATACATATTAGACTAATCCCACCCAAAAGGGCGGTCCAGTTCCAAAATGACGGGCAAGTCCCCACTGCACGGAAACACCAGCTAACCCCCGATGTACGTTTTGGCCTAGTTGGGCCTCATCAGGAGGGTGCAGCTGGATTCCTTAGGCACTGAGAGCAAGGGGTCCATGTCTGGATTACCCTTCACACTTAGGGAGACCCCCTAAGTGTATTCAAAATAAACATACAATCAGAATTGTTACAATGGGCGAGATTTATAAATAAGATTGTTAGTGTATGTTAGGAAATGTTGCTAAAGTTCACAACATCGAGTAATATTTATGTAAAGTCAAGTTTATAAATATGTCTGTGTGAGAATTTTCTTAGAAAATCTCAAAAATTTGGCAACTGAGAATATTTTTTCTCAGACATTGTTGTCACTATTTACTTTCATTAAGAACAGGTTACACCGGGAATTAAGATTGAATCACTAAAACCGTCTTTTTTGATTATGTCCCTTTACATATACTTTCTTTCTAACTCAAGTTTCATAAATCTCCCCCAATGTATTTATAAAGAATGTGCTAATTGCACCAAAAGTAAAGACAGTTTTAGCGATTAGATGTTAACTCTAGGTATAATCTGTTCATAATGGCAGTATATAGTGACAGTTATGTATGAGAAAAATATTCTCAGTTGCAAATTTACTGTGAATTTTCTTGAACAGTCTCAGAAAGGCAAATTTATAAACTTGGCTTTACTTCTTTATAAATATGACTCGACAACATGAACTTTACTGTCAGTTCTTAAACGTACAATAAGAATGCTATTTATAAATCTCCCCCATGGAGCCATATCCGATATTTCTAATTTCAATTTATGTAATTTATTACTGTTATGTCCTAAGATTTTATTTCAATCTCTCCTAACTTTAGCAGTGCAAAAGAAGATTTTGCTCCAATATAGGCTGAAAAAAAAATATATTATAAAAAAGACTACTCTTAACCAATTTACAGTAGAAAACTGCAATAATCAACTGACAATAGTTTCAAAGATATTTATATTTGTCTGTTTAAGCAAATCAATTAGTACTGGCTGGCAGAAAGTGGAAACTGGTATTTGGCAGGTGTATTTTCTTTAATTGACAAATCGGTAACTACTGTAAATAAATGATAACAAACATAGGCAATATTGAAAGCTCTTTCAAAATCCCCTGTTGGTTACTAGTTAAAGTTCCACTTTAAAGGTAACTAGAACTTGGTAACAAATAGTTGATTTTGAAATAGCTTTCAAGAACCCATATAGCTGTGAGCTGAAAAAAGCTAAATTTGGGATATTTGCTAGAGAAACTGAATAAGTGTATTTGTTGTGTTGTGTAGTGTGGTAAGTGAGATGTTAAACCCAAAATCTTTTTTTCTCCTCCCTTTGCAGTTGTACAAGGGATTGATTGAAGTCTGGTGTGGTGGGAGTGGTTGATTGCTGGTTTGTAATTGGTGGCTTTTCTGATAGCTATATAGAGCAGAGAGAGAGTGAGATCTGTGACTGTGAGCTGTAAGCTGTGATATGAAATAAAGCTAAATTTGGAATATTTGCTGGAGAAATTCAATAAGTGTATTTTTTTGTGTTGTATATTGTGGTAAAGAAGGTTTAAAAACAAAAGACTTTTGTCCCTCCCTTTGAAGTTGTAACAGGAATTGATTGCAGTCTGGTGTGCTGGGAGTGGTCGATTGCTGGGTTAAAATTGGTGCCTTTCTGCTATATAAGGCAGAACGATAGTGAATACTTGAATGTGTGAATCTTGCATCACTGTGTAAGTACTGAAGTGTGGTAAGTGTGGGAATTTAAATAAAGGGATTTAAGTAAGTGTGTTAAGTGTGGGAATTTAAATAAAGGGATTAAAATACAGGGGATTACACAGAGAAAACCATATTTATTGACCTTATTGTGTAGATATTTTTTATCTGCCTGCCTTTTAGCTTCTGGTAACTGATATATTATGAGTGGTAGCATGACTGTTAGTCAGCATAAGCTGCCATATGTTTGCACACCTGCTCCCCTTGGACGCACATAGCCATGGAATTTGTTCTGGATCTACCACCCTCCAACAAACACACTGTCATCCTGGTTAGCGCAGACTGTTTCTCTCCCCAGGCACACTTTATTCCACTGCCCAAGCTACCTTTTGCCCAGCAGCTAGCCAATATCTTCCTCAAAGAAGTCTTCAGATTGCATGGCTTTCCCTTTCAAGTAGTCTCTGATAGAGGCAGCCAATTCACCTCATGGTTTTGGAGAGCCTTCTCTGCTAGTCTGGGCATTGCAGTCCATCTATCCTTAGCCTACCATCCTCAGTCCAATGGGCAGACTGATTGGACCAATCAGTCCCTGAAGCAGCACCTCTGTTTGCTTGTGGGGCCACTGCAGGATAACTGGTCTGCATTCTTTCCATTGGTGGAGCTTGAATTTAACAGCAGTCGACATAAGGGTTTTCAATGCTCCCCTTTCTTTGCGGCAGGTGGCTTTCATCCCAATTAATTGACATTCTCCTCTCTCTATGGAGTTCTGGCCGTGGACTGTCATCTATACGATCTGGAGGCTCACTGGCTTTGGGTCCATTAGAGTCTTTTGTCCTCTGCCACTCGATGCAAGACAATGGTGGACCTTTTCTCCCCTTTTGTGGGTGATGAGGTGTGGTTTTCCACCAAAAATCTCCAGCTACGTCAACCCTCAGTCAAGTTTGGACTCGTATATTTTGTTCCTTTTTTTATCCATGCTCAGCTCACTATATTGACCTTCCCTTCTCAATGTGCATACTAGACTACTACCATGTCTCTCTTCTAAAACCTCTTGTCCATAACTGATTCTCGACTCGTTCCGCTGCTCCTCCTCCAGTTTTGGTCGATGGCCAAGAGGAGTATGTGGTCTGTAAGATATTGGATTCCCACCTCATTTGGTGTTCGCTTCAGTGTCTAGTGGACTGTGGAGGTTATGGTCCTAAGGAACGGTTCTGGGTTTGTGCCTTGAATCTCCATGCTACCGTGCTTCATTGAGCTTTCCATCCTGCCTGCCGCTCAAAGCCTTGTTGTCTGAAGGCCTCACATTGAAGGGGGTAGTGTTACTGCTTTTCACGGCACCCATCTTTACTGGCACCTGTGAAGCAGCTTCCCGGCTGATATTCTGACCATACTTGATCCTTATTCCTGGCTTTTTACTTCGCTACCCTTTTGACCACAGCATTAACCATCCATGTTTCACCCCGGCTCAATTGGGGTGGAATAATCTGGTTTCGCGACCAGCACCTATACCCAGCTTTGGCTGCAGCAAGGGAGTACCTGGCAAGCCATCACCGAACCCAAGCAATGCACTCAAGCTACTAGACCAGCTCTAGTTCCTTATACCACAATGTTTACACTTGTAACTTTTTTAAAGTTTGAGGAGAATTAAGAATCTTGAACAATGGATTACTTTATTCAAACAAAGGAGGATGTTATTAACTTATTTCAATGCTTTAATTTTTAATTAGAATATGTACATATGGAAAAATTAGGTTGTGCCAAACTGTGGATTGTACCAAATAATTAGGAGGAAAGGGGGAGTAGGTTTGTTTAACCCTTTGAGTGCCAAAGGGGTACACAATGCATTGCTTTGCAATGCGTTGCAATACCCCTCTGACACTCAAAGGGTTAAAAAAAAACACATTTCAAGGTGGTATGCAGTGAGCCCCTCCCCACACACACACACACACACAGACAAACACACAATATACACACACATTGATTAGATTATTTTTGATGTCATGCAAAAATACTGGCCAGAGATGCTCAAAGAGGAAGGAGCCTGCTATCAAATTTTGCAGGGTCTATCATGATGGTGCCTGGGTGCAGTCTCTTTTAGCTTCCTAGTGTCTTAAACAGAGAGGAAATATCCTAAAGCAATTCAATGAGGCAATCACAAGGACGGTTAGAAGGAAGAGAATCAGCTAACCGTTTGGAGAAAACATCTTGAAAATCAAGATATGCCCCAGGAATGGTAGTGACAGCGGCAGTGTCAGACTGGATCATGGAGTTGGAGGGCTGAACCTGTTGGATACAGGTAGATAGGTAATCTGTGCCCCATGATGTCACTTGACCAGAAGTCCAGTTGATGTTGGGGTTATGGGCTTTAAGCCATGGTAACCCTAGTATAATGGGAACCTTTGGAGACAGAATGGCATCAAACACAATGGTCTCTGAGTGCAGGATTCCAGTGTGCATCAGAAGTGGAGTGGTTTCAAACAGAACTAGTACACTACCCAGAGGTTTACCATCCACAGTGGAATCTAGAAGAGGAAGTTGTTTCTGATTTAGAGGAATGGCAAGATTAAGGGCCAAATCCAAATCGATAAATAGGCCATCAGCCCCAGAATCAATTAATGCTTGGGTAGAGATGTTAGCTGACATCCAAGAAAGCTGCACCAGAACACGGGATGTGGTAGAAGACTGACAGGAAATTACTCTTAGGTTTTCTCCTACATTAGCCCCTAAGCTTTGGAGTTTTCCGGTCGAACTGGTCATTGTCGCAGGAAATGGTCCTTTATGCCGCAGTATCTCAACATCAGAGAGTTCGTTGATATTACCAACCTCCATAGGTTATTTCATACATGACAACTTCTGTCTCTTTCTTGTTGCCATTCCTGGATAAGAGCGTCAAGCTCCAGACAAAGTGAAATAAACTCTTTCAGGTCCTTAGGAATAGTTTTGCAAGAAAGGGCATCCTTGAGTTTTTCATTTAAGCCCCTACGAAAGGCTGCAATCAAGGCTCCTGGATTCCAGTTTGTTTCATAAGTAAAAGTATGAAATTCCACAGCAAATTGCCCTAGAGGGTGATTGCCTTGCTTAATCTTCAAAGGGCTGCTTCATCCAAGGCCTTGCAGCCGGGAGTATCAAATACTAGGCGAAAGGTCTTTATAACTGCCTCCGAATCTTCTAATAGTGGGAAACACTTCTCCACCAGAGGCTATACCCTAGGCAAGGCCTCATCCTATAATAAAGATTTCCAGAATATTTTTCTGGGATGGTCATCTTGGGGGGAGTGGGAAGGGGAGAACATTCAACATTAGAAGCCCCAGAGGCTGAAGACGACATGGCTGATGGATTGAGGGGTATAGCAGGATGAGTAGAAGTAGTTGAGCTTCTCAGCATCTCTAATATGGCATCAAGTTTGCGGTCCAAGCTTTGTAGCTGAGCCTCTTGAGAGTCTAGCACCTGCTCTTCATGGGCCACCAGTTGTGCCAGTTTTGCAGGGTCCATCTTCTTGGCCAAATTATTATGTCACATTCCCAGTAATCAAAAACAGTGGGCACATACAAGGATAAGTATTGTCTGGTCCGGTAGCTAACGAACGATAATAGGGTTCGTAGCTTGGATATGCAGTCAGCCACAAGGTCTCACTTGCTATGGCCGTAGCCAGATAAAGTTGCTGACCTTGAAGCCAGATGTCTGACCTCAGTTGAGCCAGGGCCCTGACCAGGATGAGAGACCTGTGAACTGGGAGAGAACCAGACAGTAGACCCCTTTGAGCAGATAAGGTGACACCGGTGGACCTGGAGGGGAGACAAAAATAGAATGATGTGTCTAATAGCCAATGGATGACTGCCAGGATAGACGGAGACCGTAAATGGGAAGGCTGCAAATGCCACAGATTAATCTGATGCCACACCTTAGTGAAGAAATGGGGGTAACTCAGGAAGGCCACAAAGAAAAATGCATTCCTGCAGCACACCCCAACAGACCTGAAGATAACAACAGAAGGGGTTAGGAGAGAGCCTGCAACCCAAAGACCCAAACAAAAGGAGGAACAGGATGAATATGGAGGGTCAGTGGACACAGGGACCCAGAAAACCTCCTGGACTTGAAAAGCCAGAAGGTACCATGGGACAAGTTAACCAACCCAAAAGGAAACCTAATAGGCCAAAAGAGGATCCCCCTACAGAGTATTCATCCTGGGTGGCAAGGGAGCGGAGGAGAACCATCTTCCAGAGGAGCAAGCGAGCAGGATCACTTCCAGCAAATATAGGACAGTAGGTGAACTTGCTGCAGAAGGAGACCAGTGGGGCAGGACCACTGACAGCAGATATAAGACAGCAGGGGAGCCTGCTGCAAAAGGACACCAGCAGGGTAGGACCACTGACAGCAGATACCATACAGCTGGTAAGCCTGCTGCAAAGGGAGACCAGCGGGGCAGGACCACTGGCAGCAGATACAATACAGCAGGGGAGCTTACTGCTGAAGGAGATCAGCTGGTCAGGAACACTGACAGCAGAAGCAGTAGGTAGCCGGCAGGAATAAACTCACTAGGCTGAACTAATCTGCTTTACTAACTTTAAAAAAGTCATCATACTCACCAGGCTCCTTTAACCATCCATAGGTCAGGTTTGTAGGTCTGACTAAAGTTTCTCAGAGTGCCAAATGGGAAAATTAATTTTATTAAGCAGTTTGGTAACTTTGAAATTATCCAACAAATGTTTATGAAACTTGCAGGGTATAAAGAGTCTGCCAATCCAACCTAGAATCCACATAAAGTTGACTTCACAGCTGCAATCAAATGTTCCAGGCAATATAAAAATGACAATGAAAATACAGCTTTCATTCAAACTTAACTTCTGGCTGTCCACAATACTCCAGTTTAACCAATGGAAAAGGCTAAGTTAGTCCGCCCAACAAAAAAAAAAAAAAAGAGAGAAGCGTCAACATTTGCAGCAGAATCTCTTTGTCAAGGTGAACTTGACCCACCACAGAATGATCCACCTACGCTTTACATACAGTAGCACAAATTACTACAAATCATAAATTCAGCACATCTGGCACAAAGAATATGCATTACATAATGCCCCATATTGACACTGAAATTGCCATTGTGTATGAAACCACTGGCACTATCAAGCAGCAACACAGTACTGCTAAATCTCCATGGTAATGAACAGCTGAATTATTACATGATGTGATATGGTAAACTTATGGTGCAGTTTGTTTGCTTCAGAATTGCTGATTTTTATCTTCCTGAATATGACCCTTGATTTGAAAAATAATAAAAAAAAAAAAAATATATATATATATATATATATATATATATATATATATATATATATATATATTAGCAGTCAATATATAGAAAAACATGAAAACTGGAGCTCAGGAAAAAAACAAAATCTCTGTTACTTAAAATTATGCGAATATATATATGTTGGACTATAATCATTATTTTATTCTAAATATTAGGTTAGAAGTACTGAACCAACAGGCGTGTGTTATTTCTTTGATGTTATCAATTTCAGTACTACACCAGAATATTACATTTGCTGAGGACAAGAAACACACCAGGGAAAACAATAACACATGGGTAAATATATTGGGTCTTTCTTTCTCTCTGTAAAGAATATTGTCATAATTGAACCCCCACTGCTCAGCTTTAATGAAGTTAATTAGTGATAAACTACTGTTGTAGCTTGTGGTTCTTAAACAAGCCACTTTCATAAACTGAAAACATTTTAATTATTTTAATAGTTTGATTTTCAACATACTAGATTTAAAACTCAATAGAGATCAATTAATTCTGCCCAACAAAGTGTGCAATGTGGAAAATAATGAGCAAACTTAAACTGATCTGTTTCTTAAATGGATGGCAATGAGCAATCAAGTAACATCTAGCTTCAAAGAGACAATTTCTCCACATAGCAGTAAACCTCTTTCAAGAATTAGAACTTCTAGCTATTAAATATTGCATATCCATGTCTTGTTTTATTCTTGTAAAATAAATTTAAAATACATATTTGAAATGAAAATGAGAGAATCTAAATGTAACAGTAATGTTTTAATTTGAGACTTGTTCCCATTTGTCCCAAGGTAGCCACAGAACAGCACATACTAACTCCCTCAGCCTTGTCCCACAGTAGCCATAGAGCCACAATATACTGACCACACAGCCTTATCCCAATCTCTGGTAGCAAGGATGGGCAATGTGAGACCCTCCAACTGCTGCCGGACTACAGCTTTCATTATACCTGCTGCAGAATTATGGGAGTTGAAAGCTTACAGAATAGGACATCATGTTGTCAGCTACTGCCTTACTGACACCCAGCATTGTCCCATGGTAGCCACGGAACCACATATACCTACCACAAGCCTTGTCCTACTACACTGGTACCCATTGAACCACACATACTAGCCTCCTCCAGCCTTATCTCACTGTAGCGATAGAACCACAATAACCTCCCAGTCTACACTTGTATAGCCAGATGACCACATAGGAGATTTCATGGAGTGAGAGAAAAGAGCAGAAATTTTATAGGGTTCTAGAAGTGGAATTTTTTAAATAAAAAGTTGAAAACATTAGGTTTTATGCAAAAATTCCCTGTGAAAAAACTAGGGTTTTTCGTCCTTCTGTATCCTTGGATAAATGTTTACAGTAGTAATTTAGTAAATACATTTCATTGAATGTAGTAAGGACACAGAGCCAAATCAATATGTTGTTCAGAACACAGCTCTCTTTGATTCCACATAAAATATTGTAATCATTTATTTATATTTATTATATATTTTAAAGGGCACAGTGGGATGTGCAGTGCATTGCAAAATGATGCTTTGCACACATCTCTGTTTACTAAAGGGTTAACATTAACCCTGTGCAATTTGTTGCAATTTGTGCATCTCTTTCATGCAAAGAGTTACTTTTTAATCATTTTCTATTTTTGTTTCCTAAAACGTTTTTTTTATATTTTTCCAAAATTTAAGAATCACCAGCTGATGCATGTCTGTGTTGTCATTATTGTAAGATTCATCAACCGTGCTCCTCAGTTTTTCTACAGTAATATATCAATGGACAAGTTTTGCTAATATTTGCCCCTACATAACTAACTGGCATGGTGACCTCCTCAAAAAGTTTCAACAGCTCACATACATAACATATTGCCCAGGTGAAAAAGATGCTATCTCCAAACTCTACCAGTTTTGTATTGTGCACTCACTAATGACTTTACTTTGCTCATTAAAATGCTCTAGCATGCACAGTGTGGAATTTCACCTGGCAGGGACCTCCATTTTCATCTGGTGATGTGAGCAGGTTGTTATGCTTTTGTATAGAATATTATGCAATCCTTGAATTGTAGGAGTGGCAAATATGGGCATAGATTTTTCTGGCAATATTCAGTATACCACTGCCAGGAATCAGTTCATATCTAAAATTAGGACATGATACATGCACCATATCACCTAGTCTCAAGACAGCTATTATGTTGGAGCCTGTCACAGTTATCTTAGTTCCAACGACGCCTGCTGGGTTGACGCAGTAAGAGTATGGCCTGGAGGGTCACCACAGCTTCATCCCATGTGTCATTTTTAGGACTGGGTTTAAGTGTGTTTGGCTCCACCCATGTCCTCATGCGAAGTAGACACACTCCTCATTAGGATGCAGTGATGGGTCTGAGGATTGGCGCATAACAACGTCTTGCGTCACTTTCGGGCTCGTGGTTGACAGTATGAAGCTGGGAGGATTCTAAGAGTGACACATCTATTCCCATGCGTCACTTTCGGGCACAAGCTTGCTTAATGGCGCAGGGTCCTGTCTTTTGCTTTGGGGACTGAGTAGCTCCACCTACCTACTTCCTGGCTGCCTTCTTAAGGGTAACTGGTTCTTCTCCCATTTACCCTTACGTTGATGTTCAGTGCAGTCATTATTTATGTTGCTCCTGTAGCCTGTGTATGACCTGGCTTGTCTGACTAATCCATTCTGGTGCTGACCTGGGGCTCTGTCCAACTATCCTCCCTGTGTTGCCTTATTCCTCTGGACAGACCTGTGGCTCTGGCTGACTACCCGCTTCGTGTATGACCCTGGCTTGTCTGACTATCATAGCTGGTGCTGACCTGTGGCTCTGTCTGCTTGCTCCACTGTGCTGCCCACTGTCCACAGACATCCATCCAGGTGCAGACCTGGTTCTCTGGCAGACTCTGGCCGTACTGACTGAAGGCATGAGTCAGTAGTCTCCCTTGTTGCTACCTGTCCGGAGACCTTAGGGTCTATTCAGTATTCCAGTCATTACTACTGAGACTACCAGTGGCCTCTGGCCTAGTCTCCTGCAGCTGTGGTTGACCAATTGGCAGGCTTCTATTCGTGATAGAGTCTCTAGCCTCTTCAGTCATCCTCTGCTTGTTTATTTTTACATTATACCTATTATACTAATAAAGGTGATTTTACTTATACCGTCTGACTCCTTGTCTTGCTTGCAAACCATAACATAGACATTATCAGCAGACACAAAAAAAAGCTTTCAACAAGTGGGGTAAAAGCAATTCCTCTGTCACTTGCTCTAGTTTATTTAATGCATCTATGTCCTTGTGGGACTATCTTTCAAAACTCTGAGAGCACAAAGTGGCATGCTGGTGGTGTGGGCTATCCTGCTGCTGTGATTTTAATCATACAACCCGTTAGCTACCTGAATACTAACTCTGTGCAAAATGATCTGTACAGAGAATAGCAAACTCTTCCTAAACACTGACAAAATGGTCACAATGTTATTTGGTACAAAGCATAAACTGCATAATCTCTGCAATACAAATCTATCCATTGTAACAGAGTCTAACCGTAAATTGGCCACAGTCGACTCCTACAAATATTTTGGTATGTGGTTTGACCTCAACCTTACTATTGGTCTTCATATTGATAAATTAATGTACAAACTTTATCCCAAAATAGGTGTTCTGTTTATAAACAAATCCTGTTTAAATCCCTTGGTAAGAAGAAGTAGTATACAACAGATGATAATGCCAGTCATAGACTATGGGGACATAGCATATGCTCCCGCATCAAAAATCCATCTTGCTAAAATTGGCACTCTGTATAACTAATTATGCAGCTTTATCCTTCAATGTAACTACACAACACATCATTGTGATATGTATGAAGAATTAAACTGGCTAACACTTGAATCTAGACATGCCCTTCACCTCTCTTGCGTGGTTGATAACCACTTCTCTAGAAAACTACCAGATTACCTGAGCAGTGTGCTCACTCCAGCTCTCCATAATAACCATAGCCTCCGCTCAGTTGCTAACAACTCACTGAGTATACCACATTTCAAGAAAGAAGCCAGTCGATCTGCCTTTTCCTTCAGAACAATAAAAGTCTGGAATAACCTACTTGAAAAAATCATCTCCCAGTCTAAAATCCTTAAAAATAACTGCTTCTTTATATGTAAAAAGCAATATGCAACTGTATATAACATTTCTAGTATATGTGTGTATATGTATTATGTCTTTATATTTATGCAAATACGCAACTCATTTCTGTAAAGACTCCAGGACATACATGGAAACGAGAGAAATCTCAATGTATTCTTCCTGGTGAAACATTTTCTAAATAAATAAATTAAATATGAAGAAGAAGGATCAGCTGAAACCCAGGAGCAGACTTAAAGCACAAGCCAAAAGGAAAAACAGAAAGAGAATTGTCAAGGATGGGCCAAGGTTGGGGCTGGCTGAACGGGTGCAAAACAAAGAGATGCACAGAGGTTGGGGCAGGCAGATATGGATCAAAAACGAGGAAAATAGTCGAAGATCAAACCAGAAGAGCCGAACGAATATACTGGACACAAACTAAACCAATTCTAGCCTAACAATAGAGCAGCAGAAACTGGGAGTCCTGAGAATATATAGAGCAAAGTACATACCGGAATGGCTAAAAACCGGAAACACACGTGCACGGACTGGAGACAGGTAGGAGAAAAGAGGAAAAACAGCCCCCCCCTTGCAGATGCCCTACAGGTGGACATGGGACAGGGATGCTCAGGATGTTCCTGACGAAATGACCAGAGACATGACAGGGCATGAATATTTGTACAGGGTTCCCAAGATCAGTCCTCTTGTCCATAGCCTTTCCAGTGTACCAAATATTCAAGACATCCTCACAGAAGAAGGTAATCCAGAAATTGTTGCCCCTCATATTCCTAGGAATATCCCACTGTGATCAGGAGGACAAGGAGGTTCCCAGTCAGGGAGTTAGGGGTGGATCGAAAAGTAAGAAAACTTTCCCGCATCACTTTTTGTGAAAAACTGAAGATTTTTCTCATTTTTCGCAAAAGTTTTCTCCTTTTTGCCAAAGCAAAATTTTCCTCCTTTTTTGCCTATTTCAACACATTTTGTTCAAAACATTTTTCTCCTATTCCAACAAATTTTAATCTTATTCCAACACATTTTTCACCTATGTTTCCTATGGTGCAACATTTCCCAGCACAGTATTACTTCTTCTGAAGGCTGTAGTGGAGAAATAAATAGCTGGAAGTCAAAGTTGTGAGTCCTACAACACTTTACTCCCATGTCCCTGCACTGCTCCACCTTTCCCCCTACCGCTTGTGCATTTTCTGAACACTACTCAACTACTGTGTGTGATTTTTTTCTCTACATACACAACTGATGGAGTGTGATGTCTTGTCTTGGCCAGCAACAAAATTCTCAATGACATCTGCTGTTTATCAAGTCTGTCACCATCTTGTCACCAACATGAAGCTTGGGGCTGTCAAGGTGGTGCTTATCTGTTTGTTTCTGGTAAGCTGCTTGGGCTTGACATAGGATGTGACAAAGGTTTTTTTTTTTTTATATATTTTCAATGTAGCTCCTGTATTTGGTAGTTTGCTTCTGGGACAGGTGCAGTAGGAGGTAGATCAGGCAAAACTGCAGGGTGATGGTCATAGGTAGCATAGAATGGTGATGTCTATATTACAAAATGAAAATTATTGTTGTAAGCAAATTCTGCTTATGGTAGTATTTGGTACCAATTGTCCTGTAAATAAGTTGAGAAGCAACACAGATATTTTCTAGGGTCTGGTTTGTGCTTGCAGTTTGTCCATTGGTCTGAGGGTGGAAGCCAGAGGACAGATTACTTATGATTTACAGAACAGAACATAAGGCTTTACAGAATATTGAGGTAAATTGGGAACCTCAAACAGATGAATGAGTTGGGTACTCCATGTAGACGGAATACTTCTAGTAAGCATATAGTTGCAGTTTGAGCTGCAGTAGGCAGATTGGAAGCAGGAATAAAATGTGACATTTTATTAAATAGGTCAACCACTATGAGGATGGTATTGTTTTGTTCAGACCTAGGCAAGTTCACAATGAAGTAGCAGAAAGGGAACATACACCAGACTCTGTTCAAGAAATCATTGGAGTAGGTTAGTGAATATGGTTGCACTAAGAAGGGAGATGGTATGAAAGCCTGCTTTATTTTGGTTAGTAGATTGTCACTACTAGAAAGTGGTGTGAGTGTAGAATGATGTCAGGAGGATTAGAGGAAACAATGAATGGGCTATGCATCATGGATAACACATCAGATTTTCCATTCTTGGATCCAGGCCTGTAGGTTTTAAGCATCTGGAACTGTGAGAAAAAGAAGGTCCATCTGGTATGTCTGGTACGAAGACTATGAGCTGATATTCAAGATAGCAGTAGTCAGTGAATATGGTCACTGGATTTATGGATCCCTCTAACAAAAGGCTTGTTTGATGGCTAGCAATTCTTTGTCTCTGATGTCATAATTTTGCTCATCAGTGGTAAAATGTTTGGAGAATTATGCCACAGGGGGTACTGCTCCTTAATACCCCATCACTGAGAGAGCAAAGCACCAGTGGCAATATTGAAGGAATACACCTCCAAAAAGAACATCTTGGTTATATCAGGTGGATGAAGAACAGGAGCTGGTGTAAATGCTGACCTGAGTGCATCAAAGGCTGTTTGAGCTTGTACTGACAATCGAAAATGGACCTCATTCTTTGCAAGAGTGGTAAGTGGAGCTATAAGCTTGGAAACTTCCCAGATGAAAAGTTTATAAAAATTGGCAAAGCCAATAAATTGTTGGACATTCTTTTTGTCTGTGGGAGTAGGCAACTCAAGGATTGTAGAAATCTTATGCGGGTCCATCTTGATGTACCCAGGAGAAATGAGAATGCCCAAAAAGTCTATTTCCTGGGTCTCGAAGATGTATTTCTCTATTTTGGTGTATAGGCCATGGTCTCAAAGACAGGAAAACACTGCCCTGACATGGATGCCATGTTCAGGAAAAGGAGAGTAGAAGACAAGGATATCACCAAGATAAATAACACACTGATCCAGAATATCCCTAAACACATCATTCACAAAATTCTGGAATGATGTGCTGGCACTGCACAACCCGAAGTGCCTAATCGTATACTGATCCTCTAATCATATGCTCACTAGATTTTAGGCTCCTTGAAGGTAAATGCCTGTGAAGATTCTCAAGGTAGAAACCTGTTCCAGTAACGCCAGGATCAAAGTAATCAATACTACTACAATAAAGGGCCAAAGACCCCCATTTTTCTTGGAAACAAAGAAGATGCTTGCCCCCGCAGGAGATGTAGAAGGACTAATAAACCTTTTTTGAAGGCTCTCTGTTATGTAAGATTTAAGATGCTGAGACAAAACAATGGATACATTGTCATAGTGGATCGCAGCTACGGGAAGAAGATCTATTGGGTAATCATAGATCTGTGTGGGGGCAAAAGATCAGATCCCTTCTTGTCAAATACATCAGAGTAAGCCAGATACTGGGTAGGCAGAGAAGAGGTACAAGGAACGGACACAGGAAAGATGGTACTGGAGAGCAAACATCTCTCATTATAATGGGGAGAAGGAAAGCAAACTGTGGCTGAGGACCACTCTATGAGAGAATCATGTGTTCATGGCCACACAGGTAGAAAAGACACACAGGTAGAGTATCATGGATAATGGGTCCAGACTGAAGGCTGCTTTGATTGTCCATCTGCACAATAAGAGTATGATTCTTGTTCTTCATAGGTATCCCCAAGGATCGGCCTAAATCCTGGTTAATGAACCAACCACTAGCTCCGGAATCAATCATGGAGGACACCTCATTCTGTTGGTCGTTCCACTGGAAAATTACAAAAATAGATGAGTAAGTAGATTTAGCAACAGGAGAGGAGGTAGGTGACATAATCAGTAAACAGCTTGTATCTTGGAAAGGATGAGGTCTGGAAGGATGAGATCTCAAAATATGCCTGCTATCCTCACAGTAAAGGCAGAGGTTGAATTGCCTGGGATGCTCCTTTTCTGACCAGGACAGAGGACCACAGACTATCGCCAATTGCAGGGGTTCCTCTGGGTATACAGAAGATGCATTTTTGGTGGTTTCTGGAGCCGAAGAGGAGGGTGATCACTTAATAGGTATCACAGTGCCTGTGATTCTCTTGTCACTCTCGCTTGTGGTTCACTCTGATTTGCTGAGCCGGTTTGGCCCGCCCCTGGTGACCTTTTTATGCCTGGCCTGGACACCTGTCAGATGCCCTTTCGTGGTGTTTCTGAGCCAGTCTTGCTGTTGCTGTGTTCCTGTATTCAGGATTCTTGTGTACCGACTTGGCTTGTCCTGACTACGCTCCAGTGTTCCTGATCGTGTTTGACCCGGCTTGTCTGCGAACCACCTCCGTTTCCTGACCTGGCTTGGCTGACGTTCCTGCTCGTGTATGACCCGGCTTGTATGAGTACCTCCTTTGTGCTACGACCCGGCCTAGCTGACTTCCTGCTCCGTGATCGACTACCAGCCTGTTTCAGTGACCTGTCTGTTCTTGTTGTCGCCGCCGCGACATTCTTCCTCTGCTGTTGCCGTTTATCCAGCTGCCGTGTGACCACTCCAGCCTTGTGTTGCCTCCGATCAGTGCAATGTCCCGTACTGTCTTGCAGAGCTGTGCTTTCTTCCATGAGCCTCCGTACACTTGCAGAGCTTCGATATCATACTGAGCCTTGTGTTTAAATGTGCATATTAACCCTTGCAGTGCTGCTTAACTCTCGCTACCTTTAGTCCCCAGTATAGAGCCTTACTTGCTGTGCTACGTCTGCCGAGTCGGCCGCTTTACGGACGGCGACTCACTCTATCCTACTGCAGAGTAGTCACGTTAAGTTGGTCCGGTAGGGCGCCATTGGCTCTTGCTCTTACGTTAAGTTTACTGGGTGAAATCATCTGTGGCTTCTGGGCTTGTGTAGCAGCAAAGGGAAGCCGCAAGCTCTGGCAGGTTCTCATTGGATACGCCCGTGGGGGCTATTGGCTCTATTATCGCTATTGTTGGTCTCCGGTAATACGTCAGTGGAGGCTAATTGCCAGCTCTTGCATTTGAGGTCGGTTTCCGTTACGCCTGTGGGGGCTATCCACACTCGCACTCGCAGAATCAGTTTTCTGGTTAGGTACTCCCGCGGGGGCTGTTTAGGATTACTGTTCTGCTAAATCCACATTTGGTCACAGTTTGGCTACGACATTTATATTTCCAGAACACTGTGTTGGCTACTTCTACTCAGCACCTTCCATTACCACCTTGGGCGTGCCAAACCTCCACATCTGAGACTGACTGGTTAATGCACTTAACCCTTTGGGGACTGAACACCGTTATCTGTGCTGAGATATTGTATGTCACCTATCCTGTGTATTGATCCTTTGTGTTATATCAGTCATCGCCGTGTGTTTATTTCTTGCTGCCTGTTGAGGGGGCGATCGTTTGCATTATTTTCTATTTCAATAAAATTGTGTTTAATTTTACCAACTGGTCTGAGTGTTCTAAAAAACCGTGACAATAGGTGAAGCAGTCATATCCATTTTCTCAAGTCATCTATTCTTCAGTCTATCTAGATGGACAGATTAATTAAATTGTCCCGAAACGAGGGTAAGGATACCCTGGTAAATTCATCCTTGAGACTTTCAGACAATCCAGGTGGATCTGGTCAGCCTCATTCCACTTGGAGTCATTGGACAAACGGCGAAAGTCTGTAACATACTCTTCCACTGGTCTTCTATTCTTTGTAAGGGCTCTTAGGGTAGTTTGGGCAGTAGCAGCTTGGAATTGGTCATCGTATAATGCATCATAGCCTGTTGAAAAACCAGCCAAAAGTCCAATACAGGATTGTTGATCTGTGATACATGGTGGGCCCAGGACTGTGCCTCCCCTGTTAAAAGAATGATGGCTCTATGGACCTTGACAAAATCTGTGGAATATGTATGGGGGTTGAGCAGAGAAAAAACAGAACACAAGATGTGATGAAGGACCTATACTTGGTTCTATCGCCATTGAACTAGTCTGGAAGCAGCCTGGGTTCTGGAAGGTGTAGGCCTTCATCTCCTAGAACAGAGGGAACACCAGAGGCAAGTGTAGCAGAAAGAGGTGGAGTACCTGGCTGTAGGTCATGGAATAGCAAGTAGCTGGTTTGATAAGGAATATCTGATACCCAGATGTGGACCAAAACAGGCCAAAAAGAAAAGCCAAAAGAGAATGGACCGGGATGGGCCGAGGTTGGGGCTGACAGAACAGGTGACTAGAGACGTGCCGAGGTTGGGGTAGGAGGATCAGATCAAAAACAAGGAACAAAGCTGAAGGTCAAAACGGGAGAGCTGAATGAAGATACAGGACATACTAGCCCAACTGGGGTGTTGGCAACGGGAGTTCTGATAATATATAGGGCGAAGTTTGTCTGACATTACCATGCATGCCATCCAATGTGAAAGGCCAGAAAGGTGGTCAGGTAGGAGAAATGAGATGTAACACTACCAGAACCTTAGGCAAGATTATTGGTTGTCACCAGGTGCTGCAAGCTAGTGTTGCCCACTGTTGGGAGGGAAATCCAGGGAGCAGTGACAGTCATATAGACTTTACTCTGTCCACTTGTCTATATATATGCTGTTGTATGAATTTTGTTTCAGTATGAGGTTTCCAGCCCTGTGCCCACCACACTAACCACCTGCTTGTACAATTGTGACACAGCCATCCTTGAAAAATTACTGTGGCTTAGGAAATGCCAGCAAAGAGCTGCACATGATATCAGGTCTTTACCCTAAAGGACCACATAGACTACATTTTGGGAGCCAGCACATGTGAGAAATACCATGTACCGGCTCACTGAAACTAACTGCTCTGGTCTTGGAGTGGTTCGTTTTAGACTCTTGTCATGAACACAGTGCACCGAGCAGTGGCGCTTTGATCCTTAACTCATGGACATTTATGATGGTACTGGCATTTCAATGGTCCTTAAGGGGTTAAAATATTAGTTTTTCAACAAAGGATAAGGCAGCATGTTAACTGCCAACACAATGGCAACTTTTCCATTCTACAGGCATACTTTGGTATTATTTTTGTGAAGCTTTTTCAAGAACTCATTGTGGGTTGATAGTACATGGCAGAACTTTGTAGCTTTATTGCTTTAACAACATGATTAGAAAAGGTGGTAGGGGATTTGGCAGCATGTGTGGCCAGTCTATGGCTTTGATTCAATTGAGGCCAGTAAAACAGATGGCAGGGCAAAACTGGATAATGGCCAATTAGCAAAATGTGCTAACGAGCTATTTAATTGCCCTTCCACCTGAAAGCACAGTGGACATTAGGCCACAGAAAAGAACTTGTGGTCAAATGTCCATTTTTTGCGTTATAATGGGAACATCAAAGGAAGAAAGGATGTAGCAGTTCGTGTTCACCGATTGCACACTGTGTGGTACACTGACCACACATGGCAGTGTGGGGTAAGTTAATTGCAACCAGGGCATAAAGCGGCATCTGAGGAGATTGCATCTTGCAGAATATGGTAATCTGGTGACAGGGAGGGCTCATTATTACTAATAAATTGTCTGCAAGTTGTCATGTCTCCTTAGTGGGGAGTGAACAAGGAGCATAGTGACAGCAGCAGTACTTGGTTTCTTGTAGGGGATTTCACATTGAGGACCCTAACTGTTATGGTGTTTGTATAGAGTTGTGTCAAGTGTTTGATGTGTGTGGAGATGTACCCATTGTTCCCAGTCCTTCCCTTATTTACCACACACACACTGTGCACATTGCAGTTGTTGATGTGAGAGGCACAGTTCCTGGCCTCAAGGGAAACATTCCTTTTGTCACGACACTCATTATTCTGGAGGAGGGACAGGTGAAGAAGCATTATTGGGCATCTTCTTCTTTTCTCCACATATATCTGAAGTGGTGGGGTTTAGTTATGGTGCTGCTACTGCCTTAGGTGCATCACTGGAGCTAGTCATGGCAATTGGAAACTTCATCATCCATCACACATTCTACTGTTGTTGTTGATACCATTCCCTCTGAGCTGCCTAATCATCCTGATGTTTAAACAACTCATCAGCAGCAGCAAGAACAGCAGTAGAAAATGCAACAATTACATCAGGACATTTGCCAATGGCCAGAGGCGACTAGCCAGCACAACAAGACCTGCTAGCACTAGGCTAGTAGGGCATTTTTTTCTCTCACCGCTTGTTCTTTAAAAACAAAAATATGCCAAACAAGCCTAAGTCTTGCAAACCAATGTTTCCTTTGGGAATTCAATATTTCTTCAGGGCTTGGGCCTAACAGAAGTCTTATTTCCTACAACAAATCAATGGTTACTCAGGGATTGTGTCATTAATAAAAAGTCTAATTCATTCAACAAAATACTCTATCCTGTCAAATAGTCTACCCCAGTCGCAGCTTATGTCATAACCTTTAAGGGTTGAGAGAAAACCATAAGCAAAGTTCCCCCCTTCCTCCCCCTTCCCTGAAGTCAGCGTTGTACTGACTGCAGGGGAAGTCTGTCGTACAACAGTCTTGTGGCTCTGCAGCTGAGCCGAGATCGCATTAGTGAAAAATAATTATTTCACTGAAACGTTCTTCTACGTGTGCTTGGTTTGCAAGCACACGTAGAAGACCGTTTCAGTGAAATAATTTTTTTTACTAACTCAGTCGTGGCTCTGTTGTAGAGCCGCCTGTTGAAAAATAAAACCGGATATCCCTGCAGTCAGCACAACACTGACTTCAGGGAAGGGGGAGGGAGGGGGGAACTTTGATTATGGTTTTCTCTCAAACCATCAAGGTTTGAGAGACTAACCTGGGGGCAATTTAATTATTTTTTAAAGAGCTACACTATGGGGATTAGTAATATTAAAGTATTAGTATCCCTTTAATTTTTTATTAACTGTCCCCCCAATACTAGTCAATAACCCCTCCCCAAAATCACATTCCCTGTTCAACTGATTATTTCCCCAGACTCCACCAACCAACACAGGCTCCCTGCTCAGACTACTTTTATACCTTATCTTATGAGTTTTTTTTTAATTGTCCCCCTCCTAATCCCAGTACTACCCCCGAAAAAACATTTCCTGTTCAACTGATTCCTTCCCCACACTTCACCAACACAGGCACCCTCATACCCCTTTTATACTTTGCATTTGGGAAATAAAATAACATTTGCTATGTGTTGTGTGAAAAGTGATTTCAGTAGAATGACCTAGGCAAAAAAAGCCGAAAAACAGCACTTTTCACAGGAAATTATTTGCCAAGAGGGAAGCGCCATTATTAGCTGATTTAAAACTGCCGTTAACTGTTTTTAAGACTACTAATTGAATAGCTTACATTGCTTATAAAACTCCATCAGCTGTTTTTTTTGCCGTCAACACAATTGAATCGAGGCCATTGACTCTTATCTATCATTACAAACAGTATAAACAAAATTAACTAAAGGCTTTCTGAATAGGACAGTTTACACATGCATTAAAATCTAGTTTAGTATTATAATTTACGGATGTAACATATGAATTATTAATTTTATATATGTTAGATATAATTCTACGATATTTAAAGTTATATCAACATGTTTCCTTTTTAGGTGTTAGTGTTCATTTAAGTGAAACGTAGTCTATAGGTATAGATTGCTAAGTCAATACCAAGAAGTTAAAAAAATTCCCTACTACAACAAAAATAACATATTTCAAGCATATCTTCTGCTTTTAAATCACAGTAAAGTACCTTTGAGAAGTAAGCCAAGCTTTTTTTAAAAGGACATGTAATTGAATTGCCGTCCAAATGTAATTGCACATCTGTCCAAATACCCACTTACTTTCATTAGCATGGTTGCAACAGGCTCTTTGTCCAAATACACAAATAAACTTAATTTACATCTTCAATGTTAAAAATTAATCCACTGTAAGAGATAAGTATCTAGAACAATGTTTCTGAAATCAAACAAAACACTTCAGGACAGAGGATTAAAAAATATACCCAGGATTCAATGACTCTGTAAGATCTATAAGACTTTTAAATAATGCTGTTGGCAATCCTTCTGTCGCAATGGCTCTTTTGTATGCTGAAAAAATAACTTTGCTTGTACTTTGCATCTGAAAGAAGACTGAAATAATAAGGTAGTTTAACCATTTTGAATGCAAGAGGGCTCAATTCAGTTTGTGCCGGTAAAACATACATATGGTAGGGTCAAAGTGAGTTACGCCCGGTACACGCATAGTTGTACTGTCATAATTCAATGGTCCTGCTACATTAAGTACAATGAACGTTGGGCACCAGAACATAACTTGAGGCCCAGCATTCATTGCAGGTTTTTGTTTCCACAATGCACACTAAATAGTGTGAATAATAATCAAAGGAAACTAACTACCACTCAATGTTTGACACAGTATCAAACAGGAGTGTGAACTTAAAACACAGTCACCCCCAACCACCCTCCTAAACACTAACCCTGACAGTACGCTCCTGGTCCTACATCTAACATTAACAATAAAGTAACAAAATACTAGCTCTAACACTATCTCATGACTCATACATCATAGCTGTAACATTTACCTTGAAGTCTGAGGTCCAGCATGGTCTTCTGCACCATGGTCTTCCTATTTAATTTGTCCTTAAGTATTCTTCCCTAAGCCTCTTTCAACTTTTCTTCTTCTTTTGTAAATTTTCTTCAGCTATGCAGACTCAGCATGTGAGTTTCTGTGAAAAGGGTGGGAGGGTTATATGTGGTTATATGGATACCAGTGCAGTGGGACATGGCTGTGGGGTAAGTAAACTTCCTCTACTGATCAAAGTGCAGCACCACTAACAACTACTGCTAGTAGAGATGGCCAAAAAGTCAGAGAAATTGAATGCAGGAATCTGTGGTTGTGCTTCAAGTGGGAACTCAGTGAGGAGATGCCTAGGTGTTAGCCTGCTTTCCCCCTTCTCATATGCTTCTTAAACAGACAATAGATAGCAACATGCTTAGCTTTTGTAGTAAAGTGTCTCCCTACTGTGGACTTTATAGGCTGTGCTGTTCCTGAAAGGTTGTTGTTACTACTACTAATAGAGCTAGATGTTGCTAATATTGTACTACTGCTACTATGTGTCTCAGTTACTGCATTTCCAAAAGCAGTAGAGGATCTTATCATAGCTAAGTCTGTGGATGCTGATAACCTGTGTTGATGCTGGTTACTCAACATGAAATGTGTATGGTTGAGTGGGACTTGGACTTTTAAGCAGCAATGAGGCTGTTGATGACTGACAGGATGACTGTGAACTTTTTGCCATCTTTGCTTGTCTAAGGTCAGACTTTCCAATTGTTCTCTCAAAGACTTTATAGAGAGGCACTGTGCTCCTCTTCAGTGATGGAATATTGAGCCTTTGACTTTCAGCTAACTTTCTGGCCATGTCATCTCTCTCACTCTCAACTTCATCTGTATTTGAAGAAGAGGAGGATTCTGGAGGGATATATTCTAGATCTACATCATCAGCATTAGTCATCATTTGGTCATGCTCAGCATTGACCACCACTTCTTGCCCACTACTTTATATTTTTCTAGGTTTTTAGAGGTCTCAAAAAATTTTTTTTTTACTTTCACTTTCACAATTCACAAATTTGAGAAAATGTGTTTTTGTGCTTGTTTGGCTATCAGGTGCATCAGTTGTTTGAGCTGCTACATATTTTCCATTTACACTAAAATGCAATCATTGCTGTCTTCACTGTTCTTACATATTTTCTTAATAGTACGGGTGCTGTTGGTGGTGGAACCTTTGGTGGGATCTTGACAAATTGCACCCTCCTTTGGAAGAGGATAGGGTGGACAACTTAAAAAAATACATAAATAATTAAACAAATAAATATATTAGTCAGCCTGATGTGAGCTCTGTGACTGAGGTAGACTTGATGGACAGCAGACGACACTGAGAATTTTGTTAAGGGCCAAGACAAGACATCACACTGTAGAGAGAAAAAAACACAGTAGTTGAGTAATATCTAGCAAATGAACAAGCAGGAGGGGGTAGGTGGAGCAGTGCAGAGACGTGGGAGTAAAGTGGTAGCTCACTTTATTGTGCAATAAATGATGATGATCCCTCTCCTCCCAGAGTGGATGCAGTTTGTCAAGGTCCCACCAATCACTCCACGCAAGGCCCCCACCACCACTTCCATACACATCTGCCACATTGTAGGTTGCACATTATTTTTTTTTTATCACTTGACATCATGAATATGTGCCAGTGTCACTTAAGAAGGAAGTAAATCTTGTGGGCAAAGGACAAATGCACTCTGCACTTTAACACATTTTTCAAGGTATATGTTGCTGTAGGACTCACAGCTTTGACTTCTAGCTTCTTATGCCTCCACTACGGCCCTCAGAAGAAGTAATATTGTGCTGGGAAATGTTGCACCATATTAAACATAGGAGAAAAATATGTTGGAATAGGAGAAATGTGTTAGAAGTGGAGAAAAATGTGTTAAAATTGGAGAAAAATGTGTTGAAATAGGCAAAAGCTTTGCTGGAATAGGCGAAAAGGAGGAAAATTTTGCATTGGAGAAAAAAGAAAACGTGTCCATTTTTCACAAAAAGTCATGCAGGAAACTGTTTGCCCACCCCTAATTTGTAGGTCTTATACTTGTTTTAGGCCCAAGCCCTGAGGAAACATTGATTTGTAGGTCTTCAATTTGTTAGTAGGATTGGGCGAAAAGCAGAAATATTTCCCACAAGACTTTTTGAGAAAAACAGATGATTCTCTTTTTTCACAAAAATTTTCTCCAGTGCAAAATTTTCCTCCTTTTCACCAGTTCCAACTAATTTTTTGCCTATTACAACACATTTTTCATCTATGTTTCCTATGGCACAACATTTCCTAGTGCAATATTACTTCTCCTGAGGGCTGTAGTGGACAAATAAGTAGTTGAAAATCAAAGTTATGAGTCCTACAGCAACATCTACTTTGAAAAATGTGTAAGCGTGCAGAGTACATTTGTAATTTTACTCTGACAGTATAAAAACAACACTCTCCATGGCCCAAATACTATGAAGATTAATTAGAGCTGCTTTTATTTTGAAATGTTAATATCCCTTTAAGGTTCTCCAGCAGGGCAATAAGAACTAGCCCTTAAAATGTAGCAGACTGGACTGCATAAGGTTAGACCATAGGGCAAAAGAGACTAGTCCTTTAAATGTAGCACGGTGGGAATGCTTAAGGTTTGACCATAGGGTAAAAGAGACTAGCCCTTTACATGTACCAGGCCGGGACTGCTTAAGGTTCACTCAAAACAAGTAAGGAATATCTTTCACCACAGAGTGGTAAAGGAGATGGAGTAGGACAGAAATGACAAGTTTGAAGGACTTACAACCACAGTTTGAACCAAATACAACTAGGATCAACAAAACTCAACCCCAGAGATAGAGAAAAGCGGATTTCTACTGCCACCATGTGATCGACTAATACTAGTATGACTCCTACACCACAAGTACCCAAAGGAATATAGGGCAACAAAGTTAAGGTAACAGATCAGCAAGGAGGATAAATATACTCACCCCTTCTAACTCAAGTTGGGTTGGCCAGAGACCACCTGGGCAGATGTGAAGGCCCAAAACCAATGGTAACTATAAGGGGTGTATGCAGATTTATGAGAAGTTGCAAGAAAGAAGACGGACTCCAAGAAGCAAAAAGATACAAGAAAGAAGAGAGAAGATAGAGTAAGAAGATGGACAGTAGCTGACCAGGGTGTGGAAGACCCCGCTGGACATCTGGATTAATGGTGTACATTTTCAGGGGCTGTTGGTTCGTTACATAGTCGGATTAACCCTATTTGTGCCAGTGCGGTAATTACCCCAATGGCACTCATAAGGTTAATTCTAATAACACTGGACACATTTTGGCTGTACTTTGGATGCATTGATATAGTGCTTAGGGCCCCATATCGTTACATCCACTGGGGGTTTTTTTTTCACTTTTTTTCATTTCACTTGCTGCATTGGCTGTTTTAAGATCCAATAAGGGACTCTACTCACAAAAAAAGTATTACATTTCCAGCGATAAAGTGAGTCCCTTATCTGATCTTAAGCTCAAACGCAGTCAATTGAATTGCATCTTGCTGCATTTTCATTATTTGCTATGGGCAAAAACTCTTCTTACTTTATCGCCTGGCAGGTTTTTTTTGCCTGCATTTTTTCACAGCACTGATAATTGAATAAGTTACAGTACTTGAAAAAATGCTGCCGGCTGAAAAAAATAGCCTGTTGGACCTAATTGAACTTAGGCCTTAATCTGTACCTCTGTTGATTATCTTGTATATATTACAACTATTTTGATGTACTTATCATTGTTATCGTTATTATTGAAAGACTACCTTCAACAAAATTTGTCTATAAAAAAAAAAGCACAGTTTTTTTCCCCAGACATCCCCAGCACAGAGATAATAATAGCAAGATCAGCAAGGAAATTGGACCACAGCTGACTGAGTCTTTAAAATCAAATCAGTCAAACAGAATGTTGGGGTATTTGGAGTCAGCCTCCTTTGCTCCCTTCTCACACCCCCAAAAACATCCAACACAAAGATAACAGAAAGATCAGGAAGGAGCTTGGATCATGGCAGCCTGTAAGTGCCATTCTATGCCAATTTCTGTGTTGCAGCAAAAACTTTTGCCCATCCCTAATGCCAACCCACACTTACTGAGTTCTTGAGGAGAAGTCAAAAACTTCACAAATGCAATCCCAGAGTACTCATGTGGGATGGCAAGGTTGCCAGGATGTTGGCAGTGGACATGCTGCCGTATTATTTTGTTGTAGGTAGCTCCTCACTGGCATATCCCAAGCTATGGTTATTTTTCCAGGATGTCTGTACCAGAATTGTACAAGTAAGTGGCTATTGTGGTGGGCAGAGACTATATGACTGTGACTGTTCTCCGAGTTTCTCCCCCAACCACCAGTGGGCAACACTCTTAGCTTACAGCATCAGATGATAGCAAGTAACCTTGCTTCTGGTTACCCATATTGATTAAAAGGCAGCAGCAGGATATCCCATTCCACCAGCACACCACCTTGTGCATGCAGAGTTTCAGAGACAGTCCCACAAAGTCATAGATGTATTAAGTAAACTAGAGCAGGTGATAGAGGAATGGCTTTTACCCTACTCCTTGAAAGTTTTTTTTGTTGATAATGGCTCCAACATAATAGCTGCATTGAGAGGAGGTGAAATGGTGCATGCGCCCTGTTTGCCCATGTGCTAAGTTTAGTTGTGACCAGATGCTTGACAGAATCCAAAATCCACAGAGATATGCTGAATATCGCCCACTAAATCTGTGGCCATTTTAGCCATTCCTACAGTGCACAAATATGTTATATTCCGTACAAGAGTATAATGACTTGCCCCATCACCAGCAGACAATGGAGGTCCCTAACAGGTGTAATTCCACACTTTGTACTTGCTAGAACATTTGTACAAGCAGTATAAAGCCATTAGCGAGTACACAGTGCAAAACTGGAAGGCTTTGGAGCAAGCATCTGTCATCTGGGCAATGACAAATAATGTGTGATGTATGTGAGCTGCTGAAGCCTTTGAGAAGACATCCATGCTGGTTAGTTGTGTAGAGGCAAGAATTAGTGAAATTCTTCTACTGATATATTGATTGCAGAAAAAACTGAGGCGCATGGATGAGGAATCTTACTATAATGAGAACACAGACATGCACCAGCTGGTAAAGGACATGTTAGCATCCTTTGAACAAAATTCTCTGATAGAGCAATGAGGAATATATTCTAGCCACTTTTCTGGATCCTGCTTTAAACACAAAATTTAAGAATTTATGCCAAAGCGTAAGTAAACATTTTTATTTATTTTTTTCTCTCTTTAAAAACAATGGCTAGGCAATATAGCAGCAGGCTTACAACAGAGGCTGAAAAATATTTGTGTGTGCACTGATTACCCAAACACAAGCCCTGATTAAAAAAAATGTATTTGTAGGACTTAGACATGTTAACCTAAAGTGACAGCTGCTCCCGATATATTTTGTGGGGGGTTTGGCTTTACCAAAACTCCATGGTGTCTGTATTGCATGTGTTTTATGAGAGTGATTGTGTCAAGGTGTGTCCCTTCCTTCCCTCTTTACATTGACTTGTCACACATAGTTCACAGTGCTGTCACTGATGACTGCACTGTGCCTGCCCCATGAGAAAATTATTCCCAAGCCCATGATTTCATGGAGGGGACAGGTGGAGAAGAATGGCCTCTTCTTCTCTACAATCCCCTTCACTGGCTGAGAAGAGGATGCTGCTGCTGCCTCAGAATCAGCACTAGAACTACGACCAGGATTACTGGTGTTAAGTGGAACCTGTCCTAGGCCTGAATCACTTTTTCAGGAACCCAGTCCCCTGTAGCCACGGTGGTCTGTGGTACACTATCCTGCTCATCATCATCCTGCTGCTGAGACAGATGGATGTCTTGCCCTGGCAACTCAACAGCAGGAATTACAACAGCAACAAACTCTGCAGTGTCACTGCTGGTGGTGGTGTTGATGTCCATCTGCATTTGCATATCTGTCTCCCATTCTTTTTTTGCTGATGTGCCTGCTTCAGCATCATTCTAAGGAGGAACTATGCTGTGGGAATCATGGGGTTAGGGGTATGTGGGCTCCTTTGACAGCTAGTCTAGCTGCTCACATCCCACTCCACATCAGCATTAGGGCCCATACTGCTAGTCCCAGAAGCTGCTTAACCATCCCCACTAGTTTCTACTTGGTATATGGTAGTGGGAATTCTTGGGGATGACAAGTGTGACTTAGGATCCCCTGCTGTCACAGTTTCCATTATCTATTCCTCCTTCACAGACTGACAAGGCACACTGGCAGCAGTAGCAGCAGACACAGGCAGCTTACTTGTGCTGCTCACAATGCTAACCTGCATGTGCCTTTCTCACAATTTCCCCCAGATAACAAGTGAAGATATTGGGGGATGGGACATTATTGGGTCTGGAGAAGGTGGGCTCCCTGGCCCTTCCAGGTTGATGGTGGTGACTTCCTTCTCCAAGTTCTCTAGATGCATCATGGTCCATCCTGCTCCTCCTTTTGTTTTGTTTTGTTTTTTTTACATACAAGTTAAACATTATTATGAGCCTCTGTAGCATTATATTGATACCTAAATAACTAGGAAATTGCCTTTTGACCTCTATCTATATAGTTGCTTTTTCTCTGTTTCATTTCCTGATAATGTCACATTTTTGGCAAAAAATTTAAAAGATGTAGTAAATGGGCAATAAGTTTGTATCCATTGAAAGACATATGCTAAATATTTATTGGTGTAGGAGAAATGAAGACTTTTTTAATGGATTTGCAAAGTGCAGAATTTCTCATGAAAAAGGGGAGAATCACAAGGCAATTTTTACAAGAACAAAACAGGACCTTTTGTCCATCCCAATTGACCAAATTGCCATTTTTAATATGAAAAACTTGTTTTATTTTCATTGTGCAGGACTAAACAGGAACCAGCGTACCCTGCAATGTGTGAATTAAATACCATCCTGCATTAAAATGGTGATTTGATCACATTGTGTTCTTTATGTTTAGTGAACCTACTCTAGAAGAGAACAGCAGGGTTATGGGATTGCAGATATATCACAATGAAGAATGAATGCAAAAGAAAAAGCTAAGAGAAGCTTAAAACCTTTGGACTTAATTTAGGGACTCTAAAAAATGGGACCTATACTGTACAAAGAAGTGTCTCGATTGATTTAACTGCTTAATTTAGCTAGGTAGGTGAACTTTATACAACAGTCAGGTATATCTAATTTTTGACATGAAATCTGCAATTTTCTATAGGGATCTTTATTAATCCTTTAAGAACCAGTGCATTGCCTTGCAATACACTGAACACCACTCTGGTTCTTAAAGGGTTTAGGTCTACCTGTAGGTCACAACTCCTCACAACTATCAATGGGACTACATAAAGGTTAACTCAGGGATGTAAAAACACATTGCAGTCCTGCAGAATGGAATTTCCATAAACATTTCTGACTTAAAGGAATATGTTTTCATCTTATCTTGCATAGACATAAATGGATTGTACGTGACAACTTTTTATCAGACTTTATCAGATTATAAACAAGCTAGCACTGCAATACGAGTTTGATCAAATGCTCAAAAATAAACTCTATAGATATACTTGACTGTTGCGTGATGGATATTTACCTAGCAAAATCATTCTATTAAGTAACATATCACTAAAGTATATTTCCCCTTTAACCTCTTAAGGACCCTTGATGTGCCAGGACCATCACGCCTGGTCCGGTACTTAAGGACCAGTGACTGTCCTGATACTTCATTGAATACCATGGTCCCCGCATGGCTGCATTCCGCTCTGTGACCCCAGAATCCAATGCACAAAAAAAATGACCTGTGGGCCTTAACTGCCAGCAGTACACTGCAGCAGCTAGTCATTAAGGGGTTAACATAAGTTTCCTGGTTCTTTTTGCATGTAATTGATCAATTTGCAGTTTAGTAAAGGCAAACCATTGTTATTCCCTTGGTTGCAAAAGAAGTCTTCAACACAATGGGAGAAATTCACTAAGGCATGATAAAGAGGTGATAAAGTAGAGATAACTTTTCCAGTGATATCACTTCTCCAGTTACTATGTTATTCTATGAAGCCAGTGCACTAAGATTTCTCCAACTTTGAAGATCTTAGGACACAGACTCTATAGGATTACATAGGAAATGGAAAAATATATAACTGGAGAAGTCATCTCCACTTTATCATTTCTTTATCACTCTTTAGTGGATAACCCCCAATATGTTTTTTACAACCAAGAAGTTAATAATGAATGAGCAAAGAAAACTGAACCTGAAACAAAATGTTGAACATACTTTTTTTCACACAGGATAGGACTTTTGTAGCATTCAAGGGATCTATTTGCCAGTAAGCCTCAAACCAGACATCCTCAACTTTTAGAAAATGCCTTAATTAAACCAAAGGCTAGTAATTAACAATTTAAAGTGTATTTGTGGAAAATGCTTTCATGTTGGATACTTCTGCAGTGGCCCTTTTTAAATGCTGATTTTTGTGCGCCAGCAATTAAGCCAACCCCAGGATACCAATCACTAATTACAAACATTTAACCTTTAGGTTGGAGAAAATATTTCACTTTCATTCTTTAAAGCTGAATATCTAAATACATGATAATAGACAGCCTATCATTTACATAAAATAATACAACTTTTCTCTTTATAAATGTCTCTCTTTTATGTAGCATGAAGTCCATGGTGTGAGGTTTTTGGCTAGTTCATATTCTTTTAAACTACTGGTTCACTGACTAGTCAACGAATGGTGTTGAGCTAATAAAAGTATATAATTTTTGAAGCCTAGTATATTTCAATCAAAGCAGTATATAGAAATATAACATTTATAATAAATGTTATTGAACTAAAAATTAACACTATGCTTCAGCTGGCACACCTTGAATTTCATGCCCTAAAAAAGTTGGCTACATATAAAGGCCTCCATTCAATTAGGTCTGACGGCTGAAAAAACAGGCTCAATACTGTTAGCACCGCTATTTTTAAAATGGGCGGTAATGGTTTTGACAGCACATTTTACTATTCTATAAACTGTGTTGTCAACACCAAAAATCATGCAAAAATGTTCAACGTGTAAGCAAATTTCACCCACTGAACATTAACTAAAAATAGTTTCCTTTGCTATCCTATTCCATGTGGTGGCTTCACCGCATGTTTAGGACACACTTTTCATGGTGCAGATTCTGCACCATGAGAGGCAGGGCAGAGCCCAAAACAGGAGGTTAAAACCTGGTTTCCAACACATACTTGTGGTTGAAACAAACAAAAAGATTAACCCTATAAGTGATAGTGGGGTATGCAATGCATTATACTCATAGAGTAAATCCACATACATTTTCACACATGTCCAAACAATTAAAAACGTATCAGTAATCCTGATGTCCAGTGGGGTCGAGGCTGGCTTCTTCTTTTCTTCAGTCTTCTCTTCTTCCTCTGATCTTCTTTCGTCTTTCTTGAGCCATCTGGCTCTCAAAGGGTTACTATTTGTGGAATCTTGGAAGTAGTAAATATGTTTAATGTGGCATGATTTTAATTTTAAAAACTCCTGGTGCTGTGTGAATATCTTTTAAAAGTTTCGCATTCTTTACCCCCTTGCCTCCGCTGGTGGTGGAAGGCATGTGGACCGGCATAGATTCCCTTTCTGCTCTCTCGAGCCATTTTCCAAGTCAGACTGCCTGAATTTTGAACCGGGACTGGCTTTTGTATGCCAGTCCCTGTTCAGAATAGATTGGAAATCTCCTATTGGCTGGGAAGTGCTTATGCACCTTCCAGCGAATCAGCTTCTAGCGTGGGTGATGGCACAGTCTGACTCGGGCAACGGCCCAAGAGGGCAGAAGGGTAATCTATGTCAGTCCGCATGCCTTCTGCAGCCAGTGGAGGTGGCTGAGGCAAGGGGGTAAAGAATTTGAACTGATACATACACATAATTACTTCAAGTTTGAGGAAGGGTTTTACATTCAACTTACTGGGATGGCGATGGGGTCCCCTATGGCACCTACTTATGCTAACACATATATATGTGCATTATGAAAAAGAGAACATCATGCAATCAAATTATTGGGCTTACATTAAGCATTACATCAGATATATTGACGATTTGTTTATGGTTTGGTCTGGAGGTGAAGAAATGCTGTTGGAATTTGTTGAACAATTGAACAACTCTGGTATACCAATTAAAATGACGCTTAATTATAGCGCCATTGAGATCAATTATTTGGATGAACCAATTAGAAAGGTACTAATGGGCATTTAAACTTCATTAAATATCAAACCCACAGACCGTAACACACTGGTTGATGCCCGGAGTCCGCATCCCACATCTCTCAAGAAGGGATTACCCAGATCGCAACTGATGCAAGTGAAGAGAATCGTATCAGATCCTAATGAATCAGTACTCCAATTTAACAAGATGGGTGCAAAATTTATAGATCATGGTTATAAACAAAGTGACATCCACCATTGTATTGATCAAGTGACCAGGATGGATAGGGAAACCTTGTTAGACAATGCTGCGAGGTCTGCACAAACTTTGGACAATCGAATGGTGATCACTACCACGTATTCAGATGTTTCAAGAAAGTTTAAGGACACCACATTAAAACATTGGGATCCTGAAAGATCCTGAAATAGGGTATATGTTTAAACAAGCTCCACTGTTTGCTTATAAGAGTATTATGGATATGCTAGTCAGTTCTGATCCAGTAGGGAAATACAAAGTGGAACAAATGGTTCAAAAGAAAGGGGTCTTTAAGTGCGCAGGATGCGTAACGTGTTCACACATGATTACTGGTGCATCCTTTATGGTATCTAAAACTGAAATTGAAATCAGGGTCAGGGATCATATCTCCTGTTCCACATCATATGTGGTGTACATACGTATTTGTCCGTGTTTATTATGTTACGTGTGGAAAACCAGCAGGCCCTTTAGGGAAAAACTGAGAGAACATCGCTCGTTAATCATACGAGGACTGAATAACCCTGTCACTGAACAACAGCTCAGTAGATCCCCAGTAGCCAGGCATTTTATCAGGTTGAAACACAGTATCAAAGATCTGAAATGTTTCCATTTCAAATTGTTAAACAGTTACCACGGGGGGGAGGGGGGGTGATAGAGAGAGTCAATTATCCAGATGCGAGATGTACTGGATCTATAAGGTGAGAACTCTATCCCAGAATGGACTGAATGAACAGTTCAGTCTTATTCACTACATATAAGCTGATATTGTGAGCACTTCCAGGGTTGTTTGCAAAATCAGGGTGCATTATTATTTTAATATGTGTATGCCATTGAATTTTTAATAGTTTTTTATGATGGTCCATTTCGCTACGGATTTTGATCCGCGGTTGCTATGACAATGTGAAGGACGGAACAGGAGCAAAATGGACAAAGGAAACCATTTAAAAGGTTACATTGCTGTTGCTCTGTAATGTAGTTGTTCCTGAGGAAAGTCCAAAGTTGGACTGAAACGTTGGACAGTGACCGACATTTTTAAGATGATATAATAAAGGATACAAAATGTTTTAACATTGGTGTGCCCGGCTCACTCTCCAGAATTCAGCTACTGATTACCAACATATGATCAACCTAGGATATTCTGAAAACATGAACTGTTGATTGACTGTGGTTACCACGTATCCCTGTAAATCAGGGATGCTTTTAAAACGTTTATTCTACAGGATCACAAAGGAATCAGTGTAACCATGCAATCTGTGTTTTTATAGGTGTTCCTGATTTAAAGGGTAAATGGTCATAGCAATGGTGAATCTTTGCGGATTAATGTTGAGAATCACTGACATACCCCAATTTCTTTGAGGAGAGGGAACCAAATGCTACAAAGTAAATGGAGCATTTGGGCCTGGGCATCTGTCAATGGGAGAAGAGGAGAAAGCATACTTCAAGGACTAAAATGCTTGTAAAGTATTTCTTGTCATGGCAGTGATGGGGGATGCCAGAGCAGAAAATTCCTTGTTCCTCTCTGAGGAGAGTTAAGACAGGTCCAACATGATCTCCATGCTCTTCAAGGGTCAGAGAAAAGACCAAGATGTCATCTAGATAGGCGAATACTAAGGATAACAAGAGGACCCTGAAGATATAATTGACCAAGCACTGGAAGACTGCAGGGGCATTATGAAGGCCGAAGGGCATGATCAGATATTCGTAATACCCAAAACTAGAATTCCAATTGTCCCCTTCTCCCATTCTGATCAGGTTATAGGTACCCTTAAGATCAAGTTTAGGGATCAATGGGTAGCAGTTTCCCTGGGTAATGTTATTTAAATCCCTTTAGTCCACCCAGAGATGGAGACCCCCATCCTTCTTCATCACAAAATATATCCCCGCACCAGCAGGGGAAGTAGGTGGTCATATAAACCCTCTGACTAGGTTATCCTGGATATATTCCTCCAAGGCCTTAGTTTCATGAATTTGTAATTGGGTAGACCCTACCCTGAGGAGGTTGTCCATGACAAGAGGTCTAAGAGACAATTGTATGCCGGTGTTGACCTTGCTGAAGATATTTGCATAAGTCAAGTAGGGTTAGGAACTAAAGTGAGTCAGGCCCCAGAACATCCACTGTGGACAATGAGACTTCCAGAGTATGCATAAAGTCACAACTTGAAAGGAGGAACTGAACAGGAACAGGCAGGCAGGCTCAGTTGAGGTTCAACCAAAGAGACTAGGGTGGCAGACAGGATAGTTGAAGAGAGGCAGAATGCTAGATCCCAATTCAAGATACAACTGGTGGTCAAAGTCTGGCTGGTGATTGAAGTCCAACTGGTGGTAGGAGCACGACTGGATGAGAGGGGAGTCGGATGCCACAAGAGTCAAAGAAGTCAGATAGTTCGACAAACCAGGTCTGTATCAGGTGGGTAAAGCAGTACAGGGCAGCAAATGAAAGAATGGTCAAATAACAGAGCAAAGGTCAGTAACAAGAGTGAAAACCAGTACAAGGTGTCGGTTTCATTTTGATTGGATGGATACAGCCACTTTGTTCCAAAAAGTACACCCTTTTAGCATGATCAATAAGGGTCTTAATACTTATACAATGTTCTTTGTGACTTTAAATGATTGCTTTGCACAATGTTCACTATGGGGTAAGCATTGTACACAGTCTATGTATAAACTTGGAATATAGGAAATAATTGCAGATTATCTTTTTTCCTTATGTCTGTTCCAAGAGTGTATATATATATATATATATATATATATATGGGTTGTGCTCTTAGATTGTGTGTGTTGGAGGAGTTCTGCTTACAGGAATGGTACTGATAAATAGTGATAAAAAATATATATTGCAGGGTGTACTCTACTGAATAAGAAAAAGGGTACACCCACTGTTGACAGATGTTTATTGAAAGGTTATTGCAGCTCAAACTTTAATTTTTCGGGTGAATTTGAATTTGATCAACTGATCATAATTGTCCAAAGACTGCTGCAGCAACAGCTATACCATAACATTTCTAGCTATGAAGGCACTGCACTATTTCATAATCCTGCTGGAGGGAATGCATTTTTGGAGACAGTAGCAATGAGCACTTCCCATTTGGTGAGAAATTTCCCAGTTTTTCTGCTTTTTTCGCCTACCTCATTCCATTGAAATCAGTGGGAACATTGAATTTATAAATTAATTTTTTCCAGCACTTTGGATGTATTGATATGGGGCTTAGTGACTCATATTAATGCATCCGCTGGTAATTTTTTTTTTTTTATACTTTTTTAAAATTTAAATTCCTGCGTCGGCTCTCTGGAGATCCGTTAATGGACTCTGCACCCAGAAAAAGTGGGTGCAGATTTTCACATGTTAAAGTGGGTCCCTTAATGAATCTTAGTGTCTAACACATGCAATTAAATTGCATATTTCAGCATTTTGTTTGTTTTTTTTCAAATGGGCGAAAAGGCACGCACATTTATTGCCCGGCATGAGGATTTTTATCTGGTATTCTTACAAAGCACAGGTGATTGGATAGCTTACCGTGCTTGAGAAAGGTACGCCGCATTGCGCATATTAAAATATTACATTTTGTTGCCTGCATGCGAATGATGCATTCGCAATGTCACATGTCAAACAGTCACACATTCAATATGTCGCCTTGTACAATATGTCTTCTTCTATATGTCGCCTGTGTCAAAGTGTCATTCAAAGGATGCAACAAGGGATGCATTAAGGATGCAATAAGGGCGCAATAAGGATGCAATAAAGGTGCAGTAAGGATGCAAAGCATCATTACTGAGCCCTCTATGCGTTACTACAGTGCCCTCCTTTTGTAATGTGTGTAACTGTCACACTGTATGAGCCCTTATTGCGCACATGATGTTTAAATGCATCCTTAAACAGTGCACAATAAGTACATATTGCATTAAGGATGCAATAAGTGTGTGTAACATCACATCTTAGGGGCAAATATGACATTTAAACTTCACATCCTTTACATCTTGACAGTAAGTGCGCAATAAGTGCATAATGGCATTAAGGGCACATTAACAGCACAAGTGTGACAGTTACTCACATTACAAAAGGAGGGAGCAGTAATGATGTATAAAGGGCTCAGCAATGACGCATTGTGTCAAAAATGCGTCATTTTATCCCGCACTAGAAAATGAAGCAGGAAGTACGAAAACATTGCACCACCACAAGACTCACACACAGGGGACAAAGCTGCATACAAAACCATACAAAATGCCTAGACAGCCTTTCTTTACAAATGTGGAGCTGGGGATTTGTGTCTGCTATATGGACAAGTATCTCCCAAATAGGATTAGGGACAAAGTGGACTCTGCATTTCGCAGGCATATTTCAGACAAAATAGCCTGCAAAATGCAGTGGTCCAGTGTCATCACAAGAACCAGGAGGCAGATTCTTCAGAGGTGGTCTAACCTCAAGAGAAGAGAGTCAGGAGTACTGCATACTATTCACGCAAGTATGTTTGCTTATGTGTATATTGGGTATATTGATATGGATTGATATTCAACTATTTTCATTTTGCATTCTAGATTTTCCCGAAGATCCAACCACCTCTTCCCCTCAATCTCCCCAGTGTTTTCCCCAAGAAGCACTTCAGAGGGCCTTTCTTAAACTTGAGAAAATAGTGCAGTCCCTAAATAGGGAGCTGGGGAAATTACGTACCCTTATTTTCCCCCAATAAAATAAATATTTTTTATTATTAACCATTATGTGTTAGTCATTCTATCCTGCCACATCAAGGATTAGATTATATCGTGCTGCATTGACTGAAGAGCAATGTAATATCTTATTTACCAGAAAGTGGGTTAAAAGATATATGAACATTAGATGTCAACAGCTTTGGAATCCCTTTCTTTTTTTTGTTAATCCAATAACAATGTAAAACAAGGATTAAAAGAAGAAAGTGTTGCAGCTGCGTCAAAATCTACATAACAATGTCACCTGTGCCAGGCTTCAGATGGGCGTCAAATGGGCGGTGTTTCATATCGCAGCAGCGTCACTGTGTATAAATTTTCTACTTAGTGAAGCTCCACTGCCCATTTTGAAGTCTACTTGGCTGCACTGCAAGTGTCAATCCTACAATTATGTTTTTTCCAATAAAGATTGCTACAAACTTCATGACTTTACTAGTTTTTGTACATTATTTGTAAATTTTCATTTTTTAAATCTATATGTTAGTTATTAAATGTGTCCTTATTGCTCTTTTAATGCACCCTTATTGTATCCTTACTGTGTCACTTATTGCATCCTTAATGCATCTTTTACTGAAGATGTGTTCGACATTTTGACACAGCCGACATACAATGTTGAGCAAGGCAACATATTGAATGTGCGAATGTTTGACATATGACATTGTGAATGTACCATTCTCAAACAGGCGACCAAATAAATGTGACATTTTGAGACGCACAATGCAGCATGTGACATTTCAACAGTGAACCCTTGAAAAAATACTATTTGCTGGTATTTTTTGGTGTCGGGGGGAATTGTATCGAGGCCTATATGCTTATAAGTGTGACTTTCATTTTTAATATATATACATGGTATATTTTCAAAAATGTCCACAGTTGAATTTCATGTTCTTTTCTTTCTCTGTAATGCTTGTGATCAAATTCTTCTGCATGTCTATAAATACAATTACTTCCTTACACTGGAAGCAGGGGATGTATTTGCCTAACACCTATTTAATACATAACACCTATTTAATACACGTCCTATATTGAAAACTCTCCTTATGCCCTCAATCTATTTTCATTTCCTTACCTTCCATGTCACTTGTGTTCCTGAAGGCAACTTTTCTATTGCTATTTTCACAACTGGAAACTGTTTTATAGCAGTAAAATCCTAAAAAGAGGGAAATATATTTTGTTCCTTAAAAATAACCTTTGCCTTTTAATTGTTCTTTGTAATTAGACTTTTTTCACAAAATAATCAGCTAATCAAATAGCACTGAGAAGTTATTTTGAGATTCCCTATGTCATTCCATTAAATCCCATACCACAGATTTGATGGAGCTAAAATATACTTTCAGACCAAATGTTCATCATACTGCATTGAGTAAATCCCCTATGTGAACAGCCTCATAAGATAATATGTTACCATTCATGTTTCTAATTTTATTGAAATGTTATAATTAAGACGCTCGTGAATTTACCCTTTAAAAAATGAATGATTTTTATTCCAAATATTTTTCAATAGTAAACCTTTAAAATCTGGTCTGCAATGCTGGTTTGATGATTTTAAGGTCTTGAAAATACTCAAGGAAATGAAAATGCATGCTTTGGGGTTAACAGATATACAACATATTCATAAAGAATTTTTTTATAACTATGAAGAAGCGAAACTGATATTCATGCACAACTAGCACTCTATTTTAATACCACACTGGTCCCATAAGAGCACTGGATAACCTCACATTTTTTTATAGACAGCAATATCTCAGATTAGCTGCATGATGATAATGAGTGCATCTATCTTATCCTGTGTCATGTGCAATCTTCTGTCAAGATGATGCAGCCTGATTTCTAATTTGCATGTACAGGTGATATTTTTTTTTTACTTTATGGACATACCACATTTTTGGGGAAGGGAGAGTCTTTGGGGAGGTGTTATCCTATTGTATTGGTGACTAGTAAATGTTGAGTGTTAGAATCGTGAGTTATTAGGATTTGGGGTGGATTGGATTCATTTTTGCAACATTTTAAGCCGCAACATTTTTAAAACACCATTTTGACATAAGCAACATTTTAAATGAGCTATTGTGACACTCACTCAGAAATCCACAACGTTTTCATAGTAAATGGCATGTGAAGATTTTGGATTTGAATCACCCCCTCTAGACATGTGTACGGTTTTCCTAGTATTTTTTTTCTTATTTCACATGTAAATGAAGATGAAGTCCTACAATTGGCATTGTAAGGATTTTAAGGCAAAAAATATTTCTGGCAAAAATATGCAATGGTAAAATCTAACTTAACTTGTATACCTAAATAAATACATGAGATAATACTGTATTTAGTACAGAGACACAGTAACATGCATTATTTCAGAGCCGTAATCAATCATTTCTTGCAGTTCTGAAATGTTACCAGGTCTAAAATTTGTACATGTTATGGTGCATTAATTGTTTATGTCTTTGCTTGGAGAGTCCTGCTGATTTCCTGCCTGCATTTATGCTTACTTATGGACTCACTTTGCAAGCTACTTTAGATAAGTATTTGTTTATTTTTTGATGATACATGTTTTTTGTTACTTGCACTAATACATTATACTTTTCACTATTACATGGATTTAATCTAGCCTATTTCAATTATTTGCACTTTAGGATCAATTTGTATCCATCATGTGAGTTATCTATTTATGGTCTATTTGTATGAAATTATTTGTAGGTACTTTAACAGTCTATTGTCTTTATACATGTACTGAATATATGTATACTGGTTTTGTACATTCTGTTTTTGGGATTAGTGTGGCCTCAGGATCAGTATTTCTGGTTCTTGTGTAAGAAAATAGTCTGTTTATGTATATATGCATATATGTGTATTATATATATATATATATATATATATATATATATATATATATATATATATATATATATATAAACACGTGTGTATACATCTGTATATAGATATCTGTATTATGGACCTTAAGATATACAGTTGGAATTCTATTTCTTTAATTAAGAATCCAATGTGATTTCAACTTTCTCAATCTCCAGGGAACACACAATAACATCAATAAACAAGAGACATCAAAGGTTCAATATGATGCTTTTCCTAAGTTAAGCATTTGAGAACCAAAAGATGTCCAAACTGACTATTGTTTGTCAACTAAAGAAAGAGTCCAGATGGGGAATCAAATGCTTCACAACTGATAAAACTTTCCTTGAGCCTTCCCCCATCACATTACTATCTCTTTGATGCCACTAAGAAATTGCAGTTGGGTGTGGTGAGAAAAGGTCAGTTGGGAAGCATCTTGTTTTCACCAGACTTGACTACTAAAGAAATGGTATAAAACAGGAATATTTTTGTGTGGAACCAGAGCAGAGATGTGATAGCCAGACTACAGCCTGGGAACTGCACTACAGCATGTGAGGATTCCTGAGTCCTAGATGCAAGACATATCCTTAAGAGTCCTGATATGAGCCTAGCAGAGGAGTAGACCAGAAACCACCTAAGATCAGTAATGGAGGATGTGAGGAGCTTATTGTTATCATAATAGTTAACGGTATCACATTTCATTCCATCTTTCCCATTTCTGTGACTCATAATATTGTTTTATTTCTGTAAATACTCTCCAAACTGTTACAGTATTTTGATTTTGTACACAATGTAATAATTTTTATTAGCACTTATTTGTGTGTTTTCTTAGTCACATCACACCCTTGAGGGGCTATATAATTTCTTACATACGGTTACTAGTGCAGCGGGGGTTGCATCAGAAAAAAGCAAAGAACATCTGCACTTTTTGCAGGGATCCCATCCCATGGAAGGGAAACATTTTACTCATCCCTAGTGGGTATAAATGTAACTAACAGGGAGGAATTTCTATTAAATTACAATATAGAAAAAAAGGCAAATAGTGAGTAAAGATGCATAATAATGATCAAATTTTTTGTATGTTGATAAATGCAACAACTGTATGATATGCAAAAAAGGAGAGTTTGAATTGCTGGTGGTTAATGAGCATTTGGATACAACTGATATAACCAAAACGTGATGGGATGATACACATAATTGGTCTGTAAATATTGAGGGATATTCCCTGTTTAGGAGCAACAGGATTAACAGACAAGGGGGTGGTGTATACCTATATTTGAATCCAGATCTAAATCAGGTTTATCTGGAGACATTTGTGAGGTAACTGGAATTAATTTACATTTGACAGAACAGATAGTTCTTGAAATACAGGGAGTACAGCAAAGACTGCAAAAAGGCAACATGGCTAGCAAAAATATAAACTGAAAGTCTATTTGCAAGGGAGAACAAGACTAGTCCAAATAAGTTCCTCACATATGTAAATAGCAAAAAATATAATAGAAAGTGCATTAAACCTTTCGAATATGATATGGGTAAGCTGGTTAGGAGGATAAGGAAAAGGCTCATGTTCTGAACCAATTTTTTCATCAGTATACACCAGGGAATGAGAAATGGTAGAAGACATCAACAAATAACAGTTACAACCATACCATTATCAGATAAAGGTTTAACAGAAGAAAAGGTCAGTAGAAAACTGAACAGAATTAAGACAATGCACTGATGGCATACATTCCACAGTTCTTCAAGAATTAAGAGTAGCGTTAGGAAGTCCACCCTTTTTTAATTCTTTAACACTGTTTGCCAGAGGAGAGTTCATTGCATTGCTTTGTAATGTGTTGCACACCTCTCTGGCTCATAAAGGCTTAAAGATTCACTCTTTACAGGCTCAGCGCCACCTGGCTTGTATAAAGCCAATGTGGTGCCTTTATTTCAGAATGCAACAAAAACAGAACCTGGCAATTACAGACCTGTTAGTTGACCTCAGCAGAGGGAATACTGCTTGAGGGGATAATAAGGGATTATATTCATGAATACACTGAAAACAAAATTATTAGCAGGAATCAACATGGTTTTATGAGGAATACATCTTGCCAAATAAATCTTTTGAGATTATATGAAGACTTAACTAGCAACCTAGATAAGGGCAAAGCAGATGGTGTAGCATAGCTAAATTTTGCAAATGTATATGATGCAATGCCACAAAGAAGGCTATTGTATAAAATAAGGAAATTGGGTCTAAGAGATAACCTTTGAAACTGGATGGAACATTGGTTGAAGAATAGGACACAGTCCTGCTGTTGTAAAAGAAAAATCTTCCAGTATTGTTACAGCTGAGAGTAGAGTATCTCAGGCTTCACTAGATGGTCCACTGCTTTTTAACATGTTTATAAATGATCTGGATATAGGTATAGAAAGTAAAAATGTAATGTAAAGGTATGCATTTTTACTGGAGACTAGTTCAGCATCATATTAATTAACCTAAGTAACAGGCATGAAGGATCACCTGTAAAAAAGTGTATCTCCAAGTCTTCTCTATTGGTTTTATAACTCTTTGCGCTATGTTTAATAGCTTACTGCACTGTAATTCAAAAGATATTCAATGAAAAAGGATCACCCTTCCTGACCCTTCTGTCCTTGTCATGTTGCATCTAAGCATGATCCGGGGGGCGTGGCCTGGCAGCCATGGTGAGCGGTCGCGATTTGGAGGGACTCTATGACTGCGGGTCTAAATCTGTCGCCATCTGGACAGCAGAACTCTTTTTCTGTAGCGATAACCCTTCGGCTGCATTCGCTGTACCTTGGGCAGCCTGGAGAGGGTTTTTTTTTATTTTTGGCAGCCATCAGCATCATCCGTGCGCTTGGGCCTGAAGCCGCGGCCTTGTGCACCTCTTCCGCCCGGCGGCGAATCGGGCGGTGGCTGAAGACTTTGATATACAGATTTAATTTAGCGACTCAAATATCCAATGCTGGTGGTCCCTGGTGAGTCCGGTGCACACATTAGACACTGGAGGCTGAGTGGAGAGATAGTGAGGAGGTGCAGTGGAAGCCCAGCTGACAGGAATCCTCTGCCTCTGGGCCTTCACATACGAATAGTAGGTGACTGCTTCTAGTGCTGTTCCTTGGCCCTGATGGCTTAGACCCTGCCAGGCACTATCCTCCTTTGCCCCTTAGTGCACCTTCCATTTTATTGTTTTATTGTCCCAGTGCCCCTTCCCTTGCCAATAGCTCTATTCATCTATATTCAGCAGTTTAGCCCTGGACCCCTGGACTCCAGGCTCCCCAATGTTTGTTGCCTTCCCTGTATTTGTATCCCTCTTCTGCCCTTTGCTGCAAGAGTACCTGGAAGATTCAGCTGAAACCTGTGTGTTGCTACAGATTCCCCCTGTTCATTATATTTCTCTCCTATATATGTCTCCTTCCTCTGCCCCGTGTATATTGGAGTGACCCACATGTGCTGTTTTGATCCATACTATATGTGGCGTCTGAATGCCTGACATGCAGACATGAGACAAGATATGCAGGTTGTTTGAACTTTGAGGGGTCCCATCTGCACCTACCCACCTTGGCGGCAACTGTCCACCCTATGCTGGTCTGGCCTGTATTGATTTGACCTATGCTTGCTTTCTCATCTCCACTATGGCTAAAAAGTCATCAGAATATAGGAAGAAATTAAGTAAATTTGCTAGAAGAGCTATGGCGGAGGAGAAGGTCACGGCCATGATGGAGGCACCCTCTGCAGTGGCCTCACCGTCACAGTCCTCAGTTTCTGAGGAAGATGATTCCAAGTCCCAATTTACAGAAATAATGTCTGCAATTGCTACCTGCCAGGCAGTCCTGACCAACAAAATTGATACACTGCAGGTGGACATTAATCTTCTACGTGCGGACCAACAGAACCTGTGTGAGAGTATCACAGATGTCCGGCAACGTATTTCTACTGTGGAGGACACTCTTCTTCCTATGGTTACTACAGTGGACGATCTAAAGACTCAGGTGCAATCTCTTCAATCTAAAGTGGATGATCTTGAAAACAGATCTAGACGCAATAATGTTCGCATAATTGGGCTGCCGGAGAACTGTGAGGGTTGTGCCCCTGAGCAGTTTATGGAATCCTGGATAAAGGAACATGTTGGCACGGAGGGTCTCTCACCATCCTTTATTGTTGAGCGTGCGCATCGATTGCCGACAAGCCCGAGACCTCCTGGATCTTCTCCCTGCCAGATGATACTTAAGCTTCTAAATTACAGAGATTGAGATGCCATACTTCGTATCAAATTCTTTTCGAAAATCGCCAAATTTCTTTCTCTCCGGATTTCTCGGCTGATGTCCAATGCCAGAGGCGCAGGTTTGCAGAGGTGAAGCGCAAGCTCTGAGAAAAGAATATCTCTTATTCCATGTTATTTCCTGCCAGATTGAGAATTATTCATGACGGTGGTACCATCTTCTTTACGTCAGAATCGGAGGCTAGAGAATGGGTGGACACTCATTGAAGCCATCTCATCTTGTCATCATTTCCTCACATTGCTACCATGGTCTTGAATCCCTGAGTTTTCATATTTTCTCCCTGATTCTCGATGGACACTGGATCGGTTCCTGAATTTCATGGCAGTTACCTGGACCGACCCTCTTCCTGCTGATATACCTGAATGGAGGCTTAACTTGGTGGGATGTGGACACGTGGCCCCTGTGCATTGTGGATATTGAACAGGGTTGATGATGGGTTCCGCTCTTCCGGGACTCCTCTGGGACTTATGATCTATGGTGAACTGTTCTTGGTTCTCTACTGTGGTAATGAGGTTGGGGGAGTGATAACATAAAATACTATGATTCTGTTAACCTGCTTGTATGCCTGTTTTGATAATCCCAGTGCAATTGTATGTTTTAATGTATGTACTTATGCGTTTATATGTGGGGGAGGGAGGGGAAGGGATATCCCCCCCTTTTTTTTTTTTCTTTTTTCTTTACCTCTCTTCCCTACCACGATACTGCTGAGGGCTTTGTTCTGAAGTGAAGTCTAGTAGTTATGGGGAAATTTATTTTGATACTGGGATGTATTATCGTTGCTGTTATCATATATCTGTCAAAGTCTATACATGTTTACAGGTTTAATTATGGGAGTATGGATTACTTCTATGAGGTGCCTTTGTTACGTTCCTCTCACCTTGCATCCTCTGGGCAGTGGTTTGATTCTGTGTTGCCTCGGTTTGGCACTCGAAATTCTTGACATTGCTGAATGTCTGATTATTTAATGTGGCCTCCGATCTGCCTAGGGGGTGCTGGGATGGGGGGAGTGAGTGAAAATGACGCTTGATAGAGAACGGGGGGTTGGTTTCTTACTAAACAGGAGATGTTTTGATCCAGAGATGTCTATGGCGATATGATCAAGTTCTCTGTTAATGGATGTTATGGGGTGATGATGTGTTTAATCCGGCATTACTTTACTGCCATGGGGGGCGGATGGGACTATAAGTACTCTGGTTAATTTCTAGTTAATTGGTTTATGCGTGGTGGGTGGGAGAGTAGGGACAGAAGTTTTGGCTGCCAGGCCGCGGGAATGGGTTGGTTAAGGGACAAAATCTCTGTCGGGTTGGGGGTGATAGAGATAGGGTGGGATGTTTCAGTAAGGGTCAGGTTAGTTGTTAGTTTTGGGATCCCCCTTCCTCTCTCTTCTGGGTTGGGCGCTCCTTGCCCCCAACGGATCCTGCCATGTGGCCAGGGGTGTCGGCGGATCCCATTGTGTGGCCAGGGGTGTAACACATCCTACTTATTCAGTGATGACACCACTAACTTGTAAATTTTTATCCTGGAATGTGCATGGCCTGAATGATGCTATAAAACGATCCTTAGTTTTGAACCACGTCAGGAAGCAGACTCCAGGGGTGGTTATGTTGCAGGAGACCCATCTTACTGCTGTTAGAGTTTTGTCTCTTACGAGGCACTGGATACAGAGTCATTATCATGCCACGTATTCCACATATGCCAGGGGTGTTTCCATTCTTATCTCTAAATTGTTTTTTTTCAAATTCATTGACCTTAAGACTGATCCACAGGGACGTTACCTATTCCTAACATGCAGATTACAGGGAGATCTGTTTGTCTTAATGAATGTTTATATAACACCACCTTTTGACCCATCAGTTCTCCAGGACATGCTTATACATGTCTCTGACAAGACACATCACCATATAATTTGTATGGGTGACTTTAATATAGCTACTAATCCTGATTTGGATAGATTTGGCGGGACGGCGGTTGATTCCAAATTGCATAGAGATGCCTTCCTCAATCTTGTAGGTGATATGGGACTTGTAGATATATGGAGGACTTTCCACCCACAGGACCGGGAATTCTCCTGTCACTCGGCCACTTATAAAACGTCTAGAATTGATTATGTGTTTGCTAACCAGTTGGCTTTGAATTGAGCTACGGATTGCTGTTTTCTAACCAGGGCGGCCTCCGACCATTCCCTGTTATTATTGTCTTTACATCAAGACCAGAGGCCTCGGCCCAGAGTTTGGAGGTTTAGTCCCGTATGGTTGACTAATACTCATTTGGTGTCTAAGCATAGAGAAGATCTATGTGATTATTTTGCCAATAATGTCAATTCTGCTGCTCAGGGTATTGTTTGGTAGGCTGCCAAGGCAGCTGCAAGGGGTCCTGATATCTCTTATATCTATGCAAAATAGACTTAGATCTAGAGAAGCGGAGGTTCTGGAATCGGAGGCTGCTGAGGCGCAAAAACAGTTTGTGGGAGTGGGGATTCGGCGTCCTACACTAAGTTTGTTTCCTGCTCGTTACGATACTCTGCAAAACTCTCTGAACTGAATACCTGACATGTTTTTTATATGAAACAAAATATTTTTGAAAATGGGGACAAGGCAGGGAAGCTCTTGGCTCATCTTGTTCGCCAGCATAGGGGGACTCCGTTGCTTTCTTCACTCCGTGTCATGGTTTTTAAAGACTCTCAGACGTAAGGTTTGGTAAAAACGTAACTTTATTGAAAAGTTAAGGCAATCCCCATAGGGAAACATACATAACAATACAACAATAATAGTCCATACAATAGGTTCTACCGCCCTTGCCTAAAATACCGGGCAAGGCAACCCAAGTGACAGTAGCAATAACAGGCTCTACCGGCCTTGCCTATATCGGGTAAGGCAACCGTGAGATGACATATACCGGTTCTACCGGCCTTACCAATACCGGGCAAGGCAGCCCAACAGAGTACTGAGTGTAGGCTCTACCGGCCCTGCCAATACCGGGTAAGGCAACCTTAAAGATGGTAATGAACAAGGTTCTACCGGCCTTACCAATACCGGGCAGGGCAGCCTGGGGAATACTGTAGTAGGCTCTACCGGCCCTGCCAATAACGGGTAAGGCAACCTTAAGGATGGTAACGACAAAGGTTCTACCGGCCTTACCAATACCGGGCAGGGCAGCCTGAGCGAGTAGAGCAGCTGTCAGATGACTATGACAGCAGAGAGGAATAGGAACAAAGGTCTTATTTAGCAGAAGTCTATTGCCAGGGAAAATCGGACGACTGCATAGGAGTGGACAGTGACCTAGCCTCAGTACTGGATAGATCAGGAGCAAACCAACGTCCGCACGTTGGGACCTACAATAAATATCGCCACCAGGTTAATAGAGTAAATCAGCGTCCGCATGCTGGAACCAACAGAGTATCGCCACCAGGTTTAATGGAGTAAACCAGCGTCCGCACGCTGGAACCAACAGAGTCTCGCAACCAGGTTTAATGAAGTAAACCAGCGTCCTACGCTGGAACCTACAGAAAATGTCACCACCAGGTTTAATGGAGTAAACCAGTGTCCGCACGCTGGAACCAACAGTGGATATCGCAACCAGGTTTAATGGCGTAAACCAGCGTCCTCACGCTGGGACCAACAGTAAATGTCGCCACCAGGTTTTAATGGAGTAAACCAGCGTCCTCACGCTGGGACAAACAGTAAATATCGCCACCAGGTTTAATGGAGTAAACCAGCGTCCGCACGCCGGAACCAACAGTGTATCGCAACCAGGTCCAATGGAGCAAACCAGCGTCCTCATGCTGGGAGCAACAGTAAATGTCGCCATCAGGTTTAATGGAGTAAACCAGCGTCCGCACGCTGGAACCAACACTGATAAGCAGCAGTGAAAAGAACAATGTCGCCGGAGCGACGGGGCTAGAGCAGGAGCTGGAACCGCCGGTGCAGAGCGAACCGGCAGGAGACTCTGGAACTCAGCAAGATTAACCCGCTAGGTGCTGGAACACAGGAACACCGGAACACTAGCACACAGGAACACTGGAACACCGGAACGCAGGATCAGCAGGATCAGCAGGAAAAACTGGCCCAGAAGCCTGACATGCAGACCAGGCCAAGTGAAGTCAGAAACATCACGAAAGGGCAACCTGGAAGTGCTCAGCCTGGGTTTAAAAAGGCTGTGTGAGGAGGGCTAAGAGCAGACAGCCAAACAGGAATACTCAGCAAATGACAGACACAGAACAGCACGAATCACGGGCACCGTGATAGTACCCCCCTTTCAAAGACGCCCTCTCCTAGAGTGGGATCTGGGCTTCTGAGGGTATTTGGTATGAAATATTCGTAGTAACTTGGGTGCATGAAGGTCCTTACTGTCTACCCAGGAACGATCCTCAGGACCATAACCTTTCCAATGCACCAGATACTGTACCCCTCCTCTATGCCTACGGGAATCAATAATATTTTGTACTTCATACTCCTCCTGCCCTTCGACTTCAACAGGACCTGGCATCACAGGTGTGGTAGTATAACGGTTACAAACCAGAGATTTAAGGAGAGACACATGGAATACATTATGAATGCGCATAGAAGCAGGTAATTCCAAGGCATAGGAAACAGGGTTAATTTTGTGAATTACCTTGTACGGACCAATGAACCGAGGTGCCAGCTTATTAGATGGGACCTTGAGCTTCAGATTCTTAGAGGACAGCCATACTCTATCCCCGACTTGAAAGGAAACCGCTGGAAGCCTTCTGCGATTGGCATGACGCTGATGTCTCTGAAAAGACTGACCCAATGCCCTCTGAACTTGTGCCCATGTGGAACGGAGTTGCTCTATATGCTCATCCAGAGCTGGAATCTGCTGTGACTGAAAGGAATCCGGGAGCAGACAGGGTTGGAACCTGTAATTGATCAGAAACTGTCATGGTTTTGAAGACTCTCAGACTTAAGGTTTTGGTAAAAACGTAACTTTATTAAAAAGTTAAGGCAATCCCGTAGGGTTAATCATACATAACAATACAACAACAGTAATAGTAGAATAGGTTCTACCAGCCTTGCCAATGATACCGGGCAAGGCAACCCAAGTGACAGTAGTATTTACAATAGGCTCTACCGGCCTTGCCTATACCGGGTAAGGCAACTGTGAGACAGGGGCGGACTGACCATCGGGCATTCGGTCACGGACCGAGGGCCCGTGACCGAAGGGGGCCTGCCGCCGCTGCCACTTCCAGAGCTGCTCAGCAGCTCTTCTACAATGGCCGCCGGGCCGTTCTAGTAATACAGAGCGCTGGGAGATGACATCATCTCCCAGCCTCTGCATTACTAGAGGCGCGCCCCACGCCGCTAGACCACCAGGGACTGCAGGTAGGGGCATGGTGGAGATGAAGGGGGGTATTGTGGAGATGAAGGAGCAATGTGGAGACGGGTGCATTGTGGAGATGGGGGCATTGAGGAAGGGGCAATGTGGAGATGAAGGGGTTATTGTGGAAGGGGGCATTTTGGAGATGAAGGGGGTATTGTGGAAGGGGGCATTGTGGAGATGAAGGGGGGATTGTGGAAGGGGGCATTGTGGAGATGAAGGGGGCATTGTGGAAGGGGCATTGTGGAGATGAAGGGGGCAATATTGTGGAGATGAGATCAAGGGGGCATTGTGGAGAGAAGGGGGCAATGTGGAGATAGGGGGCATTGTGGAGATGAGATGAAGGGGGCAATGTGGAGATAGGGGGCATTGTGGTGATGAGATCAAGGGGGCATTGTGGAGAGAAGGGGGCATTGTGGCGATGAGATCAAGGGGGCATTGTGGAGAGAAGGGGGCATTGTGGCGATGAGATGAAGGGGGCAATGTGGAGATAGGGGGCATTGTGGCGTTGAGATCAAGGGGGCATTGTGGCGATGAGATCAAGGGGGCATTGTGGAGAGAAGGGGGCATTGTGGAGAGAAGGGGGCATTGTGGCGATGAGATGATGGGGGCATTGTGGAGGTGGAAGGGGCATTGTGGAGGTGGAAAGGGCATTGTGGAGATTTCTGCAGGGGGCCCAGACCTCTTTTTGGACCAGGGGCCTTGGGTCCTGTCAGTCCGTCCCTGCTGTGAGATGACATGTACCGGTTCTACCGGCCTTACCAAGGCAGCCCAAGGGACAGTACAATAACAATAGGCTCTACCGGCCTTGCCTATACCGGGTAAGGCAACCGTGAGGTGAAATGTACCGGTTCTACTGGCCTTACCAATACCGGGCAAGGCAGCCTAAGGGAGGCTGAGTATAGGCTCTACTGGCCCTGCCAATACCGGGTAAGGCAACCCTCAAGATGGTAACGTGCAAAGGTTCTACCGGCCTTACCAATACCGGGCAGGGCAGCCTGGGGAATACGTCCTTGCGTTGGACCAACGGTAAAAGCACAACCAGGCTTAATGGGGTAAACCAGCGTCCGCACGCTGGGACCAACAGTAATTCTCGCAACCAGGTACTATGGAGTAACCCAGCGTCCGCACGCTGGTACCAACAGTAATTCTCGCAACCAGGTTAATATGGAGTAAACCAGCGCCCACACGCTGGGACCAACAGGAATTCTCGCAACCAGATTGATATGGAGTAAACCAGCGTCCGCACGCCTGGACCAACAGTAATTCTCGCAACCAGGTTGACATGGAGTAAACCAGCGTCCGCACGCTGGGACCAACAGTAATTCTCGCAACCAGGTTGATATGGAGTAAACCAGCGTCCGCACACTGGGACCAACAGTAATTCGCGCAGCCAGGTCGATATGGAGTAAACCAGCGTTCGCACGCTGGTACCAACAGTAATTCTCGCAACCAGGTTAATATGGAGTAAACCAGCGTTCGCACGCTGGGACCAACAGGAATTCTCGCAACCAGGTTAATATGGAGTAAACCAGCATCCGCACGCTGGGACCAACAGTAATTCTCGCAACCAGGTAATATGGAGTAAACCAGCGTCCGCACGCTGGGACCAACAGTAATTCTCGCAACCAGGTAATATGGAGTAAACCAGAGCCCGCACACTGGGACCAACAGTATTTCTCGCAACCAGGTAATATGGAGTAAACCAGCGTCCACTTGCTGGAATCAGCCACCACAGCTGAGGCGGAAAGTAACAATGTCGCCGGAGCGACTAAGCAAGAGCAAGAGCCCTGTACTCTAGCGGGGATCCACAGAAGCAAGACTAAAGCGGTGACAGGAGACCGGAACACAGGAATCGATGACAGAGAGCAACCGGCAGGAGAGACGGTAGGCTGGAGACTCAGGAACTCAGGAGGATTAACCCGCGAGGTGCTGGAACACGGGAACACCGGAACACTGGAACACTGGAACAATAGTGCACAGGAACACCGTAACACAGGATCACTGGAACGCTGGAACACCGGAACGTAGGAACCGCAGGCCCAGAAGCCTGACAGCAGGTCAGGACAGGTGAGGTCAGAAACAACACGAAAGGGCAACCTGGGAGTGCCCAACCAGGGTTTAAAAGGGCAAAGTAAGGAGGGCTAATAGCAAGCAGCCAATGAGTAGTTCCCAGCAAGTGATAGACACAGATAGCACGAATCACGGGCACCGTGATAGAAACGGAGAGCTCCCGGAGGAAGAACTAACTGCGCAGTTCCTGGCGAACTCTGCCCAAGACAACAAGTTGGCCCAATTATCATGATGGTCAGTCACAAAACATCGCAGCCCCATTAGTCTGGGGATGATATGCTGAGGAAAATGATAGCTGTATGCCCATCTGTTCGCAAAATGCCCTCCAGAATCTGGACACAAACTGGCTCCCCCTGTCAGACACCAGCACCCTGGGTACTCCATGCAACCGAAACACCTCTCGAGCGAATACCATTGCCAGTTCTTTGGCCGAAGGAAGGCCACGGAGGGGTACGAAGTGTGCCATTTTCAAAAACCTGTCTACCACCATCAATATGAAGGAATACCCTCTAGACCTGGGCAATTCTCCCATAAAGTTGATAGAGACGTGAGACCAGGGGCGTTCACCATTAGGCACCGGCTGAAGTAAGCCCACCGGGAGATGTCTAGGGGTTTTGGCATGGGGACAGGTGGTACAGGCATTCGTAAAATTGGCACAATCTGCTCTCATAGAAGGCCACCAGAATAGCTGAGAGAGGGACCAAAACAATTGATCTCTACCAATATGTCCCAGAACCCTAGAGGAGTGGTAGGTTTCAAGTAGTCGAGTACGAAATGGCTCAGCGACAAAACATTTGCCTGCTGGAGTTTCATGGGGAGCAGAGGCTGGGGACAACAAAATCTCCTCCCCTAGTGGTGAAGTAATACTAGTACGTATGGTAGCCAATATTCGATCAGGTTGAATGATAGGTGCTGGTACTTCTCTGTCAACCTCCGCCTCAAATTGTCTAGACAGAGCATCAGCCCTAACATTTTTTGAACCAGGCAAGTATGATACAACAAAATTGAATCGGGATAGAAACAGTGCCCATCTGGCCTGGTGAGGAGACAATCTCTTGGCCTCCGAGAGATAAGTCAGATTCTTGTGATCAGTTAGAATCAGAACGGGGTTTTTTTGTGCCTTCAAGTAAATGATGCCAATCTTTGAGAGCAAGGATAATGGCCAGTAATTCTCGATCACCAATCTCATAATGACTTTGAGCACTGGTTATTTTTTTAGAAAAGAATCCACAGGGTCTAAGTGTACCACCTTTAACCTGTCGCTGAGAAAGCACCGCCCCGACCTCAATATCTGAGGCATCAACCTCTAAAGTAAAGGGAAGTAGTGGATTGGGGTGGGACAACACAGGCGCTTCAGCAAAGGCTACCTTCAACTTCTCAAAGGCCTCTTCAGCAGCCACCGGCCAGAGAGATGGATTAGCTCCCTTATGAGTGAGGTCAGACAGAGGTTTCACGATAGAGGAGAAGTTTTTAATAAACTTCCTGTAATAATTGGCGAAGCCCAGAAATCGTTGGATGGCTTTAAGACTCTTGGGTTTAGGACACTGTAAGACTGCAGTCAATTTCTCTTTATCCATGGCAATGCAGTCTTTGCCAATTATAAACCCCAGAAACGGTACACTGGTTTTGTGGAACTCGCATTTCTCCAGTTTACAAAATAATCTATTTTTGCGTAAGCGCAGCAACACTTCAGACACATCCTTGATGTGTTGTGACAGGTCTTTGGAGTGGATAAGTATGTCGTCAAGATAGACTACAACACATGATTGTAACATATCTCTCAGAACGTCATTGATCAGTTCTTGAAATACTGCAGGAGCATTACATAGACCAAATGGCATGACTAGGTATTCATAATGCCCTGATCTCGTATTGAAGGCAGTTTTCCACTCATCACCGGCTCTGATATGTATCAAATTGTAGGCTGCCCTTAGGTCCAGTTTGGTGAAAATCGAGGACCCCTTAAGTCTATCAAACAGCTCAGTGATGAGTGGTATCAGGTAGGCATTCTTTGCCATCAGCTTATTCAGCCCACGATAGTCTATGCATGGTCGCAGTTTGCCACTTTTTTCTTAACAAAAAAGAACCCGGCGCCGGCCGGAGAAGTAGATTTCCTTATGATCCCTCTACTGAGGGCATCCGCTATGTATTCCTCCATAGCTCGGTTCTCCTCACAAGACAATGGATACATGCATCCCCTGGGTGGTACTGCTCCAGGACTTAGTTCTATACGACAATCGTATTGTCTGTGCTGAGGTAGGGCGCCAGCCTCTCCCTTACTGAAAACGTCGCTGAACTGCTGGTAGACATCAGGTAGTGAAGGGGAGGTGCACAAGACCTTAACAGGATGGGTAACGCACTTATCCATACAGAACTGAGACCAAGCAGCAATCTCACATTTCTGCCAATCAAATTGTGGGTTGTGCAACTGTAACCAAGGAAAGCCCAAGATCACGACAAGGTGAGGAGAATTAATCAATTGGAACTGTTGCTTTTCCTTGTGAAGAGCCCCAATAGTCATGGGCAAGGGCATCGTTTCAAAGGTAACTTGGGCGGGTTCCAAAGGTCTGCCATCAATTGCTTCAATAGCAAGAGGGGTTTCTCTCTGAATCCGTGGTACCCCATGCAATTCGGCAAAGGTATTGTCCATAAAATACCCAGCTGCACCAGAATCAACCAGGGCCAAAACCTCAACTGAGCGTTGTGCCCATGACAATACCACCTGTATGGTGGGTTTAAGTGTGCCCAACACTGGAGACGATTGGACACCACCTAGGGCCTGTCCCCCAAGGTACCCTAGGTGTGTTCGTTTCCCGGACGTACCGGACAAGATCTTAACAGGTGATCATTTTTACCGCAGTACAAACATAATCCCTGTATCTTGTGATACCTCCTCTGTTCCTTGGTTAACCTAGTGAAACCCACCTGCATAGGTTCACCTGGTTCATGAATTGGTTCACTAGGTTTGGATGCCAAGGGAGGGTTGGGTGGGCAAAATGTGCTACTGGAGCCATTATTTTTTAACCGTACACGCCGCTCTCTGGCGGTTAATCTTTCTCGTATTCTGGAGTCAATTAGAATCACGTATTCGATATAATCATCTAGATCAGTAGGTAAATCTTTTACTGCAATCTCATCTTTAATCTGGTCACTCAAGTCTTGGGCAAAGGCTGCCAACAGGGCCTCGTTATTCCATCCTACCTCTGCTGCCAAGGTGCGGAATTCAATGGCATAATCGCCAACCGTGCGCCTGCCCTGCTGTATCGCCATAAGACGTTTAGCAGCAGAGGTGGTTCTACCAGGAGGCTCGAAATCTCTCTGAAAGGATTGTACAAAATCACAGAAATTTTTAGTACAAGGTTTAGCGTTTTCCCACAGTGGGTTAGCCCAGGCCAATGCTCTACCAGTCAGTAGGGATATCATGAACCCAACCTTGCTGCGGTCACTAGGAAATGCGTGTGCCGTCAATTCCATAAATATTTCAAGTTGATTAATAAACCCTCTACATAGTTGAGGGTCACCGTCATATCTCAGCGGCAAGGGTGCAAGGGTTTGGTAAAAACGTAACTTTATTGAAAAGTTAAAGCAATCCCCATAGGGAAACGTACATAACAATACAACAATAATAGTCCATACAATAGGTTCTACCGCCCTTGCCTAAAATACCGGGCAAGGCAACCCAAGTGACAGTAGCAATAACAGGCTCTACCGGCCTTGCCTATACCGGGTAAGGCAACCGTGAGATGACATATACCGGTTCTACCGGCCTTACCAATACCGGGCAAGGCAGCCCAACGGAGTACTGAGTGTAGGCTCTACCGGCCCTGCCAATACCGGGTAAGGCAACCTTAAAGATGGTAATGTACAAGGTTCCACCGGCCTTACCAATACCGGGCAGGGCAGCCTGGGGAACACTGTAGTAGGCTCTACAGGCCCTGCCAATAACGGGTAAGGCAACCTTAAGGATGGTAACGACAAGGTTCTACCGGCCTAACCAATACCGGGCAGGGCAGCCTGAGCGAGTAGAGCAGCTGTCAGATGACTATGACAGCAGAAAGGAATAGGAACAAAGGTCTTACTTAGCAGAAGTCTATTGCCAGGGAAAATCGGACGACTGCATAGGAGTGGACAGCGACCTAGCCTCAGTACTGGATAGATCAGGAGCAAACCAACATCCGCACGTTGGGACCTACAATAAATATCGCCACCAGGTTAATAGAGTAAACCAGCGTCCGCACGCTGGAACCAACAGAGTATCGCCACCAGGTTAATGGAGTAAACCAGCGTCCGCACGCTGGAACCAACAGAGTCTCGCAACCAGGTTTAATGGAGTAAACCAGCATCCTATGCTGGAACCTACAGAAAATGTCGCCACCAGGTTTAATGGAGTAAACCAGCGTCCGCACGCTGGAACCAACAGAGTCTCGCAACCAGGTTTAATGGAGTAAACCAGCGTCCTACGCTGGAACCTACAGAAAGTGTCGCCACCAGGTTTAATGGAGTAAACCAGCGTCCGCACGCTGGAACCAACCGTATATATCGCAACCAGGTTTAATGGAGTAAACCAGCGTCCTCACGCTGGGACCAACAGTAAATGTCGCCACCAGGTTTAATGGAGTAAACCAGCGTCCGCACGCTGGAACCAACAGTGTATCGCAACCAGGTTTAATGGAGTAAACCAGCGTCCTACGCTGGGACCAACAGTAAATGTCGCCACCAGGTTTTAATGGAGTAAACCAGCGTCCGCACGCTGGAACCAACAGTGTATATATCGCAACCAGGTCCAATGGAGCAAACCAGTGTCCTCACTCTGGGAGCAACAGTAAATGTCGCCACCAGGTTTAATGGAGTAAACCAGCATCCGCACGCTGGAACCAACACTGATAAGCAGCAGTGAAAAGAACAATGTCGCCGGAGCGACGGGGCTAGAGCAGGAGCCCTACACTCCAACGGGGAGTCCACTGGGGCGAGACTGATGAACTGACAGATGACTGGAATCACCGGAACTGCCGGTGCAGAGCGAACCGGCTGGAGAAGCGGTAGGCAGGAGACTCAGGAACTCAGCAAGATTAACCCGCTAGGTGCTGGAACAGAGGAACACCGGAACACTAGCACACAGGAACACTGGAACACCGGAACGCAGGATCATCAGGATCAGCAGGAAAAACTGGCCCAGAAGCCTGACATGCAGATCAGGCCAAGTGAAGTCAGAAACACCACGAAAGGGCAACCTGGAAGTGCTCAGCCTGGGTTTAAAAATTCTGTGTGAGGAGGGCTAAGAGCAGACAGCCAAACAGGAATACTCAGCAAATGACAGACACAGAACAGCACGAATCACGGGCACTGTGATACTCCGGGATTCTGGGGGTGAATTGACACTCGACCAGTGGATGATTAATTTGCGGTTCCAGCGCTTCTACTCTCATTTATATGAGTCTTGACTGACCCGCTCTGAGTCTCAGATATCTCATTTTATTGATCAATGTGACCTTCCGCAACTTTCCTTAGAACACCGACGCATGCTAGATGCTCCTATACTTCTTAGAGAAGTGATGGTTGCCGGCGGGCAAGGCCTCGGGTGTGGATGGCCTTCCTGCTGAGTGGTATAAGGAGTTTGCAGATATCTTGGCTCCTCATCTCTTAAATACCTTTTACGCTGCCATAGATGATGGACATCTTCCAGATTCCATGAATGTTGCTTCCATTATTGTATTGCCTAAGCCAGGGAAGGATCTGGAGCTCTGCGACTCTTACAGACCTATTTCCCTTTTGACTACGGATGCAAAACTTGTGGAGAAAATACTGGCTACCAGATTAAATAATGTGTTGGGAACCATCATACATGAAGATCAGACTGGTTTTATCCCGGGTAAATCGACGTCCCACAACCTTAGAAGATTATTTTTGCTCCTGCAGCTTCCACATGATATCATCGGAACTCGGGCGATAGCGTCCCTTGATGCATCTAAGGCCTTCGACTCAGTCGAGTGTCCATATCTTTGGCATGTACTCTGGGGTTTTGGATTTGGTCCATCCTTTATTAATTGGATACATATCTTATATAGTAACCCCAGGGGTTCTGTGGTGTCGGGTGGGCTAAGCTCACAACCCTTTTCCTTGCATCGTGGCACTAGACAGGGCTGCCCGCTCTCCCCCGGCTTGTTTGCCCTGGCCCTGGAGCCTTTGGCTGTTTTAATTCATGCTGATCCGCTGGTTCATGGACTCAGTATTGAGGGCAGAGAGGAAAAGATTGCACTGTATGCCGATGACATTCTACTCTTTCTTGGTGATGATGAGGATTCCCTGAGGACCACGTTGAGGTTGGTGGACGATTTTGGTACGTATTCTGGATTTCAAATCAATTGGACTAAGTCATCTTTGCTTCCGATTGATGGTGGTCTGCGGGAATCTTGCTCACCGGACATCCCACTTTCTTATGTGGCAGACTGTACATATTTGGGGATTCAGGTGACAGCAAAGACGGACTCCTTTTTGGAGATGAATTTGTTACCTACTATTCAATCTTTTAATGATAAAACAATGGCATGGCTTCACTTGCCCTTAAATGTTATTGGTAGGTCGAATCTTATTAAAATTATTTTTTTGCCCAAGTTTTTGTATATTTTTCAGAATACACCGGTCCCTATTCCTAAAAAATATTTCCGACTAATAGACAAGATTATTTCACATTTCGTATGGCGGGGACTTCGGGCTAGACTCAAATTAACTACTTTTATGAGACCGAAGCGAGAGGGGGGATGTCACGGTTTATTATGACTCTCAGACACAAGTTTTAGGTAAAAAATCAATTTTATTGAAATAATAAATTGATAACTTAGGATGGCAATAACATACATATATATATATATACAGAATATAGCACAGACAGAAGGCAGACTCTACCGGTCCTGTCAATATACCGGACAGGACAGTCTTTAGGCTCTACCGGCCTTGCCAATACTGGGTAAGGCAACCTGCAGATGGAATAGCATAACGGTTCTACCGGCCTTACCAAATTCCCGGGCAAGGCAGCCTCAATAGATACACAATGTAGGCTCTACCGGCCCTGCCAATACCGGGTAAGGCAACCTCAGATGGAATGTGGCAAAAGGTTCTACCGGCCTTACCAATACCGGGCAGGGCAGCCCAGAGATAGTAGCAGCAGTCAGATGAAACTGGCAAATTAGCAGAATCGTTAAGCAGCAAGGCTTTGGAGCAAACCAGCGTCCGCACGCTGGGAACAACACTGAATAGTATAGCCGTTAGGCTTTGCGAGCAAACCAGTGACCGCACACTGGAGTAACAAGTGAGTAGTATAGCCGCAAGGCTTAGGAGCAAACCAGCGTCCGCACGCTGGGACAAACACAGATTTGTAAAGATGATAGACTTTGGAGCAAACCACTGACCGCACACTGGTGTAACAAGCGAGCTTGTATAGCCGCAAGGCTAGGAGCAAACCAGCGTCCGCACGCTGGGACAAACACAGATTTGTGTAGATGATAGGCTTTGGAGCAAACCAGTGACCGCACACTGGTGTAACAAGCGAGCTTGTACAGCCGCAAGGCTTAGGAGCAAACCAGCGTCCGCACGCTGGGACCAACACAGATTTGTATAGCTGATAGGCTTTGGAGCAAACCAGTGACCGCACACTGGTGTAACAAGTGAGTTTGTATGGCCGCAAGGCTTAGGAGCAAACCAGCGTCCGCACGCTGGGACCAACACAGATTTGTAGAGCTGATAGGCTTTGGAGCAAACCAGTGACCGCACACTGGTGTAACAAGTGAGTTTGTATAGCCGCAAGGCTTAGGAGCAAACCAGCGTCCGCACGCTGGGACCAACACAGATTTGTATAGCTGATAGGCTTTGGAACAAACCAGTGACCGCACACTGGTGTAACAAGCGAGTTTGTATAGCCGCAAGGCTTAGGAGCAAACCAGCGTCCGCACGCTGGGACCAACACGGATTTGTAGAGCTGATAGGCTTTGGAGCAAACCAGTGACCGCACACTGGTGTAACAAGTGAGTTTGTATAGCCGCAAGGCTTAGGAGCAAACCAGCGTCCGCACGCTGGGACCAACACAGATTTGTATAGCTGATAGGCTTTGGAGCAAACCAGTGACCGCACACTGGTGTAACAAGCGAGTTTGTATAGCCGCAAGGCTTAGGAGCAAACCAGCGTCCGCACGCTGGGACCAACACGGAATTGTAGCAATGTCACCAACGCGACCAGGCAGAAGGTCGCCAGGATACTGAAGACAGGTGATGAGATGACAGGAACCAGCAACCATCAGTCAGGTCAGGAAACAGCAGAGAAGAAGTTCAGCAGTAACTGCAACACCAGAGACTAGGCCGGAACCAGGACTGGAGTAACTCAGCATCCAGGAAACACTGGAACAGTAGAGATCAGGAACTCAGGAACACAGGAGATCAGGAACTCAGGAACACTGGAACAGAGGCCCAGCTATCACTAGCATAGTGATAGCAAGAAGGTCAGAAACAACACGAAAGGGCACTCAAAGGGTGCCCAATCCAGGTTTAAATAGTCAATAAGAGGCGGGCTATCTGCAGACAGCCAATAGAAGCCCCCTACTGGTGACAGACAAGTAACTGCAGCAAATCACGGGCACCGTGATAGGGGAATTGCCTTGCCCAACTTTTACAGGTATTACTTGGCAACGCAATGTCGATATGCGCTTGATTTTGTTTCCCCTAAGCCTCTCTATCAAACTACCCAGATGGATGCACTGTTATTGCAGCTTGCTTATGAGCTACCCCAATTCTTGCATGGCGGCCCCGCAGTTTTTAAAATTTGGACTACATTAGCTGCGACTCTGTATGAGGTATGGAGGGAGTTGAAGAAGTTGCTGGGATATGTGGCCATGGACCCGGACACCCCCTTGTGGGGCACCGCGGGGTTACATCATTTACTTGGTAGTAAGTTTGGTCCTCTGTGGGCTAGATTTGGGATTAATACTCTTGGACAATTTTACCATGCTAACCAGATGAAATCCTTTGCACAGCTTATTTATGTACCAGACATGCTCTTAGAGCCCAGTGGGGTGATCGAGCACAGATGATTGCTACATTCCTGCTTCTTACTAGATTGATGTCCCTTGAGCCTCTGAGACCTCTCTCTTTTATTTGCCAGTGGTTGGAATCTCACATGAGGTATCAGGAATTTCCCTCACGGAATAAATGGAAACTGGATTTGGGTCCATTGGAGGATTGGGAGTGGAACATGGCTAAGGAGGTGCCAGCTCTGGTCGCGACATCGACTAGGCATCATATGATACAGCTGAATATTCTACATAGAATTTATTATACACCAGACTGTTTAAAATGGGGAATTCTGGTACTGACCATTGCCATCGATGTGACATTGTTCGAGGCACATACCTGCATATGATTTGGGAGTGTCCTAAGGTTGGGAGGTTTTGGTCGGAGATAATGCGTATTGTGACCCTGGTGTTGGGAAGACCTGTTCCTGCGACTCCAAAGATTCTATCTTTCCCAATGAGATTGAGGATGCTAATGACAAATCTCTCCTATGTGAGCTCTTGGTGATGGCGAGAAAGGTGGTGGCCTCGAACTGGATGTCAGACAGAGCTCCCAATTGTAGGGAGTGGATTAACTTGGTTTCACAGTGTTTTCCACATTATAAATTGGTTTACTTACACTGATGGACTCCGGCTGTTATGTTTGATAAGATCTGGGGACGGTGGCAGACCTGGTGGACAGCTAGAGCAAGTACTACTGTAACTCCTGGCAAAGTGTAACTTTTTGGAGCTGGTCGACTGGGTTCATATCTGCTTGCCGTGTGGATGCTTGTGACGTATACTTGTTGTACACCCTTGTGTATGACTCCTGTATATGATGGGATTTTGTGGAGACACTGGCTGGTGGGTGGGGTTGGGGGGTGCTGCGGGCTCGGGGGAGAGAGGAACTGGGATCGAGGGATATAGTTTTAGCTCAGTTTGGTTAGATGTTTGGAGTTTGGGTTGAATTATTATTAAACCTCAGGTCGACTCTGTACGCCCTATTAATATGCATCTGTTCCTTTTATCTGTGATAAATGTCTGCATACTCTTGCTGTACTTGAAAGTTTTTACATGTACCCTTCTTCTTTGTATGTGTATGGAGTGATCTGATAATAAATTATATTTAAAAAAAAAAAAAAAAGCATGATTCGGATGGAGAGTGGTGAGGGACAATCTTCAGTAAGCAAAAGGAAAATCCTGCCCTCCTTCGTTAAGGGGGGCAGGGTTTTCCCTTATACGTACTGACTGAAGTTTGTCCCTCGCTGCATCCATTGTGTCCTATGACCAAATTGCATATCCAAGGAGAGGAGACAAGAAGGGTGGGACAGAGATCCTTTTACATTGAATATCTTTTTAACTACAGAATGATAAGTTATTAATTTGTTAATTAATTATCCAGAAGTGGGAATTGAAAGCAGTGTCTCTATTTGCTGAGCTATTTGCTAAGCTGTGCAAGGAAATACATACATGGATGTTTTTTTTCTATGCAGAAGGAGTTAGATAAACTGAGTGAATGGGCAGAAAAGAGGCAGATGACATTTAACCCCTTAAAGACCAGCACACGCATGTGCTGCCAGCACTTAAGGACCACGGAGAGGTTTTTGGGTTTTTTTGTATCTGATTCAGGGATGCACGCTGCTTGGAGAGCCCTGCATTCCACAACGTGCCAGGACTGTCACCGATCCTTAAGTGCTGGACCGCCATGATGGTCCTGGCACGGCATTGGACATTAAGGGGTTAATGTAGATAAATGTAAGGTTATGCATTTGGGCTGTAGAAATAAACATGCTATATATAAGCTAAACAGGAAACAACTTGGGGAATCCTCATTAGAGAAAGAATTAGGAGTACTGATAGACGATACACTTCACTGCAGTGTGTAGAGTCACTCAGCTGCTGCAAGAGCCAATAGGGTACTACCCTGCATAAAAAAGACGTGTAGATACACGTGATTCTAATATTATTCTACCTCTATATAAATCCTTGGTTAGGCCTCATATGGAACATGGAGTACAGTTTTGGGCACCAGCTCTTAAAAAAAAAACATTGTTGAACTGGAAAAAGTGCAGAGAAGTGTCACAAAACTGATAAAGGAATTGTAGGATCTGAGTTATAAAGAGAGACTGGACAAACTGGTGGCACAACAGCAAGGTCCAGGAATAATAGCCAGGGTCATACAGAGAAAATTGAAAGAGACACTAAAGAAATGATTGGAATGGAAACTCAAGACTGAGCATCGGCTCTTTTGCGGCACCACACTATAAACAAGAAGCGGCTAATGTCATAATGGCGCAACACGATGAAGCTTGACACCACCAAAGTAGTTGCCTAGCAATGCCCCGACCGGACTGAACGATGCACAGACAACTACAGAGAACAAATGTCCTACCTAAATGACTCCTTAAAACTAAGATTATATTCCCCTTTATTTATCTTCTCTAGCTCAAAAACATGCTGCTGTCTCCTCTCACAAATACAGAATGGCATGATGTGAGAGCCTGACAGCCTTTTATATGGCTGTAGAAAACTTTCGTGCGGTGAAGAAAAACTTTTCTACTCATTTATTTCAATGTAATGAGCTAAGAGAAAAAGGTGTGAAAAAGCTGAAAAAAGGCACTTTTCAAGGGAAATTTTTCGCCAAGTGAAAAGTGCCATTTTTTCGCCAATTTCAGTTTGAGGTGAAAATTTTCACCCATCCCTAGTGAAGATAGGAACACAAGCAGCTCCAATGTCTATTTACCTTTTTGCATTTCCAAATATTTACAATTCACATTTACTTAATTGCAATGTTTATTACATGCTTTTTGTTTTATAATATCAACAGGAGATTTGTTAACAGATGTAGTCCTTTTCGCACCATTTGATCTAATGGGATTGTAACTGGAACTCTTAGATCACTCTATATATATATATTTAGAAATGGTCCATTATAATGCAAATTGTTTGCAAAATCACTGTACTAGAAAATAGAAATTATCTCATGGGAATAATTTTCATGCTAAACCATCATTAATTTGTGCAAGTTACATTCGATATGCATTTTATTGCAGTTGCCCTCATATAGTTCTTACTTTTTCCCAGAGGAACCTTTCTTTGTCTTTTTAATATTTTTTTTCAGTTACAGTTATCAGTATAATTTTCAAACAAGGGTATAGAGTACATTACTCTTTCAACTAGAACTGGATCCTCTACAGACATATTTATCAAGGACCACATTTCTTTTATATCTTTCTCAAGGTATCAATTGTAAAGAATTTGTCTCATTCTATTTTCTCAAAATACATCAACCTTTGTTTTTTTTCAGACATTTTGAAATAAGAAATATATAAATTGCATACTATGTAAAATATGAAGCATAACAGATATCTCCAGCATCCAAGTTCCCTTTTTGTGCAAACAGTATGTAGGATTGTACTGGATATGCAGCAAACTGTACTCTTAACTCTATGGTGTAAGCATCATGGCTTTTCTGAGCTAAATGTACATATTCTGATGTGGCAGCAGCCCCAAGGGTCTCAAAATAATATGTATGTATGAAGAAGTGCATTCTTATTTCATCATTCTATCCAGCAGCTGTTTCAGTTGCCTACAGATAGAACCCCTTTGTTTCCAGGCCCAGTATTATCAAATTATGACTGCTAACTCTGGAGTAATAGGATCTATTATAAAGCACTTAAATTTTTGGGGAGGAGCTTTATCATCATTGAGGTAGATCATATTGAAATACCAAATCACTGAACAAATAAAATATCTACATGTCTCAAAGCATTGCCTTTCATTCCATTCTGCATTCAGGTGGGAGAACAGTTATGGAGTGCGTTCACTTTTATTTGTCTACTATATAATACATAGTATATACTGTATACATACTAATTGTGCACCTCTTACTTTTGACTTTCAGAGTCACTATTATAAAACAGTATATCAATTGATACATGAAGTTACATGCACAAATGGAAATTCTCTTCTTATTTTTTACCTTACATGTAGTAATTATATATTATATATTAGAAACCATTTCATTTGATGGTGGATAAAAAAACAACTGTCCCTTCTGGGCGTTCCTTTGTCCTATTCTAACATCAGCCTTACAGTAATTATTTGTGCTTCAGTTTATATACTATTTTAACCTCTACCACAAAGAAGGAATTCCATTTATCTACCACATTTTCTGTGAAGTAGTTTTAAACATAACAAAAAATAACTTTTTTAAAATAGTGATGACGCTATGATATTAACAGAATTTCAAATAAGAATAACCATATAAAGGGAGATCTAGATAGACTGTAAAACTCACAAAAACAAAGAAATAGTCAAACATTTAAAATGTGCTGATATTTTTGTTTCTAAACGTACAATCTAATTCACAAATATTTTAAGAATGAGGATCAAGGTAAAATTTCAGTGACATTTTTGTTTTAGCTTGTGTTTGTCTTAAATAATTTAAGTGAATCAAATACCTCTGCAGAAAGTTTGTTTAAATGTGCTCAGAGGTGCAGTATTTTTAGCAGGACCTTTTAAAGAACTAAAATGGGCCAACTCAGTTTATATAATTATTCAATATATAATTTAAAAAAACAGAATACAAAGTGGATTTAATTTATTATTAATGGAATAATTAAAAGCATTACATGCAAGTTTACAACATTTAGCAATGAGTTTTCAATTTCAGTAATGTAAATTAAATGCAATTTTTCCATAGCAAAAATTCCATGGAGTGTTAAAGCAATTATGGGATGATTTACATAAAGAGCTATGCTTCATTTACTGGATTACTACTAATCAAACATTTTTCACTGCATTAGATCAACCTACAATGCAGTGAAACTGATTTTTTCGATGAAGATCAAATTGATTTAACAGTCCAGTTCTAAGTCTGGGAAAGTTTCCTATTTAACAGGATGGGATTTCAGTGAAATGCATGGGACTCACACAATTTTTAAATAGGTGACATGATCGTCCCCTTTTTGGAAGGTGGTGAGGCTTAATATTTCAACACTTTCTAACCCATTGTTGCTTATATATTACACAAACAATTAGTAGAATGCAAATGTTCACTCCTTATCCCATTATTGTTCATTTCAGAGAAGGGATTTCCATCCCTATAAAGTTCTGAAGAACTGCTTTGTACATGGAGGCCTCTTGCTACAAAGACCCCTCTTGAACAATATTTCCACTTCTGGGCTGAATGAATCTATTGTTGCAATTGTTAATGATAAAAACAAATAAACAAAACATGCCATTAAATGGTTTAGGTAAAGGTGGTACCATGTTAGTCATAGAAAAGCAAGAGACTTATAGAATAAACAACAAGGGAGATTTTAATTAGAATTTAACCCATTAAGGACCGGGAAAATTTGAGGTCAATTTCACTTAAGGACCGGAGCAATTCTGACCTTTTTGTCTATGCCTTTGTTTAACAGTGTTTTCCCTCTAAGTACTTTATTTTACCCATGAAAATTATATACCGTTTTATTACGCACAAATAGGGCTTTCTTTTGATACCACACTTGTATGGCTAGCCCACCATTTATTTTAGTACAATTAAAGAAAACTGTAAAAAAAAAAAAAAAAAAAAATGCAAAAAAAAACAACATTTTTTTTCTCTTGGGATCATTTGGGCACAATGGGTTACATTTTTATGGAGACTGAATGAAAGGTATGACTGGTCAGTCATACCTACAAAATGGGCAGTTTTAAGTGGGCACTGTACCCCTGGGTGAAATTCCCCATATCCCTTTTTCCCGCCCTATTGTCCAACTTTTTTTTATTGGATTACATTTTGCGGTGTGTATAAATGTATTACATGGCTACACAACAATGACACTTCCAATTTTGGTAACTGATATATTGATTTTATTGAAAATTGTTTTTTTTTTTTTTTTTTTTTTTTTTAAATTGTGTTGTGTCTTTTTAAAAAGAAAAAAAAAAAAACAAAAGTTGATTTTAGCAGGTCAAAAATTGACCTGCATCCAGCCAGTCTCCAGCACAGCAGTGAAGGGGTTAATACCACCAGCTGCTGCATTTTCTTTTAACACTAGGTGTATCCTCTCTGCTTCTCTGTCCCTTAGTTTGATCGTTAGGGACAGACAGGCAGAGGGGAGACACAGAGGCAGTACTATCGCTTTCATTCACAATGCTGCTGCAGCGATCACATGACCTGGTACTAGTGAAAGTTGCTGAGACTGAACGCTCCGGTACTGGAGCGCTCAGTTTTAGACTGGAATTAATGATAGTAGCGTGCACAGAGGCATGCTGCTAACATTTAACCCATGATGGTCCAGGACCGTCATGGGTCCTTAAGGCAAAACAACTCATGACGGTCCTGGACTGGCATGGGTCATTAAGGGGTTAAATGTAAAAACAAGTTGCATGACTACATAACATGTTATGTATTTTGTTTTCAACCTTCATTCTAAGTATGCTTGGAGAAGAGACCTAAAGTGTCTTCAAAGCTTGCACCCTTAGATCCTCTTTGTTAGACAATAAAGATGTCACTTTTACTCTAATAGTTTTCTGATTAAACGGTATGTGGAAAACTGAAGACAAACTTATATTATGTATATACTAATCTCAGCAGGACATTCTCAATAAATAAATATAAATAAAATTGCATTGTGCAAATCATAATAGCATATGCTTCCCTAAGTGTATTATATATATATTATATAAGAATTATGAATCTTTGAATAAAACATAAGTAGTTTTCACAGACTTATTCGTATGATAAAGCTATAATAATCTACTTTTAAAATATACTTACACACGGGTAGTTCATCACTGGGTGGGTAAAGCAGCTTATCAATTATGCTGCTCTTCCCTAGAATCTTACATTGATCATTAATGGGTACTTTTTGCTATTCATCAATGATTGATCAAGTTTTCCTCTTTTGTGTATGGGAGGCAAGGACATTTGATAAAAACATGGTATAAGTTAAACCATTGTTAGGATCCACACACATTCCCATACATCATATGTGTATGCATGTGTTTTACCTCCCATTGCCGAAATGGGATCCACCAGCATAAAGCTGTGGATGTATCAGGCCACAGCTCATTGATTAATATGTGATGCCCAGATATGATCTGGCCATTTCAGAATAGGAAAATGGCTAATTAGCAAGTAAATCCTCTGATTTCCCTACTTATTTTTCCTCTGATTTCCCTACTTATTTTGCCATTTAACAACTTGAAGAATTCACCCTATATGTAAAGTTCAAAGAGGTTTATAATATGAGATAAGCAAACTGAAAATAGTTAGGAACACAAATAAATTCTGATATAAATGGTATGACAAGTATGGCAACAACCAATTCACAAACACTAATACACTTGTATAAATTCAGCGGACGCAGGTAAATATACACAAAAAGAACATACCAAACTAAAGAGTGTTAACTCTGTGACTTATATTAGTCTTAGGTAATATATATTTCTCTTATTTTGACTATAAATATCTCTCTCTCTCTCTCTCTCTCTCTCTCTCTCTCTATATATATATATATATATATATATATATATATATATATATATATAATACTATATAATACTACATATATATAATACTACATATATATGTCTACATATAATTATCAATGGCTTATTTGTTTTCCTACCTATTATAACACCTGTTTAGACTTATCCATATAGTAAATACTTCAATGCATTTATCATACATGCATTAAAATAAGTGCCACCTGGCTTATTTCCCTGTCTATACTACCTAGACTATGGGGTTCTGCATGAAAGAGTCAGCTTCATTCAAAATCAACAGAAATGTATTAGAATACAACACACAGGATATCCAAGAATCCACAGAATCAGTTAGTTTTCCTTACAAGGCCCAATTCTTACAAGACATAAACAATACAAATAACATATATCCTAACGTAAACAATACACTAACATAACTACCCCAAATATTTACAATTTTTATTTACATGTGCACATACTAATGGACATAGCTACCTGATGTTTGAGGATCCTCCAGTGCTGTTTCAGCTATGCCACTGCTTCCTCTTTGCTGGAGTTCTTTCTTTGATCAGCTCCTCTGTGAATAATTTTTCTAGATATACTGTTTTACCTCTTTCTGCTACCATGCTGTGGCTCCTGATTGGCTGTTGCAATACCGCTCCAGGCGGATGGGATTTGTGTCCTAATCTCATTGGTTGATTGGGAGCAATAATGCAAGAAACCAGTCAATCTCCCCTTGGCAATATTTTGGTACAGATGAAACAATACATAAGATTCCCTAGTCCTCAGGAATACAGGGTGTGTGAGTGGTATTTATGATATAAGTAGAGGGTGATCACAATCTCCCACAATTCTGCCAGCCTCCATCTATCCAAACAGGACTTGGCTGTCCAGGTGCTGTGATAACTTGTTTGGGCCACAACTCCTATGCCCCATGACCCCAGGAGATATCACTGACTGTGCTTATTCTATAAATGAAAGAAACGAACAGGAAGAGTGCAAACCACCAACAGAAGTGTCTTACGGTAATCTTCTATCTATATTGTACCAATTTGAAAACAATACACATACTTCCTGTGCAGGGTTGCTGGTTGTGAGTACAACCAGCTAGATCAAACTGGGTGAGCTGTTACTGCCCCGTTTCAGTCACTTCTCTTCGGTAGAAAAAACAGTGTATCCTCTAGTGATAGTATCACATTTATTTTAAAATACAAATGCAAATGTAAAAAATACAAAAAATACAAAAGACGTCAGTACCTATAACAGGCTAATAAAGCCTAAAATGACGTGTTTCTCAAATATTGATGGCACAAATTTAAAAACATATATAATGTAATGTACCGGAAAAAAATGGAAACCAGGTAATACCATAAATAAAAATTGCTAAATATAAATCCATAGACTATAGGACAGTCTGGAAAAACATTTAGTATTTTTGGAATGATGTCCTGCACATAAAAGGTCCTCTTACATCAAGTACACTTGTTTATCAATAAACATCCAGTTAATGCAACACCAACACAAGATAAACTGTAAAATGCAATTTATGATAGCATAGAAAGCAATGAAGAGTTATAAATGAAAAATAAGGTGCAGATGCATCCTTTGTTTCGTTTTTTTTATTCACATACAGTCCTGGCAGACATTCTGACTAAGAGGAAGTTATACATCAACAGAAAAGCGGACTAATTTAAGAGATTTTACTGTTTATATACAGGACTGGTAGGAGTACTCTTGCTGTGTGATTTGTTGTATGTAGCACTACAAAAGGTGGTTGTTTGACCGTTCTAAAATTTCTGACCTAGATTTAGCTGTTCCTTGAAGAATAAATAATACTCTTCCCCAACTGCACTCATTTTACTAAGGATAATGTATACATCTAATTCTGAAAATGTCTGAATATTTTCGTAAGTTGTAACTGCCTAATACCTATTATGTACAAAGGATTTTCATGAGAAAATGCATTATATGCACTGCATATTTCAAGGAGTGTGCAATGGGGGAGTGAACAGATGTTTTAATGTATGCCATTTCTCTTCCCCAATGAGCACACTATTTTTATGCAAAGGAAATTAACAATAAAAGCAGCTCCAATTAATCTTCATAGTGTTTGGGCCATGGTGAGTATTATTTCAGTACTGCCAGAGTTGTACTTCAAGAGTAATTGAATGATAAAGTATCCTCCTTCCGCACCTTTTACTGATGTAAAACTGCTCACCTCAGAGCAGCAAGACTACCCTGATGGATAGCACAGAGGTACAATCTTCATTATTTTTATTTATTTATAGGAAGGGTTCTGTAATGGAATGCCCAAAATGCATCTGGACCCAAGCATAAATGTTGCAGTAGTGAACACATAAGTACAAGTCATGTACTTTTCCTTTACTGGATTCCATTGCAGGTGGTTTCCCATTGACTACAACAGAAATCTGCAAGATAAAACTTATCACCTTCCAGAGAATCAGCCCTATGTTTAAATGGTACATTACAAACTGAAAATGTAAGATTATACATTGTGGGGTAAAAACAACATTCTAATAATGTATTTATTTCTGTGTGACGTTATCCTATTTACATGTCTGTAAATTATGTAAAACGTGTTACATTCCTTTTTCTAATTATGAAAAATAGGATTATACCTAACTACTATACTTTATCAAGGTTTGCATTTTTATTTTCACAAGGAATTGGCTATAATATTAGAATAATTGCATTGATATTTGAACTATCTAATTACATTCAACAAACAAGTAATTAATGATTATTAAAAATAAAAATATTTAAAACCAGTTTAACATTTCCCAAAGCAAATGCAATTTTTTTTACCCTTGGCAATCGCTGTCCTTGCACTGCAGCTTGCTTTGATTTGCTTAATGGTTTATGTGTATTATGTTTCAAATTGTTTCTAAGAACATATGTGGCAAATGCATAAAATACCAATAAATCGCACACAAACTAATATAATGTCAAGGGCCCAAGACAGCACACAAAATTTGTAATACTAATGCCAGTTCAAACAATTTTAATAGCATATTATTCATAAAACCATGTAAACAACTAGGAGAAAACCATATTAACTCAGTAAATTTGAAGTTGTGTGTTAAAACTGATTCATTCTAATGATTATAAATTGTTAATCAGATAGCATAAGCATAAGGAGAATTAAAAAGTTCAGTGAGAAAAATACAGACAAAGTTGCCATAGCTAAGAAAGTTTAAAAGCTAAAAAAAATATTGCTTTAATTTTATGGCTTTCCTTTCACACCACCCAAACTAAGGAAACTAATTAGTTAAAAAGTGTACATCTGCAAGTGGGGTGCAAAAAAGTGCAATGTCAAGACGAAATTACTGATTTTTTTAATTGCTTTTTTGGGTGCACTTAGTATACTGCATCAAAAAGCAGTACTATTGATAACCAGATTATTTTAATGAACCATAATACTCCATGTGTAACAAAAAGCTATATTTATTACTATTACTATGACTATGCTATATTATATCAGCATGGTAATGCTGAATTGAAAATAAAGGAATACTTAAAAAAATTAAATAATTTTACAAAGTAAAAAATGTAAGCCAGAGACTTAGAAGCTTCTAATAGGCACATAGGATTGAAACAAAGAAAAAACATTAAATGATGGTTAGAAAGCTGGCATTTCAGTTATTAACAGGAAATGCATTTTATTAGACACACAACTAATAAAGAAAGATGCTTTTTTTTCTTTATCAAATAGTACTTTGGGAGTTTCACAGTGTCAGGCACTATATAAAGAATTGTTGTAACCCTTCACAATAATGTAGTTATGAAAAAATGTGCATTGCTGTTTTGCCTCTCTTTTACTGGTGTGTTGACATCTATCTATATGGCTAATGTGACTCTTTAGTAAACACTGAGGCTCCCCTTTAGTTCTTTAGGCTGTGTGGAGCATTTTTCACAAGAAAGATGTCTGAGGAATAAGAAAAAACACAGGGATTCAACTTTGGTGTCATTGGTGTGTTCTGTGTGGTTTTTTTTAATAAAATAGGTTTGCTGTTAGAAGGTTTAGTCATGCAGTAAAATATGAAAATAATGTGTAATTGTATATCACTTATATGTAATTTTAAGGGGATCCATCATACTATGAGTGTCCTATTATAAAATTCTAGTTGGGTAATATTAAGAACTGAGAATGATAAATGCACAGCCCATATTACTGTCATTCTTAGCATGTTGACCAGTTTTCAATGCCGTTCATCAGTAAGAGATGTGTTGGATACAGCCAACATTTTAGTACAGTGGAACTTTATCACAACAATGCCACAGTCATTTTAACAATATCAAACTCTACGTGTCTACAACAAAATAATTAGTGTTGTCTGAATGATTAGGTAATTTGATTTTTACCCATTTGGATGGAATTAATATTCTTTAAACCACCCCATTTGGACAGTCAGAATTTTGGTGGAGATTTTCGTTGGTAAAATAATTTAATTCACCAAAATTCTGCCTCTTAAGTAAGTTCTTAACACCCTGGGCCCCCAGCATCTCCTGTGAAAAACTAAAGAAAAATTAAGAAAAACCTAAAACCACATCACCACTGTATCACCTACAAAATACTCCCCCCTCAATCCTGCTCAAGCAGTTGTGCCCCAGTCATAATAAGCAAGAACTTAACAGGGATTGACTTTCATATGGCCATCCCTGTTCAAGTGAATTACCACACCAGCCGGCTGGGATTGTGTGGCCACACAGGGCATGAAACATGCCCTTCAGTAACCTGACATCCCAGCCAATCAACAGCTATCTGAATAGGTCCTGGATATGTGTAAGTCACTCCTCCAGTTAGCCAGTGATTTTGTGTGTGTCTGTGTGCCTGTGTGTGTGTATCTGGCTGACATATATATATATATTTTTATACAGGGCTCAACATTTCCACTCTCCACTAGCCAATGGTGAGTGAAAGTTTAGCCCTGGCGAGTAGAAATTCAGCCCTGGTGGGTATGTTATGTATTGAAGTGGCGAGTAACTTTTCAGGTCTGGCTAGTAGCAAAGGACTTAAAATGATAAGCCCTGTTTTTATATATGAAAAAACAACTGTGCACTAATACATATAGATTATCCAAATTTGATTTTGGGTTATCTCAAACCAATGAGGGTTTTGTTGCATAATTTGGCCGAAATTTGTGGAATCTTTTTAAGTGAGTCCTATCCAGTACATATAAATGTCATATGACTGTTAAAATAAAAAACTGCTATTGAGAAAGTTATTTGAAAAGCATAGACAGGTGGCTTGCTAAAACCTAATTGAAAGTTTAGATAAATTCACCCAAGCCACCACTCACAAATATCTAAAATTTTTGCAGTAGGAGATTGGGGGTCCAAAAGGACTGTGCACTATCCAACCCACCACTACAAACCACATGATACCTGTATACATCATTAATTAAAGGACACCCAAGCAGTCAAGCTAATAAGCATAAGGCCACATACTTCAATGTAAAATGCTGATTTTGAAATGCTTATAGATTTTTCTATGGATTCACAAATAAAAAGTAACATTTGGAAGTTAAGGAGTCAGAGCCAAGTCAGTAATTCATAAAAAACATGCAAATCTGCTCTAAATCTGTGTGATAAAATAAAAGTTTGAGCATCATGAAATAAAGTAGAATCTTTCCCATTTAATTTATTTTTTGCTTATCTTGTGGAGGATATGGCCCTTTTACTTAAAGCTTGTTGATCAGTGATACTGTTCTAGAGATTTTTAGCACTAACTAAAATGGTATGTTCATATGCAGTATATTTTGAACACACTTTAATTCAGATTTGACCATGTGACTGAATAGTTTAAAGTGTTTCTTTCAGAGATCAAATGTGTGACGCTTATACTCCATTAAATACAGATGTTTGTTTTAATTTTACATGTTTTAAATAATTTATTTTTCAGTACCAGGAGGCTTGATATTTATTACTGTCAAACAAGTCAGGCTATATGTTGTTTACAATGCACATGCCCCAATAATATGTGAGTATTATAATAAATGAGCTGTATGATAGGGTTGGAAAGCATATAAGGACATTTAAGACAATAATCCAAAATCTTAAGGCAGGGGATTAATTAACTACTGTTGGTAGATGCTTTTAGCAATACCATTATGCCTAAGGATGGGATGAAATGTTTTGCCTTAAAAGCAAATCATGATAAAAAAAACTTTTCTTCCATACAGATATACAGTATGCTGATATGCAATATATCATTCTACTGTACTCTCCTTCTTCTGATACAGATAAAGTAGAGAGTAAGGGTAATGATGATATGGTAATAAATTGACTGAAAAGAAAAGGATCAATCTTCCAACACTGAAAAGGAGCACTATGACTGTTTATAATCTCTTTGAGAGATCAGTTGGATAGTCTGACTCTGAACAAGTAAACATGCCTTAAAATAAACATCATCATGATCGGTCATCATCATTATCCCCACTTTGAAGTCCAATCCACCCAGTCACATACACTATGGTTGAATAAGCAGTAACACAGATCATCAACATTCACATCCCTAGCTATGATGAATAGGGATGAGTGAAATGTAAGATTTTGTTACTGTGGTCAATTCTGTTTTTTTTTTAATACTTTTATTGCCCATTGTAAGGCTAAATGTCCAGTATTAGATGTTGGAGGCATGCTGCTGTTCTGGAGCTGGGTTCTTCCACAAAAGCAGAAGGGAGTGAACCATTCCAGAGAGCTTAACAGAGTCTGTCCAAGCCAGTAGACCTGCCACCAGTGTCATCAGCAAAATCTTTACAGTGAAGTAGGGTGATACATTGAATAAAGCTCAGCTGGGCAATGTGTCCTTAATACCACTGCCAAGATCCCACTGAATCCCACTCTCACTCTGAGTCTCTATGGCCCCCACCATGTACCATTCCCACTCTGAGTCCATCCCTGTATCCCACTCCCACTCTGAGTACTTATCACAGTGCCCGTGCTTTTTGCAGCAGGCGGCATTCTGACTGCTAGTATGCATTACTGGTTACTGATTGGCTAGCACCTTTTGTCACCGCCCAGTGATGGCCTTTATATTGGTCTTTGAATTTATTCTATTTTATATAAATTTATATATTTGGAAGACATCCAGCAGCTGTCTTTTTCCTCCCTTTGAATTTTAATCCTTGGAAGCAGCAGTTTTCCTGTGAGTCTGGAGGTGTCTGAGTGGGGACAGACTAATATTCCCTACATGTGTATTTAGCTGATTTTGACATAAGTCAATTATCAGCCTTCATCTTTGTGAGTATATCTCTATTTTTATTATTATCCACAAGTGATATTGAGTGATCACAGGCACTATTGGCGTCCTCTATCTTTTTCCTTTTTCTTCTATGTACTTCCTTGCTTGGATGTTGGAGAGGTGCGGCCCGTGATAGCTGCCTACCATTAGTGAGAACCTTTGGGACGGTTGTAAGATCCCTACAGCTCGTTTTCTTGGTGGACACATTAGTGTTACACCAAGCTTTACTATTTGTGAGTATATATCAACAACTTGTATCAATTGAAAGACACTTTAATATACTACACTAGGAGCGCCTCCTTTTTGTGTTCTTTTGCAGTGGTTTTCTTGGTTGTACTTGTTTCTGGAGAGCAGCATTGAAGTGGACTGTATGTTTTTATTGTGTCAAGTGTATTGATTACCATTTGTATATTGTTTTATAATTTGTTATTTGATTTTTGTACTGTATATTGCATTGTGACAATATTGTGATTATTTTAATATGCGAAGTTTCAGAGACAGAGTATCCACCAGGAATTTACTTAGTGAACAGCTGATCTTTAATAAACCAATGGCAAATGAAATTCCTAATGTTACTAATGTAGAACCTAAAGTTGATTTGAAAAAAATGTTTAGGGATTTAGAGTCTGCTATGAAGAACGAATGCAGACATTGGTGGGATACTGTATCTTTGAAAAATTATATTACATTGCAGATGATACCTAGAGGTTTGAGATTTGGCTTGCAGCCTACTTTCCCTGATTACATTTTTGCTAAGAAATGGTATGATGCATTAGATGCTTGCTCTTACAATCTGATGCATATTTTAATTGAATTCAGGGAGGGTAGATTGTTAGAACTGAATCAAGAGATTGAAGAGAAATATAAGGAAATTGAAAAGAATAAAAGTCATTCCTCTTTTAAGAACTATGAGGACCAGTTAAATGTGAATATAGCTAAATTTCAGGAGGAGATTCTGGATAGGAAAAGAAAAATGTTAATGCGTGATAAGACTGATTATAATAATAATTAAATACGCACCTGGCCTAAAAGGTTTAAAAATGCTGACAAATCTAAGAGTGAGCAGAATAATTCTGGACATTATAGACAAAGAGTTGTGAGCCACAATAATGATGGTAGATGTATTATTTCCACTAGATCTTCTAGTAATAATAACAAAAATAGTGGAGTAAAAGATACATCTACTTCGGTTAAAAGTATGAATATTGCCCAGTCTCAGACTGTCAGCATTACCCCTTTGGATATTACACCTCAGATTGTTCAAGATGACCCTGACTAGATGACTAGTAATGTCCCTAGTTCTCAAAATGCTCCATCTTTTTTAGAGACAGGGAAAGACAACAGTCCAATTTGGTGGAAAACACAGAATCGGTTTCTACCGTTAAGAGACGGAATGGGAGATACAGAGGTGGAAGAGGGAAGGGGGGAGGGAGGAAATCCCAAGAGAACCAGGATGTCAAGGTTTGTTTTGACTCTCAGACACAGAGTAAGATAAAAATCAAACTTTATTGAAAAGTTTAATGGGAACCCTCACGGGTCCTAATCATACACGTAAATCACATATACACAATGGGTACAGACAGTAGTTATTGCACGATACACATGGGAGGCTCTACCGGCCTTGCCAATATACCGGGCAAGGCAGCCTAAAGGGTTACACAACAATCTGGATGGGGCTCTACCGGCCTTGCCAATATACCGGGCAAGGCAGCCTGGAGGGATAACACGATAGGCTGGTTGTGGCTCTACCGGCCTTGCCAAAATACCGGGCAAGGCAGCCTGGAGGGTTAACACGATAAGCTGGTTGTGGCACTACCGGCCTTGCCAAAATACCGAGCAAGGCAGCCAGGAGGAAAGAGGAACAGATCCACTAATGCTGCATAGATGGAGCAACAGCAAGATGGAACAGCAGAGCAAACCAGTCTTACAACCAGGGAGACCAAACCAGTTTAGAAACGGAGGTGCAACAACCGGTGAATTTGGAGTAAACCAGTACTATGTATAGGACAACAGAATAGCCCAGCCGGTTCACAATAACTCGATTAGCAACCGGTGGAAGTGGAGTAAACCAGTACCGCGTACTGGATAACAAGTGCTCAACCGGCTCTATACTAGCGGAATCAGCAGCCGGTGTGAAGTGGAGTAAACCAGTACCACTTACTGGACAACAAAATGCTCAACCGGCTCTATACAGCGGAATCAGCAGCCGGTGGTAGTGGAGTAAACCAGTACAGATTACTGGTTAATAATAGTGCTCACTCGGCTCTTAAACTTGCGGAATCAGCAGCCGGTGGATGGTGGAGTAAACCACTACCATGTACTGGACACAAAAACGCTAAGCCGGCTCTATACAAGTGGAAACAGTAGCCGGAGTCTGAGGAGTAAACCAGTAACGCGTACTGGAATAATCGTAACTACACAAGTACCGGTACTATACAAGCAGAATCAGCTATCGGTGAATGGAGTAAACCAGTACAGCGTACTGGATAACATATGCCCAACCGGTCCTATACAAGCAGAAACAGCAACCGGTGAAAATGGAGTAAACCAGTACCAGCGTACTGGGTAAGCAGATAACCCGACTGGTTCTATACAAGCGAATCAGCAACCAGTGAGATTGGCGTAAACCAGTACCGCGTACTCGATAACCGTATTGCCCAACCGGTTCTATACAAGCGAATCAGCAACCGGTGAGATTGGAGTAAACCAGTACCACATACTGGATAAGCATATTGCCCAATCGGTTCTATACAAGCAAAACAGCAACCGGTGAGATTGGAGTCAACCAGTACCACGTACTGGATAAGAGTATTGCCCAACCGGTTCTATACAAGCGAATCAGCAACCGGTGAGATATGGAATGCACAATGATCAGAATATCGCCATAGCGACTCAGCAGCCAGAAGGATGACCAGCAGCAGCGACAGCAGACAGGCCAGGACCACCACAGGAATGACAGCACCGCCAACCGGATCAGGAACGGAGCAGGAACAGCAGCAGCACGGGATCAGGAACGGAAGCAGGAACAACAGCACCGCCAACCGGATCATGAACAGAGCAGAAACAACAGCAACTGAGGCACTGACTACTGGAGCAACGCTGGACTGGTAGCAGAACAAACAGGCCCAGGGAAAAGGTACAAGGCAGGTGACTGCTGACATAGAGACACCACGAAAGGGCAACCAAAGGGTGCCCAAGCTCAGTTTAAATAGGCAATACAGGGCGGGCTGAAGGCAGGCAGCCAATGCAGTGCCCCTACAGGTAACTGACAGAAAAAGGCAGCAATCACAGGCACTGTGATACTCAAACCTTATTTGGCCCTTGGTCATGTCTTATGCTCAGGACAGCCTTATGCCGATGCCATGCGTTCTTAAATTCCATCATGGTATTGACCTCTACCACTTCTGCTGGTAGGTTATTCCACTTATCTACCACCATCTCAGTGAAGTAAAACCTTTGTACATTACATCTAAGCTTCTGTCCCTCTAGTTTTATAACTTGTTTGTGTGTCACTGTTGTAAACAGACCACCTGGTCCTACTACACAGTTTCATGACCATCTTACTTCCTGGCTCCCTCATTTCACTTCAACATCCTATAGATAACTCCAGCACCTCCTCTGTCTGCAAACTTTTCTCCTGAACAACCTCCTTTGATCTATCACAGTACACTAGCTCTACCACACACACAGCCACTCCCTTGACCTGGTCTTCCCAAATCTCAGGTTTGTGTCTAATTTTTCGAAGGTTCCCTTCCATGCACATTAGTTTGTTATATACTTGCATGGGGTGGAACAATGCCTGGTCTGATTAGGCTCATTTACTTTTTTCTTGGATGGGTTTGGCACTGTTTATGTCTGTTTGTTTTAGAGGGGTTAGGGGGTAGGGGTGCTCTGTCTAATTCTGGGGATTTATTAGGACAGATGTGAAGAGATAGAGTGGGAGGGTGAGGGTTAATTCAATCTGGAATGTCTACTCGTATTGTACTCAAAGTATATAGTATGCATCCTGACACAGTATCTACTCTTCTTATCTATTGTACAGAATTATTTATGCATACTTTGTTAGCCAGACTTGTCTTCAATAGAAATCTTTTTAAAAATGCTCCAGAACTATGTAATCAGAACAAAATGATTTGTTTCAATTGTTCTATTCTAATTTGACTCCTAACTTTCCATGATAAAATGTTTAATTCTGAGTTGCTTTGCCAAAATCTTGAATTGTCAACATACCCAAATCCAAAATGTTCTGTAAGCAGAATCAAAGACATTTCACTCGTCCCTAGTTACAGCTATATTTAAATCAATGGGAAGTTTTACTTTTTCCCAATGTTTCACTTGTTTTCCCTAGCATTTCTCAACTTTAAACATACGCCCCTTTGTGTTTCCTGTACACTCAGTTTTTTCTTCTCTTAGACTTACTTTTTTCTTTTCTTTCACAATATTATATATATATATATATATATATATATATATATATATATATATATAGTTGTCTTAGAGTGGACTGCACTCGCTGTAATTCAAATGCAAATGCCTGGGTGCACATCAAAAAGTAAAGATGATACATACAGTTCATGGAGAAAGATCACACTCACAGGACTTCAATACGGTATAAAATGCTGTTACAATTTATTGAGATCGATGTTTCGGCTACGCTGATAGCCGAAACGTCGATCTCAATAAATTGTAACAGCATTTTATACCGCATTGAAGTCCTGTGAGTGCGATCTTTCTCCATGAACTGTATATATATATATATATATATATATATATATATATATATATATATATATATATATATATATATAAAATTCTCCCCTTATGCTACCAGATCACTGGTTACTCCGCCAAATGTGGTATCTGTTAAATCAACAAGTTATAAGAGATGGAGTACTAATATACTGGAGCTGATAAATTCACTTAAATGAATTCCGAGTATAGTGAAACAAAAGCAATATCATCTCTATAATAATGGCTAACAAAGTAGATTACAGAGTATTCTATATCAAAAATTAAAACCAATTATAAATCTTTGTCAGAAGTGTTAACTCTCTCTTCAAAGATTTCTAATATGCATGATGAAGAGACCTAACTTGTTTTGAAAGCTTGCATTCTAAAACTAACCAGATAGTCAATAAATGTATCACTTTTACTCTAACAGTTTCCTGCTTTAAAGATTTGATCGGTATTTATTGAAATATAGGGTCAGATGTTATTGCAGGAGATAAATCATGGTTTATTATTTTAGATTTTGAATAAAGCATGTATAGCATTTTTATGATATGCTATTGTGGCCTTTAACTATTATTAATTTGAAACTGAATTCAGCTCATGGTGTCATAGCTTTCAGCCATGCACTGGAAGGCAGACATAAAGATTAATTTAGGTGGCATATAGGAGTCCAGTAACTAAGGTATATATAACAATAGTCATTGATTTATAATAAGTATTGATTTGTAACATATTTAACGGTCATTATTTCACATAAATATTTTTGTCATTTCACCTAATAAAATGATATAGTTTTAACATATAGTTTATCATTATGATAGTATTCAGAGTACTGAAAGATCTTTTTTGTCTTTTAAGGGTAAAATTTAGAGACACTGTGTCACACTTATATGTGTCTCACATTTAATGTGCTTTAGTAGGTCAACTGGAACAAGATTCATCTGCTTTACAATGTGAATTGAGCCAATAAATCTTGCTATATTTTACTGAATACCAATCAACATATTATTTTCTGTGATCAAATTGCTAGGAATTACTGTTAAAGAGAAATGTCCAATCCAACATTTCATAAGCTTCACAAGAAGTGTAAATTTCACAAACCATTAAATTGCAGATTTATTATGAATTGTTCTGCAACTCTAGTATAGAGTAATGCAGCTGAATTAGAATATACTAGTAAGAAAGCCCATATACACTGGCTAAAGTGCCACCAGCTGCCCCGGAGCCGGGAGCAGAGACACGACGTGAGCCATCCACAGCTGGGCAGCGCTTTAGGTGAGTCTCTATTGCGCATGACTGCAGTCATGCTCAGTAGAGACTCGCCGAGTGCAATGATCCTTAGCAGGGCACTCCAGACGGCTAACAGCGAAGCTCCCTGTGTGCGAAACCACACATGCACAGTAGAGACTCTCTACTGCGCATGTGCTGTTACAGCTCACAGTGAGCGATGCATTGTACCACTTTATGTAATAAAGAATTATATTTAAAACATTCTGTAGAGCAATGACTTGACGAGATTAAAAGCGGTCCTACAAAAGCCAATAAATACAATTATAGTTAACCCTTTGAGGACCATAGGGTTGTGCAAAACGCACCTCTAGTTTTCAAAGGGTTAATAGTAAATTGTGATAACATTTGGGATGCCTGAGTGTCAAAGGCAACTTACAGCTTGGATACAATTTGGTAAAATGGTAGTATACCGTAAACACCTTCAGTGTCACGGAATGTGGTAAGTAAAACATGCCCTTTCTTATCAGTTATCCTCTTCTTTATCTAGCTTAATCACAGTTTTTGGTTATTCTACCAATGGAATATAATTTAACCCAATAAATGTTTTAACTTGGTTGATTGGAAGGAGGTGATATGTACATCTACAAATGGAAAATTTGAAAAATGGTAGAATGAATTTTGCTACATGCTGTGCATGTTTTAAAATGTTAAGAATCTCTAGAGAAGTAGAATCTATGCGTCTGCATGCTGTGCAGCAACCTAACATGTTCTTTGCTACTATTCACTTTCCTACTGTGCTCCCATTTATGTGTAAAGTTGTACAAATATATTTAGGTTTATAGCATGCTCCTAATCAAGTGTCCATCATATTTCTGTCATTTTATTTATGTGCCCATTGTGCATATAATTTAGTCACTCAATTGTGAGGTGCACAACATGCTGTACAAAGTGCTCTCAGAACATTGCAAAATTATACATATATAGCTATTTATCATAAAGTAAATTTACGCTTATTTTGAGGCAATAATAAGTGCTACATCTATGTATCTTGAACAGACAGAACATATCAAGCAAACGCCTGATTATTAATGTAATCCTGTCTCAAAGGCATATACATTTCTTATCTCCAATCACAAATCTTAAGACTCCCCCAATTTGTAATGTGACTTTGCCTAACCTAAATAGAATTTATTTTATGTCTGGGTTTTTTTTATATAACTTTTTCGATTTCTATTTTTACATTAATTTTTGTTTTTTTGGCAGAAGTAGATGATCCAGTGCATTGACTGACAAATAAGCCAGAACATTTCATTTGAGCTATTTAATGGTTGATCTCTACTCCAGTAAGCAGAAGTGGGAGGTCAGTGCTGTATCCACTATATTGCATTATAATTTCTGTGAGTAGACCGAGTAAAGCCCCCAGTGATAGGATACACAGGATCTCACCACCTTCCTCCATCCATTCTCTCCTTAATATTTTGTTGAAGCAAATGCAATATATGCATAAGACACAAGAGTAAAATATATACTGTGTGGACTGCTCAAGGTACTTGAAAGACACATACCAATGAATGGAGTGATGAACTAAAAACAAGGTATGGGGACTAGGAGGTCTGCAGATTAAGAAGTTCCCATAATTGACTGTTATGGATTCTACTTCTATGACAAATGGAAAGCAGAATTAAATCAATTACTCACATAGAATAGACTTTGGGACCACTTTTAAATGTGACATTACGGAGGCACAAAGTAAATTGACATCAATGTTAGAATTATCTATAGTCAAACAGTTGGCTAACAAATTACAATCTAATATGGAGAAGCTATGAGATTCCATTTTAGAGTCAAAACAATTGAAATGTGTAAGTGAAAGGATGGACTAGAAGTAGAAGACCAGATATAATGAGAAATTAAAAAGTCCTAATAAAAAGTCTGTCTCTAATTCAAATTAAGTCAATTCTACAGAAAGTGAACAGGAAACATCTAATTTTGATACTGAATTCATGACAATTCACATGTTTTGCTTACCCCAGCTGCCTCTGATAAAAATATATTTAACAGTAATAGATTTTTCCATGAGAACAGTTCCATTTCTCTAGTAAGTTTCTCAATATTGGTGAAACTTCCTGCCCCATGCTATAAAAACCCAGAACTTCTCACTATGCAGCATATTATAGAATAGCAGAGAAAGATTGGAAGATAACAGTGAGAGATAAAAGAAAAAAATAAATAAAGAAAGAAAAATAAAGTTTTGTAAGTGCTGGATGGGTAGCACAATGAGTGGCAGGAGAAGCTGGAGAGGCACTGGTGATGCTGATACAGAAGATGTGGAGGTATCAAGCAATATCAGCAGTAAAGGGAGTAGGGATGGGTGACAATTTTCACCTCAAACCAAAAATCGTCGAATAATGGAAAATTTCCTTTGAAAATTGGAGTTTTTCAGTTTTTTTTCACCTAGCTCATTGCTTTGAAATCAATGGGAACATTTAATTTACACACAACTCAGAACAAACACTCATTTATTTCACAATGACATTGTATAAAAGAGGTAGGAGTGTGCACCATACTATAAACTTCCTGCCCCATACTATAAAAACCCAGAACTTCTCACCATGCAGCATAATATAGAATAGCAGAGAAAGATTGGAAGAAGACAGTGAGAGATAAAAGAAAAAAATAAATAAAGAAAGAAAAATAAAGTTTTGTAAGTGCTGGATGGGTAGCACAATGAGTGGCAGGAGAAGCTGGAGAGGCACTGCTGATGCTGATATAGAAGATGTGAAGGTATCAAGTAAAATCGGCAGTAAAGGGAATAGGGATGGGTGAAAATTTTCACCTCAAACCAAAAATCGGCGAATAATGGAAAATTTCCTTTGAAAAGTGGAGTTATTCAGATTTTTTTCACCTAGCTCATTGCTTTGAAATCAAGGACATAGTATAAAAGAGGTAGGAGTGTGCCTTTGTTGGTGGAGTGTGGGGAATGAATCAATTGAACATGGAATTTTTTTGGGGACGGTTAATAAAAAAATAATGCATAAAAACATAAAAAAGATAAGACATGGCATAAAAGGGGTCTCAGGAGGGTGCTTATGTTGGTGGGTGGAGTCTAGGTAAATAATAAGTTGAGCAGGGAATTTTGTTTTGGGGGGGTTGCTGACTGGTATTTGGGGACAGTTAATAAAAAATAAATAAAAGTAATTAAAAATAAAGAAAAATAAGAAATTGTATGTGACGTGATAGAGACAGGAGCCCCCTGACATAAGCTCTGACTGGGTCAGACTGACACTTGATGGGATAGAGTATTTTATACAGTATGATTTGTAGGATTTGTTAGAAACTCAAGCCCCAATGAAACATTGATTTGTTATGGGACTTAGCCTTGTGTTAGGCCCAAACCCTGAGGAAACATTGATTTGTAGGACTTAGGCTTGTTAGAAACAAGCCCCCATTATTTTCTTTTTTAGGCCCCTGGTTTTATTTTATAAAGAACAAGCCCTGAGAAAAAATGCTGGCCTAGTGCCAGCAGGTCATGTTGTGGTGGCAGCTAAAAGGAAATGGGATTAACAACAGCAGTACCATGGGTGATGTATGATCATGGTTCCACTTACCACTACTAGCTCCATTGATGCACCTGAGTAATACACAGGAAGAGATGGTGCACTACTCTGGGTGTTGTGGGTGTCTGTTAACCAGAGGGAATGTGCCGCTCTGTAAAATTATGGTAATACCTCATAAACAACAAAAAGAAAGAATACAGGCTTTATAGCACCAAACCCACCCCACTAATGTAGTGGCAAGTGTACTAGTGGAATCCTCTTAGAGAGAGGGTCTAATCGCAGGAGTTAAAATATAACTTTTATTCATTGTTTAATAAAAAGAGAAAGAGGTGAATTAAAACTAATAAAAACAACTAAGTATTTGCAATCTGGTAGCCAAATTACTGTTGGCAATCTAGTGGTGTAGTGCTTTCAATACTTCACATTGTCTTTCTTATAGTATTAAGATACAATGTATATGTTTAACTGCCGTAGTATCAAGCACTGCTAAATAGCTGTGGTAGTAGCCACAATGTGTTCACTAGCTGGAGTTAAACTAAGCAGTTGACCATTCAGTCTATTTGTCTAAGCAGAACAATGAAGGAAGTATTAGCTTATTGTACTGAGGGATTCGCTTACCCCCAATCTATCGATCACTGGGTTATTCACCTGGGCATAACACAACTTCCCCAATTCCCAGTTGAGTCAGGATACCTACACGTATTAATGTAATGCAGCTAGAGTGACTTTTCCGGCATGTACTGAAAGAAGATTGCAACTTCAGTAATTGCGCCAGTAACTACCACTATTTTAATCAAAGTCTGGTGATTTGGTGGTTACCCACGATAGAAGTACCCTTGTTGCTACTCAGCAATGGCTTGTTCGTATTGCCCCTAATCATCCAGACAAAAAAGAAAAGAAAATACAATCGATACACTATAGTCACATTGCAATGAGTAAATGCAAAGTAGTCTACCAGCTTAATAAGCAAGCTGAAAATGTTTATAATATGACTGTATTTACTGAAGAGAGTTGTAACTTCAATCACCACCACTATTAAGTCTAGGTCTGGTGAATCGGTGGTTACCCACGAACATACACCTGTGTTGCTACTCAGCACCGGGTTGTTCATATCACCCCAATTCACCCAGATCATAAGATAATTTAAAAGATACGATCTTAACACTATTGTGGAATTGCAGTGGGTGGATGCAATGTAGTCCGCAGGCTTTGTCAGCACACGGAAGATATTAGTGAATTTAAAAGCAACTGTGTGCTATCATCCTTGACCTGATGCACGCTTCACCCTCTAATTCTGCTTTCTCAAAGGTCCCGTCCACCATTGTTTGCCAGTTTTTAAACTTTAGTTAGACCCTCCCACTCATCAGTCATTGGTCCTTTGCTTAAGATACAACACTTATCGTAAAATTGGATATATTAGATCAAATAAGTAAATTAATTGGATAAAACTAATAGTACTGCTAACAAAGGAAAAAGCACTAACTAAAAATAGAAAACAAGATGCAAATTGCAAGTCTCTAAATGCTATGCAATGTGTTGGAGACCCATCCGCTCCAGTCCACCATTTTACAGGCATGAATGTCTATATATATTCAAATATAATGTTAACAGGCATCAGTATAAAGAAATGTCACCCAGGAAAATAATGAGAACATAGAGATAACGACTGATGTCCATCGATAATGTATATATAAAAACACTATAAGATGGTAGGACATGCTCTATTAGAGACCTATACCTCATTGTGATGCTACGTATCAATGATATATTTTTTACAGTGCTATATTTTGTGAATAATAGCTTATCCTTTATAATTGCATCACGCTATCCCATAAATTATAAATGGTCGTAAGAGAATGGCCTAGGATGCATCCAATTTTCCATTTTATTTCAAATTGAAGTTATTTTCTTATTAACCATAAAAATTGCCAACAAAGTGTGAGGAGCCCTATGAATTTAATCAGGATATCACAAATGTCCCAAATCGATGAGATTTGGTGTATTGTTGAGAACTAATTTAAATGTGTGCTGACAACCGCATACCTTCATTAAGGCCCTGTGGAGACATGGAATTTAATAGAAAAATCCAACTGTTTTCTTTACACAAAAGTTTGTTCTCCATGTCTCCACCTCTGATACCCAATGTGATTTGTTCTAATCCAGAAACTCTCATCCCTGTTGGGTTACCATTGTGAAAGTCCAGAAAGTATTTACTAACACTCGTAAGGTTTTTTTGTTAGCACGATCCCTTGCCGCATTTTTGACGTTATTATAATGTTCTTTGGCACGTTCCTTCAGAGGACCTGATGTCATGCCCACATAGCTTTTATCACAGGGACATCGTAACAAGTACACTATCCCTTTGGAATTACAATTGAAAAATGACTTGATACAGTGTGTATATCCAAACCTATCCTCAATTTCCTTGAGGTTGGTCATTACAGTACATATTTTGCAGTAGCCACACATATATGAACATGTAGTCACTGGTTTCCTTTGGTGGCCTATAAAATGGCTTTTTACAAGGATGTCCCTCAAATTGGGAGCCCTTCTGCAGCAGCTTTTTGTAGGTTCAGACATTCCTCACTACTGCTGCCTATCGATTACGTCTGGTTTCCCTACAGGTGTGGACCTGGGGTTCAGACAGTTATTCTTGATTGCCTTTCAATATAGTCTGGTATACACCAGGTGTGGACCTGTGGATCTGCAGAGTACGCATTCATTTCTGCTTCTGGGCCAGACAGATAGTGCCTCTATCACGGTGCCCGTGTTATCGCTGGCGACATTGTGATTCAGTGCTACTTCCTGATTCCTTTTATTGGCTACTGTGGTTTTCCTCCACCCAGTGCTAGCCCTTAAATACTGAGCCCTGTCACTTCTGCAATGCCCTTTTGTGGTGTTCCAGTCGCTAGCACTTGTTCCTGACTTCTGTGTGAATCCTGTGTATGACCCGGACTGCCTGACTACTCTGCCTGAATATGTTCCTGCTCTGTGTACCGACCTGGCCTGGCTGACGTTCCTGCTGTGTGTACTGAACCAGATTGGCTGACGTTCCTGCTCTGTGTACCAGCCCAGCCTGGCTGACGTTCCTGCTCTGTGTATCGACCCGGATTGGCTGACATTCCTGCTCTGTGTACCGACCCGGCCTGGCTGACGTTCCTGGTCTGTGTACCGACCCTGATTGGCTGACGTTCCTGCTCTGTGTACCGACCCGGCCTGGCTAACCCTCCTGCTCTGTGTACCGATTTGGCCTGTTCCCCACTCCATCCGGGTATCCGTTTGGAGAACGTGCCTCCCGTGCTCACACTGTCTACTGACAGTTCCTTTGGTTGCCTCGTATACTCTGCTCCGGCAGTCCTGCTTACTGTGACCCAGTCTCCGGTTTATGTGCCTTTCACCCCTGTATTTGAGATCAATCAGGTTGCACCACAGTATGCTTGATCTGTTCATTACTAATACCCGAGGTTGGTTTGTTCCCTGCACGCCTCGGTTGTCCCCACGGCCTTGCAGCCAATTCAGGTCTGAGCGTTCGTTTAACCCCTTGAGAGTTGGTGCGGTTGCACTTTGGGTCACAGTGTATGTCAGGTTAAGGTTGCCGTTACTCCTGCTATACAGTATCAGTCACCCTTGACTGTTCTGGCAGTCTGTCACTTCTAGGGCCTTCGTTTACCTCCGTGTGGCCTCTGTCACTTTTGTGTCACTTTCTGCGTAGAGGGTGTCCTGTGGTCCTCAGTCCTGTTAGGGCCTGTCCATATCTCTTGGCCTAATAGCACCAGTTTATCCACTGTCTCTTCTAGGATTCACATGAACTGTAACCTGACCTGTGGCAGTGTTGTACCTGAGTGTTTCACTGGACCCGAGTGAGTTACTGTATACTATTGTAACCTGACCTGTGTCAGTATTATTTCTGTCTGTGTATATACTGGACCTGTGTGGGTTACTCTAATTTCTGTGTTTTCAATAAAACGGTGTTTTTAACCAAACCTTCTGTGTCTGAATGTTCTAAAAACCGTTACATCCTCTCACAAAGGCGGCCTGATAATGCCTTACTGATTTATTATTTGTGCTTAATAAAGTGATTGTTATCTATAAGTACCTGTCCTGTATTCATTTGTATGAACCGTTACAGTACAAAAGGGCCATGTCTATGAACATTACTGGTAACTGTTCTGCCCAGCACATCCTAGCCTGGGTAGAGGCTCAGGAACAACGTTTTGATCAGATAACATTGGCATTACAGACTCTGTTGAACCAAACTGCACACCTTGACCATCCTGTTGGACAACCGGTGGCCCCTTCCGCTGTTAACCCAGCACCGGTAGTGCAAGTCGCTCCTGATGCAGGCATGATCAGGGTTTTTTCCACTCACGATCAGCTTCCTGAGTGATATGGGGGAGACCCAGTGCTGTGTCGTGGGTTCCTAAACCAAGTGGATATTTATATGGAGATGGTACCGCACAGTAAGGTTGGGTTTTTGGTCTCACTTTTTGTCTGGTAAGGCCTTGGCATGGGCCAATCCACTTTGGGAGAATGATAAACCCATCATTCACGATTTTGATGAGTTTGTGGCCACATTTAAACGAGTGTTTAACATACCTGGCCGCTCTGCCTCCACTGCCAAGCAGTTAATGTCTATCCACCAGGGCAGTCGTACGGTGGCTGAATATGCGATCGAGTTTCGCACATTGGCTGTGAAGGTGGGCTGGAATAATGAGGCACTTGTAGCCGCCTTCCCACAGGGGCTAAGTGTTGTCATCAAGGATGAAATTGTGGCCAGAGAGTTTCCATTGAACTTAGACCAATTGATATTGTTTATTATCTTAATTGATACTTGCATCAGAGAGAGACATGCTCCTGAGGAGGCCTCCAGCACATTTGGCACCGACGTTTAGCTGCCCACACATTCCTCCCTCACCTCCCATGCCTCCTGGGTCCGACTTAGGAGGGGGGAGCCTATGCAGTTGGGGTTTACCCATCTTTTGGCTCAAGAAGAAAGCATTCCACAGACTGGAAGGGCTTTGCCTATATTGCGGTAAATCCGGACATTTGTTGCGCACCTAGAGTCACGTAGGGGACAAACTCTAGGTGGTGTCTCTCAGTCCCCAGGAGACCTCCAAGAGAAGCCCACTCTGGAGGTCATCCTTTCTTAGGCAAATTCCTCCGTAATTGCCACGGCCTTAATCGATTCAGGGGAGGCGGGTATTTCATTGATTCTAGATTTGTGGAGAAACACACTGTCAGTGTACTGCCACGGGCATCTCCATTGACTATTGAGGCAATCGACGGTAGGCCACTGCAACCGTCTCAGCTGACTCATGAGACCATTCCTGTAGCCCTTTTGGTAGGAGCCCTACATCATGAGACACTTCAGTTTCAGGTCATAAACTTTCCTCATCATGCGGTCATTCTGGGGTTTCCATGGCTCCAAAAACATAACCCCAGGGTGGACTACAATAGTTGCAACATTTTATCTTGGTCTCCACTTTGTACAGAGTCATGCCTGACTCGTCCTATCAGAACTTCGGGCCTGTCCTCTTCCTCCTCTATCTCCTCCTCCATCTTACCTAAGGAGTATTGAGCCTTCCGTGAGGTATTCAATAAGGTGCAAGCCATGACCTTACCACCTCATAGGTCATATGACTGCGCTATTGAATTGGCGCCAGGGGCTACTCCCCCTAAGGGTCGTGTGTACCCCCTTTCCATGGCAGAAAACCAGGCCATGGAAGATTATGTGGCGGACGCTCTCTCTAGAGGGATTATTAGGAAATCCACCTCCCCGGCAGGGGTAGGGTTCTTCTTTATAAAGAAGAAGGATGGCCGTGTATTGATTTCCGTGGGCTCAATAAACTTATGATCAAAAACGCATACTCCATTCCTCTGATCACAGAGTTATTTGACCAATTGCGAGGTTCAATGGTCTTTACTAAGCTTGACCTATGATCCCCTATAATCTGGTGCGTATCAGAAAGGGCGATGAATGGAAGACAGCGTTCAACACCAGGAGTGGGCATTACGAATATCTGGTAACGCCCTTTGGTCTTTGCAACGCTCCTGCTGTCTTCCAGGAGTTCATTAATGATGTGTTAAGGGATCTTATCCACTCCCTGAATACTGAACAACAACATACAGATGTTACGAAACCACTCTTAAGGGCCAACCATCTTTTCTGCAAGCAGGACAAATGTGAATTTCACCAGTTCCAGGTGACCTTCCTAGGGTATGTGATTTCCTCTTCTGGGTTGGCTATGGACCCTGGGAAACTGTTGGCAGTGTTCCAATGGCCCCTTTCTATGGGACTCAAGGCAATCCAAGGATTCCTGGGCTTTGACAATTATTATCGGAAATTTACAAGACACTTCTCGACTATTGTCAAACCTCTTATGGATATGACGCACAAGGGTGCTAAAACTTCCGAATGGTCTCCTAGTGCCCTCCAAGCCTTTGAAACCCTCAAGGCAGCTTTTGCAGTGCTCCACTTCTGAGACATCCTAATCCGAAGCTATCATTTACTCTGGAGGTTGATGCATCGGGGACGGAAGTAGGCGCCCTCCTGTCTCAACGGTCATCTCCAGATGAGCCCTTACTACCATGTGGGTTCTTCTCACATAAACTCTCTAAGCCTGAGTCCGTGTATGACATTGGAGATCGAGAATTGTAGGCCATTATTCTGGTGTTACATTTGTGGTGACACTTACTTGAGGGCACTTCCGTTCCAATCTTGATCCTCACCGATCACAAAAATCTGACGTACCGTTTTGAGGCGAAACGCTTGTCTCCACGACAGGCTCGATCGGCATTATTCTAGTCTCACTTTAATTTCGTGTTATCATACCGGCCTGGCACTAAAAACATTAGGGCGGATGCCCTGTCCCTCCAGTTTGGGTCCTTGTCCAATGAAGACTGTGATCCTACGCCTGTGATCATATTCTGGCAACCATTCGTACCAGTATCACTTCCCCTCTGGGGTCTGAGATATTGGCGACTCAGGGGATGGCCCCGGCTGAGAAACCGCATAGGAGATGCTTTGTGCCTGAAGCCTTATGGGCCAAATTATTGGAGACCTACCACTCATCTAAAGCAGCTGGGCACATTGGTAGGGACCAATTGTTATTGTCTCTATCATGACTGTTCTGGTGACCCAGTATCCATACAGATGAATCTGCTTTCATAGCAGAATGTCAGACTTGTGCTAGAACTAAGACTCCTTGGCACCTTCCTGTGGGTCTCTTGCTTCCAGTACCGAATGGGGAGCACCCTTGGTCTCATATCTCTATTGATTTCATGGTGGAGTTACTATCATCCGACAGATTCACTGTCATTCTGACGATTGTGGACCGGTTTTCGAAATTGGCTCATTTTGTATCGCTTTAAGAATTACCTATGGCCCAACAATTGGCTAAGATCTTTGCCAAAGAGGTCTTTCGGCTCCATGGAGTGCCTAAGGTGATTGTGTCAGACCGGGGAAGCCAGTTTTTTTCTCGATTCTGGAGGGCCTGTGCGCAATTGGGCATCCAGCTCTCTTTCTCCTCTGTTTATCACCCGCAGTCTAATGGTGCGGCAGAGAGATCGAACCCATCCTTGGAACAGTTCCTACTCTGTTCTATCTCTGACCATCATGATGACTGGGCGAGCCTGTTACCATGGGCAGTTCCTGAGTCATTTGAGGCACAAAATAGTCCTGCTCTGGAGGAGCATTTAAGGGAACTCCGCTCCACATGGGTACGGGTACAAAGAACCCTGCAACGGTCCACCCAACAACAAAAAAGGCAGGCCGATCATAGACTGGTACCAGCACCAGTATTTCAGGTGGGGGGAGAGAGTCTGGTTGTCTACACAAAATCTGAATCTACAAGTACCTTGTAGAAAACTGGCTCCCTGGTTCATGGGTCCCTTCCGTGTCCTGCGTAAGATCAATCCTGTCGCCTACACCCTAGAACTTCCAGCCAATATACGTATTCATAACGTATTCCACGTGTCATTACTAAAACCCTTGGTCTGCAACCGGTATACTTCAGCTCCTGTACGTCCGGCTCCCGTGAGAATTGCAGATCACGAGGAGTTTGAAGTACAGAGCATTCTCAATTCTTGTAGGGTACGAGGCTAATTACAGTATTTGGTACACTGGAAAAATTAGGTACCCGAGGAGCGTTCCTGGGTCCCGTCTACCGATATGCATGCTCCCGCTCTCATACGAAGATTCCATTCTCGTTTTCCTTCTAAGCCTCGACCTCTCCCGCAGGGGAGGAAGCGTTGATGGGGAGGTACTGTAAGCGTTCCACTTACCTGCTGAGATGGCCACCGGGCATCTCTGGCGGTCGGTCTCGTTTGTGCTGCCTCACGGCTCTTTGCTGCATCTGTTCCCCGGTAGCTGGCCGCCCTGGTTTCCTGGCGGGCAGCCAGCCTCTTGCTTCTGTTTCCGGCAGTGCTGTATTCTGCTGGCAGTCTGCTGGCGTGCATAAAGGGAATCCCCTGTGACGTCACGACCTGGCCCTTAAAGGCATAGTACCCTATTGCTCCACCTTCTGGAGGTGGAGCAATTGGTATTTAAACTGCCTGGACACCACATCAGTCACCCTTTTGTGGTGTTCCAGTGCATTTGTGTTTCCTGAGCTCTGTGTATTACTTGGTTTGTCTGACTACCCGATCTGGTGCTGACCTGTGGCTCTGTCCAACTACCCACTCTGTGTATGACCCTAGGCTTGTCCGACAACCAATCTGGTGCAGATCTGCGGCTCTGGATGACTACCTGTTCCGTGCATGACCCCTGGCTTGTCCGACTACCCGTTCTGGTGCTGACCTGTGGCTCTGTCCAACTACCAGCTCCTTGTATGACCCTAGGCTTGTCCGACATCCAGTCTGGTGCAGACCTGCGGCTCTGGTTGACTATCCGTTCCTTGTTCACTTTAGGTTTGTCGGGTGATCCTCTAGGTGCGGACCTAGGTTCAGACATTCCTCACTTCTGCTGCCTATCGATTACATCTGATTTCCCTACAGATGCGGACCTGGGGTTCAGACAGTTATTCCTGATTGCCTATACATATAGTCTGGTATGCTCCAGGTGCGGACCTGTGGCTCTGCAGAGTACGCATTCATTTCTGCTTCTGGGTCAGACAGATAGTGCCTCTCACGAAGGCAGCCTCCAACTTCTGATAAATGGTGTAAGCTCCGTTGTATACAAATGCCATTGTTTACTGTTTATTGCTGATACGTGCCTTACTGATTTATTATTTGTGCTTAATAAAGTGTTTGTTACCTATAAGTACCTGTCTTCTATTAATTTGTAAGAACTGTTACATCTCCCTCACACCTAACATTCTGTAGCTGCTGGACTTTCTAAGTACTAGTAGTAGTGGCAGGACTGCTTGGGGATGGCAAGTGTAACTTAGGGTCACCTGCTGTCACTCTTGGCATCATCTTCACCTCCCCCCCCTCATGAATAATCGCAAGACAACCTAACAGGTGCAGCACTGGCAGCAGGCGCAGAAATGACAGCAGGCACAGGCCTGCCCTGCTCGCACTACTACCCTCTTCTTCCTCTGCCTGTGAGACAAATTTTCCCAAGATCCCTAGGGGTGATGTAGAGGTACTGGCCATCATTGGGTCTGGGGACCTTTCATGTTGGTAGTGGTTACTTCTTTATACTCAGACTCACTGTATATATAGCGACCATTCCAGCAACCTACTTTTATTTTTTTTAAACTTGTTCATAGTGATAACAGTCACTATGAGCCTCTCATGCCTCAATTTTGCTATAAACTCACAGCACAACAGCCTAGCACCTCTCTCTCACTCTCTCTGTAGTCACTTGTATTGTGTTTCACTTCATGGAAAACGTCACATTTTTATAGAGAAAAGGCAAAAACATGTATAATTAAAGGGGCAAAAACTTTTGTAGCAACTGAAAAAATAGTGGAAATTTTTTGGCAATGGGAGAAAATGGTGAAGATGTTAATCACTTTATTTAAAGTGGATTTTCCTTCAAAAAGCAGAAAACCATGTGGTTTTCGCCGATTCTTTTCAGAGGAACATGAGGGGACCTTTTGCCCACCCCCAGGAATAATGTCATAGCTACAGTAGCCTAGGCTCAATAATGTTTCTCTTTTTTTCATTGAACAAATGTTACACATGTTTATTTTTGAGACATTTAGGGTATATGAATCATGAACTGAGTGTTATAGCATGATTTAGATATAATGAAACAGGGTTATAAAGACTGTCATTACAAATCACCAGGTCTCATAATAATTATAAAACTAGTAAACCTACTAGTCAAAGATTTAAAGTAATGGACATATCCCAACTTGAAAGACAGGATTCACCCACATGAAAAAACATTGTCTCAATACATTTCACAAAAAAGCAATTCTTCTTTCATTTTGAAATCCAATCCATAAAGAGAAAATATGTTGTCTTTGTAAAAAGAAGCCAAGTTGTAGGCTCTTCCACTGTCATCGGTGGCAGGGAGTGAGACAGATAAACATCCCCTCTTTGGTACCTTTGATCCAGTGTGTGGGAAATCTGAAAAGAGATTGGCTTTTATATGGCCAGTATATGTTCTCAGACGTCCATTGGCTGGGATGTGTGCTTACTCATCTCACAGCCAATCAGCTTCTAGAGGGGGAGGGGAATGACTGAACCTGGCAGAAGGTACCAAAGGAGTGATTTGTCTGTCTCACTTCCTGCCGCCACTGGCAGCTACATTGGTGGAGCCTACAAATTGCCTTCTTTTCACAAAGGCACAATATTTCCTATTTATGGATTGGATTTTGATATGGAAGAAAGAATTGCTTTTTTGCTGTAAGGATTAGGTCAATGCTTTTTCTTTTGGGGAATCTTTTCTTTCAACTTGGGATATGCGCATTACTTTAACACTTTGACTGCCAGAGAGGTACGCAACTATCATGGTGCCCGTGATTGCTTGTTTTTCCAGTCAGTTAGCAATGGGTGCTTCCCATTTGTTGCCTGTGATTAGCCCGCCCAGTATTGCCTATATAGACTGGGCTCCTGCACCCTTTCACTGCCCTTTCATGGTGTTTCTATGCCAGTGCAACACCTGTCTTTGGATTCCAGTGTACTTCCTTAGCCTGCCTGACTTCTCTCCTGTTCCTGCACCTGTGTACCAACTCGGATAGCCTGACTACTCTCCTGTATTGTTCCTGTGTACCGTTCCGACCTGGCTGACATTCCTGCTCCCGTATCCAACCCGGTTTGGCTGACGTTCCTGCTCCGGTATCCTGACCCGGCCTGGCTGACGTTCCTGTTTCTGGATCCCGACTTGGCTGTGTTCCGCTTTGACTCTGGTCTCCTTGGCGACATTCTGACTTCCGGTTCCTTCATGGTTGGCACCGCTGCCCACAGGCTTGTCTTGCCTCCGTGCTTACACTGGTATTCAGTAGCTGGTTTGATCCACTCAGTCACCGGTTGCTAGTGTTGCCTCCGTTATAGCACCGGTAGGGCCTTCGTGTTTGTCCAGTATGTGGTACTGGTTTGCTCCACTCTGACCTTCCAGTCGCAAGAGTTGCCTCCGTGATTGCACTGATATTCAGTAGTTGGTTTGCTCCACTCAGTCACCGGTTGCTAGTGCTGCCTCCGTTATAGCACCGGTAGGGCCTTTGTGTTTGTCCAGTACGTGGTACTGGTTCACTCCACTCTGTCCTTCCAGTCGCAAGTGTTGCCTCCATGATTGCACTGGTACACAGTAATTGGTTTGCTCCACTCTGACACCGGTAGCTAGTGCTGCCTCCGTTATAGCACTGGTAGGGTCTCTGTGTTGCTCAGTTTATGACACTGGTTCGCTCCACTCTGAACCTCCAGTCGCATGTGTTGTCTCTGTGAATGCGCTGGTATATAGTAATTGGTTTGCTCCGCTCTGACACCGGTTGCTAGTGCTGCCTCCATTATAGCACCGGTAGGGCCTCCGCTAACCGTGTCGCACCAGTCATAGGCTGCCTTACCCGGTAAGGCCGGTAGAGCCTCCTCAGTTCCTTGTTGTACCAGATTTGGCTGCCTTACCCAGTATTTTGGTAAGGCCAGTAGAGCCTCCTCAGTTCCTTGCTGTACCAGTTTAGGCTGCCTTGCCCGGTATATTGGTAAGGCTGGTAGAGCCTCCTCAGTCCTATTGCACCATCTTCTAGGCTGCCTTACCCGGTATTTTGGTGAGGCCAGTAGAGCCTATATATGTATACATTGTATGGTATATTACTTGAACATGTCGTCTGTCTGTAACATATGTGTGATGTTCAGGACCTGTGAGGGTTCGTTATTATTTTTTTTCAATAAAGCTGTGTTTTTATGTTAACTCTGTGTCTGTGAGTCAAACAAACCGTGACAGCAACAGATTGCTGTCAAAGGTTTAAACAATGAACCTATTTCCAAGTTATGTTTTTGGCCAAAATGTAATGTTTAATGTTTTTTTTCTATTTACAGAAAACTGTTTGAAACAAGGGAGAGAAAAAGACAGAAGATGGAGAGAAAAAGGAAGAAAGAAAAAAGGAAGCTGGAAGATGACAGAAGAAAATGGACAGTGGAGGACAAGTAGGTGTTACACAGATCTTGGTGTTAGGCTAGAGTTAGGGATAGTATTGTTGCACTTCACTGTTAGGGGGTAGTGTAGGGTTAGTATTTGGGAGGCTGACTGTGTGCTGAGCTCACGATTGGTGCTTGACAGTGTGTCAGGCACCAATCATTAGCTCTTTTCCATTGTTGTTCCCATTACTCAGCTGTTTAGTGTGGGTTTTGGGAACAAAACACAATGGACATTTGGTCACAAGTCAGTTTCTGTGGCCCAACGTCCGTTGTGATTTCAGTTGGCATGCATTTTTGTTTTCAGTCGGTAGTGAAGATTTAACTGGATTCATTGAACTGAGTCCTGAAAGTTTATAAGTTATAACTTTGAATAAAACAACTGAAAGACGTAGAAGTACCTTTTTTATTCAGCAGGAAAAGCACTACGGTCTATGTTTTTGTAGTAAAGGTTTACTTCTTCTTTAAAATGTTTCTTACTTATATAATGTTCTTCCAATTTGAAACAACACAAGATGTTTTAAGTCTTCTCAACATGTTTATAAGTCTTCAAACTAAAATAACTTTCTGCTAAATTAAATTACATTTAACTTCAAAAGCTATGCATTTCAAATTGACAGATAAAATCTGCAAAGTGCTATCATGGCGTTCTGCCATTACCTGAATATTAAAGTGTACCATAGTTCAAAGTTTGTTGATTATATATGCAGCATATTTTATCAAATAACATTTTGCAGTCATGATATTTTGTTTGCTAATCAAAAGTGTCATCTTTCATTTATGAACAGGTAGATTTAAAAATGATATACACCTATAAAAAAATACATTTATGTCTGTGTGTGTATTGTAGGGGAAGTATACTCAAAAAATATATTAGGGTTATCCACCTTTAAATATAGTGTTGTATTTCCTGCCTCTATTTATTTTATTTTTGTTAGAGAAACTTACACGTAGCTGGATGTATATCTCTATTAAGAAATATTCTACTTAATATAGTTTGGAATAGAGAAACTAGTAAAGTGCTGATTCTCCTTGATATTTAGTGTTTGCCTCATAAATATTTAAAGAAAGAAACAGTAATGAAAATGTAACTGTCACTCAGGTGCCAGCTAAATTATATCTCAAAGAAGTGGGGTACAATAAGCAGATACAAAGACATGGATCAATCAGTTGGTAAGTGAATATAACTTCTTCACCTAATGGTCTATACACATGTAAGTTTCCTGAATGGAGCTCTGAGTGGAGCTACTGAGCAAGATAGATCACTGGAGAAGTGTTCCCTTTATGTCATTCTGTGTTTGTTAGCGAGATAGAAATCAGCATATTTATTGAGCTAGTTAAGATAAACACATAAAGGGGATTTGGAGTTCAGTTTAGGAAGTCTTGTGGGCTGGCAATTTGTTCTCTGTGTTAGGAGAGTTTGGAGACTCTGGGGGATTGTGAATGGAGAAAGGATATTTACCCAAATGCCCCAAAACTTGTTTGACTGAAAAGAGACAGGCAGGTGATCCAAGTTCCTTCCTGAGCTGGCTGAGCCAATGTCATTGATAGATATACTTTGAAGATGACAACTAAGAGAGAGAGAAGTACAACTGACATGGCAAAAAAGGGGGCAGTTGCATAGGAAGTGTTTTTTATATCTATCTATCTATATATATATATATATATATATATATATATATATAGACAGAGAGAGAGAAAGAATAAAAAAATAAATATATTGTTTGTGTGATAGGTTACAGGGACCCTGACATGAACTGTGACTGAGAAAGACACATGCTAGAAGAGCTAGAAACTTCCCATATATGATACAGTATTTTGTACAGGGCAACAGGACATCACATGCAATTGGTTCTATTGTGTATGTTACTGTAAAAATTGACCATACCTTGATAATGTCCAGGAAGCATACTAGGGGTATGTCCTTAAAGCAGGAGTAGTGAATGTTATGAAAATCCCTCTAAGGGAAAAAAGCAAAAAAAAGTTTGAGACTTCAAAAAGAGAAATATAAAAGTAGTTGGGAAGAAGCAACAGGTGATGCTGAGAATGACCTAATTATTGCTGATGATGTTGATCTAGAATATACAATATCCTTCCAGAATCCACTTTATCTTAAGATACAGATGGAGATGAGAGTGAGGGAGGTGCTGACATGCTGAAAATTAGCTGAATGGAAAAAGCTCCATCTTCTACCACTGAAAAGAAGCATATGAATATTTATAAACTGTTGAGAAAATCAATTAGAAAGTCATACTCTGGAAAGTAAAGATGGCTAAAAATACACAGTCATCTCATTAGTCATCAGCATCTTTACTGCTTCTGAGTCCAACCCCCCTTCAAGTCAGACACACTATTGTTGAATAATATTGAGCAACAGATGTATTCAACATCCACTAGACTTGTGTGATTTGGTTCGGCGACATTCGTAATTCAACGAAAAAGGGGTCATTCGGCAATATTCGGACCTTCGGACAGGCAAGGGTAATTTGCCAAAATACATGCAAATCCGACTAGCCCTGGTGCGAAATGTCATCGAAACTTTCGGAAATTCAGCGACTACTACCCACGCTCAATTAGTTTCCCACCATACTTTTTCTCCATGTCTCTAATCCAATTAGCTTCTCCGTTTTGTGCGCTTCTTTCCTGCTTTGTCTCTATTCCGATTGGCTTCTTCGTTTCATGATGGGGGTTGGACTAATGACACAGACACCCAGACAGACAGCCTGCATTTCCTCATTGTATTGTTGGAGCTCAGAGAGAGAAGAAGGAAATAGAGAGTGTCCAGTTGTTGTGTAGGCAGGCAGTTAGCATTAGGCATAGGCAGACAGGCAGCATTAGTGCCTTATTACCACCGCAAGGGAAAGTCACCTTTGTTTGTGTGTAAAATATTAAAAGTAATATTAGGGCTTTGTTTGAATAATTTTCAGAGTGACACTTCAGACAGTCTCACAGTTCTGCAGGCAGGCCTAGTACCTTATTACCATCGCAAGGGAAAGTCCCCTTTGTTTCTGTGTTTAACATTAAAAATAATAGTAGAAATTTGTTTGAATAATTTTCAGAGTGACACTTCAGCCAGGAGGCAAATATATTCTACGGCTATCATGGTACCAACTCACATCTATACACTTCAGCCAGTCTCACAGTTCTGCAGGCAGGCCTAGTACCTTATTACCACCGCAAGGGAAAGTCACCTTTATTTGTATGTTAACTATTAAAAGTAATATTAAGGCTTTGTTTGAATAATTTTCAGAGTGACACTTCAACCAGTCTCACAGTTCTGCAGGCAGGCCTAGTACCTTATTACCACCACAAGGGAAAGTCACCTTTGTTTCTGAGTTAAATATTAAAATTAATATTAGGGCTTTGTTTGAATCATTTTCAGAGTGACACTTCAGCCAGTCTCACAGTTCTACAGGCAAGCCTAGTACCTTATTACCACCGCAAGGGAAAGTCACCTTTGTTTCTGAGTTAAATATTAAAATTAATATTAGGACTTTGAATAATTTTCAGAGTGACACTTCAGCCAGTCTCACAGTTCTACAGGCAGGCCTAGTACCTTATTTCTACCGCAAGGGAAAGTCATCTTTGTTTCTGTGTTAAATATTAAAATTAATGTTAGGGCTTTGTTTGAATCATTTTCGGAGTGACACAGGCAGTCTCATAGTTGTCGTGTGGCCAGGTTTTTAAATTTTAAAACTATTATAATTCACTACCTACCTATGTGTCATGGATTTGAGTCCGAGTGAACAACCTGATGTTCCTTGTCCTGGTACCAACTGCAGTGACCCAGCAACTGCCAACACCATCACAGTGATGTTGCTTTCAAGCAGACCTTGCAGCAGCAGGTGGGCAAAGAAGAGTACTTTGAGTGGTACTAGTCAGACTCAGCATCAGCACACCAAACCAAAAACTAGAAAGAAGAAGAGAACTGCGGGTTGTTCTACCTCTACTAACAGGGTAGAAAGTTCGAGGTCCTCCACTGAGACCACGAAGCAGCCGTCGCCTGTGTCTCGTCAGCTGTTTGGTGATAATCCCCCCAGAACCACCTGCACAATGACTAGTGCCACTGCCAGTTTAGTCACCACCTCAGCTACAGCCAGTTCTGTAAACCTGGGAACACCTAGTTTGTGTAACACTACTGGTCGGACACTGTGGGCAGTATCAACATGGGATTTTTATAGAGAATGTTCATGTAAGCAGCCCAAATGAAAATTATTTTCCACTTCTGTACCCGTTCAGCTGAATGACTGTGGAGAAAGTCTGGCTCTCTGGCAGACTTTCTTCACTACAGGTTCCTCCTTTCCTGCTTTAACTCTACTCTGTCCCTTGCAAAAAAAACATTACTTCTCACAACTAATCAACACTCATAAATCCAACCCCCGATGACTTTTCTCTTCCTTTGAATCCCTCCTTCGCCCTCCATCTGCTTCCCCCGCTAACTCCATACAGCCACAAGACTTTGCTGACTACTTCAAAGCCAAGGTGGACTCCATCCGGGATAATATACCACCTTGTATATCTCCTCCTAGCCTCCCTCGTTCCCCTCCTGGCACTCTGGACTCTTTCTCACTAGTCACGGAGGAGGAACTGACTAACCTACTATTCTCCGCTCCGTCCACTACATGCGCACTTGATCTGCTCCCCTCTCACCTCATCCAATCCCTCTCCCCCACACTAATCCCTATCCTATTACAAATCTTTAACTCCTCCTTTGCCACTGCTACCTTTCCTGATGACTTCAAACATGCCTTAGTAAAACTTATCCTCAAGAACAACTCTTCTGACAGTAACACACCCTCTAGCTATCGACCAGTTTCTCTTCTGCCTTTTGCCTCTAAACTATTGGATCGCTTAGCCTACTCACTCCTGCTTGGCTTCCTCAATGCATACAACCTGCTCGACTCTTTACAATCTGGATTTCGTACTGCTCACTCCACTGAAACTGCTCTTACAAGAGTCGTCAATGATCTTCACATAACCAAATCTCAAGGTCACTATTCAATTCTTATGCTGCTTGATCTCTCAGCAGCTTTTGATACTGTTGATCATGCACTCCTCCTCCGCATTCTTCACTCTTTAGGAATCCGCAACACAGCACTGGACTGGCTCTCCTCTTATCTATCTAACAGATCCTTCAGTGTCTCCTCTGCCACCTCTTCATCCTACCCCCGTCCAACTCTCTGTTGGAGTTCCTCAAGGTTCTGTTCTAGGACCGCTTCTGTTTTCTCTTTACACAATAACACTTGGTGATCTTATTAACTCATTTGGTCTCAAATATCACCTCTATGCAGGTGACACCCAGATTTACTTATCTGTACCTCAACTCACATCTCATATCCAGGCTAAAGTCACAAATTGCCTCTCGGCTATCTCAGACTGGATGGCTCATAGGCACCTCAAACTCAATATGTCTAAAACTGAGCTGCTCCTCATCCCACCTAGACCTGGTCCTGAAGCGCCCTTCTAGGTGACTGTAAATGGCACTACCATAAATCCAGTATTAGAAGCGTGGTGTCTAGGGGTGCCATTACTAAATCTTGTCGCTTTCTTTTGCGTAACATTGCAAAAATCCGTCCCTTCCTCTGTTCCTCCACAGCTAAAATTCTTATACAAGCAATCATCTTCTCCCGCATAGACTATTGCAACATTCTTCTGTCTGGCATTCCTGCTTCACATCTCCATCCACTTCAGTCTATACAGAATGCTGCAGCACGAATTACTCTTCTGTCACCTAGGTTTGTCCCTGCCCCGCTCCTCCTCAAAACTCTTCAACGGCTGCCTATCAATCTCCGGATATCTTACAAAATCTTACTTCTCTCTTTCAGGTCACTTCTCTCCTCTACTCCTTCTTAAATCTCCACTCTGATCTCCCGTTATACCCCATCCCACCACTTACGTTCAGGCAGTGACTGTCTTCTCTCAGCTCCTTTTGTCTCTACAGCTCTGTCACGTATCAAACCTTTTTCTCTTATTTCTCCGTATCTATGGAATGCTCTACCATCCAACCTGTGCCACTGCATCTCTCATAACCTTCAAATCTCACTTGAAAATACACCTCTTGGATAAAATCTCAACATGCTAGAAGGCACTGATGTTGTAAAATGAACGCTCTTATAAATTATTTACATTACTGATGTCCTCTATCATCATTAGAACTAGCACTGTATTCAGCACTTGACCCTAATGTAATCTGTATGTCTCCCATTACCACTTTAGATTGTAAGCTTTCGGGCAGGGACCTCGCACCCAATGTTTCACTCTACAAAGAACCTGTAACCCTGTATTGTTTAAACCCTGAAATTTTAAAGAGCTGCATACACTTGTGGCGCTATATAAATAAACATATTCATTCATTCATTCATACAATAAACTGAAAAAGCTGGTACGTAACCTGAGAGACAGTGACCTGTTGATATAAGCTGTAACTGGGACAGACTGATACTTGATGGGATAGAGTATTTTGTAGAGGATGATTTGTAGGACTTAGACTTCTTGTTAGAGGCCTGAGCCCTGAGGAAACATTGATTTGCAGGACTTAGACTTATTAGAGGCACAATCCCTGAGGAAACATTGATTTGTAGGAATTAGGCTTGTTAGAAGCAAACCCCAAAAAATTGTTTATTTTGTTGTAGGAAAAAAAAATCCCTACTGGCCTAGTACCAGCAGGTCATGTTGGCCAGTTGCCACTGGCCATTGTCAAATATCCTCCTAAGTCCATAATTGTGGAATTTGCAACTGCTGTTCTTGATACTGCTGTTGATTTGTTTAAGCAAAATGATGACTAGGCAACTGAAAGGGAATGGGATCAACAACAGCAGTAACATGGGTGATAGATGATGAAGGTTCCACTTGCCAGGACTAGCTCCAGTGATGCACCTGAGGCAGTAACAGCATAATTAGCCAATAATTCTTCTCCACCTGCCCCTCCTCCAAAATCATGGGTATGTTGTTATTAGAATATAAATTTTTCCCTTGAGAGCAGGAACCGTTCCTCTCATCAGCAACTGCAATGTGCACAGTGTGTGTGGTAAATAACATCTGGGGGCACAACTTTTTTTTTTAACAGAAATTGTTTTATTATTTTAAGGAAAAAAATTCAATTCATGAATACATTAAATAAATAATTTTAAGACATATTAACAAATAAAAAAAAAAAATCTAAGCCTGAAGTTAATAAAAATTTGTTGTAACATAAAAACTCATTGTAACATATTTGATGTATTATTTTTATTATCCTGGACCATGATAATTGTATAGATTTCAACTGTGCAGCAATAGACATTCTAGCTGCCAAACATATTAAGCAAAAGCTCTTCCCAGCGCCCAAATTCAAAATATTTATCAAAGATTTTGGATAATAAGTTAAAGGGACTAGATAAATTAAATGTAGCATACGATATGATTGTTCCTTCAAATTAATATTAATACAGCATTTAGAAATTATTGCCAAAATCAAACTCTAAGTGTTATCATCTAAAGTTTCACCAATCCTTTCCTCCCATCTAAACATACATATCAATTTCGAATTCTCTAAGGTTAAAAACTTATAAATTTTGGAGTCACTTTTTTTTCCCATAATCCCAGAATCGTACTAGATGTTCAAAAGGACATTAATATAGTTACCTAAATATGATGACAAAATATTTTTAATTTTAAGATACAATTTCATATCATTATCATTACAGTTAGAATGTTTTTTAAATTCTTCCCAATCAACTATGTCCCTCCTAAAAATTTGGATCCCTTGCAGACTCCAATCCTAATATAGAGAATTACCTAACCCTTTCCTCCACACAATCATTCCACCCAAATAAAGCAACATTATAAATAGGAATCATCTTGGACTTAAATTCTATTAATTTAGATGGACCCTTAATGGTAGATTTAAAGGCAGGCTTTAGTAAGGAAGAAAAAAAACACTAACGGGTGCGTTATCGTGCAGTAAGCCATTTAAAGGTCCGTCTTAAGAACAGTTAACAGCAGTTCACCAATCATTACAGCCAATAGACTTACATGCATGGAGATGCATGGAACAAGATTCCACAAAGCCATTTAAAGGAGTGCGGTACTGCTAACGGCTGAAAAGAAGATACAGTTAACAGATAAAACTTAAGAACAAGTTCACTTAGCCGTTAGACACTTAACGGTAAAAAAAAACACTGTTACATAGGAAAACAGACAAAATACTTACCGCACAAGCATGTAAATGGCAAAATTAACCCGTGCAATGCCACATTAACACAAAAACATGGGCAGACACCACAAATCACTGTCACAAACACACAACAAGCAACACCATAGAGACAAGGACTTAAAAAAACAACAACAGCACAACATGTCACGGAACAATGGGGGACGCCTGCCAATACAAAACAAGCTCACCTGTGCAACATCATCATCTGATCGAGACACAGTCTGCACCCACCAAAGTCATACTCATAACTGACAGCAACACAGCAATCAGAACACAGCAGATTTTAAAACACAAACACACCTGCAAACACTTACCTGATCAACAAACACTTTCTAATTGGTCATCACTCACCTCATCACCACACCTACACAACTCCCTACCACATACTTAAAGGGACAGCTCATCACACTCACTTGCAGCTTGTTTTCCACTCAGGGAGAGATAGAGAGAGACATAGAGAGAGAACAATAAGTATGTTGGGATACTTATTGATGCGAAGACTGTGGAGAAGGCATGCAAGGGCAAGAGCTAGGGAACACCAGCAATCCCCAGCCTTCACCTGTTGCAAGTGAGGAGACTCTGGCTCAACAGCCACACTGGAGCCCATCACCACCTGGAAGACAGCACCTGCCAGCAGATGCACAGCTGCAGCAACTGGATGCTCCACAGAAACAGCATGCTCCCCAGCTGCCACAGGGACCCCTGCAGCAGCGGAGGATGTATAGATGAGCACCAAGGCCCAGGGTATACCGCCCTAGAGTCACTATCTTTGGAATGACTGATGAGGTGATTGATCGATACAGGTTGAGGCTGCACAGCATCATTGCCTTGTATGAGGTCATCAAGGATCAGGTGGATCCCATTTACATCCACAACCATGCCCTCACTGGCCTGCAAAAACTCCTCTGTGCCATGCACTTCATGGCAAGTGGAGCCTTCCAGTCGACTGAAGGTTATGCATCTGACATGTCACAGGACACATTCTCCAGAGTGCTGGCCCACGTCTTGCCAGCCCTCAAAAGCAAGGCCAGTACCTATATACATTTCTCCATCGCTGACATGGAGTGGATACATCTGAAGCAGGGCTTTTACGCAAAGTGAGGCATGCCCAGGAGGCATGTCCAGGGTCATGAGTGCTATAGAGTTCACCCATGTCAGTATCAAAGCCCCAGCACGTGACACACATCTATTCATCAACAGGAAGAACTTCCACTCCATGAACGTGCAGATGGTGTGTGACAGCAACATGAGGATTATGAATGTCTGTGCAAAGTATCATGGCAGCTCTCATGATTCATAGATTCTCCAAAACTCCTCAGTCCACAGAGACTTCGAGAATGGAACTTATACAGGGAGATGGCTTCTCGTGAGTTTACAAGACGAAATCACACCACATCCACAGGTGTACACACAACACTGCTCACCATGCTCCTGACTCAAAGCTAGTAGATCCACCACAGAAAACAAAATTCACACAACATGTGCTCCCTGTCAAACCATGTCACTCACTTTCCACAGGTGATGCTGGCTATGGCTGCAAATCATGGCTCCTCACCCCGGTCCCCAAACAGATGCCCAGGAAAGATACAACCAGGCTCATGGCAGAACTCGGAATGCCACTGAGCGGACCTTAGGCCTCCTTAAGTATTGATTTCGATGTCTGGACCACTCGGGGGGAGCATTGCAGTATGCCCCAGGAAAAGTGTGTGACATCATAATGGCGTGTGCAATACTGCACAACATCGCAGTGGACACTAGGCTGGTGGATGATATCCAGCCCCTTCATACCTGAAGTGCCCATGGATATCGGCCATGTTGAAGAGACCCTGAGAGGGGCGCAGATCAGAGACAGGCTCATTATGGACCACTTTAGCTGTGAGTATAACACGGGCATTTAAACAATCTGTGCAAGTCCTCCACCACTCCTGTGAATTGGTGCCAACACACTAACCACACCACACATGATGTTCTGTTTCACCCCACAGGATCATTGACACAGCACTGCACTGGAAGCAGTATGACCCCAAATATCATCCATACCATGGACGTGGCATATTGTATGTGGGAATTCCAAAACCATCTTCCATTCCCTTCTCCATGTTGACATTGATACCTCAATGCGATCATGCACACCCCCAGGAAAACCAAGGTACAACACATCACCCATGTTCAGCATCTTACATGGCTTGATTGACAGCAACTAACCTGAATTGCCATGATCACAGCCAGAGCAATCATGGTACCCTTGTAGCAAAAGAGTGTTATCCAATGCAATGCATTAGATAACACTCTGTCACATCAGGGGTTAAAGGGTCATTGGAGTCAACATGGGACCTGTAGTTACTTATAGCTGAGAAGAGCAGCAGAGGGATGGATCTACAGTGGTATTGTTGAACAACATAGAGGTCATGAAACGTGGATCAGATCTCAAGGGACACCCTGCTGACCTGTGTGTGTGCAGTGATATGTGTCCCTGACATGAATACACACATCAATAAATATGTCCTAGTAATTCCATAAAATAAATAAAATTGGGCTGCCACTGTCACTCTCACAGTGGCATCCCAAAGTCATTGGTTTCATGGAGCTATCAGAACATATTTGTTGATGTGTGTATTCATGTCAGGGGCACATCTCCCTAGGGCTGGTTCACATTCCCTTAGTTCTCTACATAATGGGTTACAGATGAGTACACAACACATTACAAAGCAATGGTTTGGGTACTCACCTGTAAACGGAAAAGAGTCCTCACTGATATATTATTTGACCTATATATACTACCATGCCTGTGGTTCCTGGTTGGCTGTTGCAATACCGCTCCAGGCTGATGGGATTTGTGTCATGATCTGATTGGTTCATTTGGAGCAATAGTACAATAAACTCAGTCAATTTCCCCTTGGCAATACTTTGGGAAAGATGAAAAAATACATCACATTCCATACTCATCAGGAATACAGGGTGCCTATTTATCTAGATGGATATAGAGAAAATAAAGATAATTCATAAGCAATTGCCCATAAGGTAACAGTCACCACACCAAAAAGTAATGTAATATCCTACTTACATCTAAGTTACCACTGTATCACTCCACTTCTCTCCAGGTAATCTCCAATTTGTTATGCCACTTTTCTCATTTCCACATAAACAAGAGAGGAAATAACCTCTTTGACTTTGATCTCAAGAGAATAAGAATAATATCCACTCAACTTTAGTTAGACTTGGGTCCTCCTCTCATTGCTCTCGGATCTTTCTGTCTGTGTCCTTCAGTCCATTCTTTCTCGCAGATTTACCTTGCTTCTCTTTTGTGGCAATCCCCATCAGGGATTTCCCAGGGGATACCTTTTTACTTAAGTGCTTATCAGTAGTGCTGATCAAATTATAGGGTTAATCGGCTCACAGTTAGAAATATTTATTATACCAAATTATACAACAAAGTAAAATAAAATTGCACACTATTGCCACCAGCAAGTCACATCAAACTCAGCCCATCTTTTAACTGCAAGGGATGGCCCGCATCCATCCAGAGTAGTTTAAACTTGTCAAGCCAAGGCCTTTACATGAAAAGTTATTGAGCAAGTGTTAGTGTGTATGCGGATGATCAATATAGCACCCACCCAATCCGTTTCTTGCATTGAGCTCTTCACCAGGTGGTACATAAAAGATTTTTGGATCATAAAGCAGTTTATATAGGGGTTACACTATGTCCTCTAGGTAATTTATTAATTGTATCCTAGTTTATGCCTTTGATTTTCCATGTCTGTTCATTCTGTGTTCTCCAAATTGACCCTAAACGGTCACATCTATCAAATAATGTAGTCTATACTTATAAAAATACATTCAACATTACAGTAAAATCAGAACAGATGAACTAGGATAATGTTAATAAAGTTATATATCTTCTCTTTATACCTTGCTATATGGTATTTGGTAGATCACCAGGCCAATATACCATTCAGTAGACCATAATTAACCCTAATGGGCCAAATCCACTGGATCATAAAATATGTACATATAATGTTCATTCAGAAATACAGTAAAACTACAGCAAATGAAATCAGATAATAAAGTGGTACATCTTCTTCTTATAACTTGCTGTATGGTATTCAGTGGATTGCCTGGCCAATATTATATTCAATAGATCCTAATGCAATATATATAATAGATTTTAGACATAAGATACCTTATACACACCATTAAGTTATGTAGGGATATTTAGTCTTCTCCTCATAATTTACTGTATGCTGTTCAGAGGGACAAGTGGTCATAATTACATTCAATCGAGCTCAATATAGTATATAAAATATAACATGCAAATGAATATATAAAATGCAATGAAATGTAGGTACCCCATATAAATTCCCAATCAGTTAACAGTTTCTATTTAGAAACTGTGTGTATATGTTCTATTTGTGTGCTGATCTTAATATATAAATGACATATATCACAAGTGGACTTCTATTCCAATGAAATGTGCTGCCACATCAACTCCGTGGTACTTATCCTGCTTGGGATATGTTAGAGCATCCAGTCTATGATTGATTAAATTCCACAAAAGACAGTTCAAATCAAATTCAATCCTCTTGGGGCCAATTTTTTCAAGTTGTCGATCCATTCTGCTTCCTTGTGGCTGACTTTATTGCTCATATTTTCTCCTCTTCAATGTTCCTTAACACTTTCAATTGCAGTAAATGAGATATCTGATGGATCTTTATTGTGGGCCACTCTGAAATGCTCAGATACACTATGGCTGGATGTTTTGTATTTGCTCTCTAATTCATACTCCAATGCTTCTGATGGTCCTCCCAATATATTGTTTGCCACATGGGCATTCTAGTAGGTACACCACATTTTTGCTCTTGCAAGAGAGTAAATCCTTTATTTTAAAGATCTCTCCCATTTGATTCCATTTGAATTGGTGTATTTTTTTCTTTTTGTCACTGGTGGTTCTGCATGTGAAGCAATTCCCATATTTGTGGAAGACATTTAGTTCCTGTTTAAAGTATGGTATTTTGGGCATGGTATGGTTAATGCAACTTGGCACCAGTTGTTGTTTCAAGTTCTTACATACTTTGTACACCATTTTTGATTTGTTCTCCAGAAAAGGTCTCAAATCTTGGTCTTTCATTAGTATAGGCCAGTATTTGTCCATAATCTTTTTCACTTCCGAGTAGTTCTCATTATAGTCAGTCACAAATCTGATCATCCCTTCATTGGCTTCCCTTTTTCCTCTCTGGTTTTCTTTAGTGTCTTCTTTTAAAACTTCTTCTTTGGCTTTTTTCAGGGTGTGTTCTTTGTAACCCTTTCCCCTGAACAGTTTTTCTGTTTGGGTAATCTGTGTTTCACATATGGCTTTATTTGTGCAGTTGCGCTTGATTCTACTGAATTCCCCATTCGGGATATTACCTAACCAAAGTTTGAAGTGACAGCTAGTCGGTACTATATATCCATTGCTGTCCGTCAGTTTCTTGTATGTTCTGGTCTGTATCTGTCCATCTTGATATAGATGGTTAGGTCTAAAAATTTTATGTGTTCTTTGCTGTATATGGAAGTGAATTTTAGACCATATCAATAATCATTGATATATGTTAGGAAGCTGCTCACAGACTCCTTGTTTCCTTCCCATATGAAGAGGCAGTCATCGATGTATCTTTACTATAGGATTAGTCTGCTTTTTTCATTCCTTATGTCTATGAATTCCTGTTCCCATCTGCTCATATATAAATTGTTGTAGCAAATTTACTCCCTGTAGCTGTGCCTGCCATTTGCAAATAGAATTCATTTTCTGCCCAGAAGTAATATTTTGTTAGATTAAACTTTAAATATTCTAGTAAGAATTTGATCTGTTCCAGTTGTAGTTCATTTTTATTATGTAGAGCATGGGAGACTACATCCATTCCTAAGTCATGTCCTTTGATTGTGTATAGTAATGTCACTTGTCACTAGAAAATAGTCATTCTTCCAAGTGACCTCTTTCAAGGTTTTTATAGGTGCTCCCTTATCTTTCAGGTATGAGGGTAGATCTGATACTAGTGGTTACAGAAAAGTGTCCACATAATGAGACAGATTTAATGTTAACGATTTTATACCCGACACTATCGGACTTCTGGGAGGGTTCTCTGCATCTTTATGTATCTTAGAAAGAATGTAGAACACTGGAATCCTAGGCACTTGAATGTTCAGATATTCAAATTCCTTTGTGTTAAGTATTCCTTTATTCCTTCCTTTGGATAACAATGTCTCAAATTATTTCTTTAATTGTGGTGTAGGGTCTCCCTTTAGTATTTGATATGTTGTTCTGTCACCAAGTAATCTCATAATTTCTGAGATATACTCAGGGGAAGTGATCAATGCAGGAAAAGCGTTGGATGGGTGCTATATTGATCACTGGCATGCACACTGACACTTGCTCTATAATTTTTCATGTAAAGGTCTTGGTGTGACACGTTTAAACTACACTGGAGTGGATTCAGGCCGTCACTTGCGGTTAAGAGACGGGCTGAGTTTGGTGTAACTTGCTAGTGGCAATAGTGTGTAAATTTTATTTTACTTTGTTGTATTATTTGGTATAATAAATATTTCACATTGTGACCTGATTAACCCTATAATTTGATCAGCGCTACTGATAAGCACTTAAGTAAAAAGGTAGACCCCTGGGAAATCCCTGATTGTGATTGCCACATAAGAGAAGCAAGGTAAATCTGCAAGAAATAACAGACTGAAGGACACCAACAGAAGGATCCGAGAGGAATGAGAGGAGGACCCAAGTCTACCTAAATGTGAGGGGATATTATTGTTACTCTCTTGAGATCAAAGTATATACTGAAACAAGGCTATTTCCTCTCTTGTTTATGTGGAAATGAGAAAAGCTTCATAACCGATTAGCGATTACCAGAAGAGGAGTGGAGCAATACAGTGTTAACTTAGATGTAAGTCGGATATTACATTACTTTTTGGTGTGGTAACCAACTTCTAAAAAGCTACTTTTCTCCTTTGTTACATGATCCATTTGAAAGCTGGACAGTAAATATCGAGAAAAGGAGGAAATATTTGAGTGGAAGATTGTCACAGTTTCAGTACACTCAGACAATTGGATAAGATAAAAAGTAATTTATTAATAATTAAATAGAATGACCCTATCACAGGTCTAAGCAGGACATAGGAACAGGCAATAAAGACAGGTAATACCAATACAGACACAGAAGAAATATAAGTACAATTGGCAACAGACTGTAGCACAGGGACTGGACAGTGAAGCAGTACTGTCCCAGAAACTGCAGGCCAACGTATCAACCGTCCTTGCCTGATAGCTCCTAATATTGAGACAGCTGGAGCAGTGAACGAAGGTTCTGCTGAAAGGCAACCGACAGCCACGGGTAGCGCAACCTGAGACAACAGTGGCAAAACTCTGGTAGCCCGGAGGCAACAATGGCTAGGCTGATGGCGTAGGTGGAGGCAACCGTGGACCGACTTAAGTGTAAACGAAGGCAACAGTGGTAGGCTTATAGTGTAACCGGAGGCAACAGTGGTTAGGCTTACAGTGTAACTGGAGGCAACAGTGGTTAGGATTATAGTGTAACCGGAGGCAACAGTGGTTAGGCTTATGCTGAAACCGGAGGCAACAGTGGCAGTGAGCAGCACTACCCAGCTCAGACTCACAGAAAGTGAATACAGCCAAAACCTGAATCGGTACACACGGAGCGGGAGACAGCCAAAGCCTGATTCGGTACACAGACAGCGGGAGACAGCCAAAGCCTGGATCGGTACACAGAGTGGTAGTAAGCCAGAACCTGAATCGTACACAGAGAGTGGTCGTAAGCCAAAGCCTGGGTCGGTACACAGAGAGCGGTTGTCAGCCAAAGCCTGGGTCAGTACACAGAGAGCGGTAGTCAGCCAGAGCCTGGGTCGGTACACAGAGAGTGGTCGTCAGCCAGAGCCAGGGTCGGTACACAATGATCAGGAGCAAGAAGGATACTGTAGAGGAGTCAGATGAGCCGAGTCGTTACACAGCGATCAGGAACAAGCAGGATACTGGAGCGTAGTCAGACGAGGCGAGTCGGTACACAGTGATCAGGAACAAGCAGAATACTGGAGCGTAGTCAGACGAGCCGAGTCGGTACACAGCGATCAGGAACAAGCAGGATACTGGAGCGTTGTCAGGCAAGCCGGGTCGGTACACAGAGAACAGGAACAGGCAGGATACAGGAGCGAGTCACAGACGTCTGGTTGGAAACACCACAAAAGGGCTAAGACTCAATGACAGGAGGAAGTATATAAAGGTCAGCCCTGGGTGGGTCTAAAGCTCTGAGCCAATAAGAGTAGCGGAGACAATCCGGAAGTCAAAATGTCGCTCAGACTGAATCACGGCACCGTGATAAAGATATCAAGATATATCGCTATTACAGCTCATTAACTATATTATAAATGTGTATGTTCTGTGCATCATTATAATACATATGTGTCCTACTCCATGTTTGCATGCTATACTGATATATAAGTAAGCAGGGCATTGTACGTTATATTATAATGAGATCCCAGAAGCGCTACTGGAACCTACCCCATTTTCCTTTTTCTGTGTTCTATCTATGATAACAGATTGGCTGGAGGTAGCATTAGGGATCGCTGATTAGAGTGTATAGTTAATAGGAGGCAAATATAGTTGTTGATGCCTTTATTGGCTAACTAAGCAGATTTAGAATGCAAGCTTTCAAGACCTTAGGGGCTCGATTATATTACCAGTGCTAAAAATAAACAAGGCGTTGTTTCCTTTTAAGTCAGTTTTTGCTATCCTGTTACCCGACTTCTGAAAGCAAAATCAGCAGTAATTATACTTACCGCCAGTCTAAAAAAAAGCCCATAGGAAACAAATAAAAACAATGTACAATTAGTATCCTATTACCCACGCTCAGTATTACCTTCTGTTTTGTGGTTACATTTAAGTCAGAAATTCTGCGTCTCAGAGATTGAGGTGTAGGAGCCATAATGACAGTTTCAAAACCACCGTTGTTCGAACAAAAGCAGTGTATAATACAGTATACAGCATAGAAATCGGACATAAAGTGCCCCCCTTCAACATATTAACCCCCACTTTTAAAAGTGGACTTGCAGTGCTTTCTTTCACCACATTAATCTGACAAATATTGTTCATAGTCCAGAATTAACCCTTCCAAATCCAACAGTGCTTTCTTTCACCATATTAATTCGACGAATATTGTACATCCGACATTTTACCCCCCTCCCCCTTGAAAAGTCGACTACAGTGCTCCCATGACTTTCTTTCACCATTTTTATCCCACATTTTTCCTCTCCTATTATATTCGACATGCCCTTGTATTTCGTATTGCAATACTAACCCTATGAGTACCAGAGAGGTATTGTAATGTGTTCTGGTACTCATAGGGTTAATAGGCAACCTGTATATGTATAGAAAAAGGTGTTTGTCTTTATTATATATGTAATTTGTATTTAAAAAGTACTACAGACCTCAAGAGGGGTATCATGACCCCTCATGACACCCCCCTAGCATGGTGTCGACAATTGCCCCCTTTATTAATTAAAAAGCATATAACCTGTGTGAAACATAGGTTATTTGTTCTTTAACCCTTTGATTGCCAGAGGGTTACGGAACACATTGCTTTGCAATACGTTCCATATCCCTCTGGCACTCAAAGGGTTAATTAAAAAAGGGGGCATTTGTCACCCCCATGCAAGGGGGTGTCATGAGGGGTCATGATACCCCTCTTGAGGTCTGTAGTACTTTTTAAATACAAATTACATATATAATAAAAACAAACACCTTTTTCTATACATATACAGGTTGCCTATTAACCCTATGAGTACCAGAACACATTACAATACCTCTATGTTACTCATATATAATTTAAAAAAAGAAAATCATTGTTACACAAAAATTACATTAGATGATTTGCAGGTGAAGGTACCATTGATCTTATAGTGTAACTGGGTGTTTGGAACTGGTATCTTGTCCGTGGTGTAAATGTGTGCACAGGTTTCCCCTGACTGAAAGCTGAACGCTGACTGCAGGGAAGCTGTTGTACGACAGTCTTATGTGCATCAGGTGGCTCTACAGCTGAGCCGAGATCACGTTTATAAAAAAGAATTCTTTCACTGAAACGGTTTTCTACATGTGCTTGGTTTGCAAGCACACATCGAAGACCATTTTAGTGAAAGATTTATTTTTTATAAACGCGATCTCGGCAATGCTGCAGAGCCTCCTGATGCAAGTAATACTGGATATCCCTGCAGCCAGTGTTCACTCAGGGAAGGGGGAGGGAGGGGGGAACTTTGAGCACTACCCATAAGGGTTTGAGAGATGACACTGGGGGCAAAAAGTTTATTTTTAACAAAGCTACAATATGGGGATTAGTAATTTGCAAGTATTACTATCCTTTTAAGTCTTTCATCAGTTTGTCATTTCATTTGAAGTGCTCTTGATATTTTGTGTAGAACTTCAACCTGGGGGTGGTAAGTGACCACCAGTGGCACCCAGTTTCCCTTATGTTGTTCTTTGTAGCTCAACAGATTTTTTCTTGATATTTGGGTAGCCTGTAACTGTGTTTAATAAAGTCTCCTCTGAGTTTCTGGAGGTGCTTGTTACGGTCTGTCATGTCAGAACAGATGCAGTGGTATCTGTTGGCCTGGCTGTATATGATGGAGTTCTTTGTGTGTTTTGGGTGCAAGCTACTGTTTTTCAGGTAGGTTGGTCTGTCCGTCGGTTTGCAGTACAGGGATGTGTGGATGGAGTTGTGTCAAGGAAGTTAATGTTTGTGCGTGAATGACTGAGTGTTAGATTGATATTGGGGTGGAATGTATTGTAGTTCTCATGGAATTTGAGAAGTTCCTCCTCACTGGTGGTCCAGATGATAAGAATATCATCTATGCAGTGGAGCTAGACCAGGGGTTTTATCTGGCAGGTGGACAGGAAGTCCTATTCCAATTTTGCCACAAACAGGTTGGCATATTGTGGTGCCATTTGGGTACCAATTGCAGTCTCCATTTTCTAAAGGTAGAGGTCCTGTCCAAACTTGAAGCAATTGTGGGTGAGAATAAATGTGTGAGTTTTGTTACCAGTTTCATGGGTGTGTTATTTTGTTCCAGATATCATTGGCATGCTGCTATGCCATCCGTGTGTGGAATGTTGGTGTAAAGGGATTTTACATCCATAGTGGCCAGGATGGTGCTCTCTGGATTGGAGCCCAAGTCAGCTAATTTGTTTAAAAGATCTGATTTCCATTCTAAATGTTGCAATGTTTACTTGTATTTAAGAGAGATGTTTTAATATTTATCTGTATAACATGCCTGAGGAAGAGACCTAAGGTCTCTCATTTGTTATAGTTAATAGAGCACTGAGATAACCCCATCCAAACTGAGTAATATAAGGATATTGATTACCCCTCCTTCATTCCTAATGCTAACAAGCTGCTAGACCATAGTAGTAGTACTAGCAGTGGCAGTACTGCTTGTGGATGGCAAGTGTGACTTAGGGCCCCCTGCTGTCACACTTGGTATCATCTTCTCCTCCCCCCCCCCATCCTGAGTATTACAAGACACACTAGCAGCAGCTTTAGCACTGGTGGCAACAGGTTCAGCACTGGTAGCAGTCACAGCACTGGTGGCAGCAGGGGCAGTACTGGCAGCAGGCATAGCACTGGTAGTGACACTAGCAGCAGAGCAGCACATCTGACAGCCGGTATCACACTGGTGGCAGCAGGGGCAGTACTGGCAGCAGGCACAGCACTGGTGATGGCACTGGCAGCAGGGGCAACATGTCTGACAGCAGGTGCTTCACATCTTACAGTAGGCACAGCACATCGGGCAGCAGGTGCAGCATGTCTGGCAGCAGGCACAGGCAGCTGACTTGTCCTGCTCTTACTATTACTAACCTTTTGTTCCTCCCTTGACATTAATTTCCCCAAAAACCCTAGGTGATTTAGGGGGACTGGCCAGCATTGCTTCTGCAGTGCTCACTTCCTCCTCAGACTCATACTCAGTGGACACACAATGGTCCTTCCAGTTCTTCCTTTTATTTTTTTTAACCTGCTCATAGTAACTGCAGTTTCTATGAGCCACTCCTGTCTCAATTTTGCAAAAAGATCACACACATCACTCACACTCACTACACTACACATGTCACTGGCCTCCAAGACCCTAATACTAACTCATACAATCAGAATGACCCTTACTGCCCTAATACTAACTCACACAATTTGAATGACCTCACTGTCCTAACACTCACACAACTGACTAACTCTCACTAGCCTAACACTAACGCACACACTTCACAAACTTCAATAATCACACTTTTTTATTAACATCTCTACTCAACTGAAGCAACTATACTCCCTCTCTCTAATAATAAAACCCACACAAAACTGCAGCAAATGACTGGCTTTTATAGTATAGGCCAGTGGGAACTTAACAGGTGTTTCTTGGTGCTTCCAGCTTCTAAACATCACTAGTATAGGGTGCAGGAAAAATTTGTCAGAAATTCCCCAGCAAAACCTTTATGAGCATTTTACACGGGAAAAGCAACAATTTGCAATAAAAATGTACAAATTTAGTAAGCAGAAAATTGAAGTTTTTGCCCGCCACTACTTGTAATGCATTTAGACTGTATTCCTCATTGCTATAAAGGATATTATGTGTGGATCCTGCTTAAAGCTTACTAATGTGATTTACCAGCTGGTCCATGCCTTAATTTTTTTTGGTTGAAAATATATTGGTGGAAGTATCTCACTGATTTCTGCACTGGCAAACAAAGGCAAAAGGCTTCAGGTGCTCACATTAGTCATACATAATCTGCCATTGACCAGGTGGCAAGGAAGCACCCTCCAAAGCCTCCTCCAGTTAAGCATGAATAAAATGGCATCCCCATGGTATGGGCTACCCTTCTGCTATCCTTTACTACTTGTGTCAAAGGCAACATTGGTGGTAACCTGATTCTGTGCATGTTGCAACTGATGAAAAAAAAACCTTACTCATTGCATTCAGATCAATGGGGAGACTGAATTTCCACCAACAACATGGCAAACTTCCCTTTTTTTCCAGCAAGTATAGTATAAAAGGGGTGTGACTTTCCCACAGCATGCCATTCTGTGTTTGTGAGAGGATGAAACAACAGCAAATTTGTGAGCTAGATGCTAATAAAGTGGAGCTGATGCTTAGTTTAGGAGGTCTTGTAGGCAGGACATTTGTTCTCTGTTTAGTAGAGTCTGGGAGACAGGAAGGGAGAAAGCAGGTTTAAACCAAATACCCCAAATACAGTTGGAATTGTTACTGAGTAAAATGTTGTCCCACTCCCAGATACATCGAAAATATCACTATTATTGCCCCCGATTAACTATGTGCACTTTTAGGAGTGCTGCTACTCCTAATAGACATTGCACTTCTGATGTGTTGCATGTGTGTCTTCCAATCAGGCCTGTAGTGGTACTTCAGGTCGAATCTCAATGAGGATGTGCCTAGGTATGACCTTGCTCATATTTTTTTACAGAGACAACAGATAGCAACATGTTAAGCTTTTGAATCCATACTGTAGATTAATTGACCAAGAGGTTCCTGAGGGACGACTACTACTACTACTAGAAAAGGGACTAGCTATTGTGATAGATCTAGTAGTAGTTGGCAGTGGTGATGCAACAGAAGCATTCATAGCTTGTGTTTTTGATGTTGACCAGTTTTGCTGCTTTATCTGTATCAGAAGAAGAAGAGGAGCACTGAGGGGTTGTAAATCAACATCCTTATCAATAATTAGGTCAACAGCATCAGCATCATCTGCTTCCTCCCCACTACTTTCATACACATGTAAGTTTTTAAAGCCTGAATAGGTTTCTTTACGTTTCCTTAAAGGGGGGAGGTATACAACATTGACCACTACTTTACAGTGGGAGTCAGTAGTGTGGCATGTGGTATGTGGTATCTAAACAAAATTTCTATGGTTCGTCTACTTTAGCCAATATTTATTAAGATACCACAGCAGTGAACAATTCCAGAGTGCAATCCCTCTTTACCTATACCAGACAGCAAATTCCCAATTTTTATCTCACTATGCCCAACACAAAACCACAGTTTACCCATTTTACCTGATATTACAAGGTTCAGCACACTTGGTTGACCCCAGCCACAGGACAACACACAGAAGGGTGAGGGTGGGCATGAAATGGGAGAGGGGCAGAGACATACATAAGAACAGGAACACCAACAGCAGGAAAAGAACAGGGACAGAGCTTGTGCTGTATCCTTTTATGCCTACTTTCTGACCCCATCCTTCTTCCTTTGTATTGGCTAAAGGCCAACAACTGCCTCCATCCCCTTCTACCATGTGCCAAATCACCACAAGTCTCACTGCTGATCCTCCACTACAATAAGAATACTAGAATATGACTTGTCTTCATTTTCATGTTAAAATGTTTATTACTTATACTGATGGAACTATTCATATCACTCAAGAGGAGGATCATTATCATTTACTGCACAAGCTACAGCAATCATGGCCAAAGTCAGTTTTTGTGGTATGACTTTACTTCCGCATGCAGTCCTCTTAGTCCTAAATCCATTCCCCTTACCATTCTGCCCCTATCATATTTGAAGGAAATAATGAAAGTAGTGTACTGCTGACTTTTACTGTAGACAACAGAGCTGTTAGTATGTGGAGTGCTGTTTTTGACTCTTGTGGTGACTTGTTTATCTAAAAAATATTATATGATGTATTTCCCTGTCTGTAGTATCTATCACTGTCTGTCTCAGTCTCGGTTCAAGTATTGATCTCCTCCCTGTCAGTGTCACAGCCTACCAATCATATATCCAGACTTCCTGCAATTGTCCAGAGAACTGACTAGCACTAATACAAAAAAAAAACCCTTTTGCCCACGTTTATGCTAATTATTGTAAAAAACTTCAGCAGCTTTCTTCCTCCCATGGGCTGCATTGTTAATTTTTAAAATAAAGTACATGATAGATCTGTTAGCTTCAGAATCATCAGCTTGAAAATTGTGATAATGTGTAAAGCTCACAGCAGCAAGTACAACACCATAGGCAACCATACCACAGTATATGCATATTCCTCTTGTTCTTCTCAGTGCGGATGTAGGAAGTAGACGTGAGTGTGTGTCACAGTCAAGTAGTGTATGTCTAGTCTTGGATTTATGATGTATTACCTCTGTCATCATCCCCCAAACCAATATACTTTCCGTTAGTCCATGGAAAGGACTACTGAAGCAGAGGCAAGTCTGTGTTGCCGACTATATCTCCACTGATTTCTCCTTACGTATGCATGTTTCAGGCATGTGATTTGCATGTTGATTCCCCAATTTCCCTTAGTCTCCAGCAAGAGCTAAGGAAACATAGGCAGGTCTGTTATTTTAAGGGATACCAAATAATATACCCACCAATATATGGCTATGCATGCATGCTTGTTTCTTCCTATTGATTCCTTTATGTGCCCCCCAAAAAGGAATTACACTTGAGGATGAGTCTAGTCATACCATCATCCCTGTTAATCTTGCCCTAGATTCTATGGTTATAAAAAAATTAAAATGTCTGGATGTATCAAATGTGGGAGGAAAATGGGGAAGACCGAGCATATAATGGAAGTGGGGATGGACTCCACTGTCCCCTAGAACAATCCTATGTGTATATCAGTGTATAATTCACTTATTTCACGAAATAACTACATACTCTATTAAATAAATGACTGTTCCAGTTAAAGTTTGTCATGAAAAGAACATGACACACTATACTTATTTCATAAAATAACTATTTATTCTATAATAAGGAGAGTGTAAATCACAGAGAAAATATACACAATTTAACACGTTATTTCATAAAATAATTTCCATAAAATACCCATGGCAAAGTGATTAAAGTGTAAAATGTTCAGAAAATGGCATTCTTAATCTAGTCATTGTTTGTAATAAAACATTATTTGATAAAGTACCATTACAAAGCAGATAAAAAGTGTAAAACGATCATACAATTATAACACCCTTTTAAGGTGAACCATGAACAGTGTAAATAATACAAATTATGTAGCATGAAGATAACCTATGTGATTTAGTTAACACTTAAAGCATTAAATATAAATTAATCAAAATACTTATATAGCAAGAAATAAAACACTTCATGTTGTTGGTTATGGTTTGTTAAGGATCAGTACAGTTTTATTAGTTGATTTATTCAAAAGTTATAAACCATAAAACTGTCATAAAGTGATGGACCTGCACTATAGAACTATAGTCAGTGATGCTGCTGTTACAATTACATTCTAAGTAGTTATTTCATAAAATTATGATTTACACACTGACATATATACACACACACACACATATATTTGTTTGATCGAATGTTCAGCAGCTATTGATCCTCATTGAGGTAAGATTGTCATAAATTGTGGGCATTAAAATTTAAAATCAATTATTCTACAAACATGCTTTTGTGAATAAGTACATCTGAGATTATTCCAAAAATAGTAATGCTGCTTGAAAAAATGAACACCATGAAGTCTTATCATGCTGCTTTACAATTGTCTCTGTTAAAAAAAGAAATACTCCATTAACACATGTATAATAGAAAATATATTCTAGTAAAGCATATTACTCTTTATATTACAATAAACACATATTGAAAGAAATTTATTTTCAAAAGCTTCATACCAATAAGTCCCTAGCATTAACTGTTTGAGTGCCAGAGATGTATCCAACACATACCTCTTTGGTACTCAAATAGTTAACCCACTGGCTACCGCTGACAACTCCAGTTCATTGTGTTGCAGCTGTCTCCAGCATTCCTGGGGCTAAGATTTATTTGTTTTTTATTGTTACAACTATGGGCCTCTGAAGTGTTTGGTAATATTTTTAGGTCAGATGAACACAATTGGAGGAATGCACAAATCAGCCATTGTAGCTTATTTTCTGCACTGGGATCTTGGCTCTCTTCTCATGCCATAAAGTAGTAAAAATGCATTTATTGACGTGAAACGCAGGCACAATATATACAGGTCAAACACACATCAAAGGAGTTTGAATCTAAAACTGAAATGAACCCCAAACAATAGAGGAAGGTCTACTAGGTTAGCAAAACCACAATGAATCTATATGCATATGGTATAGTTTGCTCTAAATTGGTCTTATTATATCAGCATTTATGCATCTTTTGTGAAACAAATTACGCTAATAATGTTTTGGTATGCATGTTTTTGGTAGGTTGTTTACAATAGAGACTAGTGTAATGCAACATTATATCTACTTAATGAAGCCTCTAGAGGTTAATGTATCCTTACATCAAAAGGGATGCATCATATAGTATTGTAAAATACAAGTCTGGGGGATTTGTGGTTAACAGCTGCCACCCAGCCTTATTCCCTTGCCCACTGGTAACCACAGAACCCCGGGTACACTGCCTGGCCCCAAGACTTGTTCTGTTGGCCACTGGTAGCCACAGATCCCCATGTACTCTGTCTGACACCCCAGCCTTCTTCTCTTTCTACTGGTAGCCACAAATCCCCATGCACACTTCCTGGGTAAGGGAAAAAGGCTTGGGTGTGTCAGTGAGGGTATGTGGGCTAACACACAGTGTTGTGCTGCCCTACAATATTCCTTTCAAACCTGCTACCCCATAATATTCATATTCGACATACTGCCCCATAATATCCATATTTTACAATTTTACATGCTACCCCCATAATATTAATATTGAACATGCTGTCCCCATAATACCCATATTCGACATTACCATGGCAGGGATTGTTTGTATATATTTATATATATATATATATATATATATATATATATATATATATATATATATATACACACACACACACACACACACACACACATATATACACAAGAATATGGAAGTGTGAAAGCATTCTCTCCTGGTGTAGCTTTTTGCCCAGGTGCGCAATCCCAGATATAGAAATGTAGAAGAAATGACGTAGGGCAGCACCCGTGGGACTTTTTAAGAGTAATTTATTATATAAATAGGCAAACAGCTGGGTCAACGTTTCGGTTCCGGAATGGGGCCACTATGCACTGTTTGTTTTTTAAAGAAAACCAGACCTCACAGGAGCATTGGGACCCCTCCTGATGTTCCTCTTGCATTGATTACCTATCCAGTAGGATAGGTAATCAATGTGGTGACCAGGAAGGCAATCACGGCCTTAACCTACTACGTTCTACTCAACCTGGCATTTCATGTATGACTGGGTTGAGTAGAAGGGGTCATTCACAGAACTCCTGGTTGAGTAAGAGGTAGTAGGGGAAAGTGGTGATTGCCTTCCTGGTCATCAAAATTATCACTTATCTTATTGAATAGGTGATCAATGTAAGTGGAACATCAGTAGCAGTCCTGATGCCCCCAACGAGTTCTGATTGTATATGACAGCATGTCAAATATGGATATTATGGGGGCAGAATGTCAAATATGAATATTATGGGGCAGTATTTCAAATATAGATATGGATATAGGCAAGGGAACAAGGTTGGGGGTGTCAGACAGTGTACATGGGGTTCTATGGATACCAGTGGTCAAGGGAACAAGGCTGGGGGTCAGCTGGAATCCACAAATCTCCACTGTCCCCACTGCCTGACTACCAGACTTGTATTTTGCATTATGATATACCCCTTTCAAGGTAAGGATACATTAACCTCTGGAGACTTCATTAAATAGATGAAATGTCACATTATACTAGTCTCTGTTCTAAAGAACCTACCAAAAACATGTATACCAAAACATTATTAGTGCAATTTGTTTAAAAAAACATGCATACATTCTGATATAATAAGACTAGCGGAATCTAGAGTAAACTAACTACACCATACGAGACAAATATTTAAATTGTTTTAAATAGGAGACTAAACCCAATGAATTATAGAGAGGTGTCCAGTTTATTGATTTGTAATGCTTTTCAGATATTTCTAGCATTCAAGCGGTTAAAATTACTAATTTAAATATTTGTGAGTTTGATTAATTTTAATTTGTGTACTATATTGCATTTGGTTTTCTCCAAAATTGGGAGTACACAACATGTATGAGTATGAAATGTGATACGCTGAGGGAATGATTGTGTACTGCTTGGTGTACTACTTTTTTAACCCTTTGAGTGCCACAGGGATGAGAAATGAACATCCCCATTGCACTCAAAGGGTTAAGACAGTATTGATGTTCGTGGTGCTGAAAGGATCATCGCCACTCTCCTACTGACCAAGACAGGAATTGGAGAAAGTGCTCTCAGACTTCAGGATTGATATACTGATGGTGATGTGCAAGAGAGGGCATCTCTTCCACATCAACAGCAGTTTGACAGCTTTGCATTTTGATGAGGACCTTCCCCTCCCCTCCCCTTGCATTCCTAAATGTTAGTGCATATGGTGATGCGTGTCTACTTCAAAAGGGAGAAGTGCTTTGAACACATGGACAAAATCATATCACCACAGCATCGATCTTTAGTGCATCTCCCACGATGTCTCCTTACAGGATGTCAGTGGATAGTGTCACATATCACAATCAAAATAGCTTACACAGTTTGGCTAAATAATCTGTGGATACATGCCTTTCCTTAGTTGATATAAGTATGCACTCTTTGAAGTTTATGCCAATTCCAATGTGGCATGCTGGTTTGGACAATCCATTTCCACTACCATTAATTTTAACAGCTGGTCCGGCTGGTGCCTATAGTGGTCCTTTGTCTATCGGACCTGGAATCTCCTTTCTCTACAGAAATAAGGTAGTCCCAGTGAGGATACAGAAAGAAGGTTGTCCCAGTGAAGATACAGAAAGATGCTAGTTCCAGTGAAGGATGGAGAGCTGCACCATGACTAAAGACACCAATTCGACCAGCCATTGAGATTAAAGGCTACTAGACATGGCAGAGGTGGCACATCCAGACTCGACACTACTGTGGAACTTGCATATTCTTCTAAGGGTCAATATTTACATCTTCAAGTAAGGGTACATGTGTTCCAGAGCTTATTTAGCTAAAGTGACGATATGCGTTGGCATTATGTAAGCAGATGCCCACATTAATCCCACTAAGTACTTTTTGGTATTTTAATACATGGATATTATCAGTTTACTTGTGTAAACTGAATGATAAATTATCCCCCTCTCCTTTTACCTAGTGTAAGCTGCCTCCCCTCATATGTAGAATCTGGTCCTGGGACCAGACATATCACAGCCAGGAACTATCTTCTTGCTATGAGCATAAGGAAAACCCTGCCCCTTGACAGGTTTTTCTCTTATGTTCACTGAAGATTGTCCCTCTCTGAGATCCATCTGGACAGTCTTGCTGCTCTGAGGTGAGCAGTGTTACATCAGTAAATGGGGTGGGAGGGGATACTTTATCATTCAATTACCATTGAACTACAATTCTGACAGTACTGATATAACACTCTCCATAGCCCAAATACTATGAAGATTTATTGGAGCTGCTTTTATTGTGAAACATTACTATCCATTTAACTCTGCTTTATCAATTGTTTCCCATTATATCACTAGCTATATTTGTAGTATCCTTTTTCCCTGTCAGGGAACCATTACCCAGTTAGACCTTCCATAGATTGTTTGGTTTTAATACTGATCACATTTATATAGACTTATTTTGATTTTGATAGTGTAGCAGGACCCCCTCGCCATTTGTTTTATATTTATCACTCATTTAGTGTGTGTGTTACCTGGATAGCAGAACATAAACTAGCATTTTGACTGAACCAACTGGCTCATTCAGTTTGCTCATTTTCCTATCTAATCAAAATACACAATCTTACACACCACTCCAACTAGAAAAGTCTGCCCCAGACATTTTTCAGTTCCTTTACAGTTTTCATCCCTACCACCTCTGCTAGCATTTTGTAAAATTAGTCTATAACCCTTTCAATGTAGTAGTGCTTACACATACTACTTCTTAATTTTCCACCTTATAACTTTAGATTATGATTTGTGTTCCAGTATTATTCTGAAAAATGCTTCTCCCTGAACTATATTAAATTCCTTAATATATTTAAAGGTTTCTATCATATTACCCTTCTCCCTCGTTTTTTCCAAGCTATTCCTATTAAGTCCTTTGAGTCTATTCTCAATTTTGTGTATTTGAAACCTAATTATATTGAGTTTTTATGTGAATGAATATGTAAATACTTATTTCACTACACCAAGGGGACTTTTAGAGCAAATATAACAATGTTTCACTAATTCTAATAAAGGCATCTGATTAATGTTTATTACTTAACAACATAATAACAGAAATGCAAGCTAGACATTCAAAAGACAGATCAAAAGCAAACTCTTAGAAAATCCATTAGTGACCCTTATATGTATTAAAACTAGTGCCAGAGAATTAATAGAGTACATAGAAGATGACTTAGCACCTAAAAAAATAAGTAGATGCAGTCTTATTTACAATAAACTATTGAATAAATTTGATATATTTGTTCTTGTACATTTCAGTCTCAAGGGGGGCGCTGCAAATTGTGGTTAGCTTTTAAAATTTCTTTATGAGAATGATACATATGAACATCTCACAGTCAATGTGAATTAACTTTTATTTCAATAATTTGTGAACTTTTAGTTACATGTGGGTATTCCTACAACTTGGTCAGCTGTTTCTTTTTTCATTTTGCCTGTATCTTTGCTTTCTTGAAGGACACAAGATGTGATTAGAGAACAGTAGTGCTCTACATGGAGGATGCATGCATAGTTGGCTGGACTATGGATTAGTAATTAGTGAAAATTCCAATTTTCATTGAACCCCACACACAATATGCCTTTGTCACCCCCCCCCCACACTAGAAGCTGATTGGCTGGGAGGTGTGTAAGCACACCTCCCAGCCAATTGGAGGCTGCCAATAATTTTGAACAGAGACTAATAAAAGCCAGTCTCTGTTCAAATTTCCCTCTTTGGGACTTGGGCAACAGCCCGGTATGTACAGAGGGGTGTCTGTGACCATATGCATGCCTGTCACTGTCGGCAGTAGCAGCAGCAGACATTTCTGCATACTGTGCAATAATTTTTATAGCACAAAAAATAATTACTTTTTTTGTTATAATTACATTTTTATTGAAATATCATCATTAGCAGTACAAAGATATACAATAAATATCAGATGCTACAAGTAAGAAGTAATAATGTACATTCCAAAAATAAGAGAGTGTTAATAATGTATTGGAAGACAAAACTCAGAAGGAAAGAGAGTATGTACCGTCAGCCAGTAAAGATGCCTGTAGAGCACTGCTAGGGCTAGATTCTATTACAGGTGCTAAATGTTAACTCCCATTTTATCAAACATTTTCCTATTGAAGTCTATGGGGAAAACTGGAGATAAACGCAGAGATAAAATTAGCACGTTTAATAGAATCTAGCCCTAATGTCCAAAAAGCAAAGTATATGGGAAAGGATTAAGGGAACAGGATAGAAGAAAGCTGGAGACTAAGGAGAGTGGAAGAAGTGAAACAGAGAAAGATAGATAGATAGATAGATTTCCCCCTGGAGGGTACTGGTTATAATCAAAGTAACCCCAACCAGTCTAAAATCTAATCCGGGATGGGACCAGTAGAGCTCCACCAAGAAAGGAGTTGACTGTAGCAATCATGGCAAGATTTGTTGGAGGACTTGGATAACCTGCTAAAATAAGTGAACCCGATCTTTAGTATGCCAATTGACAAACAAGGGAGCGACTGGATCTCTCCAATGTATAGGAATCATTGGTTTGGCAGCATTAAGCATGGTCAGCAAAAATTGTTTCTGGGATTTGGGGAGAAGAGGTAGCTTATGTTAAAATAGGATTGTTAAAAAGTGATGGTTCAGAGAAATGAGAAGAGCTCTTTTGATGTAGGAGAGGCACTTGTCCCAAAAAAGGATGAATTAGTGAGCCTGACCTCCGAATATGGAGGTAAGGGCCAGTATGATGAGAACAGTGCCAAGGAGGGATAAATGCCATTGAGACGAGTAGGGGTGTAGTACCATCTATATATTAATGTATAATTAGCTTCCAATAACTGGGAAGAGATACAGTAGATGAATAAGTGGTAATCTTCAAAATGTCTTTCCAGTCATCGAGAGAGATGGATATTCCAAGTTTTTTTCCAAGCTGCTGCATAGGTGAGAAGAGACAAGGTAGATAGATTTGTTAACAAATTATAAATTATGCCTAAATTCCTGCGATGGGAACCAGAAGAGTAACAAAGTATTTAAAAAGAAGACAAAGATCGTTGTGCACCATTGCGAACAAGGGGTTGGTCTAGAGAGTGTTCAATTTTTTTTTATTTTTTTTTACAAACAGACTAACATTTTATTTTTGAGAGCTATCCCACATGTCATATAATGCTTTGAGCAGCTGAGGTGTTTTTAACATAGATATTACTAAAGAAAGAAGAAAAGAAGAAGGAAACAAGACAGAAGAAAGAAGATTGAAGAAGGCAGACAGTCGCTGATCAGGGTGCTGAAGACCCTACTGAACATCAGGACTACAGATCAGTTCTTATTTCTCAGGGGATGTGTTAACTGTAGTGAGATTAACCCTGTGAGTGCCAGAGGAGTATGCAACACTGTACAATGCCTTACATACCACACTGGCACTCATTGGGTTAATTTTCTTTTGTTGTTAAACACAAGTGTGTGTGTTGAAAAACGGTTTTCTAACAAACACTGGTGGTTTTCACTTCATGTTAGGGACTCTGCACCTCTATTTCATGGACCAGTTTTTTAACAATAAAATATGCATTCCTTATATGAGTTGAAGCCACTTCATTGAATAGAATACCAAATTCATCCAGTTTAATCAGTTTCCATCCACTGCTTATTTATAAAGGAAGGAAATGTATAGGTGACTATTTTTATACTAAAAACCTCAGTCATCCTGACATCTATTTTGGAACTCATTAATTAGGTTGCAATTTGAATCAAAAGAAACAACTGTCAGAGAACAGATGCATTGAAACTAACCCAATAACAACAAGCTTTCACTTATGCAAATTAATGGGAGGGAGAATTGTTTCAGAAATTTTTCATTTCACACCTGAATGAGAGGCATAATATAGAACTTTGTAACAGATGCTCTTTATGGATAATGTCAGACTATAATGTTTGAACACTACATGTGTCAAAGAGTTAAATCAATGCCATACATGTTTAACTGGTGTTTAGGAAATTACTTCCAATCTGTGAAAGTCATACAAATATACTAAAAACAATAATTAGAATGTGCAGCTATGATAGTCTGAACATAACTTGGCTTTATTTCCTCCTTTTCCCTGAGCAATATTTGCAATCTGTCACACATCACTAGCTATGACAACCATTTCTAGTTCCAAAATAACATCAGTTATAGAAACTATTTTCTTGTGGATTTGTAGATAATGAAAATGGAAAAATTACTGTCACACAACATAGGGAAATTGTAGTCAACTGTTAGACCTCCAGCTGTTGGTGAGTTGGAGTTGTCCTTTAGCAGCTGGGGGTTCAGCAGTTGACTACCCAACCATCATATGGTTTGAAAAGTCTAGGTGGAAATGGTTTGAAAAATTATTATCTGGTTATAATTTTGACACTGGTTTCTCTAGTGGACATGTATGTAGTAATCAAAATACAAAAATACATTATTTTCATTTTATTGTAGCATTTGATTCAAAAACAGTATCTAGTTTTAATATATTGAAAAATAATATATATTGTATATTAAAAAATAAAGTGGTTACTTAGTAGTTCATAATGTTGGCTGGCACTATGACCACCACCATCACTACTGTAAAAATAAAGAGAAGCTAGATGGACCATGAAGTTAGTGAATTTCTGAGAAGTGTGTAACTAACACTAGCAGTGGTACCACCAGTGCTAAAGAGACTGGGAGCCCACATTTCCCACACCCAGTGAGGCCAAGACCCCAATATTGTCCTTCTCTTGTAATCTGGGGAAGGCAGACTTTCCTCTCTCTCAGCAGTAGAATGTTGAAAAGAGGGTTAATGTGCCACAGTTTACTATTGATATGTAACCCTCTATTTGGCTACCATAAAAAGTATGAGAATATAATGTTGCCTGCATCAAAAGAGCGACATCAGCATATCACCTGCATCAAAAGGATGATATTTTGATGCCGCAAGCTTAAGGGTCCCCCTGCACGGCCATGAAGTACTTTGGAGAACTTTCAATACTAAACCCCAGCGACACTCGCATATCTGGAGACCTTTATTTTGAAATAAAATAACACAATTTGCCTTATACTCCCCCATTAAATGGCGAGCTACTTCTCCATGCTGTGCCTTAAGATGCCCTCTTCCTCTCACAAGCCCTGGTGACTGAACACTCTGATGACATCATGCTCAGTCACCAGAGCTCGTGAGAGGAAGAGGGCATCTCAAGGCACAGAATGGAGAAGTGGCTTGGGCACCGCTTTCACCACAGGTGGAGGTTATGGATGGTTTACTATTGAAATGTTGCCATTTAATTGGTGGGTATAGAGCAAACTGTATTATTTTATTTCAGAATAAAGTTCTCCAGATTTGCTCGTGCCACTTGGGTTTAGTATTGAAAGCTGGGTGACCCTTAACCCTTTGACTGCCAGAGATTATTGCATTGCAATGTGCTGGATAACTCTCTGGCACCCAAAGGGTTAAATGTGGGACATCAGAGTGATGCTCTTTTGCACGCCTCCGGGGTTTAGTATTGAGTGTTCTCCAAAGTTCCACATGAATGTGCAGGGCGACCCTTAAGCATGTGACACCAGAATGATGCCCTTTTGATGTGGTCAACATTCTGATGTTGCCATTTTGAGGCAATCAAATACCATATAGATAGGCACTGGAAAAATAAAGTCGCTAATCAAGTATCTAACTACTATAGTCAGGTGAACTCATGAGCCCAAAATCTACACATTTAACTCAAGAGTGTGGATCAGAAAGGGAAATAAAGAAAAGAAAAATTTCTCCTCGGGTACCCACTAGAAAGAGGCTCTTTAATAGAGGCACTCAAAAAGCAACTACAAAAATAAAAAAAATATATAAATGTTTATTGGTACACAAGTCACAGATCAACTGTAAAAACAATTAAAACCATCATAGGACAGGTAAGATAATCCAGAATCCTCAAGATATCCCTTCAGATAATAGGCAGTACACCATATTGTTACATATCAAATGATAAATACAAAGAAATATATATGGTTAAGTCATAATATTCCTGAATATAGCAATAATAAGCTGACAAGATAATCTCCACATATATAATCTTATATACACAAAGTGTAAAAACTGTGCTACATATAAGCGTCTATCCTGTTAATTAATAGGTGGACAAAAGTGAAAGACACATCTGAGAAAAAATACAAAATAAATAAAGATACTCATCCAGACTTATATGCAAATATAACAGGAAAAACTGAAGGGGACATCGAGCACAGGATCATCCTATCCTGACCCACTGACCATCCCAACATGTGTTGCCATTTTGGCTGGATAAAGGTCAGTTACCTTACTTGTCTATTTAGGTGTTCCAATGGCCAATGAAACATCAGCACTGCATCACATGATCGAATCATACATTCCAAATGGTGCGGAAATAATTATTACCACGCCAGAATTAAAATAATATGTATCAAGATTGTGAAACTGGGCTGCTTTACAAAATAAAGCAATATGTATAAAAATTTGTGCATTATTACTTATATATAACAAGAACGATCTGTTCACACATGCGCAGTAAATAATTCTACCAAAAACATGTCGAGTTACCACTGATCGGCACAACAAGTTCTCGTGTTGATTAAAAATAAGTCTATAGAGTCCAAGATACAAATATATTCTAAAGGGTAAAAATGTCCCTAAACCAGTATCAAAAGCACTTTAGCGAGTTTCCACCAAGAACAAAATATCATACATGTTGCTTGCAGTAGATGTCCCCACTCACAGTGAAAATCATTCAAAGTACAAAGTCTGTCCCTACACTGATATAAAATACACCATATTGGTTGGCTAGAATTGGTAACAAAAAAGAATCTATCCCCTTTGTACCAATATATTAGTTGTAGTCTTACCCATTACACTGACACAGTATACATACTTCCCCAAGCATTACGTAAATGACAAAAAATAAGCGTTTTTACTTACTTCAAATGTCCCTACGAGTTCAGCGGTTAGCTAAACTGCGGTATGTGAGCCATTTCTCTTAATGCACATAAATAAGTTATACATAGAAAGATAATTTTACTGACGATCGCATAGAAATAATTTTACATTAATGGCTACTGGATAGGTACAAAAATCAAGCACTAGACATAATTACTATATATAAACCAATTCTTGCATATTAATGCAGATCATATATGAGATAATTGGACATTGCTGACTGTCGCAAAAATGCAATCTCACATCAGTATTGATTATGTAAATGCAATCTCCTTTTGAAAATAATGACATCTAATCAAAGATAAACTTATGATATAGTTTATGTTAAAACCTAGCATCCTGACGCTAGTACCTTTAAGCAATACTATGTAGCTTGAATCAAAGAATTGTCAAAATGAATATTTCTTGCACATATGAAGCATACAAGATGGGTAAATACCCCAAGTGTAAGTGTACACCATTGATTATTGGAACCCAAACATAGACATGTATAAACCGATCCAGACATGGTAAGTACATAGGAGACAATATAAATAAACTATCCTAAACAGAAACATTGCCAAAGTATCAAAAACATTGCCCAGTATATTCTTAAATTACAAAGTAGCACACAGATGCTGTTGAGGGTTGTTGATTGGAAAAAGAAAATCCACATTACCATAAATGCAAAAAAGTAAAGTATAAACATAATGAATACCTTTTCCGATGAACAGTCCCCCAATCCAATAAATATGCAGTCTAAAACAAGAACCACATATATTCTTCAGACTCAAAAAAACTTCCTAGTCCTAGTTAGTCTAAACACAGCTCTATAGCATCACATAATAATAAAATAAATATTCAATGTTTCCATAATAACCCTCTACATTAAAGAACAGGTCCAAACCAGGGAGCAAACTATGATGTTAAAAAATCAAACGTCTCTTTTAACATAAAAGCTGTTTCACAATCTTGGTATACATTATTTTAATTCTGGCGTGGTGATAAATCTTTTCGAGCCATTTGGAATGTATGACTCGATCATGTGATGCAGTGCTGATGTTTCATTGGCCATTCGAACACCTAAATAGACAAGTAAGGTAACTGACCTTTATCCCATGACGAAGCCAATATGGCAGAAAGTAAACAGTGGCACCACCCTCAGACTTCATAGAATGTAAAACTCACCAACATTTTTGTAACTTGAAAACAGGGTGCTGGGCTGATAAAGATATCTGTCACACTCCAAACTTACATTGGAGGGCCACTTACACAAACTCTATATAGCCAATATTGGAACATATCAAAAGGATATTTATTAAAAACAAAAAAATATGCCTTTAAGAGTTACATATCCCTTTAAGAGAACAAATACACATCATGATCTACAACACTTTTGCCCTGGGAGACAACAGAAATCTATGGGCACCAGCTATAATGGTGCCTTAGCTTGAACTCTCAAGTCTCCCCTCTCCCAGAACAAGAGTGCAATACCTCTAGAGGACCAATTAGTACAACTTATAACGCAATATGAATACAAAAAAAAAAATAATATATATATATATATATATATATATACAACTCTACCACATGTGTATAAAAAATAAAATAAAAAAATTATAAAAAATGTGAAAAAACTGCATAAAACTCATGTGATATAAAAAATTATATAGCTTGAGAGTTTGGTATATTACAAACCAAATTGAGATATTGTCTATGATCAAAATATTGGGCTAGTAATAAACCCACCAAAAATTCCACTGTGTTCAGTGTATTTTGTACGAAATCCAAATATCCACACCAAATAAAAAATAAAGATATGAATGAAAATAGTCACCACTAGTGATCACTTTAAAGATGTATCCAATTATGAGTGCTCTTCCATAACTCTTCTGTATCAATCATGCATACTCTCAATTAGTCCTTTGTGTGTCACTCTAGAACAGGAGATCTGGCCTATTTTATAGCAATGACTAATATTCTTATGGGGTCATTTCTTTCAGATGTAAACAGATCTTACCCTTCAATCTCTTCACTCCTTTCCTCGTCATCTCTCCACCTGCGGTCATTGACAAGTACTCACCACTGGTTTCTGTATATTGTCGGTGGTTGGAGACTATCGATATCAGGGCTCTAACTTCTAATGTATACTTGTCCCCCTATGCTCTTCAGACTCTCTACCAGAAATTTTTTAACTCTCCGCGGCCACTGATTATCTTCGCCTGACAAGTTTGCAGAACACTGGAATGACCGTCTCATGCATATCTCACAGATGTGCTTAATCATAGATGGCTAGAAAGTTTCTACCCATTGATTTATGTGATTTTCACCTTTTTGCTATAAAAACGTGACATATTTACGGAAGTGAAACACAATAAAAGCAGCTACAGAGTGAGGAAGACGTGCTGTGCTGTTCTGCTGTGATCTTGAGGCAGAATTGAGGGAGGAGAGGCTCATAGTGACTGCTATCACTATGAGCAGTTTTAAAAATAATCAAAGGAGTAAATGGAAGGACCCTTATGTGTCCACTGAATCTGAGGAGGAGGAGGAAGTGAGCACAACTGAACCAATGCTGTCCAGTCCCCCTAAATCACCCCTAGGGATCTTGGGAAATTTAATGGAAAGGGAGGAAGAAAAGGGGTAGCACTAGTGAGAGCAGGACAGGTCAGCTGCCTGCACCTGCTGCCAGACATGCTGCCCCTGCTTCCACCAGTGCTGTGCCTGCTGCCAGTGCTGAACCTGCTGCCACCAGTACTGTGCCTGCTGTCAGATGTGCTGCCCCTGCTGCAACTAGTGCTGTGTCTGCTGTCAGTGTTGATCCTGCTGCTGCCAGTGCTGAACCTGATGTCACCAGTGCTGAACCTTCTGCTAGTGTGTCTTGTAATACTCAGGAGGGGGGGAGAGAATATGATGACAAGTATGACAGCAGGGGACCCTAAGTAAAGCAGTGCCACCATTGCTACTACTACTACTAAGAAGGTCCAGCAGCTTGTTAGTGTTAGGAGTGAAGGAGGGGGTAATCATCATATTACTAGTGACTGTGAGGAGGAAGACTCTGGGACTCAACATGATGTGGTTGATATTAGTAATAGTAGTAGCAGTAATGGTTAAGCAGTCAGTGGGACTAGTGTTAGGGGAATGGTGGGGGAAGCATTTGAGAGTGTCCAGACTAGCAGTCAAGGAAGCCCACACCATTCCTCTAGCTCTGGGAGTCCTCCCCTTCCTTTCACTACAGTCCAAGTGGAACATGATTCTGAAAAGGCCAGAACTGGTGTTGGGGTAGAGCAGGCATAGAATTAATACCACCACCAGCAGGAGCACACATCAGCTGTCTGTGCCTGCTGCTACTGCTGTCAGTCTGCCTTCTTCAGGTCAAAAAGAAATGGAAAGTGTGACAATAGGGGACCCTCTGTCACATTGCTCGTCACCTCCTCCAAGCAGCAGTGAGATGTCTGTAATAGAGCAGCAGCAGCACATAGGGACTAGTGGTAGTGGTGGTGGTGATGATGTTGGAGAAGCTTGGGTGGAAGAGACATTGATAGCAGAAACTGAGAAGGAATGGGAAACAGGGATGAGGATGGGCACCACCATCACCACCATTAGCAATGAGCTTTTGGAATTAGAGGAATTTGCAACTGCTCTAATTCCTTCCGCTACTGAGTTTTAAGGGCAGCAGGATGTTGAGGAGCAAACTAATGTGCCACAGACCACAGTGGGCACAGTGAGAGTGGGGTCAACAATTGATGTGGGACTAGGACAGGTTCTACATGCCAGAACCAGCAATACTCTTGATCCTAGTTGCAGTGCTGATTCTGAGGCAATAATAGCAACAGAAGCAACATCGTCCACTGCCACAGACAGTGAAGGGGAATGTGGAGGACAAGACCAAGACCACCTTTTCCCTATCCCCTGAAGTCATGGGTGTTGGACTATTTTTCTCTTGGGGTAGGCACAGTGCAGTGATCACCAACAGCACTGTGCACAATTTGTGACAAGTCACTGAGAAGGAGAAAGGAGGGAATGTGCCTTGGCATAACTGCCCTGATATCACACATGAAAAATAGACACCATGACATTTATGTCAAACATGTTAAAGAAAAACACCCAGCAAAGAAGTGAAGCACTGCTGTTACTGTAACCCCTAACTCTCCAGAAAGTCAACAAGAGGCGAGGCGGAGATCAAAGAGGAAGAAGAATAGAGAAACCCAGGCAGAGACTGGAAGTTCCATGAGGAGTAAAACATCTAGCTCACCATCACCATCACCTTCTAGGATAACTACATCTTCTGCCAATCCAACTTGCTCATCATTACCTCCTCTGACAAATGATAGCCACTCTGTTGATGTTAGGATGTGGCAGTTCGTCTCTACCCATCGCACACTGTGTGGTGCACTGACCACATGTGGCAGTGTGGTGGAGGAGAATCTCAAGTGGCCTCTGAGGAGATTCCATCCCACAGAATATGCTAGGGTGCCGGCAGGGAGGGTTCATCATTACTATTAAACTATCTGAAGTTGTCATGCTTCCTTAGCAGGTTCTGGAAAGTGGGTATAGTGACATCGGCAGTACTTGGTTTCTGGTGTCATGCTGTTTGGATACAGTTGTGCCCCCAGATGTTATTTACCACACACACTGTGCACATTGCAGTTGCTGATGAGAGCCACAGTTCCTGATCTCAAGGGAAAAAAATTCTATTCTAATAACAACACACTCATGATTTTGAAGGAGGGGCAGGTGGAGAAGAATTAATGGCCAACTTCTTCTTTTCTCCACATAGACTGGGGGCCAGTTATGGTGCTGCTACTGCCTCAGGCGCATCACTGCAACTAGTCATGGCAAGTGGAACCTTCATCATCCATCAACCATGTTACTGCTGTTGTTGATCCCATTCCCTTTCAGCTGCCTAATCATTCTGCTGCTTAAACAACTCAGCAGCAGCAACAAGAATAGCAGTCTCAAATTCTGTATCCACATCAGGGCATTTGACAATGGCCAGTGACCACTGGCCAACAGCAATTCACCTGCTGGCACTAGGCCAGTAGGGTATTTTTTTCCCTCAGGGCTTGTGCTTAAAAAAAAAAAAATTAAACTTAAAATCATAGTCCTACAAAAAAATAAACAATTTTTGGGGGTTTGTTTCTAACAAGCCTAAGCTCTACAAATCAATGTCTCCTTAGTGCTTGTGCCAAACAAGCTTAAGTCCTACAAATCAATGTTTCTTCAGGGCTTGGGCCTAGACTAATAAGTCCTACAAATCAATGTTTCCAAAGGGCTTGGGCCTCTAACAACAAATATAACAAATTATCCTCTACAAAATACTCTATCAAGTATTAGTTGCCCCAATGGCAGCCTATATTATGTCAGTGGGTTCCTTTATCTCTTTACATACAAATGTCTTAATTTATTGTATTTTTATTTTATTAACTGTCCCCCCCAATACCAGTCAAGAACCCCCCAAAACAAATTCCCTGTTCAACTGATTCATTCACCAGACTCCATCCACCAACACAGACACCCTCATCAGACCCCTTTTATACCATGTCTTATGGGGGGTTTTATTTGTATTTAGGATTTATGTTGTATTAAGTGCCCCCTAATCCCAGTAAACTATCCCCCCAAAAAGTATTCCCTGTTCAACTGATTCTTTCCCACATTCCACCAACACTGGCACCCTCATGCCCCCTTAATACTATGCCTTTGGGAAATAAAATTATATTTGCTATGTGTTGTGTATAAATTCAATGTTACTATTGATTTCAATGGAATGAGCTGGGCGAAAAAAGCGGAAAATCAACACTTTTCGCGGGAAATTATTCTCCAAGCGGAAAGTACCATTATTCACTGATTTCAGTTTGAGACAAAAATATTCACCCATCCCTAATTCTCAGATTATTTATACACATTAATCAGTGGTCATAGCAGTGGTCCCAATAGTGGTAGATGGTAGCAACACTTCACTTCCATCCTCTGCCTCCTCCTCATACTTACCCGCTGTGCTGCTGTTAATAATACATGTGCCCTGGCTTTCTCTGTCATGTGTAGTTTTGTCCACTTCTGCTACCTGATACTCATATGGTATTAGATGTTGGTTCAATTTTAAGAATGTTAGTCTCTCAAAATTGCTGCTTGATAGCCACATCCTCAAGTCATTTACAATATAACCCACTGCACTGAAAACACACTCAAATTTAATGCTTGCTGGTGGGCAGCTAATGGTTTTTAAGGCTGTTCATGTCAGTGCTGGTTACACACATTGTTTTGTTTGCCAGTAGTCTATGGGGTCATTGTTTTTGCCAAGAAAGTAGCTGTCTTGCAAGTATGTCGAAACCATCTCACATGCAGTGGGACCACTCCTAGGAGTTACACAGTGTTCATGTATATCAGTTACCAACCATGTTCATGTATATCAGTTACCAACCCAAACTCAGGGAGCAAGTCTCATAGAGATTTGCCACTACCACCAGCAGTGTTGGATATTTACTGCCCCTGAGACCAATGAATCACCTGCATTCAGAATGGAAATGGGATATTCTGGTTGATGTAGTTTTTTGGCCTTAATTTTCTACCTGTCATCCTCCACAATGCAACCCTCCACTTGATCTATAAGAGTATCTATATATTGTTTGCAGAATCCGATTCCTAACAGAAATGTTGCTGGTTCATGTCTGTATTGTCATTATGGTAATATTCCTCAGCCAAGCTTCTCAATTTTTTCTGCAATAAATATATCAGTGGAAGAATTTCTCTAATTCCTGCCCCAATGCAATTAACCAGCATGGCCATCTCCTCAAAAGATTTCAGCAGCTCACATACTGTACATCACACTTGCCTAGGTGACAAAGTGGCATTATCCAAAGCCTTCCAGTTTTGTATTGTGTACTAGCTAATGGCTTGATTCTGCTTGTACAAATGCTCTAGCATGTTCAGTGTGGAATTCCATTTGGTAGGAACTTCCATTTTCATTTGGTGATGGGGCAGGTTATTACACTCATGTATGAAATATAAATGTTGCATGCACTGTAGGAGACACTAAAATGGGCAGTGATTTTGTGGTCAATATTCAGAATCTCTCTCAGGGTTTTGGATTCTGCCAAGAATCTGGTCACAACTAAATTTAGCACATGGGCAATGCACCATATCACCTATTCTCAATGCAGCTATTATGTTGGAGCCATTATCAGCAGACACAAAACCAGCTTTTAAGTAGTGGGGTACAAGCCATTCCTCTATCATCTGCTCTAGTTAAATTAATTTGTCGCTCAAAATTATTCATGCACAGCGTGGCATGCCTATGGTATGGGCTATCCTGCTGCTGCTGCCTTTTAATCACACTTATAGAGATAGAAAAAGAAAGAAGTAAAGGAGAATTACCAAAATACCCCAACATTCCATGTGACTAATTGGAAAGAGACAAGCAGTCGTGATCCAAGTCCCTTCCTGATCTGACTGTTTATCTGTGCTGGAGGTGTGAGACAGGACCAAAGGAAAATAAACCCAAATACCCCCAATTTTTCTGTGACTGAATGGAAAAACAAATGCAGTTGTGATCCAAGTTCCTTCCTGATTTGGCTGTTATCTCGGGGAGTCCGGGGAGAGGGGTGAGAAGAGATCAAGGGAGGTTTACCCCAAATACTCCAACATTTTGTGTGACTGATTGGAAAGAAACAGACAGCCATGATCCAAGTGTCTTCCTGATCTGGCTGTTATCTCTGTGCTGAGATTGTCAAAATGGACCAAAGGAGAACATCCCCAAATAACAAAATATTTTGTGTGACTGATTGTAAAGACCTGATCTCGCTATTATCTCTCTGCTGGGGAAAGAAATAGTTGGACAAGGTTTCCTACAATGATAGTGATAGGAGGGATAGTTTAAAAAAATGGTGACAGAGACAAGGACCCTGACTTGAGTTGTGACTGAGGCAGACAGATACTAAATGAATTAAAGTATGTTACATAGTTACATAGTTACATAGTAATTTAGGTTGAAAAAAGACTTGCGTCCATCCAGTTCAACCCTTTTCCTATTCCTGTTTACCATCGCTGACCCAAAAGAAGGCATCCGACTCCAAATGGCAATCAGATTTCTCCCTGGATCAACAAGCCCTAACTAAATATTAATCCCAATACTAACGTGCATAGCCCTCTATATTATGCTCTTTTAAATAAGTATCCAGGCCCCTTTTAAAAGCATCTAATGTATTTGATAGCACCACCTCCTCCGGAAGTGCATTCCATACCTTTATTGTCCTTACTGTAAAGAAACCCTTCCGCTGTTGTAGACTAAATCTCCTTTCCTCAAGTCTAAGCGGGTGGCCCCTTGTCCTGTGTACTGTTCTGTTAATGAACAGGTCTTTTGAAAGCCCTTTATATGGGCCTTGAACATATTTATATAGTGTTATCATATCCCCTCTAAGACGCCGTTTCTCTAGTGTGTACAAGTTTAACTTTTCTAGCCTCTCTTCATAACTAAAACATTCCATTCCCCTTACTAGTTTTGTAGCCCTCCTCTGCACTCTCTCTAGTTCCATAATGTCCTTCTTCAGAAAGGGCGCCCAGAATTGAACAGCATATTCTAGGTGGGGTCTTACCATGGACCTGTAAAGAGGCATAATTATATCTTCCTCCCTTGAGTCAATACCCCTTTTAATACATGCCAATATCTTATTGGCCTTTGCAGCTGCCAGCTGGCACTGCATGCTACTGCAAAGTCTATTGTCTACCATTACTCCCAAATCCTTTTCATTAGTAGATTTCCCCAGAGAAACACCATTTAAACTATATGTTGCATTTTTATTATTATACCCAAAATGCATAACTTTACACTTGTCTATATTGAATCTCATTTGCCATTTGCCTGCCCAGTTACTCAATTTGTCCAAGTCCTCTTGTAATGAAGACACATCCAGTTCAGACTTTATTGCCTTACTTAATTTTGTGTCATCGGCAAACACTGATACATGGCTTCCTATGCCCTCTGGGAGGTCATTAATAAACAAATTAAAAAGAAGAGGACCCAGGACAGATCCCTGAGGCACTCCACTTATCACGTTTATCCAACTGGAGAACTTGCCATTTACTACCACTCTTTGCATTCTATCTTTCAGCCAATTTCCAATCCACTCACAAACATTTTGCCCTAGTCCTATTTCATTCAATTTGTACAGTAACCTCTTGTGTGGAACCGTATCAAATGCCTTGGCAAAGTCTAAATAGATCACGTCAACCGCCTCTCCCTCATCTATATTATTACTTACTTTTTCATAAAATGCGATCAAGTTCGTTTGACAAGACCTATCTTTCACAAAGCCATGTTGGCTATTGCTAATGATATTCCTGTTCCAGCAGAATTCTTGAATATATTCCCTTAGCAACCTTTCAAACAGCTTCCCTACCACAGATGTCAAGCTTACGGGTCTGTAGTTTCCTGGCTGGGACTTTGATCCCTTTTTAAATATGGGCACCACATCTGCTTTACGCCAATCCATGGGCACCATACCAGAAATAAAAGAATCCCTGAAAATCAGATATATCGGTCTGGCCAGGGTCTGGCCTAGCTCCCTAAGTACCCGTGGGTTTATACCATCTGGCCCCGGAGCCTTGTCTACCTTGACACCATTCAATTGTTTTAACACTTTTTCTTGTGTTAGCCAGTCCCATGCTTGCTGTGTCTGTTCTGTAAAAGTAGTTTGCAGATTCTTGTCCAATGGGTCTTCCTTGGTAAAAACAGAAGAAAAGAAATTATTTAAAATATCTGCCTTCTCTCTGTCACCTTTGACCATCTCACCCGTTTCAGCTAACAAGGACCCAACATTATCAGACTTTAATTTTTTGCCATTAATGTATTTAAAGAATTTTTTTGGGTTGCTTTTGCTCTCCTTAGCAATATTTTTTTCATTCTCCAGTCTAGCTAATTTAATAGCCTTTTGTAGAGGGCTAAGGCAGGACAACACACGCAATCAGTTCTATTGTGTACTTTACAGCAAAAACACACACATTAGTTGAGTAATGTCCAGTAAAAAGCACAAAGGGTAGGGATAGGTAAAAGAAGTAGCAGCAGTGCAGGGACATGTGAGTATTGGTAGTTAGGGAAAGGAGAAAATTTCTGCCTCAAACTTGAAATCGGCGAAAAATGGCACTTTCCACTTGGCGAATAATTTATCGTGAAAGTGCAGATTTTCCACTTTTTCCCGCTTTTTTCGCCTACCTCATTCCAGTATAAAAGGGGCATGATGGTGCCTGTGTTGGTGGAGTGTAGACCTTTCTGCAGCACCATTAGACTGTGGATTGTATGCCTAGGAGAACGAGAGCTGGATACCCATCTGTCCGCAAAATGCTCTCCAAAAACGTAACACAAACTGGCTCCCGCGATCTGAGACTACCACCTTGGGTATACCGTGGAGACAAACCACCTCCTTGGCAAAGATCTCGGCCAACTCCTTAGAGGAAGGTAGTCCTTTGAGAGGTACAAAATGAGCCATGTTAGAAAATCTATCCACAATCATGAGGATGACCGTGAAGCCCTCTGAGACAGGCAAATCCACCATAAAGTCTATCAAGTGCAACCAAGGCCGTTCCCATTGTGAGACACAGTGGAAGATGTCTAGGAGTCTTGGTCTGAGCACAAGTAGAGCAAGCGGCAACAAATTCGGAACAATCTGCCCTCAGGCTGGGCCACCAAAAGAGTCTAGTGATAGAGCATACTAGTTGGTCTCTCCCAACGTGTTCTGCAGCCTTCGAGGAATGGTAAGTCTCCAGTAGTCTGGTACAGAGGGATTCAGGCACAAAGCATTATACTATTTGGCTTATCCACCTGGGCAGAAGCTTGAGCAGCCAAAATCTCCTCACTCAACGGAGATGTAATACTGGTACATATCGTAGCTAAGATGCGGATAGGAGGAATGATAGGTACTGGAAGAGCCTCCTCCTGGGACTCAGACTCAAACTGTTGAGAAAGAGCATCTAATGTTTTATGTACCAGGGATGTAGGAGACCCCAAAATTAAATCTTGAGAGGAATAAGGCCCATCTGGCCTGATGTGGAGACAACCTTTTAGCCTCTGACAGATATGTTAGGTTCTTGTGATCTGTTGGTATCAGGATAGGGACTGTAGTACCCTCCAACAGATATCGCCATTCTTTCAGGGCCAGGATAATGGCAAGTGACTCCCGGTCGCCTACATCATATAAACTCTCAGTCTTAGACAGTTTCTTAGAGAAGAAACCGCAAGGTAGCAATAGTTTCCCAGGGCCCGCACACTGGGACAACAAGGTACCCACTCCAGACCCTGAACCTCCAGGATGAAAGGTAGGGTGGGATTCGGGTAGGAAAATATCGGAGCTTTAGCAAAAGCCACTTTCAAGTCATCAAATGCCTGCAAAACCTCAGGTGACCAGTCTGTGGGATTAGCTCCCTTCTGAGTCATGTCTGTGAGAGGTTTGACTACAGAGGAGAAGTTTCATATGAACTTCCTGTAGTAATTAGTGAAGTCCAGGAACCTCTGTGTGGACCTTAGACCCACTGGAAGTGGCCACTGTAAGATGGAAGACAGTTTTTGCGGGTCCATGGCTAGGCCAGAGGAAAAAATAACGTATCCTAGAAATGTCAACTGGGATTTGTGGAATTCCCATTTTTCTAGCTTGCAGAACAATTTGTTCTCCCTGAGCAGTTGTAGGACCCAGGCTACATCTGCTCTATGTGCCTCCAAATTAGGTGAATGGATAAGTATATTGTCCAAATATACCACAACACAACTCTGTAGTAGATGTCTCTCAGAACATCATTAATGAATTCCTGGAAAACAGCAGTAGAGTTGCACAATCTGAAAGGCATCACCAAATATTCATAATGACGGATCCTGGTGCTAAACAATATCTGCCACTCATGGCCTTCTTTTATTCGTACCAAATTGTATGCGGCCCTCAAGTCAACTTTTGTGAAAATAGTCAAGCCTTTGACACGATCAAATAGCTCCTTGATCAACGGAATCGGATAGGCGTTCTTTACCATCAGTTTATTCAGACCCCTGAAATCAAAGCATGGTCTGAGTTCCCCATCTTTTTTCTTAACAAAAAGGAAACATGCACCCGCAAGTGAGGAGGACTTCCGGATAATACCCCTACATAAAGCGTCAGCCACATAATCCTCCATGGCCTTGTTCTCCTCCACTGACAAGGGGTACACTCAGCCCTTAGGAGGTCTGGCCCCTGGTACTAGATCAACAGTACAATCGTACGGCCTGTGTGGCAGAAATGTACTAGCCTCTACCTTATTAAATACCTCTTTGTAGGACTGGTACTCAGCAGGTAAAGAGGTAGAGGTACACAATATCCTGGTAGGTTGCTGGAGGCAAGATTTTGTTAATTGAGAAGACCACAACAGAATATCACAGGTCTGCCAATCAATACTTGGGTTGTGATTCTGCAACCAGGGAAAGCCCAGAATGATAGCATGATGTGGAGAATGTATGACCTGGAACTGCTGTGTCTCTACATGGAATGCCCCTACCCTTATAGATAAAGGATGAGTCTCATGCGTAATGTGTGTCGGCTGTAGGGGTTGGCTGTCAATGGCCTCAATCGCCAACGGATCGGAGCGAGGCAGCAAAGGTTAGAGACAAACTGCCACATCCTAACATCAACAGAGTGGCTATCATTTGGTGGGGGAAGTAAAGATGAACGAGGTGGATTGGCAGAGGATGTAGATACCCTAGAAGGTGATGGTGATGGCGAGCTAGTTGTTTCTCTCGTCATGGAACTTCCAGTCTCTGTCTGGGTTGCTCTATTCTTCCTCCTCTTTGATCTAAGCCTCGCCTCCAGTCAGGGGGGACAGTAATAGTGGTGCTTGATTTTTGTAGTGGGTGTTTGGCTTTAACATGTTTGACATAAATGTCATGGTGTCTGTGTTTCATGTGTGATATCAGGGTGCTTGTGCCAAGGTGTGTTCCCCCCTTTCCTCTTCTCACTGACTTGTCACAAACTGTGCACAACGCCATTGTTGATGACTGCACTGTGCCTGCCCCAAAAGAAAAATAGTCCCACACCCATGATTTAAGAGGGGAGGGAACAGGTGGAGAAAAATGGCCTCTTTCTTTTTGTCCTCCACATTCCCTTTCACTGTCTGTGGCAGCGGATAATGTTACTGCTACTGCCTCAGATTCAGCACTGCAACTAGGACCAGGAGTATTGCTGGCTCCGGCAAGTGGAACCTGACCTAGTGCCACATCACTTGTTGATCCCATTCCCACTGTGTCTACAATGGCCTGTGGTACACTAGCTTGCTCCTCAGCATCATGCTGTCCTTGCAACTCTGATCAGAAGGAATTAGAGCAGTTGCAAATTCCTCAAATTTCAAAATCTCACTGCTAGTGGTGGGGGTGATGCCCATCCACACTCCTGTCTCCCATTACTTCTCAGTTTCTGCTAAAATGGCCATCAATGTCTCTTCCACCCCAGCTTCTACACTATCATCACCACCACCACCACTAGCCCCTACGTGCTTTTTCTCTATTACAGATATCTCACTACTGCTTGGAGGAGGTGATGGGCAATGTGACAGAGGGTCCCCTAATGTCACACTTGCCATTTCTTGGTGACATGAAGAAGGCAGACTGGCAGCAGTAGCAGTAGGGACAGGCAGCTGATATGTGCTCCTGTTGGCCTTAGTCTTCAGGATCCTGTTCCACCTGGAAACTTTAGTGAAAGGAAAGGGAGGACTCCCAGGGTCAGAGGAATGGTGTGTGCTCCCTGGACTGCTAGTCTGGACACTCTCAAATGTTTCCACTACCACTCCAGCTGCTTCACCATTACTGCTACTACTACTAACACCAACCACATAAAGTTCAGCCTCAGAGTCTTCCTCGTCAGTCTCAGAGTCACTAGTAATATGAGGATATTGTTGTTGATTACTCCCTCCTTCACTCCTAACGCTAAAAAGCTGCTGGACCTTAGTAGTAGTAGTAGTACTAGCACTAGCGAGACTGCTTGCGAATAGCAAATGTGATTTTGGGTCCCTTGTTGTCACACTTGGCATCATCTCCCCCCCGAGTACTACAGGACAAACTAGCAGTAGGCACAGCAAGTATTGGTGGCAGCACGTTCAGCACTATCAGCAGGTACAGCACTGGTAGCAACAGAGGCAGCACATCTGGCAGCAGGTACAGCAATGGTGGCTGCAGATACAGCACTGGTGGCAGCAGGGGCAGCACTAGTGGCAGCAGGTACAGCATTAGTGGCAGCAGAGGCAGAACATCAGGGAGCAGGTACGGCATTAGTGGCAGCAGGTCTGGCAGCAGGTACAGCAATGGTGGCTGCAGGTACAGCAATGGTGGCACTGGCAGCAGGAGCAGTACGTCTTGCAGCAGGCACAGGCAGATGACCTGTCCTGCTCTAACTAGTACTATCCTTTTCTCCCTCCCTTCCCACTCCCTTTTCTCCCTCCCTTCCCATTCACTTTTCTCCTTCCCTTCCCATTAAATTCCCCAAGATCTCTTGGGGTGATTTAGGGAGACTGGACAGCCAGGCCCGGATTTCTGAATAGGCAGACAAGGCACGTGCCTAGGGCGCCAGGCGTTGTTGTGCCTAGGGGCGCCTGAGATGTAAATCCGGCCTGTGGACAGCATTGGTTCAGTACTGCAAGTCACTTCCTCCTCCTCGTCAGACTCAGTGGACACATAACAAGGGTCCTTACGGTTCCTCAGTTTACTACATATAGTGATAGCAGTCACTATGAGCCTCTCCTGTTCAACTTAACAAATAATTCACAGCAGAACAGAACAGCATGTCTTCCTCGCTCTGTAGCTGCTTCTATTATATTTCACTTCCTGGAATCCATCACTTTTTTATAGCGAAAAAGCAAAAACCATGTAAATCAATGTGCAGAAATGTTCTAACCACTGAACAATTGGTGGGGAGTTTTGGTCAAAGGGTGAAAAATGTGGAAATTTTACTCACTGTTTTAACCCCTTAAGGACCAGCCGTTCACATACTTTGCAGTCTCTTAAGGACCACGGAGCATTTTTTTTTTTGTGCGATACGATTCCGGATTCCCTGAACGGCGTGCAGCACCTTAAGGTGTTAAAAGTGGACAATAACATGATTTTTGAGGAATTTCTCGTGGGAACACTGCGAAAAGTTTTGCCATCCCTAGTGGTAGTCCAAAAACTGACAGTAGCCATGGTTGCAGCAGTGTGTGCAATAAAATATGCTGATCCATCTTCTCCTGAGGAGGATGCAGTCCCACCAAAAGTTCCATCACCACCACCACCAGTATTATTAATAAACCATCTAAAAACACTGAAGACAACGAGTCAACTGCTGATGGGATAAAGAAAGAACAAACTGCTGCATCTGACAGTGAGATAAGTACAAAAACACTTGTCCTGAAAGTAGCAGCAAACATTGTGAAAGAAAAAGTAAAAAGAAATTGTTTTCCCGCAACAAATTCCACATGTCCAATAAAAAAACAAAATGGTGAGTTGAAAATATTTAAAGCAGTAAAAAAATGATCCATTTTGACTGTAAAAGGAACATATTATTTGTGGGTTTTTTAGAAAAACACTAAGGAAATTGTGAAAAATGATTTGCCACAAATGCAAATCAACCCCATTATACTAAATGAAATTGATGTTTAGGGAAAAAATATCAAGAAATAGTAAAAATATCAAGAACTTCTTTTGAATTGTTGGCTAATTAATTAAAATTAATATACCAATTGTAGATTCTGTTTAAGAATTTAATCTTCAGTATTTTTATAATTTAAGCCTTGTTTTTAACTTACCTTAATCACAATGCTTGCAAAAGCATATGGAAGCAGAAATGCTTTTTGTGGAACAGATTTTAACTTATTGAGCATTTATTCAGGTACATCATCTGATAAACAGGAAAAAAGCAAAATTACACTAATACAGGCCATTCAGTCTGAAACACTTGGACCAAAGTAATTATGTTGACCAATTTCCATTTCTATGTTTTACTAATATGGTTATTTTTTTAGGATTAGTGGAGTTCTTAGGCATTTGAATGAAAAACTAGATGACCTTTACAAATAATATTGTTTGCTAAAAAAATATAATCTTTTCATTAAAATGCAGTAAAGTCCTTAAGAACTAATTGATTTGCTTCCATGTTGTACATAATCCATAGCTGTTTTTGTCATTATAATTTCACATTTAGTTTAAGAAGGTTAAGCCTTCTTATTTTTAATGCCAAGACACATTAGAATAACTCAGAAAACAGAATGGTATAGAGACATAGAGTGTATAGAAAAATGTAGCAGTATTGCAGCCATTGGCATAAAAGTGATTATTATGCAACGTTTAAAGCTCCCTTTTTAACCACAGGTTACATTTTCAAGTAGTATTACAAAGCTAGAATGAAAAGCTGCCTTCAAAGGAAACATGCCATAGTTTTTATGGTTTGCTTTTTAGATGTTTAAGAATTGAGAAATTATTAAAGTTACTTATATTATGTCAGTGGCACCACATTGGCATACTTATAGGGATCTGACCTATTAAAAGTTGTTTTATGTATTCAAATTTTAAGCAAAATTAAAACTGATAAAAGGTAATGTTCTTTTCTGCTATGAGGTCTTATTTTCCTTTCACAATATATAGAAGCTAATTTGAATATAAAAGAGCCCCCTCTTTTACAAATCAAGTGGAATTGAAAGTATACAGTAAAGAATTACATATTTACATAGTAGTTTAGGTTGATGGACTTGCGTCCATCAGTTTCAACCCTTTTCCTATTCTTGTTAATGCTGTTGATTCAAAAGAAGGCAAAAAGCCCCTTATTTCAGCAAAAATTAATTATAGTTTAAAATTGTCACAATCGGCGCCGTCCTTGCCAGTAGCTTGACTGGCTTCAGGATGGCTGGGTGCATGCACGTGTTTCCGCGTATGTGCAGTTGAATGAATTGACGTTGGTCGTCTCACCGACATCATTTACTGGGCGCCCAGCTTCCATTTAAGCTGACGGGAACCAGGACTCAGCGCTCAGTTGTCGCTTGAGTCCCGGGTGGTTCGTTAACTGCAATGTGCATCCCACTTTCCAGCCTGCGTTTTAGGCTCTCCAGTCTTCTCCAGCCCAAACCTGTGCCTTTCAGCCCAGCCAGCACCCTTCAGCAAGCCTGTTCCTTCTAGGACAGCCAGTGTCCTTCAGCCAAGCCTGTTCATTCCTGGCCTGCCAGCAGCCTTCAGCCAAACCTGTGCCTCCCTGGCCTGCCAGCAGCGTCAGCAGCCTTCAGCCAAACCTGTGCCTCCCTGGCCTACCAGCAGCTTAAGCAGCCTTCAGCCAAGCCTGTCCATTCCAGGCCTGCCAGCATCCTCCAGTGACCCTCTCTCTGTTCTCTTCTCTGCATCTCACATACCTTCAGGTACTGACTCTTGGACTTGCTCTATCTCAGCCTGCCTTGACCTCTGGCTTATTATCCTGGACTTGCTCTATCTCAGCCTGCCCTGACCTCTGGCTTATTATCCTGAAATAGGCTTCAGCAAGCTAACACTCTTACAGTAACAACTGAGCCAATTGTTATGGTTGTTAGAAGCTCTAAATACCCTGGGCAGTCAGGTATCCGCCCTCACTACTTCTGTACAGGAGTTACAGGCCAACCAAACTCATCTTCAAGAGCAACTACAGGACCTTCAACCAGACATAGCCCAAGCAGCAGGAGGTCTTACACCACCACTTCCTGGTCCGGAAATGAATGCTGTTCCGGAACCTCGGGTTCCCCTGCTTGAAAGATTTTATGGGGATAGATCCTGGTACGGGTCTTTCATCACTGCATGTGAACTTTGGTTTTCAATCAATCCACGCACCTATGCTTCTGACTTCACCAAAATACGTACTACCATCACATTGTTAGGAGGAGAACCACAGGACTGGTCCCATCATCTGTTACAGACCATCAGTCCTATATTAAATACATGGCAGGCTTTCCGTCAGGCTATGGATTCACTATATAATGACCTTTTCAAAACGGACTCTGCCCAAGTAGCATTAAGGTCTCTGACTCAAGGCAGATGCCCAGTTGAGGACTATGTTGCAGATTTCTGTCGTCTCTCCATTGATTCCAAGTGGGGTGAAGCTGCATTTATGGATCAGTTTCGTCTGGGTCTATCTTAAAGCCTGAAGAATGAACTGGTTCGGGTACCTATACCAGTTACAATGGACAAATTTACTCATCTCTCCATACAAATTGACCATCGCCTGAGAGAACGTTCTGCTACTTCTTCTCCTCCCCATCGTACTCCAACTTCATCTCAAAAGCCTACTACTGTTACCACCACAGAGGAACCTATGCAGTTAGGTGTTCTACGAGGACCTCTATCTAAAGCTGAACTGGACCGTAGATGACTTCTTAATCTTTGCCTCTATTGTGGAAAAGGAGGTCACCATCTCAGGACCTGCGATACCAGACCATGGCCTTCCCAAGGTAGGCATTTTTTACCTGCAACATCATCCGCTCCTATTCTGTTGCCCACTCGTTCTTACTTATCCCTCTCTGTTATTCTACAGTGGAATATACAGCAGAGTGATTTGTCGGCCATCATTGACTCTGGAGCCAGTAGTTGCTTCCTGAGCCTGGAGACAGCTAAATCCTTGGGCACACCCATCCAACGCAAAACTCAAATACTCATGCTTCAAATGGCTGATGCAAGTTATCTAAAATCAGGTCCCATTCTTTATGAGACCTTACCTATGTATCTTCTTACTGTTGTAAATCATAAAGAAGAAATTAAATTTGAAGTTATTCCATCTCTTTTGTTTCCTCTTATTTTGGGTCTTCCTTGGTTACAAATTCATGACCCCCATATTGAGTGGTCTTCCAAAACTGTAACCTTTCTTTCTACCTATAGTAAAGAGAAATGTCTTCTCAAAGCAGAGCCTACACTTTTGACCTGTGTTACAACTTCATCTATACCCATAGCCTATTCAGGATTTTTCAGATGTCTTCAACAAAAAAGGAGCTGACCTTCTTCCCCCTCATAGGCCATATGATTGTCCCATTGAACTCCTCTCCGGATCAACCATACCCTATGGACATATATATCCTCTGTCTGGACCAGAACTGCAATATCTTAAAGAATACATATCCGAAAACTTGGAGAAAGGGTTTATTCGACCTTCCACTTCTCCAGCTGGAGCTGGAATTTTCTTTGTACCCAAGAAAGATGGTGGTCTACGCCCCTGCATAGACTATCGGGAACTTAATGCCATTACCATAAAAAATAGCTATCCATTACCACTAGTTCCAGAATTGTTTGAACGCATGTCAACTGCTAAAATCTTCACAAAAATCGATCTACGAGGGGTTCATAACTTGGTTCACATCCGTAAAGGAGACAAATGGAAGACCGCCTTCCGAACCAGATATGGACACTTTGAGTACATCATGATGCCCTTCGGATTATGCAACGCTCCTGCAACATTTCAACATTTTGTAAACTATGTTTTCCAGGATCTACTGGACCAGTTTGTTGTCATATATTTAGATGACATTCTTATCTTCTCACATTCATTACAAGAACATCGAAGTCATGTCAGGAGGGTGTTATCTAGGCTTCGCACACATGGTTTGTACGCTAAGTTGGAGAAATGTTCTTTTGAAGTACCTGAAATTGAATTCCTAGGTTTTCTTGTTTCTCCAGGACAGTTAAAGATGGATCTCCGTAAGATAACAGCTATTCTGAAATGGCCCATATCATCTGACAAGAAGGCAATCCAGAGGTTCGTTGGTTTTTCCAACTTCTACCGACGCTTTATCCGGGATTTCTCAAAATTGATCTCACCACTCACATGTTTAACCAAGAAAGATGTCAGTTTCCACTGGACTTCTGAAGCCCAACAAGCTTTTGACCATTTGAAAATTCACTTTACACAGGCACCTATTCTACAACAACCTTTCTTTTTGGAAGTAGATGCTTCTAACATATGGGCGATAAAGATCATTTACATCCAGTAGCCTACTACTCCAGACGTCTTATATCCGGCGAACAAAATTATGATGTGTGAGATAAGGAATTGCTTGCTATCAAGTGCGCTTTGGAAGAATGGAGACACCTACTGGAGGGTTCAGAATATCCTATTACAATATAAACAGATCACAGAAATTTGGAATATCTCCGATCAACCCGCAGACTACGACCTCGTCAAGCCAGGAGGGCAATGTTCTTCGCACGATTCCAACTGCACATCACCTATAGACCTGGCTCAAAAAATCTTAAAGCAGATGCTTTATCCAGGATGTATACACTACCATCCAATACTACTAAGCTTCCTGATACAATTTTGCAACCACATCAATTCCTCCTCATCAGTACAGACGTACTGGAACGTATTAAACAAACTACCACTCCTTCTTCTCGTTTGATACAACTACATGCTTTAACCTTCACTGACGGCTTATTGTACAAACAAGATACAGTCTTTGTCCCTGAATCTGTCAGTCAAGAGGTTCTTCACCAGTTTCACGACCTTCCTGTTGCTGGTCATGGAGGAATCCAAAAGACCCTAGAAGCTATTCAGCGATATTTCTGGTGGCCGAACTTAAAGCAGGATGTCAATTGCTACGTATCCTCTTGTGATACATGTGCCAGAGCTAAAAGCCAACACACCAAACCATCCGGTCTACTCCATCCTTTACCTGTGCCATCTGGTCCTTGGAGTGATGTAACAATTGATTTCATTGTGGATTTACCAGGTGCAAACCAACATAATACCATCATGGTAGTAGTCGATCGATTTACAAAGATGGCTCATTTCATCCCAAGCAAGAGACTACCTTCAGCCAGCCGAACCGCTTCTTTGTATCTACAGGAGATCTTCCGTCTTCATGGAGTACCATAATCCATTACTCCAGACAGAGGTACTCAGTTCACATAAAAATTTTGGAGAGCATTTTATACCGGTCTTCAAATTACCAGCAACCTATCTTCAGGATATCATCCACAAAAGAATGGGCAGACAGAAAGGACCAATCAGACGTTGGAACAGTACCTACGTTGCTTCTCTTCTCACTTACAAGATAATTGGTACCACTTACTCCCCATGGCAGAATTTGCTTACAATAATCATGATCACAATACTCTAAAAAACTCTCCTTTCTTGGCCAACTATGTATACCACCTGGTAGACTTACCGGGACTCACTCCCACAACTCCAGTCCCAGAGGCTAATCAACAAATACAACAGTTACAATAGTCTCATCATGTATTAGGTCAAATTCTGAGATCTGCACAACAAGAATATAAACGATACACTGATAAACACAGACAAAGAGGACCTGAACTACAAATAGGGCATAAAGTATGGCTGTCTTCTTCACATGTTCGTCTATCTTGTCCCACCAAAAAATCGGGGCCTCGCTTCTTGGAACCTTTTCCTATCTCTCAAGTCATTAATCCAGTAGCATATTGTCTGTCACTACCTGCTTCATACCGGATTCATCCAACCTTCCACATCTCTCAATTAAAGAAATGGATTCCCAGTCCATTTCCTGGCCGAGAACCTTCTAGACCTCCTCCTGTTTCCATTGCAGACCCTGAAGAGTTCGAGGTTGAGGAGATTCTGGACTCTCGTTTTCGACGTGGCTATCTGAAATACCTGGTGCATTGGAAGGGGTACGGCCCAGAAAACCGCTCCTGGGAACCTGTGGGCAACTTCAACACATCGTCCTGTATTCGTGCCTTCCATCGGACTCACCCAGATCGCCCTGCTGACCTGACCACTCGGAGGCTGGTCGTAAAGGGGGGGAACTGTCACTATCGGAGCCGTCCTTGCCAGTTGCTTAACTGGCTTCAGGACAGCTGGGCTCATGCGCGAGTTTCCGCGCATGCGCAGTTGAACGAATTGACGTTGTTCGTCACACCGTCGTCATTTACTAGGCCCCCGGCTTCCATTTAAGCCAGCGGGAACCGGGACTCAGCATTCAGTTGTCGCTTGAGTCCCGGGAGGTTCGTTAGCCGCAGTGTGCATCCCACTTTCCAGCCTGCGTTTTAGGCTCTTCAGTCTCCTCCAGCCCAAACCTGTGCCTTTCAGCCCAGCCAGCAGCCTTCAGCAAGCCTGTTCCTTCTAGGACAGCCAGTGTCCTCCAGCCAAGCCTGTTCATTCCTGGCCTGCCAGCAGCCTTCAGCCAAACCTGTGCCTCCCTGGCCTGCCAGCAGCTTCAGCAGCCTTCAGCCAAGCCTGTGCCTCCCTGGCCTACCAGCAGCTTCAGCAGCCTTCAGCCAAGCCTGTCCATTCCAGGCCTGCCAGCATCCTCCAGTGACCCTCTCTCTGATCTCTTCTCTGCATCTCACATACCTTCAGGTACTGACTCTGGCTTATTATCCTGGACTTGCTCTATCTCAGCCTGCCCTGACCTCTGGCTTATTATTCTGGACTTGCTCTATCTCAGCCTGCCCTGACCTCTGGCTTATTATCCTGGACTTGCATTATCTCAGCCTGCCCTGACCTCTGGCTTGTTATACTGGACTTGCATTATCTCAGCCTGCCCTGACCTCTGGCCTGTTATACTGGACTTGCATTATCTCCGTCTGCCCTGACCTCTGGCCTGTTATACTGGACTTGCTCTATCTCAAGTGATCTATCCTTGGCCTACTATTTCTATTTTTATAGTTACCCTGCATTCTGGGTTCTTTACCTGCCTGCTTCAGAACATATAGCTTCCTGGTAACCTCTGGGTGGCTCCTCCCACCCAGAGATAGACTTCAGCAAGCTAACACTCTTACAAAAATGTAGAACATTGTTCACCGTTAAAGAGTATGTAATAATGACAATAACAAAATTATTCTTTTTTTACCCTTTATACAGAGATAGATAGATAGATAGATAGATAGATAGATAGATAGATAGATAGATAGATAGATTCCAAAGGTGAATAAAGTTTGTTGAATACTCTACATTTTGGTCCACACATAGACCATTCTCAAAATCTTGTTTAAATATTAACAACATAATGTGAAAATAGAAAAAAAAAGACAAATTAGAAAGAAAAAAAAATGTCTGTACATATTCCTGACAATTGCAATATGTTTACCATGGATTTTCAATCCTTATACATAGTCATCCCTTTGGAATAAGAATTGTAGGCAGAAAGAAATGCTCTCATTAAACACAATAACTCTTCTTATCCACCCACTGAATTTATGAGGCAATTACTAGTAAATTCTTCAGATTTAAACATTCATATTACCTGGTACTTTTGCTAATGTCTTCATGGAACAGTATGAAACTGAGCATATTTTTGACACATATTCCCAATACATGTTGATGTCATTTTCAATACATAGATGATCTGTTTTTCATCTAGACAGACACCTGCACACCTCTAACAGACTGCATTCATGATCTTATCTCCAGCAACATTGGGTTTATGGTAGAGTACAGTACATTTCTAGGCATTTCAATTTTCTGCTCAGGTACCTATCTTGATACTACAAAGTTTAGTAAACCTACTGATACCAACACAATATTACATTACAGTAACTTTCCCCCTAAACATGCACAGGAAGGGATACCTTATTTGCAGAAGCACAGGATTAAGAGACATAATACCAATGAGCTCCAAGCAATAATACAGATCCAAGAAATATCCACACTATTAGAAGCCAGGGGTTAATGAACATTAAGGCCTCAGAGCAAGCTGTCAGAAACAAATTGATCCACAACTAAACCAAGACACAGCTAACGTGATTCCCCACCCCCTGTACTTATACTACTAGAACCATAGCTATTTCTGCCTTTTCTCTAGGATCACAGAAAATTTGTGAAAATTCTTCTATTTCTTTCTTATGTTACTCAATGAGACGAAACTTCTAACTACTATCTAAACCCATAATTTCTTGCACTGTGGTGTATTTTAGAAGAAAAGCAGAGTTAAGGAGACAGTGAGAGAGATAAAAAATAAAGTGTTTACTTAGTGGCTTATTGTGCTGGCTGACACTATGACCACCAACACTGTTTGAAAAAAAAGAGAAGCTTGATGAACCCTGTGGCTAGTGGCCCTGAAGAGGAAGATTAATTGGCAGGGATGGGGAAAAAAATCATGTTTTTTTCCCTCAGTAACTTTTGCAGAATACATATGGTTTTCCGTTTTCCCACAGTAAATTTTGAGAAACCCATAGATTTTCTGTCATTTTGGTAAGACCACAGAAAATCTTGAGCAAGTGGTTCAATTTCCTGCCTATATTATTTTGATGGGTAATTATAATAATAATAACTTGTATAATTTCCCACACTGTAGTGTGATGTATTTGAAGAAGATAGATTGAGAGTGATTCATAGTGCTGACTATGACTACTACGACTGTGATAAAAAAAAAAGAGAGAGAAGCTGGATGGACCCTTAGGCTGACTCTGAGGAGGAGAAGTCAGCCTCAAACACTAGCAGTGGCACCTCCAGTGTTAAAGGGACTGGAAGCCCACATTCCCCAGACCCTATGAGGCCAGGTCCCCCAACATTGTCGCTCCCTTGTGATCTGGGGGAGGTGAGAGGGATAGTGCGCCACAGTTTGAGTATGGTGGCCATCATGGGATGGGCTTCAAGCATCAATATGGGACAAAGGCCCGCTCCAATTGCCACCATTTATCATGTGTCAAGGATCAGTATTTGGGTGTCCAAATGTCCAGACCCTAATGTAGTTGGAGAGTGGTGCTGGGGAGAGTAGTTTGAAAAGTTTGACAGTGGCACCTATCCCTTGCTGAGGCCAAAGCCAGATAAAGCTGCTGGGTGTGAAGCCAGATGTCCGATCCCGGTTGAGCCGGGACCCTGACCAGGATGGGAACAGATGCACAACGATGTGGGTCTCAAACAAAGGACCCAGTGAGGACCCCAGATGCAGACCCTCTAAACCCACGCTGAACCGAAAAGGATCAGACCAAGATAGCAGGCTGAGACTTTTTAAGGTTCGCCAGTAGGGCAATAAAGACTAGCCCTTTTAATGTAGCTGGCTGGGACTGCTAATGGTTCACCCAAAACACATAAGGAATATCTCTCACCATACAGTGGTGAAAGAGATGGAGTAGGACAGCAATGACAAGTGTGAAAGACTTCCAAACATGGTTTGAACTAAATAAGGCTAGGTTCGACAAAACTCTAATAACCCCAGAGATAGTGGAGCATTACCGCCACCAAGTATTCGACTAATACTAGTATGACTTCTACACCAAAAGTACCCAAAGGAATATAGGGCAACAAAGACAAGGTATCAAATCAACAAGGAGGATAAATATACTCACCCCTGCTACATCTGACACCTAGGCTAGGACCACAGCTCTAGTAGAGCACCCCCTGAACTCTATGAGATGGGACCCCTCTCTCTGTCTTCTTCTGTTATTGACAGCTGGAGATATCACTCCAAATCCTGGCTCCCTCTCCATTCGCAAACCCTCTACCTCCAGACAATATAGGAACAATTCAAACATAATCACCATTCCATGTCTTCAGCCACAATTGTTCCCTTTCCCTGTGCTCTCTGGACAGCTTGTTACCTTACTAATAAATATAACACTGTGCATGATCTCTTTTTCTTAATCTTCCTAAATGTACTTGTTCCAACAGAAACCTGGCTGCTTCAATCCGACTCTGCTTTAGAGGAAGCAATCTCTTATGGTGATCTCTCCTTCTCTCACACGCCAGGCCAGACTTGACATGGGAGAGGCATGGGATTGCTACTCTCTAAACAATGCCGTTAAAAAAACACTTTCTGCCAACACACTTACTCTGCTTCTCATCTTTTGAGCTGCATGCTGTCCATATTTTTACTCCTGCCTCTCTTTCCTGCTGAATTATCTGAACTGTACTGTTAAAAATTAACAAGAGGCAAATATTGTTTAAAATACCTTATATTGGCTAACTAAGCAGATTTAGAATGCAACAGGCATGTTGAGGAAGAAACCTAAGGTCTTGAAAGCTTGCATTCTAAATCTGCTTAGTTAGCCAATAAAAGGTATTAAAAACAATATTTGCCTCCTGTATTTCTACAGCTAACACGGTACCAACTCTCAAAAATTAACAATGCAGTCAAGTCAGGAAAGAAAGAAAGCTGCTGCTGAAATTTTGATGCTAGCTATGTGGCCAGGCAGATAGACAGGAAAATAGGGAGAGAAGTGCAGCCAAGGGCTGGCAGGGAAGGATGTAGGGAAAGGATGTGGGTTGTCATCTTGCAGCAGCTGGAGCGGCTCAAGTTACCGATCCCAGCTACCAGACAGCAGGTTAAGGTTGGGGGGTCAGTAAAAACTATATGTGGTTCTAAGGTTACAGTGGGAAAATGCTGGGTGTCAGTGAGAGTGGTTCTACAGATACTGTTGGACAAGGATAGAGTGGTTAGTATTTGTACTTCTATGGCTACCAGTGCAGTGGGACAAGGCTGGGAGTCAGAATATATGGTTCTGTGGCTATCGTGGGACAAAGCAGGGGGTCAGTATGTGTGGATGTCGTAAAGTGGAACAAGGCTTTGGATTGCAGCGGAAAAATTAAAAAAGCACACTGTTGCGGGAATTCATGAAAAAAATGAAAAGTGAGGTTTTTCTCAATTTTCCCTTTTTGAGTGAAAGTTTTTAGTGACCCCTAGTGCTGATAATGATGAGGTTTATGACTAAGACAGTGAAATGAGAGCTTTCTTAGCTCAAACAAGAATAAAAGAGAGATATTTAAATGTTAAAAGGTATCATCAGCAGTGACATTGTAGTGTTATATAATTTAGTTCCTGCTGAGTCATATGATTCTGAGCATCAAATATCACAGGGTCATGTTGATGTTTCCACCATGTCCATGAGTAGTAGTAGTAGTAGTAGTAATATTGGTGGTGGCATTGGGACTGGGATCATCATCCCCAAAAACTGTGGTGGTAGAACTAGCACCAGCAGTAATATGGAACAGAAGTTGGTGATTCCTATTCCTACTGCTGAGGTAGCAGCAGCAACACAACAATCCAGCACCAATTCAGGTGCATCAGGGAGGAAGGTGTCTAGTCCTTATCCACCATTTCCCCTGAAATATGGTTGTGGGACAATTTTTCTTTGAAGGCATCAACTGCGCATTATCATTAACTTTACTGTGCACTGTGTATTCAAATGTTATGGAGAGTGGGGGGAGGAGGCATCATGCCTTTGCACATCTGCTATAACTAAGCACATGCAATATAACCATAACCACCCTGAGGTTTATGTTAAACTGTGTATCCTGTCCCCAATTACAACAATATGCCCCCAAATCCCAAACTAAAATGCCATCAGGCAACTGCCTATAATCCCAGAATGTTAATGTTGATCTCCATCTGTCTCATTGTATGCTAGACTCCAGGGTCAGGCATCAGACAGTGTTTCTGCAGATGTGAGACTACGGCAAGATGTGTCTACATATTAAAGGTATAGCAGGATATTTAGGATTCAAGGTATAATTGCTCATAATCCATGCTGTTGAATATGCGCACAGGTCATTGAATGAAGGGTCAGTTATTTTTATTAATTGATTAGTTATGAGTCATAACCCATAGGATATGGGAAGTGTCATCCACCACCACACCAGACCTCAGTCTACCAGTCCGTGACCAGCTGGAACAAAACATTTTTCAAGGCTTGCCTTGCCATCAGCCTGCTCTAAATGCTAACAATTTTTTCAAGGATATGTTGCCATAGGCCTCAGCCTGCTAACATTTTTTTCTTTTCTTTCATGTAAAAGGCTATGCAAAACATGTTCTAAAGGTTTTACTTTTAATTATTTTTAATGTTTTTGCAAAGGATAACCAATGTGTAAGTCATTGTTATCATTGTTTACGTTGATAGCTGAGAAAAAAATGTTTTGAAAGGCCTTATGGCTAACCCATTAAAACCTTTCAGAAGTTCCAATTTGTTTATATTGGCATACCAGTTGTTAACTGAGTAAGCTTGGATAAATAATAATCATTTTATAACGGCTTTCCTATGTAAGTTGTGGCTCCACTTTCAGAACATCTCACAATATATTGTACCTATCCTCCCTCTACTGCTGTAGGCCTATTAATAATTTTGGAAAGGTATACTTGCTGTGTATATCACATGAGTGTGTCTAGTCTAAAATGCTCTATGAATTAAAATATGTAACACTATTACTTATGATAGTGTATGTCTAAAATGGAAAGAAAGAAAGTTAAAAAATCCAATATACTAAAGTAATAAAATGGAAGCAGAAGGAATTCCTAAATCTTCCAAAATAAAGACTCATATGTTGTTGAATATTGTATGTGTGTGACTACCGAGTAGAATTCTACATGCTGAGTACTAGGAATCAAAATATAATACTTTTAGTAGTTTAGTTTTAAAATAATGTTAACAAACAACATACACCTTAATGATGACACTGAATTATTATAATATTCTAAAACATAAAGATAACTGCATAATAAAAGGATGAATATGATGATGATAGGACAGGCAGTCAATCCATTTTTTTTCATGAGCTAGCTGAACTTCTTTCACGGACATATATACTTTGCAGATTGACACTCGTGACACAGACAAGTACAACACCCAGGAGAAGAGGGACCTGCATATTATTGACTATCCTTTTCCTTTTTTTGTAGACCATGGCTGCCCAAGTTTAGTCCACAAGGGCCACCAACAGGTCAGGATTTAAGGATTTCCATGACTAAGCACAGTTGAGTTAATTAGTGGCTCATTCCTTTTGTCACTGTTCCACAGAGATGTTCAGGAGTCAGTACGGTAGAGTTAAATGCAATTCATTAAAATATAGGTAAGATAGTACACAATCGTAATATAGCAAGAACAAGCAGAGGGTCACAAGCCAGCAAGCACTGCTATCAGAAATAGTAGGCTGCCAAGATTGACCACACTGCTGGAGACTAGGCCTCAGCCACTGGTAGTCTCTGCTGGAACAAGGAGCAGGAAGTGGAACGGAACAGGAACAGGAACACAGGATCTTGATCCGATGTAGTGAGGAGGCTACCTGACTCACACCTGCAGTCAGAAATGTAGCAGAGGATACCTGACTTAAGCTTGCAGTCAGTATGGAGAAAGCGGAAGCTTGACTCATGCCTGCAGTCAGTTTAATAACTAGTCAACTAGAGCCCCAGGTCCGCACCAGATTGGGTGTCTGCTAGGTAAAGGGGAATAACAAGAGAATAGTCAGACAGAGCCACAGGACAGCACCGGAGAGGGTAGTCAGACAAGCCAGGTCATACACAGTTCTGGTAGTCAGCCAGAGCCACAGGTCTGCACCAGATTGGGTGTCCACTGTTAGGATAAGGCAGGAGAATAGTCAGACAGAGCCACAGGTCAGCACCAGATTGGATGGTCAGACAAGCCAGATCATACACAGAGCCCAAGGACACAGAACTGCTTTGTACAACAACACAAGGGCAACTGAGTCAGGACTCAGACTGCCCTTTAAACCCCTCCTCAGAAAGTAGGTAGTAGGAGACTACAGGAAGCATGGTATAAAACAGAGGCCTGCTTCACTCTGAAGCCTTGCGCCTGCAGATCAGGGCCGGTGCAAGGATTTTTGTATACACAGGTGAAGGTGCATTTTGATGCCCCCCCCGACCCAGACAAAATCCCCTGCCCCCGCCAACATATTCATCTCCACACTCTGCTCACCTCCACACTGCCCACCCCAGCCTCCTCCCTCCTCCACATTGCCCACCTCCACACACTGTCCACACTGCCCAACTCACCCTAAGCACACACACTCTCTCTCTGACTAAGCACACACACACACACACACTTTCTCTCTCTCGCTCTGATTAAGCACACACATACTCACTCTCTCTCTCAGACTAAGCACACACTCTCTCTCTCTCTCAGACTAAGCACAACTCTCTCTCTCAGACTAAGTTCACACATACTCACACTCTCTCTCAGACTAAGCACACTCTCTCTCTCAGACTAAGGGGAGTTGACCTACCAGACTTCTGGAAATACTAAGTTGCCTCCAGTCTGACTGCTTTTGACAGCTCCAGTGTCAACCCATTCACCCGCCAACTGGGCATTGATTGACTCCTCACATAGAATAGCGGAACCAAAACAATACCGGACAGAACACTTAACACTTTCACTGCAGTGTACTCTTATTTGCTCGCCCAGGGCACCTCTATATCCACATACAACTACCCCAGAGATTTAAAGGATACTTTGACAGCAGACAGTTTTCCCATGTTTTGTACGTCAGCCTACACATCCCATAATACTCAGCCAGCCAATTGGAAAGAATTTTCCCTATATAAAAGTACGTAGGATTACCATCCATCACACCAAGAGAACGACATGTTTTCCCCCATTCTCCTGACAGTAGGTGGGGTCTGGTCCATAGACATCACTTTACGCATCATCCTAAAGGTCTCTAAGGTTAAAATCAAAAGACTTACTGTTTTCACCTCCCCATTTGGCCAGATCTGTCAGAGACACCAGCTCTCTAGCCAGGGCTGGCCCAAGGCATTATGGTGCCTGGGTCCATGGATGAAATGCTGCCCCCACCCCAAAAAACACCCACTAAAAATGTAAAAAGGGGAAAAATAACATCTTGGTCAGGGCTGAGCAATCATAATCTCATTGTGGAAGGGGCATTGTGGAGATATGGGGGGCAATGTGTGTATCCTGTTAAGCTTATTTTTGTATTGGTAAAAAGGGAAAAAACTGTGGTTAGGCTTGGGCATCATAAAAAATGTCATCTCTGCACTAACATTATGCCCAATCGCTGCCCAATCTCTCTCTATCTGACCACCCTTGCTACCCAATCTCTCTTTATCTGCCCCCATTATGTTAGTGCAGAGATGACATTTTTATGATGCCCAAGCCTAACCTTTTTTTTCCCTTTTTACCAATACAAAAATAAGCTTAACAGGATGCACACATTGCCCCCCATATCTCCACAATGCCCCTTCCACAATACCCCCTTCCTCTCCACATTGCCCCTTCCACAATGCCCCTTCATCTTCACATTGCCCCTTTCACAATGCCCCCTTCGTCTCCACATTGCCCCTTCCACAATGCCCCCTTCATTACCACAATGCTCCCTTCATCTCCACATTGCCCCTTCCACAATGCTCCCTTCATCTCTACATTGCCCCTTCCATAATGCCCTTCATCTCCACAATGCCCCTTCCACAATGCCCCCTTCATCTCCACAATGCCCCTTCATCTCCATCTGTACAGTGCCCCTTCCACAATGCTCCCTTCATCTCCACAATGCCCCCTTCATCTCCACAATGCCCCTTCCACAATGCTCTCTTCATCTCCATATTGCCCCTTCCACAATGCCCTCTTCATCTCCACATTGCCCCTTCCACAATGCCCCCTTCATCTCCACAATGCCCCTTCATCTCTACATTGCCCCTTCCACAATGCTCCCTTCATCTCCACAATGCCCCCTTCATCTCCACAATGCCCCTTCCACAATGCCCCCTTCATCTCCACATTGCCCCTTCATCTCCACATTGCCCCATAAAGCCCCTCCATCTCCCCATTGCCCCTTAAAGCCCCTACATCTCCTCATTGCCCCTTCATCTCCACAATGCCCCTTGATGCCCTACCTTGAGTCCCCGGTGGTCTAGCAGCGTGGCAAGTGATCTGTGCCTCCTCTCGCACAAAGCTGAAGCTTCCACTCACAGTGCTCAGTAATGCAGAGTGTTGGGAGATGATATCATCTCCCAGCATTCTGTATTAACAGAGCACCGGCCGGGAGATCAGCTGGACTGCAGCCCTAGCTGTCAGAGTTTGCGGACTGTAGCGTAAATCAGCGCTCCCTCGTGGCAGATGTATAGCTAAAAAATAAACGGGAAAAAAAAAATTCCAGGCTCCCCACTTTTTGGCAATGTGGAGGCAATGTGGCGATTGGGGGCAATGTGGAGATCAGGGGCAATGTAGAGGCAATGTAGAGATAGGGGGCAATATGGAAATTGGGGCAATGTGGAGATTGGGGCCAATGTGGAGGCAATGTGGAAACTGGGGGCAATGTAGAAGCAATGTGGAGATTGGGGGCAATGTGGAAGAAATGTGGAAATTGGGGGCAATGTGGAGGCAATGTGGAGATTGGGGGCAATAAGGAGGCAATGTGGAGATTGGGGACAATGTGGAGGCAATGTGGAGATTAGGGGCAATGGGGATATATATATATATATATATATATATATATATATACACACACACACACACATATTGACTTGTAGGTGTCAGACACAGGGACCCTGATGTGAGCTGTGATTTATGCTGATCATGACAGATACTAGTGATAGAAATGTATATGTTAATTTATTTTCTTTTTTTTAAGGGCAAGACCTCTGAGGAGAAAAGTAAAAAGAAAATTGTTAGAGACTTCAAAAATCCTAGAGGAATACACAAGTAGTGGGGAAGAAGCAGAGAGCGATGCTGAGGATGACTTAATTACTGATGATGATGTTGATTTAGAGTACATCCCCCTTACAACCTCCTTTTCTTCAGATAAAGATGAAGTTGAAAGTGTGATTACAAGGCCATAAGTAGCTGAGAGGGAAAGGTTCAATCATCTACCACTGAAAAGGAGTGCTAGCACTGAAAAGATCAAATGGAAAGTCTGACTCTGGACATTAAAAATACACAATTATCCTGTAATCAAGTCAAACATTTTTTCTATCATATACTGCTAATCCATACTTTCTGAGTTCTTGTGAAGGAGTCAAACACTTTAAAAAAATATATTTAGTTGCTTGTGGAATGTCAAGATGTTGGCAGTTGACATGATGCAGAGGTTTTAAAGAATTGATATTGTGTTGCACCCTGCTGGCATATCCCAAGTCAGTTTTATTTTTCAAAGATGGCTTTGCCAGTATTGTACAAACAAGTGGATAATGTGATTGGCAAAGGGCCAGAAAGCTCATTCAGCAAGAAATTTCACCTGAAAACAGATATGTTGACAAGTGGGCAAAGTACAGACTATATGACTGCCACTGTTCACTGGGTTATCCTTTTACCAGGCAACAATAGCTTGCAGCATCAGGTCACAGGTGCAGCCAGTGACCTTGCCTCTGCTTCTGGCAGGATTAATGAGAGACAGCATCATGATAGCCTTACTATTGGCATGCCACTTTGTGCAAGCAGAGTTTTGAGAAAATCACACAAAGCTATAAATGTGTTAAGTAAACTAGAGCAGCTTATTGTGGAATGGCTTATACCACGTTGCTTGAAAGCTGGTTTTGTGCCTGCTGATAATCGTTCCAACGTAATAGCTGCTTTGTGAATAAGTTAAATGATGCATGTACCCTGCTTTGCCCATGTGTTAAATGTAGTTTGACTAGAATCTGAAACCCTCAGAGAGATGCTGAATAAGGGCCGCACTCAACATTCCCCCCTTTCTTTACCTCCAACCACCAACCAGAACAACCATTTCCCACACATCCCCCACCCCATTTTCTCCAAAAATCAACACACTGACAACAAGAAAAGGTGGTAAATTGTGAGGTCACAGTTTTATTAAATTGTGATTTTACCTATTTATAGGATCCCAGTAGTATCCTCTCCTTTTCTATGTGAACCCCCAGGGCCCCTAATAGATTGGGTCACTTCTGCACTCAGCCTGTGGCCACAGGAGGTAAAGGGCAAGACCTTTCAGGCAAACCACTGCCTTCCCACTGCTGGTCCCTCTCCATGTCCACCTCCAAACCATACCAGGGGAGGCAAACAAGACCCAAGTGTCAATAAGCCATGACACTACCTACATGCCTCCCCAGTGCTTGATGGCAATCGCCCACCCTTCCTGCAGGCTGACCTGACTGCACAGCACAAGTATGCCCACCCACCATTACCGATTGGCTATGCCGCACTGCCAGGGCCCTGTAAGCACCACACCCGCAAAGGGCCTAAATGGATTTCTACAGTTGACTTCTTCCACCACTTTCTTGGCCTAAGCTGGACCTCCTCAATGGTGCTGCAGCTAGATGACCTGAAAGAAACACAACAAACAGGGAGGGATGGTGGGAAAAAAACAAGTTATTCTGCTCATCTTTGCAGGTAAGCCACATTTCAAACCTAAGCCTCACCCCTTTTTTTGCCATGCAGTGTTCCCTGCCTCCAGCAAGGGAATGGGAGAGAACCCAGTCCTTTGTCTCAGCCTCCTCTTCCCCTTCCTCACTGAAACTAAGACCACCACTGAGGGGAAAGGGGTTTCGGCTCACTGGCCCTTATCTGGCTTTGGGCACCATTATGGAGCCCTCCACCATTTGTTTTGCCTGCAACATCTGTACTAATTTTAGCCACTCTTATAGTGCTAGCAATGCCTTGCATTCCATAAAAGAGCATAGCCACCTGCACCATCACCAGCAGAAAATGGAGGTTCCAACCAGATGAAATACCACCTGCTACAGGATTTGTACAAGCAAAATAACAACATTAGCGAGTATACAATGCAAACTAGAAGGCTTAAGAGGGAGCATCTTTGTCACCTGGGCAATGGCAATTAATGTGTAATCTATGTGAGCTGATTAAACCTTTTGAGGAGGCTACCTTGCTGACTACTTGTGTCAAACTTTAATATGTTAAAAAATGCATAGTCATTCTGTCATTCATCATCAACATCATCCCCACTTCAAAGTCCAAGCCCCACTCAGCCATACACACTAGAGTTGAGTAACCTGCAGCAACAACACGGTTTTTCAACATTCACAACCCTAGCTATGATTAATGCATCTGCTGCTGTTAGAAGTGCAGCAACTTTGACACCTCATAGTAGTACAATTTCAGCATCATCTAGCCCCAGGGTTAGTACTAGTCCCTCAGGAAACGTCAGTCCATGAGGCCCACATTATGGAGATTATTCACTCATGATACAAAAGCTAAACATGTTGCTATCTGTTTTCTGTGTAAAAAGCATGTGAGAAGTGGGAAAGCAGACTCACACATAGGCATCACTTCACTGAGATCCCACCTGAAGCACAACCACAGGTCTTACTGGGAGGCACATCATCAACATATCAGAGGTGCCACAACTAGCAGAAGCAGAAGCACTCCTAAATGTTCCCAGGGCACTGGGTAGATAATAGAAATAATGATGTTGATGTGTCAAAGAGTATGCCAAGAGTTTGTTTATTTGAAATAACACATATGGCCACTGATACAGAGGAGTATGACTCTATGTTTTCTGTAGGAGAATGACAAGAGTCATAGACTGCTTACACATGCTGCTGCCATCTCCATCACCTGGGCAATAGCAATTAATGTGTGTTGTATGTGAGCTGCTGACACCTTTTGAGGAGGCAACCATGCTGGTTCGCTGTGTAGGGGCAGCAATTAGCAAAATTCCTAAACTGATATATTTCTTGCAGGAAAAACTGAGGAGTATAGCTGAGTAATCTTATCATAATGACAACACAGACTTGTACCAGCTGGTCAAGGATGTTAACATGCTTTGGGTAACATAACATATCAGAATTTCTGTCAAAGCGTGATCAGTCTGTCCCAACAAGTCATGATCAGCAGAATCTCAAAGGGGAATAGGAATATAAAGATATTCTTATAGACTGATTGGAGGGTTGCATTGTGGGGGATGAGAGAAAGAAAGTCAGTGCCAAAAAACTAGTAGAAAGCATAGTGGAAAGGAAATCAGAAAAAGGTTTAAACCAGCAGCAGGAGCACCAACAACATCAACAAGACCATGCCAGTCCCAACATATTTCTGAACACGTCATCATCATCACAAGAAGCAATTCATGGGTCTTGGGGGCAGAAGTCAAACATTTGTGGTGGTGGTGGTGTCACATTTCTATGGGACTTGCCCCAAAACATGGGCTGGTAACTGATAGACAGGAAAGTAGTATAGTTACTAGGAGTGGTCCAGTTTGCATGTGAGGTAGTTTGAGCATACTTGCAGTATAGCTATATTCTCACAGAAACAATGACCTGACACACTACTGACAAACAACACAAAGTGTGTGGCAGGCACTGACAAGTACTGCCATGGAAATCCTTAGTTACACACCAGTAAGAGTGGAGTATGAGCGGGTTCTTAATACAGAGGGTTACATTGTAAAGGACATGGCTATCAAATAGCAGTGTTGGGAGACTAACATTTTTAAAAATTAACCAACATCCTATAAAATCTTAGTATTAGGTAGGAGAGGTGGCCAAAACAACAACTGACAGGGAAACATTTGGAACATGTACTATTAACAGCAGCACATAGGATGAGGATGAGGGATGTGAAGTGTTGCTACCATCTACCACTATTGGGGCCACTGCTATGACCACTGATAAATGTTTTTCAATAATCTTAGAATAATGCAAACTTAATCCTTTGTTTTGCTCTTCTGTTTTGTAGATATTTTATGTTGGATTGATTATGTGAGATGTGCACTAGACATACCAAGAAGAAGCTGCACGATCAGAAGAAGCTATACCTAGAGACTTAAGATTGGGTCATTTTATGGCTATCATTATTTGATTTGATCTTATTGTTAACACCTGTGACCTTGCACACTTGTTCTTTGCTTTTTTTGTAAAAAGACAGCAGTGCTTGGTTTATTGGGGTTGGTTTTCAATGCTGACCTAAGAGCCAAGGCGTTTGGTTGCAGTAGTGCCTGTTGCTTGATATGAATACAGATGTGTTAATTGTTGTGATATTTCCCACCCAGTTCTTCTCCTGTTTCACAATGTTTCCTTACACATACTGTGCATAATGTTGTTGCTGATGAAGGGCACAGTTCCTTCCAGGCTTCCACCACAACCAATGATTTTACAGAAGGTGCAGGAGGAGAATCATAATTGGACAACTTATTCTCTCTAGATGCACCTGAATGGTGTGAGGCTTGTTGTGCGGTAGCTGTTGCCTAGTGGCAAGTAATAGCTCATTGACTGTCCACCTAGTATACACAGAAAATGTTTTTTATTGTTTTTGATCTTCTGTTTTGTAGATATTTTGTGTTGGATTGATTCTATGAGGTGTGCACTGTACACAGCCAGAAGAAGCGGCACAATCAGAAGAAGCTATACCTAGAGACTTAAGGTTGAGTAATTTTATGGCTATTTTTATTTGATTTGATTTTATTGTCAACACCTGTGACCTTGCACATTGTTCTTTGCTTTTTTTGTATCCATTTTTGTGGTAAATACTAGGGATGGGCAAACATTTTCACCTCAAACTGAAACCAGAGAATAATGGTGATTTTGCTTGGCGAATAATTTCCCATGAAAAGTGCAGTTTTTCTGCTTTTTACCACCTTTTTTGCCCATTGGAATCAATGGGAAGAAAAATATTTCTCCACCACACGAAAGTTTTCTACAGCCATAGAAAAGGCTGTCAGGCTCTCACAGCATGCCATTTGTGAGAGTAGAGAGCAATAGGTTTTTTGAGCTAGAGAAGTTAGTAGAATTGAAGTTTAGTTTAGGGAATCTTTTAGGAAGGACATTTGTTCTGTTTATTAGGAGTGTCAGTGGGGCACTCTGGGGAGAAGAAGGGAGGAAGGAGGTTGACCCGAAATACTACAAAATTCTATGTGACTGATTACCAAGACACAGGCAGCTAGGGACCTATTTGCTTGCTGATCTTGCTGTTATTGTCTCTGTGGTGGGTGGGGAAGTCTGGGGAAAGAAGTTGTTGATTTTGTTGATTTTATATTTTTTTTTGGACACACTGTGGTAAGACAACACGGTGGACAACTTATAAAAATAAAAAATAAAAAAGAATAAAGAACTAAATATATTAGGTTAAAGTGACAGACAGATGACTGGGCTTAGGCAAGGCATCATACAGCTCCATCAGTTGTGTTGTGTACCGTATAGTAAAAAAACACAGTGTAGTTGTGTAATGTCCAGCAAACACACAAGGGGAAGGGGGAGGGGTGGAGCAGTGCAGGGAGGTGAGAGTAAAGTATTAGTTCAAAAACTGACTGCAGCAATGGTTGCTGCAGCGTGTGAAATCAATGATGATGATCCCTCTACTCCAAGGGAGGATGCAGTTTCTCAAGGTCCCAGCAAAACTAGTTCCAGCACCACCAGTGCCAGTAGAAATAAAGAACTATATAAGAAGAACACTGAAGATGACAAGTCACATTCAAGTGTTGATGATGTTGACAATAGCATAACAGAGGAAGGTGTAGCAGCTGAACCACCTGCTGCATCAGATAGTGAGACAAACAATCACCAAAACACCCATCCTCAAAGTAGTAGGGAACTTTGTTACAGTAATAGTAAAAAGAAAGTGTTTGAGACCTCTAAAAGCTTAGAGGAATATGAGGGTAGTAGTGGGTAAGAACTGTCAGTTGATGCTGCTGAGGATGACCTAATGATGACTGATGATGATGCAGATCTGGAATACATCCCTGCAGCATCCTTCTCTTGTTCAGATACAGACGGAGTTAAGAGTGAGGATGATGACAGGGCTATAAGGTTAGCAGAAAGTTAAGGCGCACTGTGCCTGCCTATAAACTGTTTGAGAAAGCCACTGGAAAATCTGACCCTTGACAAGCACAGATGTCAAAAAGTACACAGTCACCCTATCAGCATCATCGCCTCTTCAAAGTCTAAGTACCACTCAGCCACACACACCTGTTTTGAGTACCCAGTAGGAGCAACAGCTACACAGGTTATTAATACCCACAATGTTAGATATGACGAGTGCCTCTGCTGCTGCTGCTGTAAGTGCTGCACCCTTGACACCTAGTAGTAGTGGCAGTAAAATTGCATCAACATCTAGCCCCAGTAGTAGTAGTAGCAGCAGAAACCACACATCACAGACAACGCTAGGACAAATATGTTAACAGCAGTACAGATGAGGAGGTGAAGGAGGGATGTGAAGAAGGGTTTCCACCATCTACCCCACTTGGGACCACTGCTATGAGTGACAAGTAATGTGTGTCAATAATCTGAGGAGGACAGAAATTTGACGCAAACATGACAATAGTAAAAACTATATACATACACAAATCAGACCATGCCAGTCACCCACCACCACTACCATACACATCTGCCACATTGTAGGTTGTACTTTATTTTTTTTATTGACATCATCATGAATATGTGCCATGTCACTTAAGCAGGAAGTTAGTGCTATGGGCAAAGGACAAATGCACTCTGCATGCTAATACATTTATCAAGGCATATGTTGCTGTAGGACTCACAACTTTGACTTTCAGTCACTTATTTCTAAACTTCAGCCCTCAGAAGAAGTAATATTACAGTGGAAAATGTAGTACCTATAGGAAATATAGGCGAAAAATATGTTAAAACAGGCAAAAAGGAGGACATTTTTGTATAGGCGAAAAGGCAAATTTTTTCACGGGAAGAGCAAACATATCGGCAATTTTTTGCAAAATGTCTCGTGGGAAATTTTTCACACTTTTCGTTCACCCTTAGTAAATATCAATTGTTCAATAGCAGCGTGACACATTACCTAGACTATAATTATACTTGTTTTTATTGCTTAATTTTCCTTTGGTCTACTGTTGTATACGTTATGGTCAGTATAACTATTACTTTTCCAAACTACTGCTATATCTCCTAAAAACCAGTATAGACCCTAATGGTGAACATAATTTCTGAATGGAACTGAGACAGTGGTGGGATATTCTCTCACTACAACAATATATAGAAAAAAGATCATTTCTGGAGGCCTTAACATTTTAAAAAATGCAGTTTTACTGATGAAAAAGTTTTGTACAGAATGGGACAATATACTTGATAATTGTGCTTATACGCTTTTGAAACTATCATAATATATAGAGAATACAAACTAATTTCAATACAAAAAGAAATTGAGAATATTAATCTCAAACTAGAAAAATTCTGTGATTTTCTGGAATTTGGAAAATTGGGTACAGCGGTCCAAAATAAAGTCTACAATTTGGAAAAAGAACTTAGAGATAGGAAATCGAAGAAATTTACCAGAGATGTCAATGATTATGCTATCAATAGAAAGTAAAAATGGTCTAGGTTTAATAAAACTAAAATTGAACATCTATTAAGTCTGTGATCTCCATCTCAACTAGCCCAAAACCAGCCCACCCTATTAAGGTAGATAATGTGCCAATATCTACATCTTCTAGATAGGCACTTTCTTTAACTAAAGATCTGGTAGCTACTTCTGAGACCGAGGCACCAATAGGTCTTGTTGCTAACTCCACAACAATTTACCGTTTACCACTCAAAAATTCTCTTGAGACACTCAGATCTCATATAGAAGATTTGGATAGCACTTCTTCTCAGTAACCTTTGACATCTAGCCAATCTCGTGTTTTAGAGATGGGCACTATGGGCAAAGCGATGGAGAAAATGGTATCCAAAGATGTGAGAAAGGGAAAAAGAAGATCCAGTGAGGATGTAGAGGAGGAAGAAGATGAAAGCAAAATTTCAATAAAATTGTGTTTTATCAACATCTACCTTGTCTGAGCGTACTGAACCGTAACGCCTAGTCAGCCAAAAAAACAAATCATTAAAAATTCAGGCATCTTTAGTTGCATATTACCAGTAGCTAATAAAAATGTTTGCACCAGAGATGTATGAATTGTATTTATATTAGCAATAAGCAAAATATGATTAAGAGCCTATCACGGTGCCCGTGATTGCTGCAATCCAGTGTCTATCATCTGTAGGGGGCTCCCATTGGCTGTCTGCCTTCAGCCCGCCTCACATTGCCTTTTTAAACTCAGTCTAGGCACCCTCTGGTTGCCCTTTTGTGGTGTCTCTGACAGCATCCAGTTTTACCTTGCTTCAGTAGCTGATTGGGCCTGTTGCTGTGTTCCTGAGTTCCTGAGTCAACCTGTTCCTGAGTTCCTGCCTGCTATGTCAGTTCCAGTCCGGTTTCGGTTGTATTTGTCAGTAGCTGATGTTCCTGCTGCCATTCTCCATTGCCGTACTTGATCCGGTTGATCTTCTCTGCTGGTTACGGTTGTTACCCGCTTCCAGTTCCTGCATCTGTGGTGACATTGTTCCTCGCTCGCTTCGGCGACATTCCGCCTGTTGGTTCCCAGCGTGCGGACGCTGGTTCGCTCCACTAGCCTTGCGGCCCCATTTAACACCTGTTGGTCCCAGCGTGCAGATGCTGGTTTGCTCCACTGGCCTTGCGGCTACACTTAACACCTGTTGGTCCCGGCGTACAGACGCTGGTTTGCTCTATTAAGCCTTACGGCTACTCTTACACCTGTTGGTCCCAGCGTGCGGGCGCTGGTTGCTCCTTGGCCTTACGACCGTATATACTACATTGCTGGTTCCCAGCGTGCGGACGCTGGTTCGCTCCACTTGGCCTTGCGGCTACTCCTTGCTGCCTGTTGGTTCCAGCGTGCGGACGCTGGTTTGCTCCACTAAGCCTTGCGGCTCACTTCACTGCCTGTTGGTTCCAGCGTGCGGGCGCTGGTTTACTCCTTGGCCTGAAGGTCTATACATCATACTATTGTTCCCAGCGTCCACACGCTGGTTAGCTCCACTAAGCCTTGTGGCTACACTTCACAGCCTGTTGGTTCCAGCGCGCGGGCGCTGGTTTACTCCTTGGGCTTACAGTACTGTTGGTCCCAGCGTGCGGACGCTGGTTAGCTCCTTTAGCCCAGTAGCTGTACTTTACTAGTCTGTTGGCCCCAGCGTGCAGACGCTGGTTCGCTCCACTACCTTGTGGCAACATTTCTCTGTTTATTGGTTACAAACGCGCGGGCATTGGTTCGCTCCATGACCTATGGGTTCACTCAAGATCTTGCTTGATGTTTCCCAACGTAAGGGCGCTGGTTTACTCCAGGTCTCTACACTCATGTACCTGATGGTCCAGAGTGCGCTGTCCAGTCCTAGACAGCTATGATTCCTACAGTACACGAGTTTCAGACTACAGTGTAACCACTTGACCTGGTAGCCGCTGTCATTTCCCCTATACTGTCATTGCCATCTGACAGTCTATAAGGTCATTGTGGTGTTCTCCTTCCCTTTGGGCTGCCTTGTCCGGTATATTGGTAAGGCCGGTAGAACCGTTCACTATTCCATCTTAGGTTGCCTTACCCGGTATTGGCAGGGCCTGTAGAGCCTAATACATTAGTACTCCATCAGGCTGCCTTGCCCGGTATATTGGTAAGGCTGGTAGAACCGTTTACTATTCCATCTTAAGGTTGCCTTACCCGATATTGGCAAGGCTGGTAGAGCCTACTACTCTGGTATTCCGTTAGGCTGCCCTGCCCGGTATATTGGCAGGGCCGGTAGAGCCACCTGTTCTAGACTTGCCCAGGTTGCCTTGCCCGGTATATTGGCAAGGCCGGTAAAACCTGTATTGCTATTGTCATTATCGTCTGCCTATTATATGTATTGTTTGTATGTGTATAAAACCCTATGGGATTATTTTAAACTTTTTTCAATAAAGTTGTGTTTTTACCTAACCTTACGTCTGAGAGTCTTAACAAACCGTGACAGAGCCATGTTAATCAGAAAGATCTTCATTCATTACAGGTTCACTCTAAGAGGAGGTTTGTGTTCCATTTTAGTGCTTCCACATAGTATTGGAAAAGTTAGTGGAACCGGTGGGGACCCCTTGATCTACATATCCTTATGAACAGATGCTCTGTGGGACATTGAATAAGTCAACTAACAGTAACTGTGTGACCACTTTAGAGGCTTTAATTATTCTGTCTTCCTGTGAGTACAAGCACATTGACTGTCCACACAGTATACATACATGCTTTTTTAGGTTGTTTTTGCTCTTCTGTTTTGTAGATATTTTACTGCTGTCTCTTTGTTCATTCCCTTATGGACACGTGATGCTAAGATAGAATACTTAATAAAAATCCTCCCTGCCACCAGTTTAGTGTATTCAGTGGGATGGAATATCTGTAGATATTCCCAGATACCCTGTACTTGAGTGCTCTCCACCACATTGCCAAGTGTGGCCAATGCATCACACAATATGCAAGTTCCTCACTTCTACAGACTCACTATCAGCTGTTGGTGAGGTCATGGAGGCAAAGGTGGCAATCCAGGGGAGGAGGAGGTAGAGGATGCTGAGGGTGCCAAGGAAGGGACAGTGGGTTCATTTCAGTGTGGTGAGAGAGAAGAATGACCATATTCTTCTTCTCCAGAATCACCTTCACTGGCTGGGCATGTGTTTCTGCTGCCTCAACATCACAACAGTGGCAAGTGGAGCAGGTCCTAGTCCCATATCAATGCTTGAAGAAACCAGTCCAACGATAGCCACAATGGTGTGTGGCACACTAACCATCTCATCATCATTATTCTGATGCTGTGGCAGATGAAAATCTATCTCAACAGCAGGAATTACAGCAGCAGCAAATCCTCATAAGAAGAATGCTCACTAGTGGTAGTAATAGACTGTAATATTAAATTCAGGATGACATTTTTGATTTTTGCTCCTTGGGACTAGAAATTAGTGAACCTGTTGTAATTCAGTTCAGGACCTGATTCTTTGGAATATGTGAAAAGTCCAAATTCATCCAGAATAAATCAAAGCACACACACATTCAGATATACAGGTAAATAGACACCTATTTTCAGTCACATGGATGGAACTATGTATGCAGTGTTTTATGAAATGCCCATTTTGCAAATGTGTTTTGATCCTATCTAAACATACAGTTTTGTATGAATATTAAACTCAAAAAATAGTTTCTTTAATAAGTTCTTGGGATCTACTATGGCAAAGGTTGAACTTGATGGCCTTATGTTGTTTTTTTTTAACAAGCTATATAAGTATGTAAGATTGTTTGCAACATGTTAGCATCTCCTCATGTATTCAACGGATAAACATCAACATTTTAGGTTAAATTTTAATAGGAAACTTTTATAAGTACAATAATTAAGTACATTTTAGTCTCTAACTAATTGTGTTTTGCATTTACATAAATAATTTGTCATTTATTATGCTTCAACATATCGTCAATTTGCATATTACATTATTGTTAAAACACCATTTAAATGTATATTGTATATCCAAAGTGCTAATTTGCAACATGTGTAGCAGAGTCATTATACAGATGGGCCATTAAATTAAATGCATTTGGTATGTCAAAGAGCTTCTAAAAACTTGCTTATATTTAGTATTGAGTTTGTGTTAAAACATTAGCAGTCATTACAAAAAGTATGAGGCACATATTTTTTTTAAATAATATAACCTAAGTGTTCACAGAATAGTTTCTCTAAAAAAATGTAAAAAGAAAGGCACCAGGATGTATTGATTAAACACAAAGGGCTCGATTCAACTGAGCCCATTAAAAAAGCTGGCAGGGCAAAATGGATACCGACCTACAAAACAAAATGTCTAAGTCGGTATTCAATTGTCTGACCGGCTAAAAGCACAATGGATGTTAGGCCGCAGAAAAGGTCTTGTGGCCAAATGTCCATTTTATGCATTAAGTTCCCAAAATAGCGCTAAATAGCAGCAATATTGGGAACTTCAAAGTAAAAAGCTAACTATTGGTGCCTGACATACTGTCAAGCACCTATCGTTAACTTATGTGTGTTAAACATTTCTGTCATCCACTGTCCTCCATCTGTCTTCAGTCTATATCCTCTTCTTTCTTGTCTTGTATCTTCTTTCTTCTGTTCTGTCTTCTAGCTGTAAAGAAAAAAGTTTTGCTCAAATAATTCTCACACTCATACATAGTTTAACCTCTTGAGTTCCAGAGGGTACACAATACATTGAAGAGTAATGTGTTGTGTACCTTGCTGGAGCTCAAAGTGTTAACCATTAATTACTGTGCGGTTGAATATCAACATGCTTCCAGTTATTAGAATGTTTCCAAGTTGGTAAAAATGAGTATTCCGATATTTGTGTATAAGTATACTTAGCTTTTTTTTTGTGTTTGCCGTTGTGTGTGGACACAGAGGCGGCAGTGGAGACAGTGATGTGTGACACAGACTCCCCATTGTTCCCTCACATACTGATGTTCGCTGCACACTAAGGGAATTTGAATAGAGACTGCCTTTATATATTGTCAGTCTCTGTTCAAATTCCCTCATAGCCATTGGCTGGGATGTGCTTTTGCACATCCCAGCCAATCAGTTTAAAGCACAGTTAAAGCACAGTCGCTCAAAGCACGCAGTGGTGGAGAAAAAAAAAAGATAAGCATACTTATCCTATATAATAATTTGCTAGGATGTTTGTCAGAAGTAGAGACTGTGCGCGCTGCAGTTATGCGCAGTAGAGACTGCCCACGCTGCAGTCATGAGCAGTACAGACTGCCTGAATGCGCTGTGGCTGATACAGAGTGGGGCACTCCGAATTCGGACCAGAGTCCTCTCTGCACACCTTCCTGGAACTGCTTGGTGAGCAGAGAGGTTCCAGACACTAGCCGAGGCTGCTGGGTGGCACTGTAGCCAATGTACACAGGCTTTTAAACTAGTACACAAATATCAGAATACACATTTTTACCAACTTGGAAACATTTTAATAACTGGAGGCAGAGGCATAACTAGAAGCCTCCGGGCCCTGGTGCAAGAAGCGCCATGGGCCCACCCTCGACTACATTGGCCCTCTCCAAAATGCCCCCATCTCCTACCTCCCGGGAGTGGCAGGAGCCCGGAGAGGTGTGTTCATCTCCCACGCGGTCCTCTTCAGTAATGCAGAGCACTGGGAGATGATGTCATCTCCCAGTGCTCTGCATTATTGCAGTGTCAGGTGGAGATCGCGGATGACAGGCAGAGGGATTGCAGGGGGCGGCTGGGCCCCCTGGAGCGAAGGACCCGGTCGCGGGTGCAACCCCTGCGACCCCTATAGTTAAGCCACTGACTGGAGGCATGTTGATATTCAACCGCACAGTAATACATGGTTTAACCCTTTGAGCCCCAGAGAGGTACGCAACGCATTGCTCTGCAATGCATTGCGTACTCCTCTGGCACTCAAGGGGTTAAACTATGTATGAGTGTGAGGGTTATTTGAGCAAAACTTTTATTAATACTTTTTTGTTTACAGCTAATAAAAGACAGAAGAGAAGAAAAATAATACAAGACAGACGAAAGAAGACTGACAGTAGATGACCAGGATGCTGAGAACTCTGCTGGATTAATGGTAAGTGTTACTTTAATGGGATGTTGCTTTGTAACATAGTAGGGTTAACCCTATTAGTGCCAGGGGGTAATTATACCCCACTGGCACTCATATGATTAATTCTACTAACTTTGGACACATTTTAGGTACTTTGGATGTGGCTTAGAGCCCCATACCAATACATCCACTTAGAGCCCCATACCAATACATCCCTTATTTTTTTATATTCAATAGCTGCATTGGCTAACTAAAGATCCAATAAGAGACTTTGTCAGAAAAAAAATAGGTCTTAAATTTAAGCTCTAAAATGAGTCCCTTATCGGATCTTAATAGCTAATGCAGTCTATTAAATTGCATTTATTTCATTTGTCTATGGGCCAAAACGCATCTGACTTTAGCGCCCGGCAAGGGAATTTTTTGCCGGCATTTTTTTCATAGCACTGGGAATTGAATATCTTACAGTGCTTTTGGGTTTTTTATTTTGGCCTAACGGGAACAATTAAATCAAGCTCAAATGGTCTTATGTCCAAAAGAAAAGATTAAACCAACTGCACCATACTGGACAAATAAAAATTCACCAAATTCCAATTGATTTAAATGAGGATTTTAACTCCTTGAATCATAGAGACAGAATGATGGCTTAATATGTATGAACTTATTTTAACATAATCATAGCACATAAAAAAAGCAAACATAGCTTGTAAATCTGCTCTTTTTTTCCCACCGTTACCTTTTTATTTATGACAAGATTGCTCATCATACGCCTGAGTTCTCTTAATGTGTCACTCTAATGGTGATTATAGCTGGTGAGTGGTTTTCTAAATGTAGATTTCATAATCTTGAATTAGTATCCGTGACATATATAATACAAATAATTGTGAATATATCAGAAAATCATAAAATGTATTCTATACGGTATATCGATTAGTGAATTACAGTTTATGAAATATTGTTCTTTGTGAGTCAATAAAATCAGTGCTTAAAAATCACTAAGGTATTTTTAATACTGTTCCAAGTTTTTTAAAAACTGACATAGATTTGCTTGGTTTATGAATAAAACACAATTAATAAGTCCGCATGTGATAGATATTGAAAATAAGGTTAAAGCACAACAAATATTAATAAATAGAATTCACCTAAGTGTTTAGTCCATATTCCCCATCAGATGAAGGAAATAAATAAACATAAAATCAATGTAAAATACTTACAACATGGTTTCTAAAGAAATTGATATTTAAACTGATGCTGTAAGACCTTTACATAACTATTGCTGTGATTGCATCACTTGTTGAGATCTGAGCAGGTTGTTTATGATAGATAAATTGACTTCAACTAAAGAGATGTTAATGTACACATTGTTAAAATATTGAGCACAGCACATTCTTTTGGTAGCTCTTCCCAATTTAACATGACAAAAGACAAACAATAACTTTTGATTTCACATCTTGCTACCTATTCCTGGTATTCTTTCATTAAATTAACAGGATTGTTGTTCCTATAAACTAAAACATCAGTAAATGTGAATACTATAATGGGGCAAAATCCTCTTAGCTAAAAAAAATATGCATACAGCATTGGGAAACTTATTCCTGACACACCTAAGTGGTTGCACAGACTTTACTGTTAGTTTCTGAGTGGGACCTACCTCAGAAGCTGACATCTCCAGAGGAGGAGAGGTTTAGAACATGGACACTCCTCTTTGCTATAACAATACTAGACTTTTGGAAATGTTTTAAGATTAGAATTATGAGGAGAAGGGCATATTATATATATATATATATTCCCTTTCCATTTAATGTATGTTATCATACTATAGAGACAATACATGTGCAGAAACAGGCCGCCAAAGTTCTCAGACAGCTTCACCACTAAGTGCAAAAGGGGTTTGCCTTTTCCCAGAAGTCATATCCTACTGCAGATGAGAGGGAATACGGAGTTCAGTGAGTCAATTAAGCAGCACAGGGAAATATCCATGAGATGTATGCCTCTCTCCATGCAGACCAAACATTTCATGACTGTTGCAAAGAAATTGCTTTGTAAGTTAATGGACAGTAAAATTATAAGCATGAGTTATAGCAGGTTAGGCAGTCTCATGCAGTGCACATTTTGTCACATGTTTGGAGCAGATATTCCAAGGAACATACCACTGTGGCAAGTGTGAGGATATTATCTTTTTAAAAACTAAAATATTGGATATTGAAATGAATATTGCAACACTGAGTGATATTGGAAACATGGAAATGAGCTTTAAGCTCGCTGAGCAGATAAAATGTGAGGTTAGTGATAGAGGGGGTGGAGTTGTAAATGAGGAGAGGCAGGTAAGCATCTATGTGCCAGTAATGAAAGGATGTAATGGGCAGAGGAAGAGGCTAGCCCTGAGTTTGCTCAATCCAACAGATTTGCATGATAGTGTGATGATGTTTAGTAAGAATAGCTCAGAATTGGCACTACTAGAGAGTGCTGATTCCTCTAGCAGCCAAGGGAACAGACCTTCTACCAGTTTAGATGGGAGGCAGAGTAGGCAGAAAACAAGGCAAGTGGTGGGAATAAGGGATTCAGTTATTAGATAGATTAATCTGTCACCAGGAATGTGAATACTGAACAGTATTTTGTCTCTCAGGTGCTTGGGTTTGGCATATTGTGGCCAAAACAAACAGATTATTGGGATGAGCTGGAAAGTATTCAGCTGTCTTAAATACTGGCAAAAATGTCAAAGTTGGAGGAAGATGGAGGTTTCTCAAAATTAATTCAGGGAATTCTGGTGCAAGCTCAAGGAGAGGACCTCCAGGGTAGAAGTTAGCTCAGGGAGCTGAACTCATGGCTTATGTATTGTTGCAGGAGGGAGGGTTTGGGGTTTTTAGAGCAGTGGTACAATGTATATGGTTGTGATGGATTGCACCTTAAAAGTATGGGAGCTCTGGTGCTAGGTGATGGAATGCTTAGAAGGTTAGAGGAGTTAGGAGGAATAGCTAGTAAAAATGGGGTAAATAGCATAAACAGGAATCAGGTACAAGTAAAGAATCATGGGGGTGGAGACCGATGGGGATAAATGTAGCTAAAAGGCAGAAATGCTGATTAAATGCAGATGTAGAAAAAAAGGCAAGCAGTGGGAAAATACACAATGACAACAAAATTAATTGTAAGTTGGCAATATAAAGAAGTATGGTAGGAAAAATGGGACAGTTGGAACTGCTGGTGATTAATGAGCATTTGGACGTAACTGGTATAACCAAAACAGTTTCTTATTGCAGGACAGCTGCACACTGCACAGTGATCACCGAACAAATCAGTGAAAAAAAAAATTGTAGTTGTCCTCTAGAGTAGGGGTAGGTGAAAGGTCCAGTCATGTTCCCCAGAAAAAATTTGTGAAAACCACGTTGTTGTCTGCTTTTTCACAGGAAATACCTCTTTAAAAACATTGGTTAAAATCTTAAAATTTTTCTCCCATTGGCAAAAATTCGTAACCATTTTTTTTCAATGGCTTTGAAGTTTCTGCCCATTGATTAACGTGTTTTTCGCCTTTTCATTATATAAACAAAGTTTTCCAGGAATTGAAACACAATAGAAGCAGCTACAGAGTGAGGGAGACATGCTGTGCTGTTCTACTGTGATCTTTTTAGCAAAATTGAGGCAGGAGAGGCTCATTGTGAAAGCTATCAATATGAGCAAGTTTAAAAATAATACCCTTAATAATAATACCCTTGAACTGAAATTCAGTGTTATTTTAGCTTTGTTTGTTAACCCAAGCCTGAAGAAGGGACCTTAGTGTCCTGAAAGCTTGCACTTGTTATGTCCTCAGTTAGCCATTAAAAGGTATCACCTTTATACCACTCTTGTGAGTTTTGTGCTCCACTGAATTCTATCTACTCCACTGGCTAACACGGTACCATCTTTTTTCATATATATATAATATGAAATTGATGCATTGCTAGATGTTGATAACCTGGGGATCTCAACTTGCTTTGGCAATGCCTAACATGGCCTTCTAACATCAAGTGTCAGGTACCTTTCTTTGACTTTGATGAAAAATGTGATACACATTTTGAGGTAACATTGGTTTGTGCTGCCTATGTTCATTGTTCTATGTACAGTAAAGGTTATTGAATAGCTGTGGAACACAGAAATGTTTGTTGTTCACTGTTTGTTTTACCCTTATCGACTCTTTTAATGTGTCCAGTAGTATAGAGTCCTTGTTCTACTTCTTTTTTAACATGTTTTTAAGTGAAATGGGGGTACAAAGCTAAATGTCCATATTTGCAGATGACTCTAAATTATGCAGGGTAATAAATTCAGAGCCAGAGGGATTTGCATAAAATGGTACATGGGCTAGGAAATGGAATATGAAGTTTAATGTGGGAAAGTGTAAAGGTGTGCAGGTGGCATTCTGCTTCTGCTTACTTCTACTTGGCATCCTGCCTCTTCCTGCTTGTATCTGGAATCCTGCACCAGGTATACTATACCTGCATTCTACATCCAGTCCTGCCCCTGTGTGCACTGCAAGTGGTTCTGTTCTCACTTTCCGGCCCCTAATTAGTGTGGTTTGCACGGGTGTCCCCCTCCCTTCCATCAGACTCCATCCCCAGCAAAAGACCTACTCTCAGGAAGGTGATATCAAGATCTACTGAATGAGGAGGTAAAGCACAGTACAGGAGGCTAGTAACTGTAGGCGAGTGTAAGGGGTTGCAAGTAAAAATGACACTGTTTATTAACAAATATAACCATATTAACAAGTCTTTGAAATGTATGGTGCATGAACTGTTCTTAGACACTCTTGTGAGTTTGGCCTGTTGTCTGAGTATGGAAGAGAGAGACTTAGTTAAATTACACAGCCTATTAATGCTATCATGTACCTAAATTATCCAGCTGTGACACAAACATAGTAATGGAAATGTGCACATTATTATTCAGCTATATTAGTATATTCAAACCCAAGATGGAGTTATATATGACACCAACATTTATTGGGAAAAAATACATTTAACAAGAAAATGTACTTGAAATGTAGCCAAATGCTCATTGTATTCAACTTCTACCAAAGTGTAGGCCATAACAATATGAAAACAGATTACTAAGCATAAACTTCATATGTAAAGTTTGCTTTGAATAAATGAGATTTGTTTTATCACCATGAGAGAAGATACAATATTCACACCCTTCCTCTGATAACTTATTAATTAGCTTATGTCAACACCAGTGCTGAGTTTGTTCTTAAAACAATTTTTAACATGTCTAGCTGAAATGCAATTAATGAAAAAACTTATATAGCATTTTTGACATATGTGTTCCATATTAAAGGGTTAATAATGTTTAAAAACACAAGCAACTCATATAATTTGTCATACTGAATAGTACAGATGTCTGTGGCTCTCAAACTTCATAACTTGCTAGTTACGCTGTAAAAATATGATTACTTTTACACCTCCCGCCCCTTTTCCTGACATCAGCAAATCTCACTCAGATCTGAGAGCGGATCACTTCGAGAGACAATCTTCAGTCAGTATTAGGAAAAGAAGGGCCGGGTTTTCCTTATACTGACAGAGGGAAAATTGTCCCTCGTCATCTGTCTAGTCAAGCTGGACTTCAGATCCGAGGGGAAGACGCTTCCAAATGGGAAAAGGCAGGAGGGGTAAATTTAATCACATGTAAGGCACATGATTACAGTGTAACTAGCAAGTTATGAACTTTGAGAGCCTCAGACATCTGTATTATTCACTATGACAAAGGATATGAGCTGCTTGTGTTTTGAAACATTCCTATCCCTTTAAGGCAAAATAACCTGCTCTCGTTTTTATTTTGACCTCTTACTACTTGAATGTTGTATTCAATTTCAGCTCATGAAACCTCCAAAATGTTTAAGCAGTTTTGTAATAAGGAAATTAAATTGTACAAGATGAAGTTTTCAGTTTCTCATAATTATGAGCACTATTAAAATATTCATAAATATTCATATTCATAAATATGGATATTATTATTTTTCTCATTGGCATCATTATCCAGATACAACCAAAGAAACTTTCCCCAGCTAAAATATTCCATTCCATATAAACAGAGGTATTACCATAAAGGACAATAGATGTTCATTCAGATATAGTTGTATTTTATGCTTCATGTCCAGAAAGTATGCAGGTTTGATTACTGTACAAATTCTGCCCCCCTCTTCCAATGGGGTCCCATTACATTTGCTGAAGGTAATATGCTACTTAGCAGTAACCATTGAAGCTATTTATAATTCTTCTCAAATTATAAACAAACTGCATAATTAGTATGTTATTTACTTTTAATGAAAGGAATTTTAAATAAAAATGTCATACCTGCCCCTTCAGCTTGCCTGGTCTTGTGGCATGTTAGCCTCTGTGTAAGTCTCCTCCTTTTCTGCAATTATGGAGATGTGGCTTTTTTTTTTTTAATGGAAAATATGAATATCAAAAATAAGTACACCAGAATCATTGAGGGAGACATTGTTTCTTAAAGAAGCATTCTGGATATCTTAGCTTGCATCCATGGGTGTCATTGGATTTATTATTCATTTAGCTTATTTATCTAATTTTTTATGAATTGGTATTATTTATGCATATTTCTTAATCAGTATCTTTATTTCGCTGCTTAATTTTACATTTTACATTTTAATATGAATATAATTGGGATTGTTTTAGTTTTTAAGCCTCTTATATATTGGTAAGTCTGATATTATATATATAACTGGTGTAAAAGTCTGTGTGCACGGGCCGTGGAGCAGAGAAGTAACGGCAGTACGCAGAGCAGGACCAGCCTCTTAACATTATCTAGACTTGCTCTGCGTACTGTCGTTACCTCACTACTCCACGAGATTGCGCCGCCTCACACTGGCTGAATGCGGGCAATCTCTACTGTGCATGACTGCATCGTGACAAACTTTCTGGCCTTTTATTATAAAGGATCAGTATTTGTGATCATGTTTTTTTGTCAGTATACTCATAAAGTATTTTATTTGAGCTAAATGTACAACTTTTAATGAATAAAACAAATAAACAAACAGAAGGGGGCGCCAATAGTGCCTTATCACTTAAAATAGAAAGCGACAAATATCTATTATCAAAATGCACTCACATTTGATAGATGCTATGTTGTAGGCATACACACAGCTGTAAGAGCACACAGAGAAATTTCTCACCATCCCTGTTTTGTGTGAATCTTTATAAACAGGATCCCAGCTCCTGATCTGATGATCTCTTTATCCAGCTTTGTAGTTCCGTCACGGCGACCCAGGGAACTCAGGAGTCAGAACGTATATTATAAAACAAACTTTATTCAAGACACAGAATAAGGTATAACAGCAAACAAATAAGAATAGGCAGTAGGTCAACTGATAAGCTAGCACTACTATCAGGAATAGTAGGCCGCTTAGGATAAACCTCACTGCTGAGACTAGGCTGAAGCCACTGGTAGTCTCTGCTGGAACTTGGAATGGAACAGGAACCGGATCAGCCAATGATGATCTTCTGTAGAACACAAACTGGAGCTGGAACAGGTTAACTTCGACCAGGAACTATCACAGTGCCTGTGATTCCTGTCAGTCTCAGCTATGACAGATACTGATTTGCTGTGTTGGTTTGGCCCGCCCCCTGGTGACCTTTTTATACCTGGCTAGCAAGACTGTCAGGCGCCCTTTCGTGGTGTCTCTGTGCCAGTTACTGTGCTGTGTTCCTGTGTTCCGGATTCCTGTGTACCAACTTGGCTTGTCTTGACTATTCTCCTGTGTTCCTGCTCGTGTATGACCCGGCTCGTCTGACTACCTCCTCTGGATCCTGACCTGGTTTGGCTGACGTTCCTGCTTGTGTACGACCCGGCTTGTATGACTACCTTCTACGTGCTCCGACCCGGCCTGGCTGACTTCCCGCTCCGAAGAACGACTCCGGCTTTCTACAGTGACCTGTGTTCTAGTTGTCGCCGCCGCGACATTTCTATCTACTGTTCCAGCTTTTGGTGTGACTGCCTTGCCTGGTGTACTCCGATCAGTGCTGTGCTTTTACCGTTGCAGAGTTGGGCGTACCCGTGCCTCCCTCAGACTGCAGAGCCTTGCTATACCGCTGATAAGCCTCGAGTAAATGTGCTAATTAACCCTAGCAGTGCCGCTGGGTTCCACTCCATCGCTAATCCTGTAAGAGTCTCTTTCTCAGTTAATACTACTGCTGAGCTGGCCGCTCTTCGTCGGCAGCTCCACACATCCTTGCAGAGTATTTACATACATATAGGCCGGTTGGGCGCCTGAGACCCTTTCTCTTGTTCAGTGAGCGATCCCGCTTCTCTGAGTGGTGGCAGGCACAGGCATCAGCATTCGTATTCCGGTAATCACGCCCGTGGGGGCTGTCGGCTCTAGCGTGTGCTATCCCATTATCCGGTTTAGTCTGAGGAGGCTTGGCAGCTATCGCATTGAAGGCCGGTTCCAATTACGCCCGTGGGGCCTTATGCACTTGCACTAGTTGAAGCAGTTCCAGTAGGTACACCCGAGGGGGCTACGGGGACTTTTGGTGCTTCTAACTGAACACCGTGGCTGGGCAGTCCAGTATCCAGCCGGTGATAGTCTTGGTCTCCAGCATCAGCCTTATAACACCCAGGGCGTTCCAAACATTCACATCTGAGACTGACTGTTATCAAGGACTTAACCCCTGAGGGGTACACGCTATCCTATATATAAATATATATATATTATCTGTATATATTTACCACCACCAGAGGGCGTGTTATTGCCTTATCTTATTTTAATAAAACTGTGTTCTTATTCATCCAATGGTCTGAGTGTCTTAAAAGAAACCGTGACAGGAACACAAGTAGGTACTGACTCACGCCTGCAGTCAGTCTAGCAGGAAAGGATAGCTGACTCCTGCCTGCAGTCAGTCTAGCAGGAAAGCATAGCTGACTCCCACCTGCAGTCAGTCTAGCAGGAAAGGATAACTGACTCATGCCTGCAGTTAGCACAGATGATAGTCTACCAGAGCCCCAGGTCTGCTCCAGATGGGTGTCCGTGGGAGAGAAGCTACTAAAGGGACAAGACGGACAAAGCTACAGGACAGCATCAGATGGGATGGTCAGACAAGCCGGGTCATACACTGAGCGAATAGTCAGCCAGAGCTTCAGGTCTGCACCAGATTGGTTATCGGACAAGCCTAGGGTCATACACGAAGAGGGTAGTAAGACAGAGCCACAGGTCAGCACCAGATCGGTTAGTCAGACAAGCAAGGTAATACACAGAGCCCAAACAACAACTGCAATGGAACACCATGAAACACCATGAAAGTTTAAATACTGATTACTCCACCTCTGAGAGGTGGAGCAAAAAAGTACTGTTCCTTTAAGAAAGCTGGGTTGCGACGTCATCAGGGAAACCCTGTGACGCATGCCCGACTCTCAGATGTTGCAGGAGCCGCCAGGGGGAGCAGTAAGGAGACCGGTTGACCAGATGCGTACCAGGGCGCACCGGTTCCCCCAATTATGCAGAGCGCGGCAACGCCGCAAGGACGCCACTAGAGACTGGTCACTCACTGTGCAGCCGCGGCCATCTCTAAAAAAGTATGCGGAATGCTTACATGTTCTCAGCGGTAAAGGTACTATGTAATTTAAATTCTCTAATATGCTGCTTTTTCAAAGCTAGTGGTAATGTTTTTTAATCATTGCTACCACTAGCTTTGAAAAAGAAGCATATTGCTGCAAAACGTTGCACTTATATAGTGGTATATTAGCAATAAATGTATTTAATTCAGTTTGCTGCATTTTTACCCTTTATTATTTTTTCTATATTATATTATTTTTTTGGAGAATTTAAATTCCACAGTATCTTTACCGCTGGGAACTACAACGCTGAATAAAGAGAATCAACAGATCAGGAGCTGGGATCCCGTTTATAAAGATTCACACCGAACAGAGACGGTGAGAGATTTCTCAGTGTGCTCTTACAACTGTGTGTATGTGTAGTCCTACAACATAGCATCTATCAAATGTGAGTGCATTTTGATTTATATTTATTGTTTTCTATTTTAAGTGATAAGGCACTATTGGTGCCCCTTCTGTATACTTTCTTTGATTTATGCATTGAACTTCCTGAGAGGGGTATAAGGGAGAGCTGCCAGAAGACTGCCGATTGATTGATCTTACACAGTAGCTGTAGTAGGGGAACAGCTTATACACATCCCCCAAGCCTGACTCGTTAGTGTGTGTATAAGTACAATTCTAGCACACATTACTAGTGAGTATGATACCTATGGTGGTAATGTGGTGATCAAGTACCACAGGGTATTGCACAAGGAGCACCTTTTCTTCTTCTTTTTGTCTCTCTACCACTTTTCATATACATAAACACAGAAACATAGAATTTGAAAGCAGAAAAGAACCATACAGACCATACAGTCTGTTCATTTTTCCTACAGTAACAACCTCAAATCTTATTTGGTCCCTGGCCTTATGCTTATCCATGCATGATTAATTCTCTCAGTATAGTAGCCCTTTACATGACAAAGAGTGTTAGCAGCACAAAACATTCAATATATCTCTGCCACTTAAAGGGTTAACCTCGACCACTTCTGCTGGTATGCTATTCCACTTATTGGCTATTCTCTCAGAAAAATAGAAATGTCTAAATTACATCCAAGCTTCTGACCCTAGTTTTAGGCTATGACTAGGTATGGGCAAATAAGTCTGAAAAATTTCCTTCAGGACTTTTCATTAAAAAAAAAAAAAAAAAATTCCTACTTTTTACACAAAACTTCCCACACATAGAAATACAGAAAATGTTCTCAACTGCCAATAAATTTCCCATGAGAACTTTGTCATATTTTGCCTATATTTTCTATGACTGCAAGATTTCCCAATACAATATTACTTCTTCTGAGTGCTGAAGTGGAGAAATAATCAGCTGAAAGTAAAAGCTGTGAGTAATACAGCAACATATGCCTTGAAAACATTGTTAGCAGGCTGAGTGCCTGGGTCTTCTGCCCACAAACAAACTGCTAAAGTGACATTGGCACAACTATGTTTTAAAATAACCACTACTTGGGTGCTGCATATTACATCAGTTCTTTAAAGGGGAACATTCACATCCCACAAACTTGTGCCCATTTGCTTTAATAAGTAAAACTAGATTAGCGTAGGGGATTTCTTTTAATCTTTCTTGCCTAGTACTGAGGATATGCAGCATTAAAATCTGGCACTTCCACAATGTGCAGCACCAGCACAGGACTTCCCACATCCCTCCCAGCTGTCCCAGGGAGCGCGTTCAAGCTTCCCTTTGAAGTGACATTTATGTAAGCTATCGTTATAGCAAGCTCCGTTTACCATGCTACTGAGGTTGCAATCTGTGAGGGATGTGGGAAGTCCTGAGATGGTGTGTCACACATACTGTGTGCCGCACATTGATGAAGTGCCAGATTTTAACGTTGCATATCTTCCGTACTAGGTGAGTAAGATTTTTTAAAAATCCCCTACGGTAATCTAGTTTTACTTATTAAAGCAAATGGGCACAACTTTGTCAGCTTTGAATGTTCCCCTTTAAAGACTGTGTTTTCAACAAAAGAAAAGTCCAGCATATTAGCTGCCAACATTTGTGCACTTTTTGCCTGGGGGGGCGAAACTTGCAGATTTTTCACTTCTCCAGTGAAAAATGTCACCTTTCCGCCTATGCAAAAATGTCCACCTTTTCACCTTTTTTAACACATTTTTTGCCTACATTTCCTATAGGTACTACATTTCCCACTGTAATATTACGTCTTCTGTGTGCTGAAGTTTAGAAATAAGTGGCTGAAAGTCAAAGTTGTGAGTCCTACAGCAACACATAGCTTGAAAAATGAGTTAGCATGCAGAATGCATTTTTCCTTTGCCCACAACACTAACTTCCTGCTTAAGTGACACTGGCACATATTCAGGATTATATCAAGTAATAAAAAAAAATAAAGTAAAACCTAGAATGTGGCAGATGTGTATGGTAGTAGTGGTGGTGGTGGGGCATGGTGTGATTTGTGTATGTATATTGTTTTTTCCATTTTCACACTCCTTCTCAGATTATTGACACACATTACTGATCAGTCATAGCAGTGGTCCCAAGTGGGGTAGATGGTGGCAACCCTTCTTCACATCCCTCCTCCACCTCCTCATCTCTGCTGCTGTTAAAATATTTATTCTGGTTTCTCTGTCATGTGTGGTTTCTGTTAACAGATACTCAGATGATATGAGATGTTGGTTCAGTGTTGGTCTCCCAACATTGCTGCTTGATGACTGATAGGGTGATTGCGTGCTTTTTGACATCTGTGCTTATCCAGGGTCAGACTTTACAATGGCTTTCATAAACAGTTTATAGACAGGCACAGTGATCCTTAAAAGTTGTGGAAGATTCAGCCTTTGTCTTTCTGCTAACCTTATAGCCCTGTCATCATTCTCACTCTCAACTTCATCTGTATCTGAACAAGAGAAGGATGCTGAAGGGATATATTCTAGATCTGCATCCTCATCAGTCATCATTTTGTCATCCTCAGCAGCATCTGACAGTTCTTGCCCACTACTACCCTTATATTCCTCTAAGCTTTTAGAGGTCTCTAACAATTTATTTTTACTTTTATTGCAACAAAGTTCTCTAATACTTTTAGGATGGGTGTTCTGGTGCTTGTTTGTCTCATTATCTGCTGCAGCAGGCAGTTCAGTTGCTACACCTTCCTCTGTTATGCTATTGCCAGCATCATCAACACTTGAATGCGACTTGTCGTCTTCAGGGTTCTTCTTATATGGTTCTTTATTTCTACTGGCACTGGTGGTTTTGGAACTAGTTTTGCTGGGACTTGGACAAACTGCATCCTCCCTTGGAGTAGAGGGATCATTATCATTGATTGCACATGCTGTAGCAATCATTGCTGCAGTCAGTTTTTGAACTACTACTTTACTCTCACCTCCCTGCACTGCTCCACCCCTCCTCCTTCCCCTTGTGCGTTTGCTGGACATTAAGCAACTAAACTGTGTTCTTTTACTGTACGGTACACAACACAACTGATCGAGCTATATGTTGCCTTGCAACATATTTAGTTTTTTATTCTTTTTTATTTTTTTTATTAATTTATGTATTTATTTAACATAGTAACATAGTAACATAGTAGATAAGGCTGAAAAAAGACATGCGTCCATCAAGTCCAGCCCATGCCAATAACACTCCTGTTGATCCAGAGGAAGGCAACAAAAAAGCCCTCTGGAGCAATTTCCAGTGTAGGTGTGTGTGTGTGTGTGTGTCAAATAGTTCCCCGGCTCAATATCCTATTTGCTTTGAAGCCATCTGTCATAACTGTCAATATTGTTCTGTGCTAGATAGGCATCCATTACTTTTTTGAATGCAGTTACATTATCTGCAAGCACAACATCCCGAGGCAAAGAATTCCATAGCCTTACCGCCCTTACTGTAAAGAATCCCTGCCTGTGTTTTAGTCGAAAGCGCCTTTCCTCAAGTCTTAATGGATGACCTCTTGTTCTTAGCTCAGCTCTTTGCATAAATAATTCATTGGATAGTTCTTTGTATTGACCTTGAATGTATTTGTAAATGGTAATCATATCACCCCTTAGACGTCTCTTTTCTAATGTAAACAAACCCAGTTTGGCTAGTCTCTCTTTGTAACTCAGATCCTCCAATCCCTTTATCAGTTTTGTTGCACGTCTCTGCACCTTTTCCAGTTCAGCAATGTCTTTTTTTAGAACAGGCGCCCAAAATTGTACTCCATATTCTAGATGAGGATTTATACAGAGGTAGGATAATATTAGCATCCCTTGCTTCTACACCTCTTTTTATGCAGGCTAGTACTCTATTTGCTCTTGCAGCAGCTGAGTGACTCTGCACACTGCTGTGAAGACTATTGTCTATCAGTACACCTAAATCTTTCTCTAATGAGGATTTCCCAAGTTGTTTCCCATTTAGAGTATATGTAGGAAGTTTGTTTCTACAACCCAAATGCATAACCTTACATTTATCTACATTAAATGACATCTGCCACTTTGCTGCCCATTCACTTAGTTTATCTAAATCCTTCTGTAGGGAAAAAACATCGAGCTCTGTATGTATTTCCTTACACAGTTTAGTGTCATCAGCAAAGGTTGAGATGCTACTTTCAATTCCCACTTCTAGATCATTAATAAACAAATTAAAAAGCATTGGGCCCAGGACTGAACCCTGCGGCACCCCACTTATAACCCTAGACCAATTTGAAAAAGTTCCATTTACAACAACTCTCTGCCATCTATCATTTAACCAGTTCTCAATCCATGTACAGATAACACCACCCAAACCGAAGCCTTTTAATTTATGCAGTAACCTGTTGTGAGGCACTGTGTCAAAGGCTTTTGCAAAATCCAAGTACACTACATCAACAGCAATTCCCCTGTCCAAATTACTACTCACTCTTTCATAAAATGCAAGTAAATTAGTCTGACATGATCTGTTCTTCATGAAACCATGCTGATTCCTACTAATGATATTGTTTATTTATATTTATTATTTATTTATTTTATTTAAGTTGTCCACCCTGTTGTCTTATCACAGCTTGTCCCAAAAAAATTATAACTGAAAAAACAAAATCAACAACTTCTTTCCCCAGACTTCCCCACCCAGCACAGAGACAATAACAGCAAGATCGGCAAGCAAATAGGTACCTAGCTTCCTGTGTCTTGCCAGTCAGTCACATGGAATTTTGGAGTATTTGGGGTCAACCTCCTTCCTCTCTTCTTCTCCACAGAGTACCCCACTGACTCTCCTAACAGAACATATGTCCTACCTAAAAGATTCCCTAAACTAAACTTCAGTTCCCCTCTCTGTCTTCTCTAGCTCAAAAACCATACTGCTCTCTCCTCTCACAAACACAAAATGGCATGCTGTGAGAGCCTGAGAGTCTTTTATATGGCTGTAGAAAACTTTTGTGTGGTGGAGAAATATTTTTCTCTCCATTGATTTCAATGGATGAAAAAGGTGGGAAAAAGCAGAAAAATGGCACTTTTCTCAGGAAATGATCCTCCAAGTGGAAAGTGCCATTATTCGCTGATTTCAGTTTGAGGTGCAAAAAATGTTCACCCATTCCTAGTTTTTACTTCTATCTAAGAACTTACTAAGTGTAGCATGGCATGGCAGTACATAGTAAAAGAATCGTGTAACTTTATTGCTTTAATGACATGACTTGTGGAGGTGGTGGGGGCGGTGGTGGTATGTGTAGGCACTCTGACTCTTGTCATCGCCGAAAACAAACTCAGAGTCATACTCTGCAACAGGATCAGAAAATCTTGGCACACTCACTGACACATCAGCAACACTTCTATTATGTATGCCAGAGCTTTAGGAGTACTTCTGTCCTGCTGCTAGTTGTGGCACCTCTGACCTGTTGATGGTATGTCTCTGTAACGTTTTGTTTTGACACTCAGACCAGTAGGTGAAATAACACAATCTTTTATTGAAAGAAAATAAATACAAATGATCGCCCTCTACAGTTGACAGCAACAATTGCAAGTGAATACACAGTACACATAGATTCACTATAGTGGGTAGAAGGCACACAACATAGGTACAGAAACTAGGGAACTGGCCCCTAAAGGGCAAATGAGAACAATTTGTCAGTCTCAGCTGTGGGGTTTGGCACGCCCGTATGGTGTAGTGATAAACTGAGCAAATGTGCACAGCACAGAGTTCATGTAATGATGGGTAGTAGATGTTCAGTGACCAACGTGAGCTATAGCAGAACAGTGATCCAAAATAGCCCCCGCGGGTGTTCACCAGGAGACCACTGAGACTGCAAGTGCAAGAGTATGTAGCCCCCACGGGCGTGATCGAGACTAGCCTGAGATGCAAAGCTGGCGTTTTAGCCCCCACGGGCGTATAACCGGAGACCAACGTGAGCACAACACGAGCCAATAGCCCCCACGGGCGTACACCTTCGGATCTTGCAAGAGCTTGGAGCCTAACCTTGCTACCAATAGCCTCACCGGATACCTCCAGTAATAACCATGAGACCGAGAGCCAAAGACGCCCAACCGGACCAACAGGATAGACTACTCTGCAAACGTAACTGGGAGTCGCCGTCCAAGTAGCAGCCAACTCAGCAGCAGTAGACTTACAAGGTAATGGCTCTGTAATCAGAAAGGAGGTCTGGCAAGAGAGAAGCGGCACTGCAAGGGTTAAAAGGTACGTTTGAATCTCCCAGGCTCGGTATGGTAACTTAGCTCTGCAGCGTATAGAGGCTCGGTACAAGGAGCACAGCTTATGCAAGTCAGCAAGGAACTCTGCACTGAGGGATGGGTTACACAGGAGTGTAATGGTCACACTAGGTCGACACAGCAACGCAGGATTCAGAATGTCGCGGCGGCGACAACAGGCCAAGCAGGATCGCTGGAACAGGCCGCGGTGATCTCGAAGTAGGAAGTCAGCCAGCCGGGTCGTAGCACGTAGAGGGTTCTCAGACAAGCCGGGTCGTAGCACGTAGAAGATTCTCAGACAAGCCAGGTCGTAGCACATAGAAGATTCTCAGACAAGCCGGGTCATACACGATCAGGAACACTGGAGCGTAGTCAGGACAGGCCAAAGTCGGTACACAGGAATCCGGATACAGGAACACAGCAACAGCAAGTCTGGCTCAGAAACACCACGAAAGGGCATCTGACAGATGTGAGAGTCAGGTATAAAAAGGTCACCAGGGGGCGGGCCAAACCAACTGAACAAATCCAAGTCTGCCACAGATGAGAGTGACAGGATAATCACAGGCACTGTGATAGTCTCCCAGTCAGACCTGTGGTAGGGCTTCAGGTGGGAACTCATTGACGAGGTGCCTAGGTGTGAGCCTGCTTTCCCCCTGCACACATGCTTCTTACACAGACAACCAATAGCAACATGCTTAGATTTTGGATCCTGAGGGAAATATCTCCATATTGTGGAACTCAGACTGTGGGGTTCCTGAGAGACTGCTACTACTACTGCTGGGGTTAGATGTTGCTGAAATCATACTACTACTACTAGGTGTCTCAAGTGCTGCACTTCCAAGAACAGCAGAGTCACTAATGAAAACTAAGGCTTTGGATTCTGACAATCTGTGTTGTTTCTGGTTACACAACACTATTCTTCTTCTTGAATCTTCTCTCTTCTGTCTTCTTTCTTCTTTTCTTCTACTTCTTTCAAAATCTGTTTAGTAACAAAAAAGAATCCAATGAAGGATGTATTCTCCCAAAAAAATGTCCCCAAGATATGCCCGAGTTAACTGATTGAGTGCAGGAGGGGTACCCTTCCGACACTCAAAGGATTAAATGCATTGTGGAATATATCTGAAAACTAACCTTCTGCCATTTCATTTTTAAAAGGCCCAAATAAAAAGGCTTCCAATGTGTAATTGTATGACACCAACCACGGCCTCTGCTGGTAGTGGCAGGCATGCTATTGGAACAGAACCCCCCCCCCCATACCTTTCGGATTGTTGCTTGAATCCCAGTGAGTGAATTTTGAACAGAGACTGGCTTGTTATAAGTTAGTCTCTGTTCAAAATGGATGCCAGCCTCCAATTTGCTGGGATTTATGCTTACGCACCTCCCAGCCAACCAGTTTCTAGTGGGGGCTGTCATCAAACCAAGACAGTTGGCATTTTATTTTGATGTTCCCACAAACCTCTCTATTTAGTGTTAGTAGTGTGAACAAAAATCTACAAGGAGCATTTGGCCACAATGTGGATGCTGGTCTATGTACTGGTCCAGCTATAGAATAGCTGTGTTTCACAAGTGGGTTTCTTACTCTGTGTTTTTTTCCCTCTTACCGGCTGTTTTACTGGAGGAAATATTATTGAGTCCCTTGTTGGGACACAGATATGATTTACAAATTTATTGATTTGAAATCCAAATAAGGTTGTTCACCTGGTACTAATTTAAAAAAAATAAATAAAGTGGCTTTTGCTGCTTCTGAGTCAGTAAAATAACTATTTCAACAGATGGGATGTGTCAGTCAAAGGATATTATCACTCAACTACTACTTTCCAATGTAGTTTGATTGGGAATTCAATGAGGACACATTAGGGTCCCTAATTTAACAGTATCGAACTGGTCGTTTGATTGGGAATTCAATGAGGACACATTAGGGTCCCTAATTTAACAGTATCGAACTGGTCTCTCTGTTGCGGATTAACATCCGTAATTTTTCATTCTTTTTTCTTTATTGTTCTGTCCTTATTTGTGGAGATTTATATATATACTTGAGAACTGCGATACGTTAGTTTCCTTTCCAATATCTATATTTATACAATGTAGTGTCTCCCAGCAGTGGGATTGATGGTTTTTGATTCATTTTGATTGTTGTGATTTCATAAGCACCAGCACACCCAACAGGAATGAGTTTGCCAATGGCAGCTTTAGTTCATACAGAAGTTGGAACAAGAATCTTGGTTTGTATGTGTTAAATGAGAGCTGCACAGTTTGTAATGCTGCTGTTCACAAAGGTAAGAGCAGCAGTGATTAATTCTTACAAGACTGAACTTACCTTTTTCCCTAATTGATTTTTTTTTTAATTTGTTTTCTTCATGTTAGTTGCTGTTTAAGTAGACAGACGAGATAATAGCATGACTTAAAACAAAGTTTTTATAGTACAGGTTTCCACAGATACTTGTAATACTAGTAATGCAAATGGTAAAATGACTAAAATTAAAGACCATTACACTGCAGCAAGTGGAGGTGATCGTTCATAGAAGTTTCAGAGCATGGTGAGAAAGGTTAATACAAATGATGGCTACAACAATGACGGAGACCCTTACAATACATATCGTCAAGACCATTCACTTTACTAACCTCTGGTAATTGATTCTGTCAGTAGATTATTTTGAAAATTGCTGACACATGCTTAGTAATCCATTTCTCATCTTAAAACAGGGTTGCAGAAGAGTTGTATGGGTCAGCCTATAAAAAACAAATTACTTTTTAATATTTTCCATTACAAGGCACTAAAATAACAGCAATCAAGTACAGGTAATGCAATGTGTACCAGAAATGCAGAAAAGCTCATATGATTGAACACATGAACATGTTGACATTTTATGCATATGAATATACAGTAAGATAATGTTTTTTGAAATAATAAAGATAAGTATCATTCCCTCATATCATATATTGTATTTTCCCCTATATACAAGTCACACTTGTTTTTAAAACCTGCTATTTAATTTTATTTCCTTAATCTGTTATCCTTTTTCTAGTTGTTCAGATTTGTTATATCATTTTAATTTTGTCCTCAATTACCTCCAGGGTCAAACAGATCTCACACAGATTTTAAATGAATACTTATAAAATAGCTAGGCAAAATTAAATTAAAAAAATATTCAGAGATGTGTGAGTGTGGCCTGAAAGTTTGCAAGATTGACATGCAAGAGTGAATAGTCATGTAAGTCCTCTTTTTACATGATAACATAACTGTTTCAAACCCCTACAACAGTTTTGTCACTGTGATGATCTGACAGACTCAGCAGCCATTATAAGCTGATTGGTTAGACTCTGTGAAGTAGATTCATCACAAAGTGGCGACAGACTGCTATTTGATCTAAATAGTATGAGAATAGCACAGTAACAGACAATACAGTCCCCAGTGGGCCAGATGCTTCGGAGCGAAGACTAGAGCACTTATGTAACTGGTGATGGTTGCTCTCTGGGTTGCCTTGTTGTGACCTAGGCCGAGTTCTAGATGCTGGCCACAATGCCAGATTAGTGCCAAAGAAGACGACCAGCACCATGGATGACAACCCAGAGAAAAGCAGCTACCCATTGAGGTCAAAGAGGATACTGAACAAATAACTCACCTGCAGCGCAAACATAGTTGTTGCACAGGGACACTGAGGACTGGAGCTCACAGTACAAGACAGCAGATGGAGGAATGGTGGAATCAAGTGATCCAAAGTAGGTAACAATATAACAGATGAGGATATCAGATGAACATGGTACCAAATCTCAGAACAGGAGGGAAGTCAAAGGAAGAGCCGGGTCAATACACAAGATAACACCCAGGAAAAAGATAGTAAACTAAGGGTCTTGATATGGAAAGCTTTGATTGTGCCCTGCTCAAAAGCATTGAGTCTCTATAAAGTCTCAGAGGAAACACAAGTCAAGGAAGGGAAGCAGGATCTGGATAATATGGATAAACAAACGAAAAAATAGACAAGGAATGTCAAAAAAAGCAAAGAAAAATGGACTACCTCCAGAAGTTCAAAGCTGATTTGGGCTAAAAGGACTGGTGGAACTGGTGAACTATTGAGGAATCATGCTCTTCCAAGCTGTAGCCCTTTCAGTTAACAAGGTACTGTAAAGTACCAAGGAAAAGATGAGAGTCCAGGATGGCATTGATGGCATACTCTTCGGAATCGTCCATGGAGATTGGTGGAGGAGATGAGGAGGGATGAGAGGCATGAACCAGAACGTAAGGCTTGAGTAAGAATACGTGAAAGAATAGGTCAGAGATAAGACCAGTTGGTAAGAGAGTGTGGAGAGATGGGCTTGAACCTTAAATAGACCTAGATAATGAGCACCCAATATTTCTCATGGATGTTCAAGGTGAATATTCTTGGCAGAACCTAGGAGCCAAGGAACAATGTAGATCAGCAACTACTTCTGGCCACATTTGTGATGACTAAAGAGGTGAATAGCTTGCCAACATTCTGTCAAATTATGGGTGTAAGCCTTGGCAGAGGGAACCCTGGAGACAGAGAGGCAGACTATCAAATCTGGAGGGTAACCTAAAGCCACAAAGAAAGAAAAGCACTTCAGAGAGGACTGCAGAAGAAAGCTGAAAGCAAACTGTACCAGAGGTAACAACTGTGTCAAATCATCTTGCTGGTGAGAGCAGTGACACAGGAGGAAGTGCTCTTGGTTCTGATTAAACCTCTTGGTTTGGCCATTCATCTGCAGATGGTATGCAAACGAATGCTGAAGATGTATACCTGGTATAGAACAGAAAGCTGTCCAGAAACAGGACACAAACTGTGACCCACAATTGTAATGTGTAATGTGTGTGGTATTCCATGAAGGCATCATATTTCCCGGATAAAGAGCTCGGCCAACTCTACGGAAGTGGGAAGTTTGAGTAACAACATGAAATGCCCTGTTTTGAAAACCTATCCATGACAACCATATATAATGAACATATTTCCCCTGGAGGCGGGCAGATCGACCACAAAGTCCATGGAGATCTGAGTCCATGCAGAAGGAAGGACCTGCACAGACTGCAAGAGACTCACAGGCCAAGATCTGGGTATCTTCATGTGAGCACAAACTGGACATGAAGAGGCAAAATAAGAGACACCAGATTTCAGCTTAGGCTACCAAAAGTAATGAGAGATGAGATCCAAGGTGTAGAGGAGACTGGGATGTCTGGCCATCACAGAACAATAAATCCAATGGAAAATGACTTCTGAACAAGACTCTTCTGGTATGTAGAAAGGGCAACTGGGATCTCCTGAGACAGGTCAGGAAAGCCGTGGACTAAGAAGAGATTACCCGGGCAGAAGGAACTATAGGCTCAGAAATAGGCTGAGTATCACGGTGCCCGTGACCCCATGTTTTTACTTTTCTGTCAGTTATCCAATGTGTGGTCCTCATTAGTTGCCCTTTGTTTAGCCCTCCCAGTATTGCCTTTATATACTGGGCTCCTGCACCTTATCACTGCCCTTTTGTGGTGTTCCTGTGCCAGTTCTACATTTGTATTGAGGTTTCCAGTGTACCGACTTGGCTTGCCTGACTACTCTCCTGTTCCTGCGCCTGTGTACTGACCCGGACTGCCTGACTACTCTCCAGTGATTGTTCCTGTGTACCGACCCGGCCTGGCTGACGTTCCTGCTCCCGTGTACCAACCCGGATTGATTGACGTTCCTGCTCCTGTATCCCGACTCGGCAGTCTCCCGTTGTGGTCCTAGTCGCCTCTGCGACATTCTGACTTCCGGTGCCTTACTGGGTTTGGCACCTCTGCCCCGCAGGCTTGCCTGTCTTCCATTTTGCTCAGAGCACCTCTGGCCTAGTCCTCCTTTCCAAAACCAGTTCCCAGTGTTGCCTCCGTGATTGCACCGGTATACTGCCATTGGTTGCTCCACTCTGTCAAAACCAGTTGCAAGTGTTTCCTCGTAATTGCACCGGTATACTGCCATTGGTTTGCTCCACTCTGTCATAACCGGTTGCTACTGTTGCTTCCGTGATTGCACCGGTATACTGCCATTGGTTTACTCCACTCTACCATAACCGGTTGCAAGTGTTGTCTCCGTTATAGCACCGGTACATTGCCATTGGCTACACTCTGTCTGACCCGGTTGCAAGTGTTGCCTCCATGATTGCACCGGTATACTGCACTGGTTCGTTCCACTCTGTCAAAACCAGTTTCAAGTGTTGCCTCCGTTATTGCACTGGTATACTGCCATTGGTTTGCTCCACTCTGTCAAATCCGGTTGCAAGTGTTGCCTCCGTTATAGCACCGGTACTATTGCCATTGATTAAGCTCCACTCTGTCAAAATCGATTGCAAGTGTTGCCTCCATTATAGCACCGGTACATTGTCATTGGTTACGCTCCACTCTGTCAAAACCGGTTGCTATTGTTGCCTCTATGTCAGCACCGGTAGCACTCCTGATTACTTCAGTGGACTAGTATACTGTGGACTCATTCTGTGGCATCTTCTAGAAGCAGCTGGTTGCCAGAACACATGGGACTGTTTTCCTTTCTTGATCTACGTTAACTCATGCATTGCTGTAACCTGGAAACCTTATAATTCGCCTGACCCGTGTCAGCATAAACTGTTTGTCTCTTATACATATGCTGGACCTATGTGGGCATAATTAACCTGTCGTGTGTCTGTACTATAAGATTTATATTACAGGACCTGTGAGGGTTCTTTATGTATTATTGTATTTAATAAAACTGTGTTTTTATCTTAACTCTGTGTCTGTGAGTCAAACAAACCGTTACAGTACGAAAGGGCCATGACCTCAGACAATAAGGGTGAGGGTAATGCATAGAACATCCATTGGAGGATGGATGTACATGAGCAGCGCCTCGATCAGTTGGCATTGGCTATTCAAACTATTCTCGAGTGTACAGTGCTCCCTGACAAGCCTGTCCCAAGTCCGGTGTTCCCCCCAGTTTCGACACCAGAGAGTTTATCCGTGACTTCTGTGGCTTCAGTCAAAGGGTTAACCGCTTCCGCACCGTTGCCACTCAGATATGATGGCAAACCCAGTCTATGCAGAGGACTTATTAACCAACTTGAGATATTTCTAGAATTAATCCCTCATGCCTTTCCTAATGATTGCAGTAAAGTTGGGTTTATGATATCCTTACTGATCAGCAGAGCCCTGGCATGGGCCAATCCCTTATGGGAGAGTGCTAAACCTTGCAGCAAGAATTTCAGGGAATTTGTGCAAACATTTCAGAGAGTATTTGAAATTCCTGGTAGAACCGCCTCTGCTGCTAAACGTCTGATGGAAATACAACAGGGCAATCGGATGGTGGGCGACTACACCATAGAATTCTGCACATTAGCAGCAGAGGTAGGTTGGAATAATGAGGCACTGGGGGCAGCCTTTGCTCAAGGTCTGGCAGACCATATCAAAGATGAGACCGCAGCTAGAGAATTGACTAATGATTTAGATGAATATATTGATTATGCCATTCTGATTGACACTCGGATACATGAGAGACTTGCGGCAAAAGACCGTAGGCTACGGCCTAAAAGTGGTGGGTTCAGTAGTTCATTGTGCCCACCCACCCCTCCCTCGTTGCCTAAACCTAATGACCGTATACAAGAATCCTGTGAACCTATGCAGCTGGGGTTTACCAGGTTAACAAAGGAGGAACGGGCACACCGCAGAAGGCAGGAGTTATGCTTATACTGTGGCAAAGCTGGGCACATGCTAAGAATCTGTCCCGTACGTCCGGGAAGCGAACGCACCTAGGGTACCTTGAGGGACAGGCCCTAGGTGGTGCTCAACCATCCCCAGATCCGATCATAGAGAAACCCACGATCCAGGTGGTTTTCTCGTGGGCAGATCGCTCAGTGGAGGTTCTGGCCCTGATTGCTTCTGGCACGGCCGGTTACTGTATGGATAGTGCCTTTGCTGAACTGCACAAGATTCCACTGGTTAAAAGGGACTTGCCTCTAGCCATTGAAGCCATTGACGGCAGACCATTAGAACCAGCTCAGATTACTTTTTAAACCATATCACTACCTATGACTATTGGGGTTCTTCACAGGGAAGAACAGCAGTTCCAGATAATTCATTTCCCTCACCATGCAGTCATTCTGGGGTTCCCTTGGTTGTAGCTGCATAACCCCCAGTTTGATTGGCAGAATTGTGAGATTACTTCCTTGTCTCAATATTGTATGGAGCATTGTGTGTCTCACCCTGTTAAGATCCTGTGTGCTTCTCCCTCATTGCCAGCTGAATACCAACAATTCAGTGCCATTCAGTGACGTTTTCAGTAAGGGAGAGGCTGGCACCCTGCCTCAGCACAGGTCTTACGATTGTGCCATTGATATGCCCCCAGGGGGTGGTACCCCCTACGGGACGTACGTACCCACTGTCATGCGATGAAATTCAAGCTATGGAAGAATACATTGAGGATGCCCTCAAGAGAGGGATCATTAGGAAATCTACCTCACCTGCTGGTGCTGGGTTCTTTTTTGTGAAAAAGAAGAATGGCGAGTTAAGACCATGTATTGATTACTGTGGCCTAAATAAGTTAATGCCCAAGAATGCCTATCCGATACCACTCATCACCGAATTATTTGACAGGTTAAAAGGTTCGTCCATCTTTACAAAATTAGACCTACGTGCTGGCCTATAACCTGATCAGGATAAAAGCTTGCTGATGAGTGGAAAGCGGCATTTAACACTAGATCCGGGCATTATGAATATCTAGTTATGCCGTTTGGTCTCTGTAACGCACCTGCAGTTTTCCAAGAATTTATTAATGATATCCTCAGTGATATGCTACAGTCCTGTGTTGTTGTCTACCTTGATGATATACTTATACACTCGGCTAATTTGTCACAACACATCAAGGATGTGTCCGAAGTGTTGCTCCGCTTGCGTAAAAACAAACTATTTTGTAAAATGGAAAAATGCGAGTTTCACAGATCCAGAGTGCCCTTTTTGGGGTTCGTGATTGCTAAGGAAAGTATCGCTATGGATCAGGAGAAACTCGTGGCAGTACTACAATGGCCATGGCCCAAAGGGTTAAAGGCAATCCAGCGCTTCTTGGGGTTCGCTAATTATTACAGAAAGTTTATTAAGAATTTTTCTACTATTGTTAAACCACTGTCTAACCTCACACACAAGGGCGCTAATCCTTCCCAATGGTCTGAGGCAGCCGAACATGCCTTTGAGACACTGAAATCCGCTTTTGCAGCTGCTCCTGTGCTATCCCAGCCCAACCCGTCTCTTTCATTTACGCTTGAGGTCGATGCCTCAGAGATTAGGGTAGGGGCAGTACTATCTCAACACCCAGTGGCAGGGGGCACCCTCAGACCATGTGGGTTTTTCTGTAAGAAGTTGTCGAGTGCCCAAAGTCACTGTGAGATAGGTGACAGAGAACTACTGGCTATCATTCTCACCCTGAAGGAATGGCGTCACCTATTGGAAGGTACCAGAAGTCCAGTATTGATTCTCACTGATCACAAAAACCTGACTTATCTTTCGGAGGCTAAAAGATTGTCCTCTCGTCAGGCCAGATGGGCCCTGTTTCTTTCCCAATTCAATTTTATTGTATCATATTTGCCGGGTTCCAAGAATGTTAGGGCTGATGCCCTGTCTAGACAATTTGAGCCTGAGACTGATAGGGACGAGGTCCCAGTACCCATTATACAGCCTAACCGCATTTTGGCTACCCTACGTACTAGTATCACTTCGCCACTGGGGGAAGAGATTCTGGCCACCCAGGCTACAGCCCCCCCGGAAACCCCAGTGGGCAAGTGTTTTGTTGATGAGTCATTTCGTACTCGATTACTTGAAACATACCACTCGTCTAAGGCTGCTGGACATATCGGTAGGGATCAATTAATATGGTCTCTCTCACAAGTTTTCTGGTGGCCCTCTCTGAGGGCTGACTGTTCTGCATTTACCGCAGCCTGTGCCACCTGTGTCTGTGTCAAGACCCCTAGACACCTCCAGGTGGGCCTACTCCAACCAGTGCCCAATGGTGAACGTCTCTGGTCCCACGTATCCATTGATTTCATGGGAGAGTTGCCAGTATCTAGAGGGTATTCATTCATACTGATGGTGGTTGACAGGTTTTCTAAAATGGCTCATTTCGTGCCCCTCCATGGCCTTCCCTCTGCCCAGGAATTGGCTGTTGTTTTCGCTAAAGAGGTGTTTCGGTTGCATGGGGTACCTAGAGTTCTGGTGTCCGACCGTGGGAGCCAGTTTGTGTCCAGATTTTGGAGAGCATTTTGTGAACAGATGGGCATTCAACTGTCCTTCTTCTCTGCCTACCACCCCCAGACCAATGGGGCAGCTGAGCGTGCCTATCAGGGACTGGAGCAGTTCCTGTGCTGTTTTGTCACAGATCATCATGATAACTGGGCCGACCTGTTGCCGTGGGCAGAGTTCGCCAGGAACTGTGTGGTTAATTCATTGTCCGGGAGCTCCCCGTTTCTCATCAACTACGGGTTCCAGCCTTGTTTGCTCCCGGACTCCTTCCAGTCACAACAGATTCCAGCTCTGGACGAGCACATAGAGCAACTCCTCTCCACTTGGGCACAGGTTCAGAGGATCCTCAGTCTGTCTTTCCAGTGTCATCAGCGCCACGCCAATCGTAGATGGCTGCCAGCGGTCTCCTTCCAGGTTGGGGACAGGGTACAAGTTCCGTCCAACAAACTGGCTCTCCGGTTTATTGGCCCATTCAGGGTGATCCATAAAATTAACCCTGTTTCATATGCCTTGGATCTCCCTGCGTCCATGCGCATTCATAATGTGTTCCATGTATCTCTCCTGAAACCTCTGGTATGCAACCGTTACACAACTACTCCTGTGGTTCCTGGCCCGGTAGAGGGTCAGGAGGAGTACGAATTTCAAAGTATCATTGATTCACGCAGATTTAGAGGAAAATTGCAGTACTTGGTACATTGGAAGGGTTATAGCCCGGAGGAACGTTCTTGGGTTGAGCAAAAGGACCTTCATGCTCCTAAATTACTGCATATTTTTCACTCTAAATATCCTCAGAAGCCAGGTCCCTCTTCTAGAAGGGCGGGTCTTTCACATGGGGTACTATCACAGTGCCCGTGATTCCTTGTTTTTAGTTTTCTGTCAGTTATCCAATGTGAGGTCCTCATTGGTTGCCCTGTGTTTAGCCCACCCAGTATTGCCTTTATATACAGGGCTCCTGCACCTTATCACTGCCCTTTTGTGGTATTCCTGTGCCAGTTCTATGTTTGTATTGAGGTTTACAGTGTACCAACTTGGCTTGCCTGACTACTCTCCTGCAGAGCAGGCAGGACACTCCGGTTCTGACTCCTCGCATGCCGGATCTGAGGGGGACAGGGTCAGGGATCCCCGATATACCGAGGAAGAAAACACGGCCCTCATGGAGGCTGTGCTGGAGAGGGAGAGTGTCCTCTTCCCGGGGGAGAGACTCCCTGGCCTGGCTGTGAGGAGGAGAGCTGCCTGGAGCCAAATCTGCAGCCAAGTTAATGCGGTGGCCACCTGCAGACGGGATGTGGACTCAAGAAAGAAGAGGTGGGGCGACTGCAAAAGGCAGGTGAAGAAGAAGATGGGGGATGCCGCCCTGCACACCCGAGCCACCAGAGGTGGGCCACCTGTCCCCATCACCTTCAGCGCATGGGAGGAGAGGCTGCGGCAGACACTGTCATCTACCCTCATTGAGGGGGTCCCTGGAGGATCAGACACTGGGGATGAGAGGAGCCTCCACACCACTGGTAAGTGCATCACCCCAAAACCACACACCACCTCAAAGCACACACCCATCACAAACAAGCACTCACATCCCAACATCTGCCCTTCATTCATCCACACAACTGCACCAACACAGCACCCTGAGGGTTTAAACAGGACGCAAGACAAGGACAAATGTCAAGGTTCAACAAGGCCAAAACCTGTCCAACTCCCTGTTTAACCCTCATGTTGCTGTGCTGATCACACACAATACACACAAACCATGCTCAGAAAAGTGTTGTATGTCAAACATCACAATTGTTGTCACACAGTGTTACCCATGTTCCCACAGGAGTGCTAGAGGGATTATCAATGCATCGATCAACAATGCTTTGGCAACCCCTCCGGTACTCAAAGGGTTAACCAGACAACAAACACATGTCGATAGGTTAACAATTACATGACACATAGGGGACATTCACTAAGCGGTGAAAAAGAGCTGATGTAGAGAATTTTACACTTACTTACATACCCTCACTTTACCAATTACAATGTTAGTCTATGGAGAATATCCAATAACATGATTCAAGCTGCACAGGCCCCATTGTATGGACTCCATAGAAAACATTGCAGATGGTGAAATGAGGTCAGCGGAGAAGTCAGCATCATAATCAGTTCATCAGGTCCACTTAACCGCTTACTGAATCACCAACAGGATGGATCAGGTCACAAATCACAGTGCCACTGAGAATAACTGCTTGTATGTGCAACACACAGGCCAAAAACAATTACACATAACTAAAGGTGAAAAAGTTGGCCTTGGTGTTGTATATGCAATCATTTACGCTAACTTGAATTTACATATCTCACATTTGATTCACATATAGATCCTCAGGAGTGCTGATGCCATGGATGTATGGTACACCAGACACTATTTGCAGGATACATATGGGAACCAAGTATGAACCATTGAGGTTTGGTCAATAACAGGCCATGAATTATGGATATCTATGATCGGGTCTGGCTGCCTCACACAGAAGGATGGATGGGCTGATCCAGGAAAAAAAAGGCCTCAATCAATGATATCCTTCAATACTGGCTTGATTGTTGCCCCTCAGGATTCAACTTGAACAGACCTCATGGACAGAACCCTGTAATGTACATCAATCCCTGATGCATAGGATACCATCATGACAACCAGAGAGTGACATGTCAAATCTGACAAAATCCAGCACTGTACGGGATGAACTGATAACATAGGGATGAATACTACTTGAATCACACTGCAGATCAATTACAAAAAGATATGTACAGAAAGAAAAACAACCAGATATGTATGTGGATATGTCCCTTTCAAATGGGTACAAATATGTCCCAACAAGATGTGAACCCAGAGTTCGGTTCAGTACGTGTGATTGTCCTACTGCCCATATATGTGCACCCTCAACAAAATAACTCATATTGATATCATCATCAGAGTACACATACCTAGTATATTACACCTTCCTTGGATGGGTATCAGTGGTATCAATGAAAGTTAGTTTGTGATGGCTGTACATATATAGGCAGTAAGACAATCACATGTACTGAACAGATCTCTGGGTTCATATCTATCAAGGATATGTTTGTACCCATATGAAAGGTACATATACACATATCAGACCATATTCCTCACTGTGTACCTTGGGCATGGCAATGGTTAATTTCACCTTGATGTAACATTGCAGGTATCATGAAAAGATGTTTAGAAAGATGTTGCTGTATGTGACAGCTGGAGATGTCAGTCATATGACCACACAGAGGCTCTTCAGCGGACACAAAATTGAACCAATTGGAGATGGATCCATCATTGACATGGTCCACAGAGCGTGCTTACAAACCAGTAACACTTTGTAGACAATGGCAAAGATATAGTTATCTCCAAATGGGTCAATTTTGAGTCTGCTGAAGAGCCTCCGTGTGGTCAAATGACTGACATCTCCAGCTGTCACATACAGCAACATCTTTCTAAACATCTTTTCATGATACCTGTTATTGACCAAACCTCAATGGTTCATACTTGGTTCCCATATGTATCCTGCAAATAGTGTCTGGTGTACCATACATGCCTGCAATGTTACATCAAGGTGAAATTAACCATTGCTATCCCGTTAAAGAGATAGTAATACCTAAAATGTGAAAGTAAAAATATATGTCATAGGATTGATCCACCGGGTAAAGCAAGGGTATTCCCACTGCTGAAAGGTGTTTCATCCCAAGAGTATAACAGCTCAAAGTTGAATATTCCATGGACAATATCACTGTGGCCTGAAAATGTACTATGCCAATGTTGCCAGACCATCCTCTGGCCAGCTTTGGTCCAGGGAGCATAAATCCACAAAGGATGATGTGGCAACAGCGCAAATGTACAATTTCAGGCCACTGGGATGTGGCACCAAAGGAATTCAACTCTGAGCTGTGATACATGTAGAATAAAACACCCTTCACCAGTAGGAGTACCGTTGTTTCACACAGGGGGATAACCCTACAACATTTATGTTCCTTTCCACATTTCAAGTATTAATATCAATTTGACACCATCATGGCTAAGTTTACTGATCACACAAGCTCAATCCTCCACACAGGTTATGTGCCTCCAGCACTCCAGGAGCCCATGGAGGAGGCCACCTCACCACCCAGTGAGGAGTATACGGAGGAGGGGACCAGCCAGTGGGCACCGTACCAAACTACAGCCACACCTCTTGGCCAACTGAATGCCCCACCTCTGGCTGCACCATCTCTGGCTACACCACCTCTGCCTGCACCACCTCTGCCTGCACCAACTCTGGCTGCACCACCTCTGCCTGCACCACCTCTGGCTGCACCACCTCTGCCTGCACCACCTCTGGATACACCACCTCTGGCTGCACCACCATATTACAGTGACTGGATGCACCCCACCACCTCCAGGAGCTATTACCCTCCAGCAGCAGCAGCTGCACCACCACCACCAGGGAGGCAATGGCTGCCCGGTGATGTGGCCACCACCCAATACGGGCCATACTCATCACAGATTGACCTACCCTCCTGGATGGCTCCCCAGCATGGCCCCAGGTATGATCCCAGGTGGGGGCCAAGCACATAGCAGTGGCCAAGGTTTGACCCTTGGCCACTAGACTACCAACACCTGGGCCTGCTTGGGGAGCCCCAACACCCTATGCGAAGGGACGTGTTTACCCCACCACATCCACCAGCACAGACATCGGTGGGCAGCAGTGGGTCCATTGATGTGGTGGGCACATACCCATCTGCAGCACATACAGTAGCAGCTGAGGAGGACACAGCAGCAGCTGAGGAGTACACAGCACCACAGCAGCAGCTGAGGAGGACACAGCACCAGCTGAGGAGGACACAGCACCAGCTGAGGAGGACACAGCAGCAGCAGATTCACCAGGCACAAGCATCACCAGCAGTGAACGCCCCACGGGGATGGAAGCAGAGTGTATGGCTCTGCAAAGGAGACTACTCCGGTCAAGCCTCTGCACCAATGACAACATCACCAGGAGTCGTAGGGAATCCCGGAGAAACACTAACAGGATAGAGGCAAGGATACATGCCCTGGAGTCGGAGGTCATGAGGATCAACACTCAACTCCATCAGCTCCACACGGGGCTGATGGACATGCTTGCACAGGTACTGGTGGAGATGAGAGAGCTGAACCGCAGGGAGAACTTACGGTTAGAGAGGGAGAACCTGCGCTCCACAGAGGGATCCACTGCCCCCACCACCCCCTCTAATGTGACCCCGAAGCCACACCTAGGGGGCAAAGGGTACCCAGGAGATCATCCAGGTTATCCACTTCTGCCACACAGTCTAAGCCCCCCCCCAAGAAAATAAATAAAATGCCCAACATGTTACATTTCCCCTGAATAAAGGAACATTGTGCTTTTGAATCCTGTCTGATCTGCTTTGTATTTGGTCATAGATTGGGTGGCAGAGTTGTCTCCAATGCATTGCCAAACAATTCAGTGAACACTACTTCTGCCTAGGTAAGATGTTTGTGGGATGCTACAACATGGGTTCACACATACACCACTGTACAAATTCAACTGGAAATACATCCCTAGAGCCATATTACACAACTGTGTTATATGGCGATGTTGTGTGTTGATTTTGTACAACAAAACATACCCCTTAGCACAACAATTGGTACAACATTGAACATTCGTCTACATCAAATGTTGTGTTTAACCCTTTGATAGCCAGAGTGGTAGGCAACGCATTGCAAAGAAATGCGTTGGGTACCACTGTGGCACTCAGAGGGTTAAGGGAATAACCAAACAAATGGCTATGTGACTTAGCAGTGACATAACAAGCAGGACAGATAAATGGGACCTGTATCAATGTTGTCTTGGACTCAAACACTCATTGTGCAACTGACTTACTGGGGAACCCAATGTTTTTAACCTAGGATTTCAATGTGTAGCACACACATTGATATCCTGGGGTGAGCATTGGGGCCTCCAGTAAGTTGAGTTGTTGCTTTTCCTAAGGGTGTAACAGACTTCACCAGTGAAAACACTTGTCCACTTGGTCTGGTTGTTCGTTGATGTAGCCCATGTACTGTGATAAGTCAAAGTGGAGCAATATCACAGAACATTGATTATACTGAGCAACACAGAAACTGTGGACAGGAATTCACTGTGGAAGTATGTCCCCTTTATCACCTCTTTATCACTCCCACAACACATTAGTGTATCACTGCCACCATCTGTTTGCGTGAGTACATCACAGAGTCCACTCACTTGCAAACAAGTGGTGGACTCCTGTGATATGGGTGATGCCTTTCCATGTATGGGGGATAGTCTATCCTGAGTGTGGTTACGCATTAACAAACATATGTGTAATCCAATATATCCTCATACAGACACAGATGATTGACTAGCGATGGTTCATCTTTATTGTGTCTCAAAGTACATTAGAACGTACATGTATTTTCTGTGTGTATTACCTATATGCATTGAACACTTGTATGAGAACACTAAATGTACTTTGAAACTAAATCATACTACTTGAGTAACACTGCTGTCCTGCTCATGTGTTGTCCACAAGGTTTGACAACTCTGTAGATGAGCATCCTAACTGTACAGGTTATTACACTTGTGAAATTGTGTTTTCTGTGTCTATATGAGAATGTTCCAGTAGAGGTCTGTGTGAACCTCAGGTCAAATATTGCATCACTAACAACATCACCAGAAATAGCAAGGGGTGATCTTTATGAAGGTGTTGTCAAGACATCAATCCAGTCACATGGAAGATCTTCAGTTCAAGGATGGATCATGTTATGGATGCCTGTGGGACAAGAGGACAGGATTTGGAGCAATAGACCTGAACTGATCATCAAGAAACAACAATTTCGACTTTATAATCCCCTCAACCTTCTTAATTACAGGTGAGTACACAAACCATTGCTTGACAATGTGTTGTGTACTCATCTGTAACCAATTACGTGGAGAACTAAGGACATGTGCCCCAGCCCTATGGATATGTGCCCCTGACATGAATACACACATCAACAAGTGTTCTGAGAGCTCCATGTAAGTAATGAATTTGGGCTGCCACTGTGAAAGTGACAGTGGCAGCCCAATGTAATTTGTTCCCTGGAACTATTGGGACATGTTTGTTGATGTGTATATTCATATCATGGGCACATATGTCTGCAACCTCACAGGTCAGCATGGAGTCCCTGGTAATCTGATCTACATTTCATGACCTCTACGTTGTGTAACAATACCACTGTACATCCACCCCTCTGCTGCTCTTCTCAGCTCTAGCACAGTACAGGTCCCATATTGAGTCCAATGGTCCTTTAACCCCTGATGTGACGGAGTATTATCCAATGCATAGCATTGGATAACACTCTTTCGCTACTGGGCTAGCATGGTTGCTCTGGCTATGATCATGGCAAATCAAGTTAGTTGCTGTCAATCAAGCCCTGTAAGGCGATGAACATGGGTTATGTGTTGTACCTTGTTTCTCCTGAGGGTGTGCGTGATATCCCTGGGGTCTGTATGTCAACGTGAAGAGTGGAATGGAGGATGGTTTTTGACTTCACACACACAATTTGCCACGTCCACTGCCAGTGCAGTGCTGTGTCACTGTTCCTGTGGGGTGAGACAGAACAAAATGTGCAGTGTGGTTAGTGTCACAGGACTGATGGGGGACTTGCATGGATTGTTTGCATGCCTGTGTTATACTCACATGTAAAGTATTTCGTGATGAGCCTGTCACTTGTCTGTGTCCCTCTAAGGGTCTCCGCAACATGGCCGATGTCCATGGGCACTTCATGTATGGGGGGTCCTGGATGTGATCCAGCAGCCTGGTGTCCACTGCGATGTTGTGCAGTATTGCGCATGCCACAATTATGTCGCACACCTTTCCAGTTGCATACTGCAGTGCTCCCCCCGAGTGGTCCAGACATCGAAATCTTGACTTGAGGAGGCCAAAGGTCCGCTCAATGGCATTCCTCGTTCTGCCATGAGCCTGGTTGTACCTTTCCTGAGCATGTGTTCGAGGATTGGCCACAGGGGTCAGTAGCCAGGACTTGCATCCATAGCCAGAATCACCTGTGTAATGTGAGTGACATGGTGAGACAGGGAGCACATGTTGTGTGAATGATGTTTTGTGTGGTGGACGTACTAGCTGTGGGTCAGGAGCATGCTGAGCAGCGTTGTGTGTACACCTGTGTATGTGGTGTGATTTTGTATTGTGAACTCACCCAAAAGCCATTCCCCTGTAAAAGTTCCATTCTCGAAATCTCTGTGTACTGAGGAGTTTTGGAGAATGTATGAATCATGAGAGCTGCCAGGATACTTTGCACAGACATTCATTATCCTCATATGGCTGTCACACACCATCTGCACGTTAATGGAGTGAAAGTTCTTCCTGTTGATGAATAGCTGTGCGTCACGTGCTGGGGCTTTAATACGGACATGGGTGCAATCTATAGCACCCATGACTCTGGGCATGCCTCCCCTGGCGTAAAAGGCCTGCTTGACGTGTATCCAGTCCATGTCGGTGGTGGGAAAATGTATATAGGTACTGGCCTTGCTTTTGAGGGCTGGCAGGACCTGGGCCAGCACCCTGGAGAATGTGGCCTGTGACATGCCAGATGTGTAACCCTCAGTGGACTGGAAGGCCCCACTTGCCATGAAGTGTATGGCACAGAGTAGTTTCTGCAGGCCAATTAGGGCATGGTTGTGGATGTAGATGGGATCCACCTGCTCCTTGATGACCTCATACAAGGCAATGATCCTGTCAGGCCTCAACCTGTAGCGATCAATTACCTCATCATTGGTCATTCCAAAGAGCGGTGACCTTTGGGCGGTATACCCTGGGCCTTGGTGGTCGTCTATACATCCTCTGCTGCTGTGGAGCATCCTGTTGCTGCAGCTGTGCATCTGCAGGCAGGTGCTGCCCTCCAGGTGGGGATGGACTCCTGTGTGGCTGCTGAGCCAGAGCCTCCTCACTTGCAACAGGTGAAGGCTGTTGATCAGGCGTGCTTGGAGGTTGCTGATGTTCCCTAGCTCTCTCCCTTGCACGCCTTCTCCGCAGTCTTCGCAACAATATGTAACCCAACATACTGATTGCTCTCTCTCTCTCTCTCTCTCTCCCTCCCTGAGTGGAAAACAAGCCACAAGTGAGTGTGTTGAGTTGTCCCTTTAAGTACTTGATAGGGCGTTGTGTAGGTGTGGTGATGAGGTGAGTGCTGACCAATGGAGAGTTGTTTTTGCCCAGGTAAGTGTTTGCAGGTGTGTGTGTTATAAGATGTGGTGTGTTGTGCTTGTGTGCGCCATTTGCGGGTGTGCAGTTGTGGGGTGCAGGTCGCGTGTTGATGTTGCCCAGGTGAGCTTATATTTGCAGGTGTTCGCTTTGTGTGATAACCCCCATTGTTCCGTGCCATGTTGTGTTGTTGTTTTTTTGTGTGTCGTTGTCCCTGTGGTGTTGGTTGTTGTTGTTGTGGAGTGTTTTGTGCTGTGTGTGCATGTTTTTGTTTGTTTTGCCATTGAACGGGTTAATTTTTCCATTTACATGCTTGTGCGGTAGGCATTTTGTGTATTTTCCTATGTAACGGGTGTTTTGTTTTGCCCGTTAAGTGTCTAACGGCTAAGAAAAGTGGGTCTCAACTTTTTGCCGTTAGGTGTGTCTTTTTTTCAGCCGTTAGCAATACCGCAAGCCTTTGAATATCTCTGGGGTATGTTGTTGAATGCGTCTGAATGCACGTAAGTGTATCGGCCGTAAGGATTGTAAAACTGCCATTAGCTGTTCTTTAGACGGATCTTTGAATTGCAACATGACACTTAACGCACCCGTTAGTGATTTTTTTTACTAACGGCTGCCTTTAAATCTAGCCCTAAGACACAGCTCTCTCATCATGTATGGTAGTCAGCATGTACACATCCTTTTTGTCACTAAGTTTAAATGCCAGCAGCTCCTGTTGGAACAAAAGATGAGGAGGTCTCCTTTATCAGTTTGGTACTTAAGAGTTGTTTGGGCAAATCTTTGCAACTGTAGAGGCCACTGTGTCAAAAAAACAAAATAGTTACTTAAATAAAAGGGTGCTAATATAAAAACTGTCCACATACAAATTATACCTTTTATTAAATAAGGGGTTAATGAGGTCACAAACAATTTTTCTACTGGTTCTCAGATATTCTGGGCAACCATTGGATTATTTGGCTGTCCTTGCCCTCATATATTTGGAAAGCCTGAGTATAATCTGTGACACTTTTTCACAGTTTATAAAATTTGACTCCAAACTTGGAGCTCTTACAGATATTGTTTGAATACCAATCCTCTCTTGTATTTCATAACGGATTCATCAATACATATATGTTTCTTGGGTGTTTATACATATGAAAAATATTTTTGTAAATAATTGATTTGAGTGCAAATGTTATACAACCTGTCATACCGGGGGTATTCTTTTGGCAGGCACAGAGTATTCTCACTGAAATTCATGATGCGCAAAAGCATTTCATAACTGGTCCTGATATTACTTTTGTGAAAATAGGAGTATCACAGATGGAATTTTTGCTCTAGTATTACCTTGTTTTTTAAATTATCCTCATAGCCATTGCTGGGCCCAGAATTGTTTAAATTCAGTCAGATCTATGGGTTGCTATGTTTGCTGCTTTGCAACGAAGGATGACGGATTGGTGGCAATGTATTAGGCTGCATACACATTTGTTTGGGATGCAATCTCCCCTAAAATGTGTTCCTACAAAAACAAATAAAAAAAAAACTATACATGATTAAATCCTGCCACATCCACTTGAATTCCTTGGTTGGCTATGAATTCAGGAATTTCTGGACATAATAAAACTGGTAGTACCCATTCTCTAGGGTCAGAATGAGGGGTAATATTTGGGGACATTCTTGTGGCAATTCTTGGGGTCATATGGCTCTTCTTAACAGGAGGCCTAGAGTGATCACTAGAGCTGTCACTATAAGCTTATAAACTATCACTATAAACTGGGCTACATCAAAATCTGTTAAAACAAAAGTATTTGCTGTTTTGTTTGTTTATTGAAGCCATTTACTTGGGAAAGCAGTGTTACTGCTTTGAAATGTGTATTAGTGGCTATTTTGAATTGTTGATTTTATAGAATAGATATTTTCAAGGAGGAACAGTGTATTCTTTTACATACCAGTGACAATGGATCTGGGAGGACCCAAACAGAGATGGGCTAAATACTCTGTTTGCTTGATTTGCTGCTCTGGAACATAAGACCATAGAGCAGCTGCATCCAAATGTGAATAGATTTTCATACATTTACTTCACTTTTATACTTTTGCCCAGTGACCAGGCACTATCTGTGACCTTTGTGCTTTTTGTTTTTACATATATTGTGCTCTGTTGGTGGAGTTTCTGGGAGAGCAGCTGACATACAACAGTCTGTTGAGGGAAGCAGTAAATGATCCCCTAAGCTTTAGAGCTTGAGTACTTATATATGTGATTCCAACACCTTTTCTTATAAGTAAGGTCCCTGTTGTGATAGTGTGGTGATTGACCTTTATTGAAGGTACTGCACTACAATCCCTAATTTCTACTTAATAACTACCCATCCACACTTACTAACATACTAAACTTACCCACATATGTAAAAAAATGTTTTAATCATTATAGTAAAAAAATAATATAAAGCCTAATTCTACCTAATTCCCCACTAAGTAAATACCCACCCAAGCTATATAACTAACCCAAATCAAATTGCAAAAAAAAATTAAAGCTCAACCGCTCAATGTTGCTATGTAAATACCATGTATATAATTTTTATTCCATGCCTATCTCTAACCCTAAACTTTACCCTAACCCACGTAAACACTAATCCTACCTAAATTAACATGAACTACCCACTCAAACTATCTAATTAATTAATTAATTAAACTAAATAATTGTATTCAATTTAAAAACATTGGAGGGAAAAAAGGAAACAAAAAAGGACCCAAATTAAAAAGCAGAAAAAAGAAAACTGTCATTATTCCTATATTGAAACAATATTTTATTTATATTTTTTAATATTTTGCATAAATCTCTAATACTAAATCTAACCCTAAACCTTACCCTTACCCACGTTTGAACTGACTACTTACCTAAACTACCTAAATAAGTAAAAAAAACAATACATTTCAATATAAAAAAAAGAAATGAAAAGGAGCGGTGCAAAAACAGACCAGCGGAGCAAAAAAAAAAAGACCACAGATCAGCAAATGCTGATCTGCAACAATTGACCAATAAGTTTAGTGATTTGGGGGGTCAATGGTTCCCTGTGCTTACAGTGAATAAAGAGGGGAATATATTTTTTACTTTTATTATTCTTTAAACACTGTTTCAAGGCTGGAACACTGGAAACACTTTGTAGCAAGGTGTAATGATGTCTCTCTTCTCATGATCTGTGTGAAAAGGACAGAGATAAGTGACAGAGGCAGTGTTTACAAACACTGCCTCTGTCATGAAACTTCTACCACATGTGATTCACTATTTTAGCATAAAACACGTGATAACAATGCCAACATTGACTGACACTAAGTGCTCCAGTTCCAGAGCACTTAGTAACGGCTTTCCCCCCTGCTCTCCCATCTTTCTCTGCAGCAGCGATAGGAGAGTTAACCCATGGCATGCCAGGACTGTCACCGGTCCTTAACACACAATCACTGATGACGGTGCTGACATGCCATCGGTCATTAAGGGGTTATGAGAACAGTGACCCCATACATTATAAAAGTAGTGTGACCAAACAGTGTCCTTTACACAATCATACACACACAGATGTACTAAGGAAAAGTCATGACATTCTGAGGAAAACCAAATCCACCCTAGTGAAGAAATTACAATTCTCCCCATAAATTTGTTTTAACCCTTGAATGCTAGAACGGTCTCCAAAGTATTGCTTTCCAATATATTTGGGAAATCTCTAACAATCAAAGGTTTAAACTTTCTTCCATGTGGAGCCAATAGTTTGCTCCAGAACACTTGCCTTAGTGCTTCAGCCTGACAGTGCTGCATAAAACAAAAAAGGCCCTGACAGGAAGAAAGGAAGTGAGGAAGAAGCATTGGTAATGGAGGCACTGGGATCTCTAGTATCATTTATTTTTTACATTAAATAATGAACCCTGTACGTGCTTGATAGCTTTAGCACTGATGGTGGTTAAAGTTTTTTATGAAAAAAAAAAAATGTGTATATTTATAATATGGGATTTCTATGCCAAGTTAAACAATGGTATTCCCATTGCATTGCCTTGAGTGGTCAGATTTCAAATAGTAATGCATTTGGAGAGTTCTATAGCATTCATGGAGATTCCTCTAGCATCCATGGAGATTTCTCTAGCATCCATGGAGATTTCTCTAGCATCCATGGAGATTTCTCTAGCATTCATGGAGTTAAAATACCCAGGGAACAGTTTATTCCCTAGTAGACCCTTGGATGTAGGTATCCAAGGGATTAAATTCATTTATTTATAGCATTTTATTGTAATTATTCCCTAGTAATTTACTGGATGACACAATCCAAAGAGTTAAAATACCAAGGTAACCGTTTTAATGCTTTTATTCCTTAGTATTCCTTTGGATGCTAGTGAGTCTCCAGCATCCAAACAGTTAATCACATGTGACTTTAATCTCTGCTTTGCAAAGCCTTGCAAACACCTGTGCCACTGTTATTGATGGCTCTGGATAAGCTATACTGACAATGAATAGCCATTATGTTATAAACATAAATGTTGTTGCTTTTTTAACTTTAAAAGCTATTATCTCCAGTTTTTCTGATCCAGTTTACTAGCAATGAAAAACAGCATGCAATAGTCCTTCTTCTTACCAATTTTTGTGACAATCCATTTGCTAATTTGGACTGTACGGCTGACTGATGATATATATAATATATCTTTTTTTCAGCAGTTTTTTACTCAAAAACTAAACAATCAACTTTTAAGAAATCAAAATGTATGGAAAAACAGAAATGTAAAATAACATAGAACTTTTTAGCTATAACTTCTATATTAATGTCTAACTGTTGATTCAGTAAGGTCATATATCCTCTAGTTCTTCCGTATCATGTAATCCCATCCTAGTGTGCTAAATTATGAATTATACCAGAGTCTTAGCATTTTAGTTTCTCTTACCACATTATTCTGCTATATGAAGAGTGAACATAGTCAATTAACTCATTTGTATCAGACAGAACACACAACTGCAGGTTGGTGTGCTAAAAAAGGAACTATACCACAATCCTGCATTTCTTGCGCTTAACATTTGGGTTCCTCTTGCCTCACTATTCTGCTGTATTAAGCCTGGACATATATGATTAACTCATCTGTAGCAAACATTATAATGGACTATACATACTAGGTTGAATGATATTTTCATGTCTTATAACCTTGGGAAAACAATAGGTAAAGTTATTACATGATGAAAGCAATATTCCTATTCCTTGGGCATTTGATGAGCAAGTAATTTTCATGAAATTTATACAGAGTGAGATGATGTATATTATTATACATTTCAATTAGAGGTAAAATGAAACCACAAACTTGCTTTACAATGAATGTCAAAGCAATCTGTCAAATAGAGAGTCTGGAGGACAAAGATGACAGTTACATTTCCCTTTGAGCTATGGATGAACACTGTAGGAAGCTGATCACTGGAGAATTTTTAGTACCCAGCTATTACAAACGATAGTACACATAACAGTAAGATACTGTTCTGACAGACTTCAGCATCCCTGCATAATGAAATATTGCCGCATGCAGAGAAAAACTAACCAAAAGTGAACAGCTGCTACTCTTAGAAAATGACAAAACAGTAAGCCTGACAAATGTACAAGCCTATAAAATCATTCTGTGTTGAAATGTCATAACTGTGCTGCAAGTTGCTACCTTGAAACAATCTGGTAAGCAAAACAGTCAGCCACTATTTCTTAAACTTTGAACGTGATGCAAAGCCGGCTGAATTTATTTAAATACAAATATTTTCTGGAAAATAATCACTCTCCTACAGTCTAGGTAAATAGCAATAATGATATTACAATAATAACCTTATACAGTGAATGAATAAAGTTTATGGTAAGAAATCTGTGAAAAGAAGTTTAGTGTTTTGAAAAGGTTTTAGATTGTGAGCTGGAAGAAAAAGGGTTCCCATTTCCAGTCATAAACAATTGTTCAGATTCATGCAGAAGCTTTTAATATTCAGGAGAAATTGGAGTAATTCAAGAGCAAACGAGCTGCACCTTAAAAGACCAATTAATTCTCTTGTCAAATTACACATCTGTAGAACTGTGTGATCCATTGACAGAAAGGGACTAAAATCAAAACCCATGAATACATTTAAAGTCAGCATTTTTATGACAACCTATATGTAATAGAGCTTTTCATGCTAAGTAAAACAAGGGCACACCCATTGCTGTCAGCTGTTTTATTCAAAAGGTAAGAGAGTTCAAATAATCAGGAAGTGAATTTACATTGTGTTTACTTCCTGAAAGTTCTGACCGCATGACTCAGCAGTTTCTATCAGTCTATGGAGAACTGTTTGTCGTTGACTTTCCTCTCAAATAGAATGTGAGATGACTCATTTGGTTAATGCTCCAACAGTAGAATCTGTTTAAAATGCAAAATTGCAGGTTCTAGTCCCGGCAAGGTCAACTCATCCTTTTACGCTTCCGAGAAAGATAAAATTAATCCATGACATACTTGAAAACGAGAGACAATGTCAATGTATTCTTCCTTGCAAAATACTTTAAAAATATACCAGAAAAAGGTAAATGTGTAGTAAAAGTGTCATACAAAAAATAAAGTGCACACTCTAACATTCATTGTGGTCCCAAATGATGTTCAAGCAATATTAGGCATATCATCTTGTGAGAGACTGAACCTGGTGAAAAAAGAGTACTAATAGTGGAAACTGGAACTGATTCAGAATATGACAGTTTGATGGAAGAATACAGTGATCTATTCAAAAGGTTTGGTTTTCTACAGGGTGAACACACCCATCAGGATAGACAAAACAGTACCATCAGTAGTACATCCCTGAAGGAAAGCACCGTTTGCACTGCAAGACCAACTCAAAGCAGAGCTTGATAGAATGAAAAGCCTGGGAGTCATAACAAAAATAGATGAACCGAATGAGTTGGTGAATTGTCTGGTAACAGTGGACAAGAAAAATGAAAATGACAGATTTGCCTGGATTTTAGGGTTTTAAATAAAGCAATAAAAAGGAACATTGTAAATTAGCTACTTGTAAAGAGATCCTGTCACAATTTGATAATGCTAAATACTTCAGAAGTCTATCACAAAACCAGTCACACGATATATAAACACACTGAATGTGTGAACACATCAATGGATGATTATCACAGTCTCCCTTAGAGGCTAAGTTTTCCTGTGCTTCCTACCTCTGTATGGCCGCCTCCGGCCACTTCCTCATTGCTGACATCAGGTAACAGGCACTAGCACAGACGCCTGTTTATGGACCTATTCTGAGTCCGCCTCCTTCTGCTCCTTTATAAACTTCCTTGGGCCTGGGAGTCATTGCCCTTACATGGTGTCCCTTCTCATTACTCTTGCTCTCCGTTGTGACCCATGTTTGCCTGAGAATCTCGCTCTGTGTATGACCCTGGCTTGTCTGACTACGCACATCGGCTCTGACCTGTGGCTCTGGCTGACTACTCGCTCTGTGTATGACCCCAGCCTGCCTGACAGTGGCCCTGGCTACTACCCGCTCAGTATAGCCTCCAGTTGCCTTTCCTGTGGGCCTGCTTACTTTCACTCCTTGTAGTCCTCGGTTTGCCTGACCAATGGCCCTGGCTCCTACTCGCTCAGTATAGTCTCCGTTTGCCTGACCAGTGGCCTGGTTACTCTCGCTCCATGTAGTCCCCGGCTTGTCTGACCTGTGACTTTGGCTGCCTACTCACTCCCTACACTACCTGCCTGCCTGACCTGTAGTCTCTGTGTCTCCTGGCTCTGGTCTGCTCTCGCTCTCTGTTGCCTCCGTTCGCAGACCAAGTGGTGACTTACACATATTCTACCATTCCTCTGTTGTCCCACTTGAGTCACCTCCCTAGTCTCGAGATCTTGAGTAGTGCAGTGCACTGCACAGTGTGCAGCTCCGGAGGGTCCTATTTGCATATGTCTGGGGTTCTGTGTGGGCTCTACCATTATTGCTGTTATAATAAATAAAGGTGGTTATATTTTATCTTTTTGTCTGTCCTTCTTTGCCTGATTACCGTGACAGTGATATAATCATATGGGGAACATCTAAAGAAGAACATGATTCTAGATTCAGACAAGTTCTAAAAGTTACTAGGCAAGCAAACTTGAAACTAAACAACGAAAAATGTCAGTTAGTAGTAAAATGACTAAAGTTTGTTGGAGACTAGGGATGGGTGAAAACTTTCACCTCAAACTGAAATCCATGAAAAATTACATCGGCTTGCTGAAAACTTTCTCGTGAAAAGTGTCGTTTCCCTGCTTTTTTCGCCTAGCTCATTGCATTGAAATCAATGAGTAGAAAAAATTTTCTCCACCACACAAAAGTTTTCTGCAGCCATTTAAAGAGTGTCAGGTTCTCACAACTTGCCATTCTGTGTTTGTGAGAGGAAAAAGCAGCATGTTTTAAGCTAGAGAAGATAGGCAAATAAAGGGGAAATTTAGATAGGACATTTGTTGTCTGTAGTAGAGGAGGAAGAAGAAGGGAGGAAGGAGGTTGACCCAAAATCCCCCAAAATTTGGTGTGATTGACTGGCAAGACAAAGGCAGCTGGGGTCCAAATTGCTTGTTAATTTTACTTTTATTGACTCTGTGCTGGGGAAGTCTGGGAAAAGAAGTTGTTGATTTAGTTTTTTAGTTTTATATATATATATATATATATATATTTTTTTTTTTTTTTTTTTTTTTTAAACTAACTGTGATAAGATAGGGTGGACAACTTCAAAAAATAAATAAAAAATGAAAATTATTAAAAATAAAAGAATGCATACATAATAAAACAAATAAATATATTAGACAGCTGACTGGGAGCTCTGTGACTGAGGCAGACTTGAAAGACAGCAGACGACATTAAGAATTTTGTTAAGGGCCAAGGCAAGACATCACACTCCATCAGTTGTATACTGTAGAGAGTAAAAATACATACACTAGTTGAGTAATATCTAGCAAATGCACAAGCGAAAGGGGGGAAGGTGGGGCAGTGCAAGGACATGGAAGTAAAGTGTTAGAACAAAAACTCACTGCAGCAATCGTTGCTGATGATGATCCCTCTCCTCCCAGGGTGGACGCAGTTTATCAAGGTCTGACCAATCACACCACGCCAGTGTCCCACCACCACTACCATACACATCTGCCACAATATAGGTTGTACCTTATTTTTTTAATCACTTGACATCATCCTGAATATGTGCCAGTGTCACAGGAAGTAAGTGTTGTGGGCAAAGGACAGATGCACTCTGTATGCTAACATGCTGTAGGACTCTAGCTACTTATTTCTCCAGTACAGCCCTCAGAAGAAGAAATATTGTGCTTGGAAATGTTGCACCATTTTAAACATAGGAATAGGAGAAAAATGTGTTAGAATAGGTGAAAAATGTGTTAAAATTGGAAAAAATTTGTTTGCTGGAATAGGTGAAAAGGAAGAAAATTTTGCATTGGAAAAATGGAGAAAACTTTCATGAAAAAAATAAAAATTGTCCGTTTTTCGTAAAAAGTCATGCAGGAAATTTCGCCCACCCCTACTAGAGACATCATCAATAATGAAGGGGTTAGACCTGATCCCATGAAGATAACTGCAACTGAAAGCATGCAGAGACCACACACCAAAAATGATGTTAAAAGCTTTATGGGCATGATCAACTACATGGGAAAGTTCATACCTGACCTGTCCAAGAAGACAGCTGCTTTAGATAGATACTTGAAAAGAAAAATGTATGGAACTAGAATCATGAGCAAGAAACAGCATGACAACACTTAAAGAAAGTGCTAATGCATGTTAAAGTTCTATGACCCAGCTAAACCCATTAAGATATGATCTGATACATCACATACAGCACTGGGAGCCATTCTCAGTATCACATTTGCAAGTGAGAGATTTCATCAGTTTGTTTCAGGACAACTTCAAAATTTTGAAACTGATCACAAGCCACTGATAGCATTATTCACAAAGTCTCTTAAAGTGATAGTAATGTTTCACAAAAACAGCAGCTCCAATTAATCTTCATAGTATATGAGCCATAGATAGTGTTATTTAATTACTGTGAGCATTGTAATTCAAGAATAATTGAAAGAAAGTTCCCCTCCCAACCCTTTTACCTAGTGTAAGCCCCCACTCCTCAGATGTGGAATCCAGTCCATAGACCAGACAGCTCACATCAAGGGTCAAAATTCTACTGTGAGAACAATGAAAACCCTGCCCCCCTTGACAGGTTTTTCAGCCTTCTCCCTTATCTTAATAGAAGATTGTCCCTCTCTGCAATCTACCTGGATACTCCCTGCTGCTCTAAGCTAAGCAGTGTTACATCAGTAGAAAGGGCTTGAGGGGGATACTTTATCATTCAATTACACCTTGAACTACAACTCTGACAGAATTGAAATAACATTCTCCAAGGCCCAAATGCAATGAAGATTAATTAGAGCTGCTTTTATTATGAAACATTACTATTCCTTTAATGACTGTCCTCTGAGGATTCAGAGAATAATGTTGAAATTGCAAATTTATACCCTAAAGGTGGCATGCAAACAAGAAAAACTTATGTATACAACTGATACATTATCCAGAGCAGTGGATCAAACAGCTGTTCCAAATAACAAGGTAGCTGAAGAAATTCAGGCATATGTAGATATTATTACCTCAGATAGGCCTATCTCTGATGCAAAGATGCAGCTGATCAGTCAAGAGACAGAAAAAGATGTTACACTGGAAAAAAATCAAACTTACAATTCTAACTGGATGGTCTGATGTCAAACAGAGTTGCATAACTGAAGTACAAGAATATTGGAACTGCAGAGCTGAACTGACTATGGCAGCAAGATTGTAATTCCATATAGACTTTGCAAGCTTATACTGGAGAAGGTCCATGAAGGTCACTTGGGCATTTAGAAATGAAGGAAAAGTAATGTTCTGGCCAAAAATTAACCAAGATATTTCTGACATAGTGTCCTCCAGTTCTACATGTTTGAAGTACAAGATGAGCAATGCAAGAGAACCATTGCAACCACATCCAGTTCCTGATAGGCCTGTGGAAATTTATATGGCACATTTGGTACTATGTAAATGTAGAATTTAGTTTATTGGAAGAACTATGTGACCATAAGTGCACAATTTGTAGGTCACTGGAAAAAAATCCTCCGATTGCATAGTATCCGTAGATTCCCTAAACATTTTATATAATGTCCACAAAGGAGCATAACTAATTGCTTGGGCAAATTTCTCTAACACGTAGCTTCTGTTGATGGATACCTGGCCTAATGTTTCAAATTCAGCCAAACTTGCCTAGTATTGAGTTTCATTACACTGCCAGATATTAAACATAAGAAGTTTGATAGGTAAGATAAGTCCCTGAAATTGAGACAAACAAAAATGAATGTACATGAATAAGACCACAAATTGGATCCAATTTTTAACCCCTTAGGTGCCAGAGGAATGCATTGTGTTGCATACCTCTGGCACTCAAAGGGTTGTGAACCAGGGAGTGGTGCAGCACATTGATCTGGCCCTTATTGACTGAACTCTAATACTAGATGATCCTCTGAGCTTTCTAAAATGACAATGTCTCCACTCCCCATAACTATTTCAGTTGACTCTACACATCTTTAGGGTCTCGAGCCATATTGCACTTTTCCCATGTCAAAGCTGAATTTGGGTATCTAGTAAAGGTAGTGAAGTACCGTGTAAAATATAACTTACCTCTCCCCTTTATGTATGCACATATACTGAAATAACTTTATTTGAGCAGTAGATTTTGCTCTTCATCAGACCTAGAGGAAGGAAGAAGCCTGGCAGCACACAAAATCTAAATGGCACTTTATGTTGGGTTTTGCTGGGGGGGCAGCATGTTGGCGTTACAGAATGTTGGGCAGCATGGGAACATCACCATTGTGTGTTAGACCCACATACACTGCCTGACACCCCCAGACTTCTGCAGTGGGCAAGGGGAAAAGCCTGGAGAGGGTCAGAGAGTATACATGGGGATCTGTGGCTACCAGTGAGTGAGGGAACAAGTCTGGGGGCCAAGCAGTGTATCTCGGGTTCTATGGCTACTAGTGGGCAAGGGAACAAGCTGGAAGGCAAATGGTAGCTACAAATCTCCATGGATCCTGCCTGACCCCCAGCCTTGTTCCTTTTGGACTGCACAACTTGTATCATATATGATACAGAGCTAAGGGAATAATTGTGTAGTGCTTGGGGTACTTTTTTAACCCTTTGAGTGCCACAGGGGTAAGCCCATCCCTATGAAACTCAAAGGGATAAGGTAGTGATGCTGTCTGTGGTGCTGAAATTGTTCTGTTCATTCCTCTAGAGACAAAGTGGGGCAGCAGAAAAAATGCTCTTAAATTTCAGAATTGTCGTAGTGTTCGTGATATGTAAAGGGAGGAAATCCCTTCCACATCAACATCACTTGGACAATCCGATATGCCAATAGGGACCTTCTCCACTGCTCCTCTTGCATCTGTAAATTTTAGTGAATATGTCGATGTGTGTGTGTGTGTGCATCGAAATGTCGAAGTGTTTCGAACACATCAACAAAATTATATCACCACAGCATCGACCTTTAGTGAATCTAGGCCAAGTCTGGGGAGTCTGTATGTGTGGTTCTACAGTTACAAGGCTGGGGGCTAGTATTTGTATTTATATGTCTTGCATATTATTATTATTATTATTATTATTACTGATTTGTTTTTTCAAAAGCTTTATTGAAGTAATATGAAAGCAGTACAGCAAATGTTGAATGCAACATCATTAGGAAAGACAGCAAAATATCACTAGAAATGGTACATAATCATTACAATAGATGGCAAAATACACAAATGCGCTTCACATGAAGAAAAAATTTAGAGGAGAATACACTACAAATCTAACTCAATCGCCTCCATGGAAACAATGTCTCCATAGTATGTAGTAAAGCCACAGACCAAAGACATGAGAAAAAGATTTGAAATACAAAAGATGAGGAGGTGGGAGGGGAGGAAAAAAAAACAAAACATTTTTTGTAAAGAATGCCGTCCAAGCATGTCCAACTTTATGAAAGTAAGAAGGGTACATGCTTAAGGGTGAGATGGTGCTGAAATTTGAAAATATAAGAACCAACGTGACTATGCCTTCTCGAATACAGAAGAGGTTCCCAAGGTAACAGAGTGACAGACCTCCAATGCAAACAATGTTGCAAGTCTATCTTTCCATTCCCCAACATTTGAAACAATGGTAGGTTTCCAATGTAACGGTATACAGGCTCTCACTTGAGAAGTGGCTAGCATCCATTGTCTTTTAACCTGTGCCCGAGAAAGAAGAGGGGAGTGAATAAGATTAAGCAGATAAGCTTCAGGTGATAAAGAAGGTAAATCAGGGATCAATTTTTATAACTCTGAGGCAATACCTTCCCAAAACAATCGAATAAAAGGACAAGACCACCAGATGTGAAGAAAAGTGCCCTCAGCCAAAGAGCATCTCCAACAAAGTGTGGAGGTAGAAGGTAGAAATGAGGCCAATTTCAAAGGGGTGTAATACCATCTCGTGAGAACTTTATAACTGGGTTCTCTCAAAGAAGAGGGTGTTAGATACTTAAGGTTCAAATGGAATATTTGATGCCATTCCTCCGAGGGAACTACCACATCCAAACCATTGTTCCACTCAACCTGAAACTTCCACTTCTTAGTTAGTTTTAGAGTCCAAGAGTAATAGGTGATAAAGTTGTGAAATAGTTTTGGACAGAAAGTGTGAAGTGCGAAATAGTACCTCAAAAACAGTCTTCCCTTTTGAACCCGTTAATCGAATCAAAACCTTGGAAAGAAAATGAGACACCCGATTATAGCGCCACCATTCCGTGATAGGTAAAGAGCTATTGCATCATAAGTCCTCAAAAGACATCACTCCCTTATCAGATAATAAATCACCAACCGAGATCCCCACCCAATTATGAAAAGCCGTCAATTGTAAACCATTGTAAACCCGGGGGGAAGCTAGGATTACCTACTATGTGCATTAAAGGGGATGGGAAGGGAGCCAAACAGTGTGAAGAATTGACAGAATGCCATAAAGAAAGCAAATGACCCAAAATCGAATGTGAAAAACAAATTTTAGGAATGTCTGATCTTCTGCACCAGGGAAGTTGTGACAACATTAGTCCCGGAAAAGAAGCCGCAAGAATCCGGACCCATCCATCAGATTGGTAGTTGGCATGAACACACATAAGTATAATGGCTAATTGACAAGCTTCTTAATAGGAGAGGAAGTCAGGGAGTCCCAGTGCCCCTTGTAAAGGTGAGAAATATAACAGAGCGCGAGGAAGTCTAGGTTTCTTGAAAAACCAGATACATTTGGAGCATAACGATTGTATAGATTTTATGAGTGTGGTCAAGACAGGCAAGAGAAGTAACTGAAACAAGAAAAAACCTTAGGAAGGACTACCATCTTAACAATTTGAATGCGACCCAGCCAAGAAACATAAAGAGAATGCCATCGACGAAGATCCGCCTTTAAAGAAGCAAGAAAAGAGTCAAAGTTAAGTGAGTTTGATACCTAAATACTGAAGAGCCAAAGAAGACCAGGGAAAGGAATAAGGAAGTTTCAAGTGAGCCAGGTCTTGAGGTGGTAAATGTATGTGTAAAGCTTTGGATTTGCTCACATTCAGTTTATAATAGGACAGACTAGAAAAAACTGTAATAAGATCCATCAAAGCCGGGAGAGAGGATGAAGGGTCCGAAAGAGACAGCAAGACATCATCCGCGTATGCGGCTAACTTAAATTCAGCTGATCCCACCCGTATGCCTTTGATCGCTATAGAAGAGTGGATCAGAGCTAAATGATGTTCTAAAGTTAAAACATATATTAAGGGTGACAAGGGACATCCCTGACGTGTTCTGTTAGTGATCCCTAGGGGGTCAGAAAGAAGCCCACTAGCATTTACGCGAGCTGAGGGGCCGGTATACAAAGAGAGAACAGAGTGTAACAATTGCGGCCCCATACCAATCCATTGCAAGACTGCCTCCATATAGGGCCACCCCACTCTATCAAACGCTTTTTCAGCATCCAAGGAAAGGAAAACTGCAGAAGAGCGGGATAGCCCCACATGGTGCAGCAAGGATACAACCTTGACCGTGTTATCCCTCACTAATCTATTATTATTGATTTTAATATGCAGAGCAATGTATAATGTGCATTTTTATATGTTTTGCTTCTCAGATGAAAATTTGTGGCCATCCTTATTGAAATCTACTGTTTATTTTGAGAGTTCACTTTAATAGTTAGTCTCAGAGTTCCTTTTGGATTTGCTGTCAGGTTCAGATATTTATAATAAATAATAATAATAATATAATAATAAAAGTTTTATGCAAAATACCACCCATAGAAAATATATAAAATGTCTTCCTTTTCACCACTGCCAGTAAATTTCTAAAGAGAACATTTGCATTTTTTTCCTATGCTTTCTATGGCCAGTATTTCCTGCCTCAGTTTTACTGCTGAAGGGCTGAAGTGGTGAAATCAACAACTGAAAGTAAAAGTTGTGAGAAGGCAGAATTCTGCATCAACAAAATCTTTAAAAATTGCCCATTACACTAACCACCTTCTTGTACAACTCTGGCATAGCCATTTTTGAAAAATAAACGTGGGTTGGTCTGTATCAGCAGGAAGCAACAGATTACATCTCTGGCACTCAAAGGGTTAAATAACCCTTTGAGTGCCAGAGAAGTAACAAGTAAAGGGCAGCATGTTAACAGCTAACATTTTGGAATGTTTGTAATTCACTTTATTCACTGTAATCTATTTTGTGAAGGTTTTGACTCTTTTCTAAGAACTCAGCAAGTGTGGGATAGCAGTAATTGACCCCTTGGTTTTGCTTTGACTCCAACCTATTGAGTTTGTCCTGGCGCGCTCCCAGTGTGCTGCCCTGTTCTCCTCAGCAGCCTTCATAGTGACCTGTCTTCTCCTTTTTTGGGTGCCATTAATGCCTGAGTGATTTCCTCCTATCTCTTTAAACATACTTTCAGTGTTTCTTTTGATAATGTTTTCTCATCTCCCCATTACCTCTCAGTAGGTATACTTCAGGGATCAGTTCTGGGACAACTTCTCTTTTCTGTCTACACCCTCTCATTTGGTGACTTCATGTCATCTCTTGGCTTTAATTACATCTGTATGCAAATTACACTATCTCTCTTTCCCTGACCTCACTCTGGCTGTGCAGTCTCGAGTCACTCAAAGTCTAATAGCTATATCATCATAGATGGCCCACTGCCATCTCAAACTTAATATGGCTAAGACAAAACTGGTTGTATTTCCTCCTAAAATCCACCCACCAACCCCTTTCTCCATCACAATTGACTATTCTGCCATCCACTCAGTAATCAAAGCATGCTGTCTTGGGCTCATACTTGATTCTAAATTAACATTTTCCCCCCATATCCAAGATGACACCAAAACATGTCACTTCATCTTAAAAAATATTGTCAAAATATGTCCCTTCATCTGTATGTCAACAGCAAAAAATCTCACTCGGGCCTTCATTCTCTTTAGACTCAACTACTGCAACATTCTACTCTCTGGTCTTCCTGCCTCTCATCTTTCTCCACTTCAGTCTGTTTTCAGTCCAGCTGAAAGCATTACTACATTTGCTCCCAGATACCTTCCCTCTCATCTGCTCCTGAAATCCCTCTATTGGCTACCTTTAAAGTATTGTATTTCTCCTCCTCTCCTTTAAGCCTCTTTGTTCTTCAGCACCGTATTACATTTCTGCTCTTATCTCCCACTACACCGCTTCCCGTCACTTGCATTCTTCTCAAGAGTTCTTCTTGTCCTTTCCCTATACAACTAGAGCCATCTCTCAGCTACAATCTTTTTCTCTGGCTGTCCCTCAACTTTGGAATGCCCTCGGTATAACCATTCACCAATCATCCACTCTCTCCACTTTCAAGCATCTCCTGAAAACCCACTTTCTCAAGGAGGCATCTCAGTAACAATATCCTCCTTGACAGTCACATTTGAATCATTTTTGCACTTATGAGCCTCTTCCTTCTGTCTCTGTAATGTCGTCATTGTAACAGACCCTAGGCCATTACTTGGAGGCCTTTTCAAGCCTAGGAACCAGTACAGTTAAAAGAGACTGACTTTCACAAAAAAAAGGAACTTGCCGCAGGACTAAGGACAAGGACCTCCTTCCTTTCAAAAGTAGGCAAGCCGCTGATTGGTCGCCGCCCATGTAATGTAGGCAAGAGTTTAGCATAGCTTTTGCATGGGGAAGATAAGCGACCTAGTGATTGGTCCCCCCTGTCCAGGCATCTGTTGACATACTCAGTCAGGATTGGTCACTGTATTTTGTCACTCAGAATCCTATTGGCCAGGATTAGGAGTGGCAAGATTAAATTAGGTAAAACTGCTTTACTGTGAAATTTTGTGCCAATGTTTACCCTTCCATTGTCCCATATGTACTCACCATTGTTGCCCAAGCATTGTTCTATTGTGTCCCACTCCCAAAGTATTGTCTCACTGTTTACAGTCTGTATTGTCCCATTGAGTTCTCAGCCCACCCTACCATTCTATCATTGTATGTCAGTTATGTATAAAATGTCCCCTATCCCCTGAATAAAGTAGTAGTGGTTTTGGACATGAACTGTGTCCTGTGTTTTATTCCTGAAAGGGTCCCCTTTGACCCCCAATCAGGAGAGCTATGTTTCAGTGATCCAGCCTGCTTCATTCCAGTCTGCTTCATTCATCTAATGGACCATATACCCATCTTGTAGCCAACATCATATGAACCAGTGTTCCAGCCAGCTATCCAGATTCAACAGACCAGCTACCCAGTTATAGCCGCTTCAAGAAGAGAGATGCCCTGCATGACTGCCCAGGACAGCATAATGTCCAAGGTTACCGTTACACAATAGTCATTTTGGACTAAAACTGTGTCCTGTGTTTTATTTCTGAATGATTTAAAGGGTCCTCTTTGACCCTCATTCAGAACAGCTATCTTCTAGTGATCCAGCCTTCTTCATTCCAGCCTGCTTCATCCATCTACCGGACCAGCTACCCATCTTGTAGCCAACATCAGAAGAGCTATGGTCCAGTGTTCCAGCCAGCTATCCAGATTCACCAAACCAGCTACCCAGTTGTAGCTGCTTCAAGGAGAGAGAAGTTTGGCATGATGGCCCAGGACAGCACGGTGTCCAGTGTTACTGTTACAGTCATGATTTCTATTTAGATTGTAAGCTCCTAGGGGAAGATTCCCTTTCCCAGTGTATGATTCCCTTTGCTGCACTTTTCCCCAGCAAATAATGCAGTTATCGCATTTTAGCCTAATGCTCTTAACCCAGTTCTGTATAGCACTGTGTACATGTATAGTGCTATAGAAATAAAGATACATACATACATACTACACAACTGTATAGGAGCAGTAGGACAATGCACCTTAATATGAGACAAGAAGGACAGTACGCAATTTAATGAGACCAGCATGGCAATAAACCATTCAAAAGACACCAGCAGGTCAATAGATCATTACTGAATTGCCCAGAAAGTAACAATATTAACTTCTACAGTGCTGGAAGAGGATCCATTAGGTAGCATTGCCTTTTTGAGGACTGTATCTTTAACTCGTGTCATTAATGCACAAATCAGTAGTGTTAGGGTTGCAATTGTGTTAACTCTTTAATTGCTGGGAGAGAAGAGAGATATTCCAACTAATGACATTGTTAAGTGCCAGAAACTGTACTTCCTGAAGTTAGAAACAAACCTGAGCTATATGAACCCATCCATTAGGTGACAACTATCTATCCTAACTCGGTAACTGACTCAGCCAGCCTGTGAATCAATGTACCCTTCATGGTAAAATACTTTCATTAATATTTAGGTCACGCCTTTAATGAACATATGACAAAATTGACATGTTAATGGGTTAGGCTATTACAATCTGAATAATGCCCATATTTTGACAATACATGGACATTAATCTTCCACCCATTGAGGTTAATAACATATAGCTATACACTGATGCTGCCTTCTGTCTTACTGCCTTCCACATTACTTTGTACAGTACTGCACTTCAAAGGAGGCAATAAAATGGAGGTACCCACTGCAAAAGGAAAATAGTTGTACCTTTTTACAGTGACAATCCATCCCACATTGTCTCATATGAAACACAATGTTTTACACAGTAAAGACCACCCTGTTTATACCTCTTAACAAATGGAGTTCAGGATGACATAAACAGCTGAATGGCTGGGAGGTTACTGGTGATAAATGGGAGAGCGTAGATAGTGTCAGTCCTTAGAAAGCAGATTGAAGTGGGTTTTAATTGTGTATGTGGGCTGGGACTGCAAGCTTGGTATAACAGCTAAATTAACTGAAGACAGTGGAGAGGCAATGTAAAGGCAGCAAGATTACACTTGCATTGTGCAAGCTGTATTATAGCCTATTCCATGCAGAACAATACATGGTGGGATAGAAATAGTTCATCCAGCAGACTGAGCTTTAATGAATGCACACAAGTATCACTGAATGAGTATAACATACTTATGCATCCAGCAAAGCTGTATAAAATATATATGTATGTAATATATACAGTAAACCAAGAGAGAGATTCAATGTCTTTCTGGTTGGTTAATTGTCATCTTGTGCTGCTCCTTGCAGTGTTAGGCATTAGGGATGGGTGACATTTTTCACCTTAAACCAAAACAGGTGAAAATGGCACTTCCTGCTTAGTGGGAAATTTCCCATGAAATGTGCCAGTTTCCACTTTTTTCGGCTAGTTCATTGTATTGAAATCAATTGGAAGACTGCATTTACATACAACACATAACAAATTGTATTTTAATTCCCACAGTCACATTATAAAAGGGGTCTGAGGGTGCCTTTGTTGGTGGAGCCTGGGGAAAGAATCTGTTGAACAGGAATTTTTTTGGCGGCATGGGAGGACAAAGAATAAATGAATAAATAAAATAAAAAATATAATAAAAAGTTGATATGTAATGTGACACAGAGAGGGACATCTCTCATGTAAGCTGTGACTGGGGCAGACGGGAAAGAGTATTTTGAAGAGAATGATTTGTAGGACTTAGACTTGTTGTTAGAGGCCCAAGCCCTGAGGAAATATTGATTTGTAGGAATTACACTTGTTAGGCACAAGCCTTGAGAAAACTTTGATTTGTAGGAATTACACTTATTAGGCACAAGCCCTGAGAAAACATTGATTTGTAGGACCTAGACTTGTTTAGCACAAGCCATGAGGAAACATTGATTTGTAGGACTTAGGCATGCTGTTAGAGGCACAAGGCCTGAGGAATCATAGATTTGTAGGACTTGATCTTGTTAGGCAAAAATTTTCGCCTCAAACTGAAATAGGTGAATAATGGCACTTTCTGCTTGGAGAATAATTTCCCGCGAAAATTACCATTTTTCTGCTTTTATCAGGCCTTTTTCGCCCATTGAAATCAATGGGAAGAAATTTTTTTCTCCACCACACAAAAGTTTTCTACAGCCATATAAAAGACTGTCAGGCTCTCACAGCATGCCATTCTGTGTTTGTGAGAGGAGAGAGCAGCACCTTGTTTGAGCTAGAGAAGACAGAGAGGGGAATTGAAGTTTAGTTTAGGGAATCTTTTAGTAAGACATTTGTTTTGTGTAAGTGTGTATTAGGAGAGTCAGTGGGGCACTCTGGGGAGATGAAGGAGGAAGGGGGTTGACCCCAAATACTTCAAAATTCCATGTGATTGACTGGCAAGACACAGGCAGCTAGGGACCTATTTGGCTGAGCTTGTGGTTATTGTCTCTGTGCTGTGCTGGCTAGGAAGTCTGGGGAAAGTTGTTGATTTTGTTTTTCAATTATAATTTTTTTGTACACACTGTGATTAGACAACAGGGTGGATAACTTAAAAAAAAATAAATTACAAAGAAATAAAAATGAATAAAGAACTAAATATATTAGGTGACAGACAGCTGACTGGACTTAGGCAAGGCATCAGACAGCTCCATCAGTTGTGTTGTGTACCGTACAGTAAAAAAATAGAGTGTAGTTGCATAATGTCCAGCAAATGCACAAGAGGAAGGGGATAGAGGAGGGGTGGAGCAGTGCAGGGATGTGAAAGTAAAGTACTAGTCCAAAAACTGACTACAGCGATAGTTGCTGCAGTGTGTGCAATCAATGATGATGATCCCTCTACTCCAAGGGAGGATGCAGTTTGTCAAGGTCCAGCAAAACTAGTTCCAGCACCACCAGTGCCAATAGAAATAAAGAACCATATAAGAAGAACACTGAAGATGATAAAAAGTCACATTCAAGTGATGATGCTGGCAATAGCATAATAGAGAAAGGTGTAGCAGCTGAACAGCCTGCTGTATCAGATAGTGAGACAAACAAGCACAAAAACACCCATCCTCAAAGTAGTAGGGACCTTTGATACAGTCAAAGTAAAATAAATTGTTTAAGACCTCTAAAAGCTTAGAAGAATATAATGGTAGTGGGCAAGAATTGTCAAGTGATGCTGAGGATGACCTAATGATGACTGAATATGATGCAGATCTAGAATATATCCCTCCAGCATTCTTCTCTTGTTCAGATACAGAGGAAGTTGAGAGTGAGGATGATAACAGGGCTATAAGATTAGCAGAAAGTCAAAGGCTGAATCTTCCACCACTTTTAAGGAGCAGTGTGCCTGTCTATAAACTATTTGAGAAAGCCATTGGAAAGTTTGACCCTGGACAAGCACAAATGTCAAAAAGCACACAGTCACCCTATCAGTCATCATCAGCATCATTGCCTCTTCAAAATCCAAGTCCACTCAGCCACACACACCTGTTCTGAGTACCCAGCAACAGCAACACAGGTTAACATCCACAATGTTAGATGTGTTGAGTGCCTCTGCTGCTGCTGCTGCTGCTGCTGTAAGTGCTGCACCTTTGACATCTAGTAGTAGTGGCAGTAGAATTGCATCAACATCTAGCCCCAGTAGTAGTTGTAGCAGCAGCAACACTTCAGGATCCCCTCATTCCATGAAGTCCAAAGTATGGAGATACTTCACTCAGGATCCTCAGGCTAAGCATGTTGCTATCTGTTGTCTGTGCAAAAAGCACGTGAGCAGGGGGAAAGCAGGCTCACACCTAGGCACCTCCTCTATGAGATCCCACCTGAAGCACAATCACAGGTCTGACTGGGAGACACACTATCAGCAGGCCAAAGGTGCCACAACTAGAAGCAGCAGAAGCACTTTAAAAAATTCCCAGGGCTCTAGGGCAGAAAAAAGAGGTAGTGAAGTTATTTATGTGTCAGAGAGTGTGCTACTGCCAGTGCCAACAGTTAGTTCAGCCCAAATAACACCTATGGCTCCTGCTGCAGAGGAGTATGATGACTCTGGCTTTGCTGTAGGAGATGGCGAGAGTCATAGACTGTCCACACATGCTGCATCTACCACCACCATTTCCTCTAGTCATGTTGTTAAAGCAATACAGTGTCAGGCTTCTTCTCCCATATCCTGCCAACCCACACTGACTGAGTTACTAGGAAGGAGTCAAAAAGTCACAAAAACAATCCCAAAGTATGCCTGTGGAATGCAAGGTTGCCAAGATGTTGGCAATGGACATGCTGACGTATTCTTTTGTAGAAAACCAAGGTTTCAGAGATCTGATGTCATGTGTAGCTCCACGCTGAAATATCCCAGGTAGCAGTTACTTTTCCAGGATGGCTGTGCCTGAATTGAACAAGCATGTGGTTAGTGTTGTGGGCAAAGGGCTGAAAAGTGCATATGGCATGAAAATCCACCTGACAATAGATATGTGGACAAGTGAGTGACTGTGACTGCTCACTGGGTTTCCCTTCCAGCACCAACAGTGGACAACACTTGCTTACAATATCAGTTGAAAGCCAGTAATCGTGCTTCAGGTTGTGGCAGTGTGATTAAAAGGCAGCAGCATCAGCAGGATAGTCCATACCATTGTCACACCACCATGTGCATGCAGAGTTTTGAGAGATAGTCCCACAAAGCTGTAGATGTTCTAAGTAAGCTAGAGCAGGTGATAGAGAAATGGCTTGTACCCTGCTCCTTAAAACTTGTTTTTGTGTCTGCTGATAATGGCTCCAACATAATCGTTGCTTTGAGAATAGGTGGTATGGTGCATGTGCCCTGCTTTGCCCATGTGCTAAATTTAGTTGTGACCAGATTCCTGGCAGAATCCTAAACCCTTGATGAGATGTTTACTATTGCCCGCAAAATCTGTGCCCATTTTAGTCGTTCCTACAGTACACGCAACGCTCTTTATTCTATACAAGAGCGTAACAACCTGCCCCATCACCAGCTGAAAATGGAGGGATCCTCTTTGTCACTTGGCCAATGGCAACTAATGTGCAATGTATGTGAACTGCTGAAACACTTTGAGGAGGCAACCATGTTGGTGAGTTGCATTGGGGCAGGAATTAGTAAAATTCTACCACTGATATTTTTATTGCAGAACAAAATGAGGAGCATGGATGAGCAATCTTATCAGAATGACAACACAGACATGCACCAGCTGGTAAAGGATATGTTAGCGTGCTTTGAACAGGATCCTTACATAGTGTCCATTAAAAGCAATGATAAATACATTCTTGCCACTTTGCTGGACCCCCCGCTTCAAACACAAAATTTCAGAATTTATGCCAAAGGGCCATCAGTAGTTTATCACAACAAGGAGTCTTGGCGATCAGCAGCAACCCTGTCTGAGGAATCGCATTCTGTCCAGGAATATCGAGACATGCTTATTGATCGAGTGGAGGGTTGCATTGTGGAGGATGAGAGGTAGAAAGTGAGGGCACAACAAACAACTAGACAGTATAGTGAAAAGGAAGGCAACAACACATTTCAACCAGCAGAAGCAGCTACATCATCAACCAGAACACAGGGCAATGGGTCTTAGCAGGGACAGCAAAAACCCAACATTGGTAGTGGTGGTGGTGGTAGTGGTGGTGGCACATCTCTTTAGGACTTGTTCCCTGAGTATGGGTTGGTAACTGACACCCAGGAACACCGTGTAGCTCCTAGAAGTGGTCCCACTGCATGTGAAATGGTTTCTGCATAATTGCAGGATAACTACATTTTAGGCAGAAACAATGACCCCATGCAGTTCTGGCAAACAAAGCAGTGTGTGTGGCCAGCATTGACATTTACTGCATTTGAAACCCTCAGTTGTCCTCCAGCAAGCGTTGAGTCTGAAAGGGTTTTCAGTGCAGCACAGATGAGGAGGTGGAGAAGGGATCTGAAGGAGGGTTACCACCCTCTACCCCACTTGGGACCACTGCTATGACCGACAATTAATGTGTGTCAATAATCTGAGGAGGATGGCGTATGACAATAGTAAAAATACATACACAAATCACACCATGGCAGTCACCCACCACCAGCACTACAATACATATCTGCCACATTTTTTTATTACTTGACATTATCATGAATATGTGCCAGTGTCACTTAAGCAGGAAGTTAGTGTTGTGGGCAAAGGACAAATGCATTCTGCATGCTAACACATTTTTCAAGGCATATATTGCTGTAGGACTCACAACTTTGACTTTCAGACACTTATTTGTAAACTACAGCCCTCAGAAAAAGTAATATTACAGTGGGAAATGTAGTACCTATAGGAAATACTGGCGAAAAAATCAGCAAGTTTTCGTGAAAAGTCATGTGGGAAATTTTTCACACTTTTTGCCCACCCCTAGGCCCAAGCCCTGAGGAGACATTGATTTGTAGGATTTACACTTGTTTAGCACAAGCCCTGAAGAAATATTGATTTGTAGGACTTTGACTTGTTAGAGGCCCAAGCCCAGAGGAAACATTGATTTGTATGACTTACACTTGTTTGGCACAAGCCCTGAGGAAACAATGATTTGTAGGACTTCGACTTTTCAAACTTGTGTGTCAAACACAATAGACAGGACTAAAACAGGTTCCAGTTGCAAGCAGCAGCAATAGTCCTGGTCCTAGTTGAGTGCTGATTCTGAGGCAGTAGCAGCAACAGCAGCATCATCATCTGCTGCCAGCACAGACAGTGAAGGGGAATGTGGAGGACAGGAAGAAGAGGTAATTCTTCTCCACCTTTTCCATATTCATTCACTGTGCACATTGCAGTTGCTGATGAGAGGCACTGTTCCTGCTCTCAAGGGAAAAAATTATATTCTAATAACAACACACCCATGATTTTGGAGGCAGGGCAGGTGGAGAAGAATATACTTATTTCCTCCACATAGACTGGTGGCTACTTATTGTGCTGCTACTGCCTCAGACGCATCACTGGAGCTAGTCGTGCCAAATGGAACCTTCATCATCCATCAACCATGTTACTGCTGTAAACAAACCCCCTCAAACAAACCCATTGTTGGGTTTTTGCCACACCTACTGACACCCATGAATTGCCCTATGTTCAGTATGAGATATTGTAGTTGATGATGTAGGTGCTTCTGCTGGTTGAAATGCTTAACTGCATTCCTTTCCACTATGCTGTCTAGATTTTTTTTGTGTCCTCTCTTTCTACCTCTCATTAGGCATTACTTGTTCTAGTTCAGCCAATGCAAGCATGTTTGGGGACTGGAGGGAGAATATGAAACAGTCTGGATGTCAGGAGGAGCAATGAAACCCTGACATAGAGTCAAGACCCAGACAGGAGCCCAGAATACCAAACTGTCCAAATCAAAACCATACAGATGGGAACCCTAGTAGAGACTTATTTTCAATAGGTGTTACTTCTCCTTTAATAAACAATTTCATAATAATCCTATGAAGTGTTATTTTGATAAACAAAGTTAAACAAGACATATTATTATCAGATTTGTGTCCCACTAAGCTAGTCAAACAAGCAGCTGAAAAACAGGTTAATGCAAACCAGGTGCAATTTCACAATATGTGATCTCTAAATGTAATCTGTGGGACACAGCAATAAACACAAAAATACTGAACAATAGGGAAAACTAGAAGCAAAGAAAATGACTTGCTGGCTTCATTTCTATATTACCTTCATGTTCCAATAGCATGTATACTTGAAAATGCCAAACATTTGCTTTGTGTGGTTAAAATCCAAATTATGAATATATGGATGGAGAACACACTATTTAAATCATTGTACAGTTTTTTGGCCACTAGTAACTATATTTACTTGCTATTCATAGCATTTTTTGAGTCAGTTTTATTAACATTGTACAAAATATTACTTTTAAGTATGATGGCATAGGCAATAATTAAAATAACATTTATAGATATTATTTTAGATTCAGACACAAAACCTGCAGGGGCATTTAATTTTTGTAATAGCAAAATACATTTAAATCTATTCTTTAATTCCTTTTTCATACAAACACTATTACACTGTCTTGCTATCAGCTCAGTGAGTAGTATGTCTCAGTGAAAGCAGAGGTGTTAACTGACAATTCATATAAAACACAGTGAAATGCTTTGAAATAGTAATTGAATATTTCTTTGTGTTTTAAATTTTAGGTGCTGGAAAAATGTTGAAGTGTTGAGTTGGCTTTTTTATTGAAATCAGTAATGGCTATATAATTTCTTTCCCAGGAAATCAACATTTTAAGGAATACAATATGAGATGTAATTATTACAAGTCAACCTCCTAGACACCTCCTGGGAAAGTCCTGCTGTGCCATTTCATTAACATTAGGATGATCTGCTTCACTTGGAAATCGTTCTTGGTAGAGGACTTGCTGTTTAGGACTGAATGATTGAGAGAAGATATAAGTCTTTAAATAGCCAGAGGGCCATCAAGAAAATAGGTTTAGTCTCTTGAAATCTTAAATGAACTGTGATAAAAGAATAATCAGTAGGGGTGGGCGAAAAGTGAGAAAAATTTCCCACATGACTTTTTGCAAAAAACGGACGATTTTTCACTTTTTTTCGTGAAAGTTTTTCTCCTTTTCGCCAATGCAAAATTTTCCTCCTTTTTGTCTATTCAAGAAAATGTTTCACCTATTCCAATACATTTTTCTTTTCCAATACATTTTTTTGTGAGTCTTACTGCAACATATACCTTGAAAAATGTGTTAGCATGCAGAGTGCGTTTGTCCTTTGCCCACAACACTAACATCTTGCTGAGGTGACACTTGCAAATATTCATGATGATGTCAAGTGATAAAAAAAAATAAAGTACAACCTATAATGTAGCAGATGTGTATGGTAGTGGTGGTGGGTGACTGGCATGGTCTGATTGGTGGGACCTTGACAAACTGCATCCACCCCAGGAGGAGAAGGATCATCATCATTTATTGCACATGCTGCAGCAACCATTGCTGCAGTACGTTTTTGAACTACCACTTTACTCCTACGTCCCTGCACTGTTCCACCTTTCATTTGCTTGACATTACTCAACTACTATGTGTGTTTTTACTCTCTACAGTACACAACTGATGGAGTGTGATGTCATGCCTTGGCCCTCAACAAAATTCTCAATGTCGTCTGCTTTCTATCAAGTCTGCCTCAGTCACAGAGCTCACATCAGGCTCCTAGTCAGCTATCTAATATATTTATTTGTTTAATTATTTATGTATTTTTTATTATGTTATTTTATTTTATTTTTTTATTCGTTTTTATTTTTTTTTAAGTTGTCCACCCTAAATTATCACTCAGTCAAAACAAAAAAAAAAAGACAATAAAAGCAAAATCGGCAAGTAATTTGGACCCCAGCTGCCTGTGTCTTGCCAGTCAGTCACACTAAATGCTGAGGGTCAACCTCCTTCCTCCCTTCATCTCCCTCATGGTGCATCCAGGCTTTCATAATTCAGAGAACAAATGTTTCTTCCCATTGACTTAAATGTAATGAGCTAAGAGAAAAAAGCAGGACTTTTTTCACGGAAATTTTTTCACTAAGCAGAAAGTGTCATTTTTCAGCACTTTTGGTTTGAGGCGAAAGTTTTCACTCATCCCTAATAATCAGATACAGATGCATTGGTGTACTGCTACTACTACTACTACTACTAGTCAAGTACGCAGTGAAGTATAACATTTTCAAAAACACTAAGAAATCTGCTTTTTTAAGTTATGTTAAAAATCTCCTTATTGTACTTACCAAAAGGCTAGTATTCTGAATGATAAATTGTCACCTAGCTAGAGTGTAGAGGATGGAGGATACATGGCTTAGGGCTTACAAATGTCTATTGATCATATGCAAAAGGTACAGTTTAATATGTGTTTCCAAACAGTACAGTACAAATAAAGTGAATGAAACACTAGTTGTATTCATTATAAAACTTGGAACATTATATATTAGAAAATGTGGTGCATAAAGAATGTAACAATGCTTCTGCAACTATTGTTAATATGTACAAAAAATTCATGTTTTGTGCTCACTAACTTTGAGGTTCACTTAAGTATAATTATTTTATTTAATTCCAGGTTCATATTAAAAAAGATCATATTTATTACAATTATTACAGACCTAAGTGAGATATGATAGGTGTGTAATCTCATTCTTAGTATAGGGAAATATACTAAGTTACACTATGGCCCTCAAAAAAATGTCTTCTTCTGAGCACATATTTATCCTGTTCATAACGTTTCTTTAAGTGAGATATATAATGAATTACACTAAGTAGTATTTATTGCCCTCAAGATCACAGTTCTCCTTAAAATTCCAGAATAAAACTAGCATTTTAGTCTGTTGTCATTTATTGATTTACTGTCTAAAAGATACCAGTATGGTAATTCAAAGATTTCTCTTCATGTCTGCCTTATGTTATTGAGAACATTTTGGAAAAAAAATAAGTAATTGTTTATACAAAGAACAAGGACAACTATTTTTGCGCTTAATTTGCTTTAACCTTTTTTGATATTGGAGAATTTTCTAGTAGCTAAGAAGTGAAACATTCATAGTCATACTACAGAAAAATAAATCAAATATGTAAGTATGTAAATTAATTAAATGACAACATTTTTAATACACATTTTCAGACTATATTTTAAGACTATACAGATTGGTATATCTATTTTAACATTATTAATATTTAGTACATGTAATACACAAGCTTAACCATGTTCTTTTATTTATCATATATGTTGCTTCTAGTTCCAGGTAGTTTCCTTAAATAGAAAACCATGTATAGAAATTCTGACCCATTTTTGGTTTATTTTCATTCTAGTGTTAGACAAAATAAAATTCATTGCGACTGCTTTCTGATTGTTACCTCTTAGTTCTCCTTTGCAGTGGGAGTGGTACAGTAACTAAAATATATTCACAATTCATCAATTATTTTCTATTTGGAGACAGCTTTCCTGCAGCTTTGTTCAAAGAAAATGTGGGTCAATTCTATTCTAGAACTCAAGTTGAATTGTAAAAAGAAACCTTTACCTAAGGGTAATATAAATGTATAGTATTTTGTATTTTCAAAAACACAACCATAAATAGTAATTGTACACTGAAGTTGACCAGCTTTTTTAATAGTGCACATTACATTTCATTAAAGTTTATTAAAATTGAGTATGAATGAATAAAATGGACAGTGTCTTCTGAAAACTGTAAATAAACTGAATAGTGTGTTGTGGTGTCTCTGGGGAAGTTAGTGACAGCAGATATCAGTAACTGAAACTCAAAAGGTCAGGACTCAGGATAATGTTACCAAACTGTGACTAGTTATTCATATGTAAATAGTGACTGAATAGAATTTTTATAAGCTAGAAATGGCTATAACTCACCACAGTTAATTAGACCTTCCTTTACTTTCGCAAAATGATTCTTTTAATTTAACATTGTATCTAAGGTACCTAATCTAAGCCTTAATGTTATTTCATTATTTATTATTCAGTGTAGCAAGAAACCCACAAGAGTGGTATAAAGGTGATACCTTTAAATGGCTAACTGAGGACATAGAAGTTGCAAGCTTTCAGGACACTAAGACGCCTTCTTCAGGCATGGGTTAACAAATAAAGCAAGAATCACACTGCATCTATATTTAGAGTATAATCTTTTATTAACCCTTCTAGCAGTTTTCCCACTACAGAGGTCAAACTTACAGGTCTATAATTTCTAGGTTTTGTTTTAGTTCCCTTCTTAAATAGAGGAACTACATTGGCTCCACGTCAATCTTGTGGCACTGAGCCTGTGGTGAGAGTCTGGGGAAAGAATCATTTGAACAGGGAATTTGTTTTTGGGGGGGTTGTTGACTGGTATTTGGGGACAATTCATAAAAAAAAATATATATAAAAACAAAACAAAATAAGAAACTTGCATGTACCATAATAGACTGGGACTCCCTGACGTAAGCTGCCACTGGGGTAAACTGATATTTTTGTAGTGGATGATTTGTAAGATTTGTTGTTAGATATTAGGAAACATTGATTTGTAGGACTTAGACTAGTTTGGCACAAGTCTGTAGGAAACACTGATGTGTAGGACTTAGGCTTGTTAGAAACAAACCCCCAAAAATTGTTTATTTTTTTGTAGACCTATGGGATTTTATAATTTTTTTATTTTATTTTTTTAAAGTACAAAAATGCCCTACTGGCCTAGTACAGGAGTGAGGTAAATAACATCTGGGGGCACAACTGTATCCAAACACCATAACACCAGAAACCAGGTACTGCTGCTGTAACTATTCCCCTTGTCCACACCCCTCTAAGGACACACAACAACTTTCTGACAGTTTAATAGTAATGATGAACCCTTCCTTCCACCAGCTTAGCACATCCTGCAAGATGGAATCTCCTCAGATGCTGCTTGATACCCTGCTTGCGATTCTACTCCACCACACTTCCATGTGTGGTCAGTGCACCACACAGTGTGCAATGGGTGGACACGAACTGTCACATCCTAATATGGCTATCTTTTGGTTGGGGACGGAATGATGAACAACGTGGATTTGCAGAAGATGTAGTTACCCTAAAGGAAATAGGTGATGGTGAGTTAGTTGTTTTGCTCATCATCAAACTTCCAGCCTCTGCCTGGGTTTCTCTATTCTTCCTCCTCTTTGATCTGCATCTCGCCTCGCCTTTCTGGAGAGTCAGGGGGTACAGCAACAGCAACAATTCTGTGGTAGTTGTTCCTCCTTTTATTTGTTTTAAACTTGCTAATAGTGAGAGCAGTCACTATGAGCTTCTCCTGCCTCAATTTTACAAAAAGGTCACAGCAGAACAGTACAGCATACCTACCTTGCTCTGTAGCTGCTTCTATTCTGTTTTGGTTCCGGGAAGTTTTACCTCAGACTGAAATCAGAGAATAATGGCACTTCCGCTTTACAAATAATTTCCTGCTTTTCTGCTTTTTTTGCCTAGCTCATTCCATTGAAATCAGTTGGAACATTGAATTTACACACAACACATAGCAAATATTATTTTATTTCCCAAAGGCATAGTATAAAATGAGGCACGAGGGTGCCTGTGTTGGTGGGGTGTGGAGAAAGAATCAGTTGAACAGAGAATGTTTTTTGTGGGGGAGTTTGTTTACTGGGAATGGGGGCAGTTAATAAAAAATAAATCCTAAATACAATTAAAAAACCCCTATAAGACATAGTATAAAAGAGGTCTGAGGAGGGTGCCTGTGTTGGTGGGTGGAGTCTGGGGAATGAATCAGTTGAACAGGGAATTTGTTTTGGGGGGGTTCTTGACTGCTATTGGGGGGACAGCTAGTAAAAAAATGAATAAAAATAAGAAATTTGTATGTAAAGTGATAGAGATAGGAACCCCCTGACATAAGCTGCCACTGGGGTGGACTGATACTTGACTTGATAGAGTATTTTGAAGAGGATGATTTGTTAGATTTGTTGTTAGAGCCACAAGCCCTGAAGAAACATTGATTTGTAGGACTTAAGCTTGTTTGGCCCAAGCTTTAAGGAAACATTGATTTGTAGGATATAGACTTGTTAGAAACAAACCCCCCCAAAATTGTTTATTTTTTTTGTAGGACTATGTTTTTTTGTTTGTTTGTTTTTTAAAGTACAAGCCTTGATAAAAAAAAGCCCTACTGGCCTAGTGCCAGCAGGTCATGTTGGCCAGTGGCCACTGGCCATTGTCAAATGCCCTCCTTCCATAATTGCAGAATTTGCAACTGCTGTTCTTGCTGCTGCTGCAGAGTTGTTTAAGCTGCAGGATGAATAGGCGGCAACAATAGCAGTGATGGATGATGAAGGTTCTTCTTGCCACAACTAGCTCCAGTGATGTGCCTGAGGCAGTAGCAGCACAATAAATAGCCCCCAGTCTATGTGGAGAAAAGAAGAAATTGGCCAATAATTCTTCTCCACCTGCCCCTCTTCCAAAATCATGGGTGCTTTGTCATTAGAATAGACATTTTTTCCTTGAAAGCAGGAACTGTGGCTCTCATCAGCAACTGCAATGTGCACACTGTGTGTGTGGTAAATAACATCTGGGGGCACAACTGTATCCAAACACCATGACACCAGAAACCAAGTACTGCCGTTACCACTATATCCCTTGTCCAGAACCGCTAAGGACACATGACAACTTGCTGACAGTTTAAAAGCAATGATAAACCCTCCCTGCCTGCATCTTAGCATATTCTGCAGGATGGAATCTCCTCAGATTCTGCTTGATGCCCTGTTTGCGATTCTCCTCCACCACACTGGGATCTGTGGTCAGTGTACCATACAGTGTGCAATGGGTGGAGACAAACTGCCACATCCTAACATCAACAGAGTGGCTATCATTTGACGGCAGAGGTAACGATGAACGTGGTGAATTGGCAGAAGATGTAGTTAACCTAGAGGAAGAAGCAGATAGTGAGCTAGTTGTTTCGCTCGTCATTGAACTTCCAGTCTCTGCCTGGGTTTCTGTATTCTTCCTCCTCTTTGCCTCACCTCTTGTTGCCTTTCTGGGGATTCAGGGGGTACAGCAACAGTGGCACTTGATTTCTGTGGTTGGTGATTGGTTTTAACATGTTTGAAATAAATGTCATGGTGTCTTATTCAAGGTTATTCTTTCCTTTCTCCTTCTCAGTGACTTGTCAAAAATTGTGCTCAGTGCTGTTGGTGATGACTGCAATGTGCCTGCCCCAAGATAAAACTAGTCCCATACCCGTAACTGCAGGGAATAGAGATAGGGAAAAGGTGGAGAAGAATGGCCTCTTTCTTTTTGTCCTCCACATTCTCCTTCACTGTCTGTAGCAGCGGATGATGTTGCTGCTTTTGCTGCCACTGCCTCAGAATCAGCACTGTAACTAGGACCAGGAGTATTGCTGCTTCGGCAAGTGGAACCTGTCCTAGTCCCGCATAACTTGTTGACCCCATTTCACTGTGTCCACGGTGGTCTGTGGCACACTAGCCTGCTCCTCAGCATCCTGCTGCCCTTGCAACGCAGCAGCAGCAGCAGGAATTAGAGCAGTTGCAAATTCTGAAAATTCCAAAAGCTCACTGCTGGTTGTAGGATGTGACGAACAATGTGACAGAGGGTCCCCTAATGTTACACTTGCCATTTCTTGGTGACGTGAAGAAGGAAGACTGGCAGCAGTAGCACCAGGCACAGGAAGCCGATCTGTGCTCCTGGTGGTGGTGGTATTATTGCGGCGGTGACAGTTCTGCCTTCTTCAGGATCATATTCCGCATGGACAATGCTGTGGGTGAAGTGGACTCCTAGGGTCAGGTGAATGGTGTGGGCTCCCTTGACTGCTAGTCTGGACACTCTCAAGTGCTTCCCCACTCTCCTAACACTGGTTCCACCAACTGCTTCACCTTCACTGTTACTACTACTAGTACTAACAGCGACCACATCAGTTTCAGCCCCTGAATCTTCCTCCTCACAGTCACTATTAATATGAGGATATTGATTACCCCCTTCTTCACTCCTACTGCTAACAAGCTGCTGGACCTTAGTAGTAGTAGTACTAGTATTGGCAGTACTGCTTGAAGATGGCAAGTGTGACTTAGGGTCCCCTACTGTCACACTTGGTATCATATTCTCCTTCCCCCCTCCTGAGTATTATAAGACACGCTATCAGCAGTGTCAGCACTGGTGACAACAGGTTCAGTGCTGGCAGCAAGCACAGCTCTGGTGGTGGCACTGGCAGCAGGGGCAGCACATCTGACACACAGCATTGCACTGGTGGCAGCAGGGGCTGTACTGGCAGCAGGTACAGCACTGGTGGTGGCACTGGCAGCGGGGGCAGCACGCCTGACAACTGTCACCACACTGGTGGCAGCAGGGGCAATACTGGCCGCAGGCACAGCACTGGTGGTGGCACTGGCAGAAGGGGTAGCACATCTGACAGCAGGCACAGCACATCTAGCAGCAGGCACAGGCAGCTGACCTGTACTGCTCTCACTCCTGCTACCCTTTTGTTCATCCCTTGACATTAATTTTCCCAAAATCCCTAGGTGTGATTTAGGGGGACTGGCCCGCATTGGTTTTGTAGTGCTCCCTTCCTCCTCAGACTCAGACTCAGTGGACACAAACTGGTCCTTCTAGTTGCTCCTTTTATTATTTTTAAACTTGCTCATAGTGAAAGCAATCACTATGAGCCTCTTCTGCCTCAATTTTACAAACAATTCACAGCAGAAAAGCGCAGAATGTCTACCTCACTCTGTAGCTGCTTCTATTGTGTATCACTTCCTCGAATACATCCCGGTTTTATAGCAAAAAGGTGAAAACCACGTAAATAAATGGGCAGAAACTTTCTAGCCATTGAAAAATGGCGAAAAATGTTGGCCAATGGGTGAAAAATGCGAAGATTCTAATTGCAGGTTTTAAAGTGGATTTTTCTGCGAAAAAGCAAACAATGTGGTTTTCATGGACTTTCCCACAGGAACATGGAGAGAGAATTTGCCCACCTCTAGTTCTTATCTGCCGTCATATTCTATGTTTCTGTGTTTCTATAACCAAAGCAAGGCTCCTGGAAGGAACTGATGGAACACCAGGGGTCTGACATGCTATAAGAATTAGTGATGAGCGAGCACCCCAATGCTCGGGTGTTCGGGTGCTCTGACCGAGCACCCCCTGAGGCTCGAGTGCTCGGCCGAGCACCCGAGCCCCATTGAAGTCAATGGGAGGACTCGAGCATTACACCAGGCACCCCCTGCTCTGATGAGGGGAGGGTGCCTGGTCCATAGGAAAAGGGCAGAAAAGGATGGAAACACGACAGAAATGGTTCAGGGACAGCATAGGGAGGATGTCTGGATGCATCTTGGACTCCAACATCGCTGCTGGGAACGATCTTTCGCCCGTAGTACGCCATTTTTACAGACTGACCGTAAAACACACAAAAAGGAAAATAAAAACGACTTTAGGCGAAAAATTGTTACCAAACAATATTTGCTGTATATTTACTTGTATATCATCTGCAAATTCTCCCAAAAATTTCCTTGATTTTCTGAAGTGAGGCCATGATTAAGAGGGAAACGTGCGCAGAGGCAAATTCTCCCAAAAATTTCCTTGATTTTCTGAACTGAGGCCATGATTAAGAGGGAAACGTGCGCAGAGGCAAATTCTCCCAAAAATTTCCTTGATTTTCTGAACTGGGGCCATGATTAAGAGGGAAACGTGTGCAGAGGCAAATTCTCCCAAAAATTTCCTTGATTTTATTGAACTGAGGACATGATTAAGAGGGAAACGTGCGCTGAGCTGACCATCTAAAACATTATGGGTGAGGGTCTGCTGCAGAGCTGACCATCCTAAACATTATATGCGAAGGCCCGCTAGTGAGCTGACGCTATAAAACATTATATGAGAGGGCCCGCTAGAGAGCTGACCCAATAAAACATTATATGAGAAGGCCCGCTGGTGAGCTGACCTATATAAAAATTGTCAAACAGGGCCCGCTGGTGAGCTGGCCCTATATAAAAATTATATCACAGGGCCCGCTGGTGAGCTGGCCCTATATAAAAATTATAGCACAGGGCATATGGAAGAGGAGGAGGAGGATGAGAAGATTAAGAGTCAACCATATACCCGTTTTTTGGGTGGAAGGGGTGAATGGGAATACAGAGTATTCACATCATTGTAAATAACATATATAAAGTGAGTTTATGTTCCTCCGGGGCTTTCCTCCAGTGGAGTGGAGAAGTCAGGGGAAATCCAGGCCTTGTTCATTTTTATAAGTGTCAACCTATCAGCATTGTCGGTGGAAAGGCGGATACGCTTATCTGTTATGATGCCACCAGCAGCACTAAATACCCGCTCAGACAGAACGCTGGCGGCAGGGCAGGCCAGCACCTCCAAGGCGTAGAGTGCCAGTTCATACCACGTGTCCAGCTTGGACACCCAGTAGTTGTAAGGCACAGAGGGATCATTGAGGACGCTAACACGGTCTGCTATGTACTCCTTCACCATCTTCCAAAACTTTTCCCTCCTTGTGACACTAGGCTGCGCATCAGGGTGAGGGTGCTGGCGGGGTGTCATGAAGGTGTCCCACGCCTTGGAGAGTGTTGCCTGCCTTTGTCGGAACTGCTGTGTGCTCCCCTTTTCTCCCCTTCTCGGTTGGCCAAGGTAGCACGTACTCTGCCGCCAGCGTTGTCAGATGGAAAATTTTGGAGCAATTTTTCAACAAGAACCTTCTGGTATTGCACCATTTTGCTTGTCCTCTCCACCGGAGGAATGAGAGATGAGAAATTATCTTTGTAGCGGGGGTCCAGAAGGGTGAACACCCAGTAATCCGTGTTGTTTAAAATGCGTATAACGCGTGGGTCACGGGAAAGGCAGCCTAACATAAAGTCAGCCATGTGTGCCAGAGTACCAACAGTCAAGATTTCGCTGTCCTCACCAGGAGAATGACTCTCAATCTCCTCATCCTCTTCCTCCTCTTCTGCCCACCCACGCTGAAGAGATGGAACTAAAGTTCCATGGCTACCCTCTGTAGCGGAGGCAACCGTGTCTTCCTCCTCCTCCTCCTCCTCCTCCTCCTTCAATTGTCGCTGAGAAGACGAAGTGAGGGTGCTCTGGCTATCACCTTGTGTAAGCTCTTCCTCCCCCATTTCCACCTCTTCCACATGCAAAGCGTCGGTTTTAATTGTGAGCAGCGAGCGTTTCAGTAGACACAGAAGTGGGATGGTTACACTGATAATAGCGTTATCGCCGCTCACCATCTGTGTCGATTCCTCAAAATTGCGTAAAACCTCGCAGAGGTCTGACATCCATTCCCACTCCTCACTTCTGATTACAGGAAGTTGAACGGAGAGGCGACGACCGTGTAACAGCTGGTACTCCACTACTGTCCTCTGCTGCTCACAAAGCCGGGCCAACATGTGGAAGGTGGAGTTCTAGCGCGTGCTCACGTCACACAGCAGCCGGTGAGCTGGCAATTGTAAGCGCTGCTGCAGCTTCAACAGGCCGGCCGAAGCTGTAGATGACTTACGGAAATGTGCACACACGCGGCGCACCTTGGTCAAGAGATCATGCACATTGGGGTAGGTTTTTAGAAATCGCTGAACCACTAAATTAAATACATGCGCTAGGCATGGTACGTGTGTGAGCTTGCCGAGCTCCAAAGCCGCCACCAAGTTACGCCCATTATCACACACAACCATGCCTGGTTGCAGGTTGAGTGGCGAGAGCCACTGCTCGGTCTGGTGACTAATCCCCTGCAACAGCTCTGAGGCCGTGTGCTGTTTGTCCCCAAGGCAGATCAGCTTCAGCACGGCCTGTTGACGCTTCCCCACTGCAGTGCTACACTGCTTCCAGCTACTGGCTGATGGGGGAGTGGCGCTGCGTGTAGAGAATTCGGAGGTGGAAACGGAGGAGGAGGAGCCAATAACGTAGGTGCTGGCGGAAACCCTGATGGAGGTAGGGCCCGCAATCCTCGGCGTGGGTAGCACTCGTGCCATCCCAGGGTCCGAGTCGCTCCCAGCCTCCACGACATTCACCCAGTGTGCCGTCAGGGAAATGTAGCGTCCCTGGCCACAAGCACTTGTCCATGTGTCAGTCGTTAAGTGGACCTTCCCAGTAACTGCGTTGGTCAGGGCACGGGTGATGTTACGGGACACATGGTGGTGTAATGCGGGGATGGCACACCGGGAAAAGTAGTGGCGGCTGGGGACCGCGTACCGAGGGACAGCTGCTGCCATCAGGCTGCGGAAGGACTCAGTGTCCACAAGCCTAAATGGCAGCATTTCGATGGCCAGTAATTTGGAAAGGTGTGAGGTTAGTGCTATGGCCTGTGGGTGGGTGGCTGGGTACTTTCTCTTGCGCTCAAATGCCTGGGGTAACGACATTTGGACGCTGTGCTGGGACAGGGAAGTGGATGTGGTCGCTGATGGTGCTTCAGATGCTACAGGTGCAGGGCGGGAGGTATGCGGGCCTGCGCCTTCGACAGGCGATTGGCCGGCACCGAAAACAGGGGAAGAGGAGGCAGTGGTGTGGCCTGCAGACACAGATGGGCGATCCAGGCGTTCCTCCCACTTACTACGGTGCTTGGATGCCATGTGTCGGATCATGCTGGTGGTGGTGAGGTTTCTAGTGTTCATGCCTCGGCTCATTCTGGTGTGGCACAGGTTGCAAACTACAATTCTTTTGTCGTCCGCACTTTCCTTAAAAAAACGCCATACCGCGGAACACCTACCCTTTGGCAAGGTAGATTTACGCAAGGGGGTGCTCCGTGGAACATTTGCGGGCCGGTTTGGTGCGGTCCGCCTTCTTTCTGTAGCCACACCACTGCCTCTTCCAGCCTGTTGCGGTGCTGCAGATGGCTCACCCTCAGGACTGCTGTCATCGCTCGGCTCTACACCTTCCCAGGTGGGGTCAGTCACCTCATCGTCCACCAAGTCCTCCTCCACTTCCTCACTCTGATCATCCTCCTCATGTCTTGATCCCACCACATACTCAGTCATTGACAACTGTATAACATTCTCCTCAACAAGGTCTTGAGACGGAAATAGTGGTTGATTTAATGGCAACTGTGTCTCATCATCATCATCATCATCCACTACTTCCTTTGACCTTAAATGCCGTTCACATCTGTCATCTTCTTGTGATTGGGTACCCTCTAGAGGTTGTGAATCAGGGTACAAGATGTCATGTTCCTCTGCAAGCGTGCTTGGAGAGAGGGTCAAATGAAGGATTGGTGATGAGACGAGCTCCTCACTATATCCCAGTGTGGGATCACTTCTTTGACCAGACCGTCTATGGTGGGAGGAAGGATGATCAGAGTGAGGATTATGTTGGCCAGACTCTTGGCTACTGAGAGTGGACTTGGTGGAAGACAGGGTGGTGCTTAACCGACTGGAAGCAGTATCAGCTGTCATCCAACCGACCACCTGTTCGCAGTGGTCGGACCTCGAGAGTGATGTCCTGCGACGCCCTGTAAAATTAGACATGAAGCTAGGTATGGTGGATGTCTTTCTTTCTTGTGCTCTGGCACCAGGCACAGTTTCTCCGCGTCCTGACCCGCGCCCTGAACTATCAGGATCACGTCCACTTCCCCGTCCCTTTTTACCCGCCTTCTTCATCTTACACGGAATATGTGACTTTAATATTTGAGTTTGAAAACTTAACAGTATTTCTTCCTATTCTGCAACTGTGCAGAGTACACAGAATAGGCTGCTAAACTGCGGTGACGAACACAGAATGGAATATGTGACTTTAATATTTGAGTTTGAAAACTTAACAGTATTTCTTCCTATTCTGCAACTGTGCAGAGTACACAGAATAGGCTGCTAAACTGCGGTGACACACACTGAATGGAATATGTGACTTTAATATTTGAGTTTGAAAACTTAACAGTATTTCTTCCTATTCTGCAACTGTGCAGAGTACACAGAATAGGCTGCTAAACTGCGGTGACGAACACAGAATGGAATATGTGACTTTAATATTTTAGTTTGAAAACTTAACAGTATTTCTTACTATTCTGCAACTGTGCAGAGCACACAGAATAGGCTGCTAAACTGCGGTGACACACACTGAATGGAATATGTGACTTTAATATTTGAGTTTGAAAACTTAACAGTATTTCTTCCTATTCTGCAACTGTGCAGAGTACACAGAATAGGCTGCTAAACTGCGGTGACGAACACAGAATGGAATATGTGACTTTAATATTTGAGTTTGAAAACTTAACAGTATTTCTTCCTATTCTGCAACTGTGCAGAGTACACAGAATAGGCTGCTAAACTGCGGTGACACACACTGAATGGAATATGTGACTTTAATATTTGAGTTTGAAAACTTAACAGTATTTCTTCCTATTCTGCAACTGTGCAGAGTACACAGAATAGGCTGCTAAACTGCGGTGACGAACACAGAATGGAATATGTGACTTTAATATTTTAGTTTGAAAACTTAACAGTATTTCTTACTATTCTGCAACTGTGCAGAGTACACAGAATAGGCTGCTAAACTGCGGTGACACACACTGAATGGAATATGTGACTTTGATATTTTAGTTTGAAGACTTAACAGTATTTCTTCCTATTCTGCAACTCTGCACAGTACACAGAATGTGCTGCTACACTGCGGCGAAGCACACTGAATGGAATATGTGACTTTGATATTTTAGTTTGAAGACTTAACAGTATTTCTTCCTATTCTGCAACTCTGCACAGTACACAGAATGTGCTGCTAAACTGCGGCGAAGCACACTGAATGGAATATGTGACTTTGATATTTTAGTTTGAAGACTTAACAGTATTTCTTCCTATTCTGCAACTCTGCACAGTACACAGAATGTGCTGCTACACTGCGGCGAAGCACACTGAATGGAATATGTGACTTTGATATTTTAGTTTGAAGACTTAACAGTATTTCTTCCTATTCTGCAACTCTGCACAGTACACAGAATGTGCTGCTACACTGCGGCGAAGCACACTGAATGGAATATGTGACTTTGATATTTTAGTTTGAAGACTTAACAGTATTTCTTCCTATTCTGCAACTCTGCACAGTACACAGAATGTGCTGCTAAACTGCGGCGAAGCACACTGAATGGAATATGTGACTTTGATATTTTAGTTTGAAGACTTAACAGTATTTCTTCCTATTCTGCAACTCTGCACAGTACACAGAATGTGCTGCTACACTGCGGCGAAGCACACTGAATGGAATATGTGACTTTGATATTTTAGTTTGAAGACTTAACAGTATTTCTTCCTATTCTGCAACTCTGCACAGTACACAGAATGTGCTGCTACACTACGGCGAAGCACACTGAATGGAATATGTGACTTTGATATTTTAGTTTGAAGACTTAACAGTATTTCTTCCTATTCTGCAACTCTGCACAGTACACAGAATGTGCTGCTAAACTGCGGCGAAGCACACTGAATGGAATATGTGACTTTGATATTTTAGTTTGAAGACTTAACAGTATTTCTTCCTATTCTGCAACTCTGCACAGTACACAGAATGTGCTGCTAAACTGCGGCGAAGCACACTGAATGGAATATGTGACTTTGATATTTGAGTTTGAAGACTTAACAGTATTTCTTCCTATTCTGCAACTCTGCACAGTACACAGAATGTGCTGCTAAACTGCGGCGACACACACTGAATGGAATATGTGACTTTGATATTTTAGTTTGAAGACTTAACAGAATGTGCTCTAATCTGCAACTTTGCACACTAAACAGAATGTGCTCTAATCTGCAACTTTGCACACTAAACAGAATGTGCTCTAATCTGCAACTTTGCACACTAAACAGAATGTGCTCTAATCTGCAACTGTGCACACTAAACAGAATGTGCTCTAATCTGCAACTTTGCACACTAAACAGAATATATATATTTTTTTTTTTTTTTTTTTTTTTTTTTCCCCCCACACAAAATAACCTGCTGCCCCCACACACAGTAGTCCTAAAAAGGACTTTTGGTTCTTTTTTTTCACAACTTTGCTTTTTTTCCTCCCTACACTGACTTTCCCTTCCTATCCTCAGCTCTCCCTGGCTAAGACTGAGCCGAACTCGATGGTCAGGTGCTATACAGCACCCGACCACGGGTTCTGGCCAGCCAATCAGTGTAATGCCAGCAGCCAACATGGCTGCTGGCATTACACCGATGTCAGAGCCTCCCTGCACGTTTATTGGCTGCGCAGCAGGCGCAAAACGTGCGGGGAGGAGACCCGAACATGGCGGGCGAGCACATGCGGTACTCGTACGAGTATCGCCATGTGCCGAGCAGAGCGATGCTCGAGCCGATCCGAGCATCGGCCGAGCATGCTCGCTCAACACTAATAAGAATACAATTATATGCAAAGAGCACCATAGATGCTCAATTAGTTGGCCTCAAACAGCATCCCCTATCCAGAGGTCCCTAATAGACCCATCCCACTCCCAAACCACAACTTCTGCACAGGATCCCACTTGAACCTAAAGGCATCATCTCTGAATCAATTCTATGGAGACGTTAAGAGAATATTAATTCATAATGTAATTTATTATTAAATAATGTACTTAATAATTGTTTAACTGCGAGTGTAGATGTCAAAAAGTATGCCCCCCCCCACCCTTTAAGTAAGAAATAGTGCCTCAAACCTCTCTCTCAAATTTAAATATGGGTGACACTACGGGGAGTGGTTTAACACCCCCTTACAGATGACACCTGTGTTGTTACTTGTTCATACCCCTACCAGATGTCCAATCTGTCCAAGAACCTCCCTAGATGGAGGGTGCCACACAGCAAACGTGTCATATAGTGCAATTTGATTAGACAATTCTCCATTGCCATCCTCGACCCAAACTAGATCACCACACCACCCAGTTTGTTACAACATTAACATTCCCCGTGAAAATGTACAAATACATGTACCCCCCTCCTCCATCAACAGATATAAGGATATATCAATAGGCTCCAGCTACAGTTATTGAAATCCACAAGGGCTGTCCAACCTATATCAGCTTCTCAGAGATACACTAATGAGGTTGGGTGAACAGCTCATGCATAATACTGTCCAGTAAAAAGTAGAACATTGAATCCAATCTCTAGTAAGCACAAGGCTTCCATCCAGGAGTGGAGATCACCTCAAATTCATCCAAGGTCAAAGTATGATAAATGTGGATACAATTTCCATATCATACCCCTCAAGGATGATGAAGAGCACATCTTCCACTGGCTCCAACCATATCTCCTATGATCACTTCAGTGGGGATTAACCGAGTGTAACGGTTTGTTCGACACACAGACACAGTAGGTTTGGATAAAACACAGTTTTATTAAACAATTAAGATCACAATAACCCTCACAGGTCCTGTAATATACACTCAATATAGTACAGCCACTAGACAGGTTATACAGAGGTAAGCCCACAGAGGTCCAGTATAAGTAAAGAGTCCATAGACCATTATACTGACACAGGTCAGGCAGATCTTGAGTGAGTCCCAGTATATCGGTACTGCATGGGTTAATAGCAGACAGAGAACGTTGACAGGCCCAAGTGTGGTAAGGCCTTTTAAGGAGCTCAAATAGAGGTGAGAGCTGTAGTATGAGTAGCGCCCAAGAATATGTATACCAGACAATTGTGAACTGCCTTAGCAGTAACGGAGGCTGAGCAACTACAGCACTGCCGTAGCAGTAACGGAGACTAGGCAACGTGAATACTGCCGTAGCAGTAACGGAGACCAGGCAACTTGAGGACTGCCGTAGCAGTAATGGAGAATGATCCACGTGAGCGCTGCCATAGCAGTAGAGGAGAATAGGCAACTGGATACTGCCGTAGCATAAACGGAGACAAGGCAACTGGATACTGCCATAGCAGTAACGGAGACAGAGCAACTGAGAATCTGCCATGGCAGTAACAGAGACTGAGCAATAGGGGCATTGCTGTAGTAGTAGCGGAGACTGAGCCCTTTGAACACTGCTGTAGCAGTAACGGAGACTAGGCAACTGGACACTGCCATGGCAGTAACGGAGACTAGGCAACTTGACACTGCCGTGGCATTAACGGAGATATGATCAGCCAGAGCACTGAGAGGCCTGAGAGGCACCCAACCTGGGATGGTTCATAAGGCAGACCAATAGGAATGTCGCCGGGGCGACACAGAGGCAACCGAGACCAACAGCACAGCTGTCCACAGACAGCGAGAGTAAAGCACTACCCTTAACCGGAGACCGGTCAGGGCTTGCAGAGGAGGCAGCAGCTCAACCGGGCGGAATCACACAGAACAGGAACGTCAGCCAATCCAAGTTGGTACACGGAGCAGGAACGTCAGCCAATCCAAGTCGGTACACGGAGCAGGAATGTCAGCCAATACGGGTCGGTACACAGAGCAGGAACATCAGCCAAGCCGGGTCGGTACACAGGAGGTGAGAAGCAGAATGGTCAGGCAGTCCGGTTTGGTGCACAGGCAGGAAACGAGATGCAGAGTAGTCAGGCAGGCCGGGTCGATACACTGGGAACACACAATAATCAGGAACAAGCGCTGGTACTGGAACACCACGAAAGGGCACCGGAGATGTGCTAGAACCCAGTATTTAAGGACAATACTGGGCAGGACAATCACAGTTCAGCCAATAGGTGTAAAGCAGGAGTGTAGACTGACAGAATGTCGCCGAAGAGCACGGGCACCATGATGCCGAGCTATGGCAGCTACCCAATAGCACCACATCCAGGCTAGATGTGCATTTAAAAATAGTATTGCCAACTCAGGGTAGGACCACAGTCCATCTTTGACCTCTCTGAATGCAATCTCCAGTGACCACAGGGCTACCATTCGGCAGAGGACATCACGCCTGGTTCATTCAAGGTTGTTGCACTCCAAATAAGAGAAGTTTGCATACACTTTCTGTATTATTTAGCATTCATCAAGAAGGCTGTGAGACTCATCTTTAAAACACGTTAAGTAGCTCACAGTGAATTAAGTGAAAGGGTGTCTATGTAGATTATGGGAACTGATCTGCATTCTAAAACTAGGCAGTGTAGGGGATCCACACTTAGGTACATTAGGTAACCTTGGTTTCAACAAAAGTTTATTTTAAAGACCTTCCATCCATCTTTGAGCCTCCAGTTCTGACATGGAGAAAAGAGTGGTGCCATCATGTATCACTCTCAGTTTTGCAGGGTACATCATAGAATAGAAGACATTCTTCTTGCAAAGCTCATTTTTAACCTCTTGGAACTTGTATCTCTGACATTGGCAGAGAAATTCTGATAGATGTGATTCTCATACTCAATAACACATTTCAGACACAACTAGCTCAGTCACTGTTAATTAAGGATTTTAGCAATTAGAGGTCTCTCTGGGGCCCCTGTGCTTTCTGTATTGAAAAGACTTGAAGAGCCTGTTCAATAACAAAATTGTTTGATATACCATCTGGAGAGTGTTATTTCAATACTATCAGAGTTGTATTTCAAGAGAAATTAAATTATAAAGTATCCCCCTCTTGTCCCTTTTACCTAGTGTAAGCCTCCTCCCCTCAGATGTGGAATGCCTTTAAGTAAGTTGAATTTATTATGTATGGAATTACTATGACAGGAAGCGAATTGAGAACATCAATTTATATTGTAGATAAGCTTATTCAGATATATCAAGTCCTAGACAAGCACAAGTGAACTAAAAAAGCATACACCCAGAAACAGACTCCTGCCTCACTAGTAACCCACAAAAAGGAAAAAGGAAGGGAAAAGTTAATAAAAAGTGTGGACACAAATTCAAACTGACATCAGGAGAATAGTCACAATGAAAAAATTCATATGAAGTGTAGGATATAGGTAAAGATGAATAAGATGATATATCCAAATGGCCACAATTGGAATGTAATGTAAATGATAATGAAGACTGTATTAATATGAGGATGACAAGGCAACTATGTCTGACTGTCTTCCCCGCTATAATTCCAACAATGTAAACTGGCAAGATTAATAGTAGGATATGATATCTCACCTCTTTTCTTCCCCGACAGGGCTCCTGTACCAGGTAGTTAAGCGGGAGACCTGCGTTACTCTCAAGTTTCCAAAGAAGTCAACACAAACACCGTAGACTAAAGTAATTGGATCCAAAGTATTCCAACTCATTATATCTCCATCCGTCAAATGTACTCCACCAGAGGCACAGTCATATAATAAAAACACAATCATCTAGGTAAAAAATGTTTAAAAAGTTTACAAATCATAAATATATCTCGATTAAACAGATAAGGCTGAAATGGGATGTCTAGAGGCATACCAAAAACCCAAAACTGTTCCTCAAGGTTTGAGAATTAGAATACTTCCTGGGAAACATCTGACGTCAGACGGCTTTATTGAAAGATGGCAAAATGTTTTGACCAAGTGTTGGTGTTGTTTAGAACTTATTGGTTTGATCAGAAAGGAGAGTCAACACCAGTTATCTGATCTCAAAACTGAAATTGATGAAAGTACTTTGAAATTGGCAGCCTTTCGAGATTTGACTGACTTTGAGAGTGTCAATGAGAGCCTTAAATGTGATATTGAAGAAAAGCAGAGAAAAATAATGTTAATAAAGAAAAAGAAATAATTTAGGGACCTACAAGATTTTACAAATAAAATGGTGTATACCATTTTTAATAACTATAAATACAAATATACAAATAACAAGTTTTGTTATTCTCAGTTGGCTAATAGTAGCAAAGAGTCTGGTTCAGAAGGTGAACACCAGACTGGTTCAATTATGAGAAGGGCAGCACAAAGAAATATAAGTGGAAACAAAAATGCATTTTTGGGAAAAGTAGATGAAAAATTAGGAGGGGGAGGAGGCAGAGGAAGAAGAAAAAAATAAGGACAAGTACAAGAAGAACTTGGTGACTGAACAGATCCTAGAATTAATCTTCTAATAATACTGTTTCTGAGGATAATATAATCATAAACTTAATGGATTTTAGTTTAAACGATACACATATTTCTCAATTGAAAAAGGGTTTGTCTTTTTCACCTTCTAATAATGGTAATAAATTTAATGTTTGTTAGTGATTCAAATCTATTTTCATGTAAAATCTCCTCTGCAAATTTTATCAGGAATGTAATACATCTAAATTTTCAAATTAGGATCAGGAATTGTTAAGAGCTTTAGAGGAGAGAACAAATGAGGATGGGATGGAATCTAAAGCATCACAGTTTCAACATCCAAAGTTTACTAGTCTTAAGGCGAAATCTCAAGTCATGCCTCCATTAAGCCTTAATCTGTTTATGTATGCATTTACAGAAGCAGTAGAAGATGACTTTCAGAAATGAGATTTTGCAGTTAGCTATAGTGATAATTTAATGAAGGAGGAAAGACGGGCCTTAAAGGACCTTCAATCCCATTTGGATATTATCATAAAGCAATCTGACAAGGGAGTCAGTGTAGTCTTATTAACGGAAAACTTTTATGTTAAGAAAATTAGAAGACACTGAAACAAAAGAAAAAGTAAAAGAAACACCTATAAAGTCACACTTAATTCCCTATAGTAATTGAATTTTAACAGATGACCCGCCCCTAATGAGATCACTCCCATTGAGCACATGAATAGTGTCTAGCATGTTTATTGGGAACCATTAAAATATACAGGGAGATAAACAAAAACATATGTAATCACAAAGTATAGGGGAAAGAAGAATAAGTGTATATTAATCCTGTGAAGCTCTAATGGTGACTGTTAACTCCACTGACATTACACAGTCATTATCTGCTAATCTATAGGTCTGGGTATGTGTATTTTCAATTATATGGGCAAAAATAACATCCTATCTTTCATTATTTTCAAAATATTTGACAGCGGAACTAGTACTTCCACACCAGATACACCTTAAAGGGTAAGTTATAATATCCCCCATATAGGTGTGTACTGACCCTACGCTGTCTAACAAATCAGCGCATAAATGTAGCCCACTACTCCATACTCATTCTCTTGGACCTGTCAGCCGCCTTTGACACAGTAGATCACCCTCTCCTCCTCCATGCCCTCCACTCCCTAGGTATCTGTGACACTGCACTCTCCTGGTTTTCATCTTATCTCTGCAACCACTCCTTCAGCGTTTCCTACTCTGGCTCCACTTCTCCACCCATCCCACTGTCTGTTGGAGTGCCTCAAGGATCAGTCCTGGGACCCCTGCTCTTCTCAATCTACACCTCATCCCTCGGAAAACTAATCAACTCCCTTGGGTTTCACCATCATCTTGTAACAGTTTTTCAGACACTCAGACAGAGGATTGAAATAAAACACAGTTTTATTAAAAAAAAAACAATAACAAGATTGCCCTCTATAGGCAGTACTGTGAATAGCAGAATATAGGCTACATAGGCCTTCTCACGACCAGGATACAGAACAGGGACAATACATATATTAGTATAGTCACAGAATAGGCAAAACAGCGACTGGCAATGAATGATTAAGTAAGGATAATCAGTCTCAAATGTGGTGTAGGCACGCCCTAGGTGAACAAAGGCAGCAATAGGTGCTAGATCACACAGCACCTTAAGTCCATAAATGTGTAGAGCTGCGACAGAGACTGAAGCTTCAGGGTAGTTGTTTGATAGCCCCCACGGATGTATAATGGAGACCAACAGTATTGGGATCGATTGAGCCAATAGCCCCCACGGGCGTAATGGACCAACAGTATCGGGATTGCTTGAACCAATAGCCCCCATGGGTGTAACGGAGACCAACAGTATTGGAATTGCTTGTGCCAATAGCACCCATGGGCGTAACGGAGACCAACAGTATTGGGATTGCTTGAGCCAATAGCCCCCACGGGCGTAACGGAGACCAATAGTATCGTGATAGCTTGAGTCACTAGCCCCCACGGGCGCATACCAGAGACCAACAGTATTGGAATCTCTTGAGCCAATAGCCCCCACGGACGTAACGGAGACCACCGGTTGCTGCACTGCTTGAGCCAATAGCACCTCCCACGGGTGCGTTAACGGAGAACTACTGCTCTGCAGATAACAATTGAGCCGCTGACTACCAATACTTGCAATGCGGCCGACTCAGTAGAAGCAGTATATATGGGAACGGCTCAGCAAGGGTTAACAGTGGCAACGAGGTAGAAGGAAGCACACAAGTGATCGGAGGCTCATAGAGTAGCGATACAGCATGGCAAGTGCCAAAGAGACTCAGCTCAGGAAACGCGGATCAGCAGGAGTTAATACAGCAATCTCGAAAGGCTCAGACCCACACGCTACAGCGATCAGAATGTCGCCGAGGCGACAACAGGAGCTGTAGACTGGAACAGTAGAAATCCGGAACAGGTCCAGGAGCAGAAGTCAGCCAGGCCGGGTCAGATCACAGAGGAGATTCGCAGACAAGCCAGATCAGCAACGAGCAGGAACGTCAGCCAGGCCGGGTCAGATCACGTAGTAGATTCGCAGACAAGCCAGATCAGCAACGAGCAGGAACGTCAGCCAGGCCGGGTCGGATCACGGGACAGGAACACAGGAGTGTAGTCAGACAGGCCAAATTGGTACACAGGAGATCAGGAACACTGGAACACAGCAACAGCAGCACTGGCTCTGGAACACCACGAAAGGGCACCTGACAGGTGCCAATGGCCAGAATAAAAAGGATACCAGGGGCGGGCCAACACAGCTCAACCAATAAGGGAGCAGCACAAGTGAGAGTGACAGAGGGATCATGGGAACAGTGATACATCTCTATGCTGATGATGCTCAAATATATATTTCCTCCCCTGACCTCTCCCCTTCCCTCTTGTCCCGAGTGTCTGACTGTCTGTCCGCTGTGTCCTCCTGGATGTCCTCCCATCAACTCAAACTTAACCTTGGCAAAACCGAACTAATCATTATCCCACCACAACCAACCTTACCCCAGATATTACCCTCACCATTAACAACACTACCATCACATCGACCCCTACAGCTCGCTGTCTGGGGGTCACATTTGACTCTGCCCTATCCTTCATTCATCACATCCAGTCATCTCGTCATCTTCGCTCTGCACACAGCCTTCTTCTCTCCACAGTTCTTATCAGATCCTCCCACTCCCGCCTACAGGACTTCTCCTGTGTCACACATCAGCTCTGGAATTCCCTCCCCCACCCAATCAGACTCTCCCCCAGCCTTCAGATCTTCAGACACTCCCTGAAAACTCACCTCTTCAGGGAAGCCTATCAACTGCTTCCATAAACAATATCACTAAGAATCACCCCTTGCCTTGACCACTGCACTCAACAGCACTTCTCACTCCCACCCACTGACTAGCAGGTCAGGTGGCAGGAGGCACTTACACCCAATAGCACTTACTCCTTCTGTGTCATACCTACCTTCCTCTAGACTGTAAGCTCTCATGAGCAGGGTCCTCTGATCCTTCTGTTCTCCACATTTGATTGTACTATTTAATACCTCTGTATGTCTACTCCCTACTGTAAAGCGCTGCTGAATTTGTTGGCACTATATAAATAAAGATTAATAATAATAATAATCCTCTCCACTAATAATCACACCTAAATCTGATAGTTGATACAGTGACTAGATGATAGAAGCATCAAGGAATTGCTAAAATTAATACTGCAACCCTATCGATGAATAAACTAAGGTTATATGATAGCAACTAACGGCTGCTCTGTCAGCTGCATTCCATCACCCGGTTGCATCTAGTATGTCTCCGTATGATCATACAGTCTTACGACCAAAGTCACAAACTATAGCTATATGATAGCAACTGTCGGCTGCTCTGTCAGCTGCATTCCATCACCCAGATGCATCTAGCATGTCTCAGTATGATCATACAGTCTTACGTCCAGTGTCAAACACTAAGGCTATAGTATAACAACTACATATTACTAGGATTTAGTCACATGGATATCAGCATAGCGTGTGTTCTTGTTTCATAAGTAAAAACAAAAAAGCAATAAAGCAATAGAGATGCCTAACGTGTTTCTTCCTGCTACATGGGCTTCTTCAGAGGCAAATGCCGATTCCACAAAGGAAGCCAGTTTAAAAGTCCTCCAACTCCTCCCATAAATTTCCCATAACCAATAGCCATATATGCAAAGCGAAAAAAAGCAACCTAATATAGGAGAAGCACAGAAAAATAAACCGCATCGTGGCTTAACAGGCAAATAGGGCACTGTGAAGAATCTAATCTTCTACCCCATTAAACCTAAAGGAGAAAAAAATCTTTCTCCACAAAGACTATATCAAGTAGAATGCAAGCCCTTAATAGCTATATAGATTAATCTAGGTATTCACATATTAAAAAAAAAAAAAACATACATAAGAGAAACAATGTTAACAGCTTAATGAAAAAATAAAATAATCCATAGGGGTAAATGGAAAAAATAAAAAATATACACACATGTATATTTAAATACAATATAAAGTGGGTAAAGAAGGGGGAATGCACACATGCATATTTATATATCAGAGCAGTATAAGAGATATTATATAATTACTCCATAATTTTGTGTTTCATTCATGACAAATGGACATATACAGTTCATATTAAAAATCCATTCACATTCTCTACACTGCAGCTTCTCCACAATGTTGCCTCGCCTAATTCTGAGGGATATTTTTTCTAATCCCCACACCTTAAATGTGTCAATCTTGATGTCATCTTTCTGTCTTGCTACTGGTGGTAATTTTTTGCCACTATTTTTATCCTTAGAGGAATCCTGAATGTTTCTTAAGTGCTCAAGAACATGTACATGCAAGGTCCGTTTAGTCATTCCCACATATTTCATCTTATATCCGCATTCAATACAGTAAATAACAACTGTACTTTTACAGCTAATGTAATCATTGATATTATGTACAATCCCAAATCTGTCTTTGGTTTGTATAGTTTTAATCATAAATTTACAGGTGCTACATCCATAACATGGGTAAGATCCAGTGATGGGGGGCTTTCTCTTTGATTTAATAAAATGACTACAGACTAACTTGTCACATCCATTGTGTCACGAGTGTAACATGGTAAGCTCGTGATTAGGGGTGGGCGAAAAGCGCAAAAAATTTCCCGCAAAATATTTTGCAAAAAAGTGCCTATTTTTCAATTTTCCTGCGAAAAATTTCACCATTCCGCCTGTACAAAAATGTCCTCCTTTTCGCCTATTTTAACAAATTTTTTGCCTATTTTAACACATTTTTTGCATATAGGTACTACATTTCCCACTGTAATATTACTTCTTCTGAGGGCTGAAGTTTAGAAATAAGTGGCTGAAAGTCAAAGTTGTGCGTCCTACAGCAAAATATGGCTTGAAAAATGTGTTAGAATGCTGAATGCATTTGTCCGTTATCCACAACACTTTCTTGCTTAAGTGACACTGGCACATATTCATGATGATATCAAGTGATAGAAAAAATAAAGTACAACCTAAAATGTGGTAGATATGTATTTTAGTGGTGGTGGTGGGGGGGGGACTGGCATGGTGTGATTTGTGTATGTATTTTTACCATTGTCATACTCTATCTTCCGTCTCAGATTATTGACACACATTACTTATCGGTCATAGCAGTGGTCCCATCTGTCCTCCACCTCTTCAGCTCTGCTGCTGTTAATATATTTGTCCTGGCTTTGTCTGTCATGTGTGGTTTCTGCTACTACTACTACTGGAGCTAGATGTTGATGTAATTCTACTGCCACTACTACTAGGTTTCAAAGGTGCAGCACTTACAGCAGCAGCACCAGAGGTACTCTTCATATCTAACACCGTGGATGTTAACCTGTGTTGCCGTTGCTGGGTACTCAAAACAGGTGTGTTTGGCTGAGTGGGACTGGGACTTTGAAGAGGCGATGATGCTGATGATGATTGATAGGGTGACTGTGTGCTTTATGACATCTGTGCTTGTCCAGGGTCAGACTTTCCAATGACCTTCTCAAACAGTTTATAGACAGGCACAGTGCTCCTTAAAAGTGGTGGAAGATTCAGCCTTTGACTTTCTGCTAATCTTATAGCCCTGTCACTATCCACACTCTCAACTTCTTCTGTATCTGAACAAGAGAAGGATGCTGGAGTGATATATTCTAGATCTGCATCACCATCAGTCACCATTAGGTCATCCTCAGCAGCATCAGCATCCCCTGACAGGTCTCAAACAATTTCTTTTTACTTTTACTGTAACAAAGTTCCCTACTACTTTGAGGACAGGTGTTTTGGTGCTTGTGTGTCTCACTGTCTGATGTAGCATGCTCTTAAGCTGCTACACCTTCCTCTATTATGCTACTGCCAGCATCATCAACACTTGAATACGACTTGTTGTCATCTTCAGTGTTCTTCTTATATGGTTCTTTATTTCTACTGGCACTGGTGGTGCTGGAACTAGTTTTGCTGGGGCCGTGACAAACTGCATCCTCCTTTGGAGTAGAGGGATCATCATCATTGATTGCACACTACTTTGAACTACTAATTTACTCAAGTCCCTGCACTGCTCCACCCCTCCTTCTTCCCCTTGTGCATTTGCTGGACATTACACAACTACACTGTGTTTTTTTACTGTAGAGTACACAGCACAACTGATGCAGCTGTATGATGCCTTGCCTAAGCCCAGTCAGCTGTCTGTCACTGTCACCTAAGATATTTAGTTTATTCTTTTTTATTTATTTTTTTTATTTTATTTTTATTTATTTATTTATTTATTTTAAGTTGTCCACCCTGTTGTCTTATCACAGTCTGTCCATAAAAAAAATTATAACTGAAAAACAAAATCAACAATGTCTTTCCCCAGACTTCCATACCCAGCACAGAGATAATAATAGCAAGATCAGAAAGCAAATAGGTCCCTAGCTGCCTGTGTCTTGCCAGTCAGTCACATTAAATTTTGGAGTATTTGGAAATCAACCTCCTTCCTCCCCTCTTATCAGTTAGAGTGCCCCCAGACTCCCCTAACACAGAGAACAAATGTCCTACCTAAATGACTCCCTAAACTAAAATTCAATTCCCCTTTATTTGCCTATCACCTCTAGCTCAAAAACATGCTACTCTCTCCTCTCACAAACACAGAATGGCTGCTGTGAGAGCCTGATAGCCTTTTATTTGGGTGTAAAAAACTTTCATGTGGTGTAGAAATATTTTTCTTCCCATTGATTTCAATGGGCGAAAAAGGTGGGAAAAATCAGAAAAACGGCACATTGAGGGAAATTTTTCACCAAACGGAAAGTGCCATTATTTGCCGATTTCAGTTTGAGGTGAAAATTTTCACCCATCCCTACTCGCGACAAAGTCCCCTAATCTGTAATCTAAATACCTACTTGCTTTCTCAGTTAAGCTGTTAATTCCAGAGACAATAGGTCTTCCACTGGGTTTGGTTAGGCTCTTGTGGATCTTTGGTAATAAATATAAAGTAGCCAATTTCAGGCTGTCAACCTGTAAATATGAGTATTCTTTAGAATCAATCAAAAGATCCTTTTCGGCAGCCTCAATAATGTTATATTGTTTCAGAAAATCGACAGTTGGATCCCCTAACAATTTTTTATAACAGCTGGTGTCAGGCAATTGCCTCCTGCCTCTTGCAAATATATATCAAGGGTCCAGACAACCACATTACCCCCTTTGTCTGACCCCTTGATAACCACATCATCCCAGCTCTTAATTTCTCAGATTGCTTTCCATTCCTCCAAAGTCATGTTATTTAGTGGTTTTGATAGATTCGCTTTCAAAATATCATTGATCACTAAGTCCAGGAATACCTGAACATGTGGCGAGATCTGAATTCCTGGTATAAAAGTAGATTTTAATTTAAGGTTCTCTCTCCAGTCTCTAGACTCAGATGTACTCTCTTTCAATAAATCTTCAAGAATTCTCAATCTTTGGAATTTATTACCAAAGATCCACAAGATCCTAACCAAACCCAGTGGAAGGCCTATTGTCTCTGGAATTAACAGCTTAACTGAGAAAGCGAGTAGGTATTTAAATTACAGAGTAAGTGACTTTGTCACAAGTTTATACTCGTGACACAATGAATGTCTTGAATAGGCTTCAAGATATCCACATTACTCAAAACACCCTACTAGCAACATGCAATGTAGAATCGCTCTATACTAGTATATGTCATTCCAATGGGTGTAGAGCAGTTTAGTATTTTCTGAATACTCAATCCCTTGAATGTAATTTCATATCTATTATCACTTGGCAGCATCACCATTATTTGTAGGTGTTATTTCCCTTATATTAAATATAGTGGTGCATATTATTTCCTATATTTCCCTTTTTATTTTGTGTTTTGAAATTAGAAGGAATTGCTATCAGCCCTTGCAAGAGGATTCAACAGGTGAGATATAACTACAATTAAGAAGAAAACATGAGCTGGCCCTTGAAGAAAATATTATTTCAAATCAGGAACTAAAATATATATAGGAAGAGCACCCCATAATTCCACCTTTGTATATACCCCCTAAAGTGCACAAATCCATGACTAATCCCCCTTGATATATACTGACATCTGGGATAGGTAGCCTGACAGAATATGTTAATAGATATATAGATACTCATTTGAAACCATTTTTGAAAACTTTGCTGTGCTATGTAGAAGACACAGGTGATATGATCAGGGGTTCATGGATTTAGATGTTGGTGAGGACTCCTTTCTGGTGACTCCAGATGTGGAGTCTCTCTATATGTCAATCCCTCATTCCCTGTACCTTCACCTCAGTTGGTGGGAGCAACATGGGTTGTTTGGCATGCTTGGTTTCAGGGAGCATGTTGCCCCATGGATATTCTATACTGACAATATCTTTATGATATGAGAAGGTTCTAAACATGGTTTGAAACAGTTTTTGAGATATCTAAGGATGCACCAGTCTGCACCTCGGGTCACGCGGCCGGAGGCAACAGGGAGAGAGAGCAGGCTGGAGCCATGGATAACCGAGACTAGTAGTTAGGCACACTAGGAGTATACTGAGCCAATAGTCAGCCAGAGCCACAGGTCAGACAAGCCGTGAACTATATACAGCAGTTAGTCATACAGGAGCAAGTGGTCAGACAAACGGGAACCTACCTGGATCGAGTTAGTCAGCCAGAGCCACAGGTCAGAACAGATGTGGGAAGTCAGACAAGCCAGGGTTATACACGGAGCGAGTTAGTCAGCCAGAGCCACAGGTCACAACCGATGTGGGTAGTCGACAAGCCTGAGTCATACATGGAGCGAGTTAGTCAGCCAGAGCCACGGGTCACAACCGATGTGGGTAGTCAGACAAGCCGGCGTCATACACGGAGCAGATTCTCAGGAAAGCTCGGGTCACAATGGAGTGCAGGAGACAATATCAGAAACACCATGTAAGGACAATGACTCCCATGCCCAGGGAGGTTTATAAAGGAGAAGGCGCGACCCAATTAGGCAACACAGAATAGGCCCATAAACAAGTGTCCTTGCCAGTGCCTGTTGCATGATCTTATTAATGCTGAAGTGGCCGCAAATATGCCGGCTGACAAACCTCAGAGGAAGGAAGTACAGGAGCCCAAGGGAGACTGTGATAAGGTCCAACCACTGAACGCCGTGATATCAACAGAGAGACCTCTCCGATACAAATAGCACCCTCTCAAGACTGGGTACCCTGTGCTTGCTCCTTGGCCATGGTGGGGGTCAATTATCTGACGAAAGGTGCTCTATTGCACCTATCCACAAATGATGATCTCAGGTCATTGATGACTGAAATGTGAGAGAGGAGCTTAATGAGCTCCAACGGGACATTTCTCAGATGGGCCAATGCTTGCATGTGCTTGAGAAAGAGAGGGAAGACATCTTCCAACAGCACCACGCTCTCAAACAACTACTGGCACAACAAGACAAAACTATATTCTATCTGACCACTAAGCTAGACCACCTCGGTGTAACTTGAGGATCAGAGGGATTCCTGAATCAATCCTGGCAAAGGTCCTTGAATCGACATTTAGATCCTTTTTTACTGACATACTGGGTCTGCAACTTGAGCCTCCAATTCAGCTATAGAGAATCTATAGAGCATTTAGCCCCTGAAAACTGCCTATGGAACCACCTAGAAATATTGTGTGCAGCTTCCAGTCCAGGCTAAAGAGAAAGTATTGAAGGCCTGCAGGAAGATGAGGGAAATCTGCTTCCTTGGGACACAGATCCTCTCACTCTGCACTCTGCAGCAACTCTGTGCATTGTGACTCCTTACGGAGCACCTGTGGTCACTACATATCAGATATAAGTGGAGTTTTCCATTCTCCCTGATGACGAATCACCAATGTATCCAAAGCAGGAGGTAGTGGTGCCCTGACAAATGTACTTATGGCCCAGTTGGGCAAGGAGCGTAGGGAGAGGTGAACCCCAGTGACCAGCCCATCCAAGAAGAAAGAGAGACAACCTGCTGAGCCTGGGATGGAAGATAAAACCTCGGAGTGGGCCTTGATGGACTCTCTGCCATACTTTAGACATTGTGCGTTGCCTACTTCACGCTCTCTCTATGCTCTGGGATGGACTAGGGTATGTGGGGCTAAAACCCTTTACTCATGTAACTATCACTCCCAAGTGGCTGCCCTTGGGGGACTCCCGACTGGGTGTGTGGGCTGGATGGACTTCTCACCCTAGGTAACAATTGCTTCTGTACAAACAGACAGAGTCACCTCTTATCGATATGGAGACGGGAGGGGTTAGTGGAATGTATGTGCCTCGGAATTGGGTTTGTTGATTAGGGCTGACATGGGGCTGTAGTGTGTGGCCTTTTTTGTCCTATTATGCCTCTCTCTGTAGACTGCATATTTCTTCCCAGCGCTTGGGCTTTTTTTTTTTTTTTTTTTTTTTTACATATAACACATGTCATTCTGGGTGTATACAATGCACAAGCTTTATGTTCTACTTGCTACATTATTGACTAGGCATACGTAGCATACAACAATCTCTAACCAGATATGCACTAGTCATTACATAACAAAGTATTTGTGTGTCATTGGGTGAACATAAAGTGCTGCACTCTGTTACTCAGTCACAGATAAATCCCTTATAGCCACTGCTTTTTCAGATCTGTGCCCACATTCACCAATAGATAAGTAATCCATTTTAAGGTGAATATACTAGTCCACAAGCAGACTAAACTGAAGAGTTTGCTACTTAGCGAACTTTGATCTGAAACCAAACATTGTTACACCTTTCTTCTGTCTGAAACTGATAGAATAATTCATATAATCTTTTCCAGTGGCATTTCAATGGAGAGTTCCGAAAATGAATATACTTATATTTTTATTTTAATCATGTACTCTGAGAGACGCATTTTTAAGTGTTTACTAATAAAAGTTAATTTTTAACTCTATACAACTCTTTGTAATTTAGGGAGTAAGTTACAACATGAGTGCAATTGAAGGGTAGTTTCTTTTTTTCCTTTGGGAAAAAAGTTTCTCCATCTCTTAAATTTTAAATTTTTACTACCCATGCACCTTATTGTATCTGTCTGCATGATATTACATAATTATTCCCCAGCACTGATAGTGCAATCTAGACTTTGCCTTTTTCAAATTTTCAGTTTTCCTAAGTGAACTCTTGGCCGAATTGTGGACATGCTGATGCCCCCTGATTGATTTTGGGGAAGGGGAGTAGTTGGTGGCCTCTGCCCTTCGCATGTGGTGTTTGTCAGTGTGGCCTGATTTTCCCAAGTTGACAACTAAGAATGGGTATTGTGGATGCTGGATCTCGTTCTTAACACTCTTTATCTACCATGGCAGAAAATCTTATGAATACAGGGGACCAGCCCTGCAGAAACACATGTAAGATAAAGCTCCTCACCATCAATGCTAGGGGGTTGAATGCCCTGGAAAAGAGATCAGGCCATACAGGAGTTTTGTAGATTAAAAGCAGATATTGTTATGGTCCAAGAGGCACATTTCTTAGCGTCCCATGTCCCATCTTTCTCTAGTTGGCTGTATCCATCCATCTGGCATGCCCCATGTGTGGAAAATACTAAAAAAATGGTGTAGAGATACTACTGCGGAGATCAGTCCCTTGGGTGACCCATTATGTCAGTTATGATCCTGAAGGTAGATATTTCTTCCTCAAGGGCCTGCTTCAGGGTATGCCCTACACAATAGTGATAATCTATGCCCCAAACTTTGGTGAATTTAAGTTCCTCTCCTTTGTTAAATGGAGGTTGGGGGATTTTCTCTCTGGAAAGTTGTTATTGGGGGGGCAACTTTAATATTCCTCTAGACCCCAGGGTGGATTGCTCCACGGGGAGCTCCCATATACCTCCCTCTACTTACTCCAGATTGGCTACATTACTAAGGGACAATCAGCTACTGGAAGCTTGGAGTACCCTCTACCCCTACCAGTCGCGATTATACTTACTTATCCCCTCAGCACCAGAAATATACATGTATCAACTATATTCTTATGGAACAATACACAATACATACTCTTACATCTGCCTCCATTAAACTGATCACATGGTCAGCTCACACCCCAGTGTGGGTGGAGTCCTCTCTGGAGGTTGGATGGGGGGACGCAGACCTTGGAGCAGTAATGAACTCCTTTAACCTGGGAGGATGCCTGCTGTCAGCTTGAATCCACCTTGATAGACTATTTTTCTACCAATATCACCCCGGGTGTGTCTTCCTCTACAGTGTGGGAGGCACACAAGTGCGTCTTGAGAGAGGTGTGCATTCAAATAGGGTCATACCAGAAAAAGAAAGAACCTGGAAAGCTCAAAGCCTTGCAGAATGAGTTACGCACCATGGAGGCAGCTCATAAATAGTCCTCCTCTGATTGTAGTACGCTGCAAAATTGCGGCCTGGTATTCTTCCAAAATTCTTTCCTCTGGTACAAATATTCCAGTTATTTACAAGGTGATAAATGTGGCCGCCATTTGGCTCAAATAGTCAAGAAAAATGGACAATGCACTTTATAGATAGAATTAGAGATGGTCAGGGCTTCTCTCACGTCTCCTTCCCAAAGATGGGGAGTTCTTTCAAAGGTCTGGCTAGAAAATTTTACCAGAGGATACTCTGGCTTTTTACTGTGTTCAGAAGCAGAGCTCCACCGAGTCATGCAGTCCCTACCCTTAGGGAAGAGTCCAGCCCGGCACCTTATGATAAAAAATTCTCCAAAACTCTTATACCTCATTTACTTTCCTCTTTTAACGCTGTTCTGGATGCATCCTCTACCCCCCCCCCAGGCATTGGAAGCACACGTTATATTGATCCCAAAGCCAGATAAAGACCTGGCACAATGTGCAAATTACATTCGGACATGAAGCTCTTTGCAAAACTTTTGGTGGAACAGCTGCTCCCCTGCCTACACTCTTTTATTCTCACAAACCAAGTGAGTTTTGTCCCGGGCCTCAAAAACTAAGATAATATGATAAAGTTGAATGGTATGATACATGCTGCATTCTCATGAAACATTCTGACCCTGCTCCTTACTGTTGATGCAGAAAAAGGCATTTAACAGTGTGAATTGGAATACCTTGGAGAACTCTTCTCCTGTTGGGCCTGGGTAAGAACAGTATTCATGGCGTCCTTAGTCTGTATTTCACACCCATGGCGAGGATCTTGGTAAATGGCTATCTCTCTGACCCATGCACCATTTCCAATGGTACTCGGCAGGGATGCCCCCTGTCCACGATAATCTTCATGTTAAAGATAGAGCCACTTCTGTGCATGATCTTCTCGCACCCGTCTATCATGGGACTTCCTTTTGCCAAATTAAATCACTGTAGTCACTAGATGTGCAAACGACATCCTGCTTTGCCTCATTTCACCCGAGTTTTCTCTGCCATCTTTAATGTTGGTTCTAATGGAATACTGAGAGTTGTCTAACTTCCGTATTAACCTCACTAAATCTGAGGTACTCAGTATCAATGTTCCAAATACAAAAGTCAGAAATCTAAAAAGTATATTTCCGTTTCAGTGGAGTTTGGACAAAATCAAGTGTCTGTGCATTTCCCTTTCTCTGGACAACTTGTAGATTATATCTGATAATTTCAATTTCCTATATACAGAGGTCTCAGACACGCTTCCCATTGGAGTGACCTGTACATCTCCTGGATGGGCCGCATCAAAGTAGTAAAGATGATGGTACTCTCCAGACTTCTATATATCTTTAAGACAACCCTCTTGATGTCACAACTATGCAGACTGCAGTCCTTAATCAATGCTTTCATATGGACAAATAAAAAGCCCAGGGTTTGGGCTTAACAACTATACCTCCCTGCCTAGCTGGGAGGTCTAAGCCTGCCGAATGTCAAGAAATACTACATGTCTTGTGCAATAAATGCAATTCTTGAATGCCAGCTGACTCCGCAGAAAGAATGGGTCCTTGTGCTTCAGGAATGGAGCTTGGAAGCCTTCTCTGGCTTCCTCAGTCAGTCCATTACCGAACCTTTACTCACACCCTATCTTGCAACATACTTTTAGAGCTTGGCAGTGTGCATATTCTAACTCCAGTCTCACCTGCTTCCCCTCTCCTCTGTTGTTGGTTTAGTCCCTTTGGGCCTTCTGTTTGTGGCTAAGTTGTTCTGTTGTTTTCCCTTGAGTTTCTCCTCCCTTTCCCTCCCTGCTGGCGCCGCACTCATCCCTTTTTTTTATTCCTCTTACCCTTTGCAAGCTCTTTTCCTGTTCTCCTTTCTAGCTTCATGTCTCCCTTCTATTTGTTTCTCTCTTATCTCCTTTCACCTGTAGCTTGAACTAGGATAACTTAAAGGTTCTACTCAAAGAGAAGGCAATTGTCATTCAATTCAGTGCTCTGTATATTGTTCACCGTTGTTACATCATTTGGAACTTATCTGATATGGACTCAACTACAATATGGCTTCTGATTTTCTATGTCTTGTACCTTCGCTTACTTTATTAGTATGTTGTAACTTTTCTTTTTCTATCTAAATAAAGCATTGAAAAAGCAAAAATAAATAAATAAATAAATATAGTACAACCTACAATGTGGCAGGCACATATGGTAGCAGTGGTGGGGGACTGGCATGGAGTGATTGGTGGACCCCGGGAGGAGAGGGATCATCATCATTTATTTCACACTCTGCAGCAACCATTGCTACAGTCAGTTTTTGAACTACCACTTTACTCCCACGTCCTTGCACTGCTCCACTTTTACCCAACCCCCTTGTGCTGGACATTACTCAACTACTGTGTGTGTGTTTTCTCTATAGTACACAACTGATGGAGTGTGATGTCTTGCCTGAGCACTCAACAAAATTCTCAATGATGTCTGCTATCTATCAAGTCTGCCTCAAGTCACAGAGCTCACATCAGGCTCCCCGTCAGCTGTCTGTCACCTCATATATTTATTTGTTTAATTATTTATGCATTTTTTTCCCTTAATTTTATTTTTTTATTTATTTATTTATTTATTTTTTTTAAGTTCTCCACCCTCTCTTTTCAAAGTCTGTCCGAAAAAAAACAACTAAAAAACAGAATCAAAAACTTCTTTCCCCAGACTTCCCCAGCATAGAGACAATAACAGCAAAATCAGAAAGCAAATTGGACCCCAGCTGCCTGTGTCTTGCCAGTCAATCAAACCAAATTTTGGGGTATTTGGGGTCAACCTACTTCCTCCCATCTTCTCCCCAGACTCCCCCATAATACAGAGAACAAATGTTCTACCTAAAAGAATTCTTAAACTAAGCTTCAATTTCCTTTTATTTGCCTATCTTATCTAGCTCAAAAACATGCTGCTTTCTCCTCTCACAAACACAGAATGGCATGACATCAGAGCCTGGCACTCTTTTATATGACTGTAGAAAAATAGAGAAAACTGTCATGTGGTGGTGAAAATTTTTTTCCAATTGATTTCAACGTAATAAGCTAGGTGAAAAAAGTGGGAAAATGGCACTTTTCACAAGAAATTATTCGCCATGTGGGAAGTTACATTTTTCACTGATTTTGGTTTGAGGCAAAAATCTTTACTGTCTGGTGTAGGTTTACTTCCTGGTTTTGGACTCCAAGTGGACCTTTTTACATTGTGATGTTACTCAGTGAATGTGGTATCATCATTATCCATTTTGTCATGGAAGAATTCATTGAGTCTCAGTTTTCTGAAAAATTTCTCCATGTCACTGCAGAGTGTTACCTTGTCCACAGGTTTAGTGGTACAGAATGGTAGGCCTTTAGAAATTACAGATACTTTCTCTCTGCTTGGTTTGTTTGTGGAAAGGTTCACAATGCAGTTTTGTTCTGTTTGATTTACAGATTCTGATGAGAAACTTACTTTGTGTGCAGTCTCTGTAGTTTCTTCCTTTTGGTGTTGATGAGGAGCGTCTGTAGTTTCCTATAGTACTCTTGAAGGGCCTGTTGTATGTCCTTAGTGTCTGGTCCAAACTGTTCATTGAGAGTTGATATCTGTGCTTCTAGCTTTGATTTCCTATTGTAGCAACAATAAGGTTGTTGTGTAGCCTCTGTGAAGTCCTGGTACATAGTTTATGTGAAAACCTGCTGTTGTATGTGTCCACAGTAGGATTCTTCAGCATGAGGCCTTTAGGGATTAACATTTTCCTTTTTACATGTTATCAGGAAGAAGATGTCACTATCCAGTTGTGCAAGTTTCTTTGGAAGGTTTTTCATATTGATTTGTGTGTGGTACATTGGGGTATCTTCCATGTTGATAAAAAATGAAAGTTAGAAATACAGGAGGCACATATTCGTATTTCAATGGCTAACATGGTACTGGCTCTCATTTTGTATTTTTGGGCATATTTGCATTTCAAAGGTCAGACTTTTTAATTGTTTTCTCAAACAGTTTATAGACAGCCACAGTACTCCATTTCAGTGGTGGAAGATTGAGATTTTGCCTTTCAGCTAACTTTCTGGCCATGTCAGCATCTCTCTTACTCTCCACTTCATCTGTATCTGAAGAAGAGGAGAATGCTGGAGGAGTATATTCTAGATATATGTCTTCATCACCATCATCATCAGTAATTAGGTCATCCTCAGCATCACTCGCTGCTTATTCCCCACGACTTTTATATTCCTCCAGGCTTTTCGAGGTCTCAAACAATTTATTTTAACTTTATTTTATTTTAACTTTTCCCCATTGAGTGATTTTCACTACTACTACTTTCAGGACAGGTGTTTTTGTGCTTGATTGTCTCACCGTTAACACTAGAATATGACTTGTCATCTTTAATGTTTTTAGATGGTTTATTGCTTGTACTGGTGCTGGAGGTGAAGCTTTTAATGGGACTTCGACATAGTGATCCCTCTCCTCATGAAGAGGATGCAGTATCATTCACTGATCATGCTGCAGCAACCCATTGCTGCAGTACATTTTTAGACTAACACTTTACTCACTCCTATTACTCCCTACTGTGTTTATACTGTAAAGTACACAACAGAACCAATTGCCTTAGCCCTCTAAATATACTCTATGTCATCTAGTATCATCTAGTATAAGTCTTCCTCAGTCACAGCTCATGTCAGGGTCTCTGTCTCTGTCACCTATCAATTTTTCACCCCTGTCCTTGTCACTATAAAAAAAAGCAAAAAAAACACACTCCATGTTCTTTCAACAGACTCCACTAGCACAGAGATAACAGACAGATAAGGGAGAAACTTGAATAATGGCTGCCTGTGTCTTACCATTCAGTCACACCGAATGTTGAGGTGTTTGGGGACAACCTCCTTTCTTCTTCTTCTTGTCCCCAACAGACTTCCTGACTACAAGACACCCAAAGCTAAGCTTCACTAAGTCCACTTTATTAGTCTGTCTTTTCCAGCTCAAAAAAAGGTGCATGGTGTGGGAATTGGACAACTCTGGTATGCTATGCCTGCAGGAAAAGAAATAAAACTTGTCATGCGATGGGGAGAAAAGCAGTCTTACTAATGATTTCAATGCAATGACTAAAGTAAAAAAAAAAATTGGAAAATCAGCACTTTTTATAAAAGAAATTACAAAAAACGCCATTTTTCTTTTGTTTCTCTTTTGAGGTGAAAACTTTCACCCATCCCAGTTTATGAGATGATCCTAAGTATAAAGGGCATTATTAAAGATAGGACTTTTTTGATGTTGTCAGATGGGGATCCAATAGATCATGTAATTGTAGGCACTGTTTGTAATGCTTAGAGTTGTGTCAGTAGAAAAGGTTGTAAGTTGGATAGCCTGATACTATTTTAGAATAAAGTATACCTAGTATTCAGCTTTTTCTTATTTCTGGAGAGATGGTACTCAGGAGTAGGGATGGGCAAAAGTTGTCACCGTGTTCCTGCGAGAAATTTGGCGAAAACCACGTTGTTCTCCACTTTTTCACAGGAAAATCCGCTTTAAAACTAGCAATTAAATTTTTTGCATTTTTCGCCCATTGGCCAAAATTTTTCACCATTTTTTCAATGGCTATAAAGTTTCCACCCATTGATTTATGTTGTTTTTGCATTTCCGCTATAAAAACAGACACAATAGCTAAAGAGCGAGATAGACGTGCTGCGCTGTTCTGCTGTGATATTTTGGAAAAATTGAGGCAGGAGAGGCTCATAGTGACTGCTATCACTATGAGCAGCAAAAGGAGGAACTGGAAGGACCCTTATTATGTGTCCACTGAGTCTGAGGGGGAGGAAGAAGTGACTAGCAGTACTGAACTAATGCTGTCCAGTCCCCCTAAATCATCCCAAGGGATCTTGGGGAATTTAATGGAAAGGGAGGGAGAAAAGGGAATGGGAAGAGAGGGAGAAATGGGTAGTACTAGTGAGAGCAGGACAGGTCAGCTGCCTGTGCTTGCTGCAAGAAGTGCTGCCCCTGCTGCCAGTGCCACCATTACTGTACCTGCAGCCACTAGTGTTGTACCTGCTGCCAGTCGTGCTGCCACTAGTGTTGTACCTGCTTCCAGATGTGCTGCCCCTGCTGCCAGTGCCATTACTGCTGTACCTGAAGCCACTAGTGTTGCACCTGGTGCCAGACGTGCTGCCACTAGTGTTGTACCTACTGCCAGACATGCTGCCCCTGCTGCCACCAGTGCTGTAACTGCAACCACCATTGCTGTACCTGCAACCACCATTGCTGTACCTGCTGCTAGATGTTCTGCCTCTGCTGCCATCAGCGCTGTACCTTCTGCCAGTACTCAACTTCCTGCCACCAATACTTTGCCTGCTGCTAGTGTGTATTGTAGTACTCAGGAGGGGGGAAGAGAATATGATGCCAAGTGTGACAGCAAGGGACCCTAAAACACACTTGACATTCCCAAGCAGTCCTGCCAGTGCTAATAATACTGCTACTAACGTCCAGCAGCTTGTTTGCGTTAGGAGTGAAGGAGGGGGTAATTATTATTATTATTGTTATTATTCTTTATTTATATAGCTCCAACTAATTCCGCAGCTCTGTACAATTGGGAATAGACATACAGAGGTATTAAATAGTACAATCACATGTGGAGATCAGAAGGATCAGAAGGCCCTGCTCGTGAAAGCGGTAATCAACAATATCCTCATATTACTGGTGACTGTGAGACTGAGCAGGAAGACTCTGTGGCTGAACTTGATGTGGTTGGTGTTAGTAGTAGTAGTAGCAGTAATGGTGAAACAGCCAGAGTTGTAGCAGAAACTGAGAAGGAATGGAAGACAGGGATGAGGATGGGCATCACCACCACCACCACCACCACTAGCAGTGAAATTTTAGAATTTGAGGAATTTACAGCTGCTCTAATTACTTCATCCTGCTACTTAAACAACTCAGCAGCAGCAATAGGAACAGCAGTTGCAACTCAGGAGGACATTGACAGTGGCCATTGGCCAACACGACCAGCTGGCATTAGACCAGTAGGGCATTTTTATTTTTTTCTCAGGGCTTGTGCTTTGAAAAAAAAATAAAATATAGTCCTACAAAAAATTTATATATTTTTTTGGGGGGTAGTTTTATGTTTTGGGGGGGTGTTCCTAACAAGTCTTACAAATCAATGTCTCCTCAGGGCTTGTGCCTCTAAGAAGCCTACATCCTACAAAACAATGTTTCCTTAGAGCTTGGGCCAAACAAGCTTAAGTCCTGCAAATCAATGTTTCTTCAGGGCTTGTGCCTCTAATAAGTCTAAGTCCTACAAATCAATGTTTCCTCAGGGCTTGTGCCTCTAACAACAAATCTAACAAATCATCCTCTACAAAATACTCTATCAAGTCAAGTATCAGTCCACCCCAGTGGCTGCTTATGTCTGGGGGTTCCTGTCTCTATCACTTTACATACAAATTTCTTATTTTATTTTATTGATTTATCTTTTTATTAACTGTCCCTCCAATAGCAGTCAAGAAACCTCCCAAAAACAAATTCCCTGTTCAAATGATTCATTCATTCACCAACACAGGCACCCTCCACAGACCCCCTTTATACCATGACTTATGGGGTTTTTCATTTGTATTTAGGATTTATTTTATATTAACTACCTCCCCCAATCCCAGTAAACAACCCTCCCCAAAAAATCATCCCCTGTTCAACTGATTCTTTCGCCATACTCCACCAACACAGACACCCCCATGCCCCTTTTATACTATGCTTTTTGGGAAATAAAATAATATTTGCTATGTGTTGTGTATAACTTCTATGTTCCCATTGATTTCAATGGAATGAGCTAGGCGAAAAAAGCGGGAAAAAGCAGAAAATCAGCACTTTTCGTGGGAAATTTTTTACCAAGCGGAAAGTGCAATTTTTCGCTGATTTCAGTTTGAGGTAGAAATTTTCTCACATTCCTACTCAGATCTATTGTGCCATATAAAAGAGGCAAATGGAGATTGTTTTTTTTTTTTTTTTTTTTAAAGTTAGGGTCTGCAGAAGTAAGATTGAAAACTAAAAGAATGAGATTGCCAGGAAATAATGCAAGTTTATGATCCATGGATCTTGAATTAATAACCTTTATGTTTCTGTTAAGTGGTGTTCAGCCAATGCATCCAATCAACAGAATGAAACTTAGAGGATAATGACTAGCCATATATGGTGCATTGTTAAGGGAAAATGGAGATACATGTGACATTTCTCAAGCAGTCAAGTTTGTGTACAGAGCTAAAACAAAGCATAACAATTTGGGTCGAGATACCACATACTTAATAGTGTATGAGGGGAATGTCAATGCCACTCTGCCAAATGTCTTCTTGTCATTGACAGAAAAAAGGGACTGTTGGCTGGTGACGTGGACCAATTCAATTAAGTGAATTAATGTTATTGCATTGTCCTTGTCTCCTCTTCCAGAAACAAAACCCCTTTGATCAAGATTGACCAATTCAGGGACCAACCATCTCAGTCTGGAAGCTAGAATGTTGGCATATATCTTAATATCCAAATTCCTTAAATAAATTGTTCTATAATTGGGGTAACATTTAGGAGCTAAAATACAAAAATAAAAAATCTTATAAAAAGCTAAAGGGAAGACAGCCAGTCCAGGGGTTTTTCCAGATGTAACTTGTTTAATGGTCATTTGGACCTCTATTAATGTGATAGGGGCTTCTAGGTTACCTGACTGTATTGTTGCATATTATGTATTGCCAAAACCAAATACTTATTAAATAATGGTGATGAGGAGGATGAACCATACAGTTCAGAGTTAAAGAGAAAGTAAAAGTAGCTAGACTGAGTTGCTTGCAGAGCTTGGCCTATGTATTGCAGACTTTAACCCTTTGAGTGCCAGAGGTGTATCCAAAGCAATGCACTGGAAACCTCTGGCACTAAGAGGGTTAAAGGCTCATCACTTATGTTTAACATGCATTGCAAAGGAATATCCCCTCTGGCAAACAAAATTATTTTCCCAAAAGGCTACAGTGAGAGACATGAGTGTGTGTCTCATTTCGAGGGTGTAGACTGAAAGATCATTGTATATTTGAATGTCAAATCAGTAAATGTTAGTTTATAAAGCTTCTGACTTTCCTCGTGATCATGTTCTTTTTTCAAGGGACAGGAAACAGCAAATCAAGTCCCTGGTTTCTCCCCAAATTGCGATTTTTGGCAAAAGACCATATGGATGCTTTCAATACTGGTGTGGTTTTCCTCCATATCAATTAGCCTTGCAAATATGTGTAGCAGGCTGATGAGCAGGTATCTCTGGATTAAATCTATCAAATACCATACCCATATGTTACACCATCACCAATTGTTTTCTCTGTATTCTAGCTGGAATTTTGGGATGCAATATCCTGGTTTTGTTGTAGGATATATTGCTGCATATCTTCTTGAGTGTTAGCAACCTGTTCTGTGGTCTCCTCAAGGTCTGAGACCCTGCTGCCAATGTGCTGGATATTTTTCTGAGAGTATTTATGTTCTCCCTTAGTGTGTCTTAATTTTGAATAACAGTGCCTCCACATTATCCTTTGTGGGGAACGACATAAGATCTTTTCTGGTGAGGAATTCTTTAGATCATACTTAGTAGTTCTAAAGGTGTTTTTTTCTGACATTGCTCAGTTTCTTCTTTACCAAAGGTGACCATCAAGTCCAAAGGTATCATCAATGATGGAAAGAAGATTATGCAGTGAGAGAGTTAAGCTGTGCTTTTTGCTGTTTATTTCTTTCTTTGTGTCAGTTAAACATCTTAGAAAGTGAGTATATGTTTTTCATAACTGAACAGGGCTTAATTCATGCTTTTAACAGCCCCTCAGAACAAAGTTCTCATATGGAGTATGTGACCTTTTGTTTGGCTTGCTTGGGCCATATCCATTTTCAATTAATTTAATATACAAACCTCATGCAGCTTATAGTGGTGGGTGGACAAGACCTATAAAGTGGATTGAGGGAGCTTCGGCCTTCTTGAGCCTTTATCCACTTATTGCAAGCTAACATTGTTTGAAATCAGGTTAGTCCTATCATTAAAGGGATAGTAATACTTCGTTTTAACTTTATTTTATTTTGTAGGCATTACAAAAAAACATGAAGAATGATATAAGTCTCCTCTCTGCTCTCCATGCCTTAGTCACATGGGTTCATATTTTGAATTTATATATTCTATGTATATTTAATGGTGTGCTAGCTGTGAGGTTTCTTTTCTTCTTTGCTTTTTGCATATCTTTTCTTCTCATTCAAGTTCAAATTTGCACATTTACTATTATTTACTATTAAGTCACTCTGTTCTTCAGCACCCTCTTACATTTCTGCCCTTATCTCCCTCTACACCCCTTCCCGTCCCCTACGGTCTTCTCAAGGGTTCTTCCTGTCCTCTCCCTACACAACTCGAGTCATCTCTCGACTACAAGCTTTCTAACTGGCTGCTCCTCGACTCTGGAATGCCCTCCCCATCACCATTCGCCAATCATCCACAATCATCACTTTCAAGCTTCTCCTCAAGACCCACCTGCTCAGGGAGGCATCTCAATAGCAATGTCCTCCTTCTGCACACTGACAGTCACAGCAGAATCCTTCTGCACTCCTTTCACCACACCTAGTACCTGCACTTTTAATCCTCATCCCACTGTCTCTGTTTGTCATTATGAATTCAGCTTAGATTGTAAGCTCCTTGGGGCAGGGTCCCTTTCCTAGTGTATGATTCCCTTGCTGCACTTTCCCTCACAAATAATGTAATGATGGTACTTAACCTTAATGCTCTTAACCCAGTTCTGTAGTTTTGTATTATATTATTTCAACTTCTGTTAAGCGCTGTGTGAACATGTATGGCACTATATAAATAAAGATACATACATATATACATAGATAGTGTATGGCCTTCTGTTTGGCTTGCTTAGCCTCTGTCCATTTGTAATCAATGTATTATATAAAGGAGACAGATGGAGTTCTGGCTCCTTGTGCCTCCACCCACTTACTGCAAGCTAACACTGTTTGAAAGCAGGTTAGTCATATCATAAAAAACATTAGAGATTCTGTTTTATGCTTTTAACCATTTATTTTTAAATCCAGCTCGTTTCCACAGAAGAACTTTTCCAGGAATGTCAATGTATATTAGATAGGACATGCTTGAAATGGGGTACACTGGAAAGGTATGTGAGCTTAAATATACTTTGTCCAAATTATGCAACAAAATCCTCATTCCTTAAAAATGTATTCACACAATGGTATAATATATTCTTTATACAGGGTTCACATTTGGTTCATTTGTATGGAGGAGAGCAGGTGTGTTCTTCTATTTTTAATCTAAATAACACTGAAAACTAACCATAAAATTAATTACTGGTCACAGCAGAATATTAATTAACAGAGACGATGAATATCATTATTGTATCCAATAATAAAATGTTGGATTATCGGATCCAATAATGATATTAGCTCTGCAAATTATTGTTCAGTTTTGCACTGAAACTATTGTTCTCAGGAAGGGGCAAATGAAACAAGGGCCCTCCCACTGGATTTCTGTCAAGGGATGTTATAGATGTGGTACCTCTGTGTGCAACGTGTGCAATCATTTGAAGGTTACAAAGGAATTTATACATAGTGTAGAAGGCATCATATTTAAAATAAATCAGTATATAAATTATTTTAATGTCATAGACTTATTTACCTGTAAACTATGTAGGGTGCAGTATCTTGGCAGTACTACATGTCCTTTAACATGTAGATAAAGGGAGCACATAAATAAGACATCCAATGGGATAATAGATTCAGCAGCTGGCATTTGTTGGAGTAAAATACTGGTGATGTAGGTTTACCTGATTTCACCTGTACAGAAATGGTTATGCTTCCTACTAAAGGTGGTGATTTTCTTGTGGTCTTTAGTAAAAGGGAACTTTAATGGATATGGAGACTGCAGAAAAGACCTTTGGGACTAAACTCTAAGAGGGACATTACCCATGTTTTATAGATAGATAGATAGATAGATAGATAGATAGATAGATAGATAGATAGATAGATAGATAGATACATACATAGATATATATTCTGCCAGTATTCTAGGGTATATCTATTTTCCCCTATTTAGGTTCTCAGTTTTGTGCTATTGCGTTATTATTAATATTGGTAAATTGTTACTTCTATTTTCATTTTGTTTCCTTTTCATTCATTTATGTCAAACTGTTTACTTGGTTACTATAGTCACCATTGTAAATTTACCTACATCATACTTACAGTATGCATGTTCTGATATTGTATGTTTTTAACATAATTAGTAATTATTACATCTGTTATAGCCATCATGTTATAAAGCAGATATTCCAGGGGCTTTGCCATCCATGATCAGGCTCTATCAGAGTACAAAACACATCTCATGTCTTGGACTACCAAAGATTGTTTGCTATTTGTTATCTTACTGTGATCTTTGAATACATTTTGAATTGTATCATTATAAATACTTTCCCTGAATGTGGTTCTTCTAACAAGTTGATAATCATCTATATCTATTTATTTTTATAATCATATGTATTTAGTTTTAAAGAAAACTTTTTTAATGTAAACATTTCTTTTATGAAAAGCTTTTTGTTTCTTGGCAAGTAAAAAGTTGTCATGATTATTTTAATGTCAAATACATTTTCATATTAAAAAAATCTAGAATAATTAAATAAAAATAACAATTTTATTTTTCATGACATCTATTATCCTGTTCATGCTTTCGATGATCTAAAATGCTTGCTATCATTTATTTTATAGATGCAATTCAATGTTTATTAAGCATGCTTAGAATGAAGCTTGTAATTGACATTTGCTTTGTTAAAACTCCCACAGTGTATGAAATTTATGTCTTCTCGTTAACTATTCTGAGAATTCTTTAACTGAAATTAGAAGCTCATGTCATTAATACAATTGAGAGTTTTCATTATAATTTAAGGAGGAAAGCTCCCACGATAGTTTTTATCATAATTTGTTTCATAATAATAAAGTCAGCATTTTTGAATGACATTGAGATAATGCTGACATTTTACATCTGAATATATATACATACATTTATATTAATAACAAAGATTGTCTAAAATTCTGCTCAGTTACATAGAAATATGAGAGAGGACAAACTTTACATTGCCAAAACAATCCTACTTTTTATCTCTTAAAGCTAACCTATCCTCTACTTTTAACACTCCTTTGCCCTATCAACCAACCCACCCCTCAGTTTCACATCTCTCTAGATAATCACATATGGGGATGGGTAAAACATTTCACTTCAAAAGTGAAACAGGTGAAAAAATGTACTGACATTTTTTGCAGTAAGAGCATATTTTTCATTGTTTCTCCTATGTATTGTATTGAAGTCAGTAATAGTACTGAATTTGATAGTGTGTGAAAAACAGTCAGCCGTCCTGAGGCTGACTGGCATAACACTTACAGATACCACCTGATAATATATATATCTGACATGATAAGCAATCAAGAGAAGAGGTCCAGCTTGACATGATCCAATATAGCCACAAGAACTAAAAGGGCAAGGAAGGAAATACTGAGGTATAATGCTACACTTTGACTGATAGAGACAAGCATGATTTTTATGTGAATTAGAATGACCACCAGCAACAGTAAAAGAGACTGACTTTAATAGTGACATAGATTACAGAATTGAGGGACAAAACATTATTCCTCTATGTATTCCTCTATTATCTCTACCAGCCATGCGGTTTACATTGACAACAATCAACAGTACTATCATTATTTCCACTAAATGTGCCCTGATAAAGAAAAAGCAGAGTTATAAGGAGTGCATGAATGAGTTGGTTTTGGTAAAGTAGTGCTCCAAAGATTGAGTGAGGCCATGGTTGTGAACTTCTTCCTCCTGAGAAATATGAATGTGGTGAACATGGGGAATTTGGAGATGTTGGTGAGGAAGCTGATGATGATCAAATTATTAATGATGAAGCTGATGATTATTATTTAGAATATGTCCCTTCACTGTCCACTCCTTGTTCAGATACAAATCCAGTAAAGAGTGAGAGCAATAAAGAAATGGCCTAACAATTAGCTCAGGCTCAGTCTTCCTCTGCTAGAAATTAAGCAGTAAGCCTGTTTATAATTGATTGCGATATCATGTGGGAAGTTTGACCAAGTAAACAAGGTAAAAAAACACAATCTAGTTCATCATCAATTGGTTCCCGGTTTGGAAGTGCAATATTTAACTTGTAGTCTGTAATACTAAATAAGCAGCATCATAGGTCAAGAACATCCCCACTCACAGTTAGGAGTGTTTTTTTGCAGGTATTGCTATCACAATTGGCACACCTAGACCCTCTAGTTGTAGAAGCAGTCTATCAGGAAGACCTTAGTCTATAAAACCTCCAGTTTGGAGAAACTTCACTCATGATATAAAACGTTAACATGCCGCTACCTGTTGTCTATGCAAAAAAATGGGAACAGGGGGAAGGCAGGATCCCTTCTAGGAACCACCTCATTAAGATCCTACCTAAATTACAACCACATGTCTGAATGGGAGCAACACCAGAGGGGGTCATGACCAACAGCAGTAGAAACACCCCAATAGTTGAAGGGCATATGTTACTAGTGTTATAGAATTGTCAGGAAGTGAGACAACATAATCTTCCATAACAATAATACCAACATCTTGTAGTGTTGGTTTTATGCAAGAGCAAAATATGGATAAGGATGATTTTGAGTTAGTAATAGGAGTTGACGAGAGTCATATATAGAATGCCTGCTGCCACCACCCACCAGCACTTCCAACGCTCTCATCAAATAGTTAAAACAATGATGTGAGAAAGTTTTTCCCATGTGCAGCCCTCCCTCAATTATTGAGTTCAAAGAAAGAATAGAAAAATTGCACAAAAATAATCCCTAAGTGAGCTTGTAAAATGGCAAACTAACCAAAATGTTAGTAGATATGCTACCCTATTCTTATGAAGGTGGATATGTCATCTTGTGTTACACCCAACTGGCATATTCCAAGCCATGATTATTTTCTAGGACAGCTTTGCCAGAGTTGTACAAAGTAGGAGTTAGTCAATGAATCAAGAATCAATGAAGAATAGAGTTATGGTAGAAAAAGAAATACAAAGGGAAATCAGAAAAAGAGGATTACACCCTCAACAGGAACATCAGCATCCCAAGAATTTGAAGAATGCATGGCATAATCATCACAGATATCCATTCTGGATTCTTAGAGTCAGCAGTAGTCTGGCATAGGTGCTGGGGACGGTGGAAGAAGTGGTCGTGGTAGCAGCGGTATTAGACACTGGTCCATTTTAAAAATGAACAAACATCTAATGCCATCTAATTGTCTTGTAGCAGATGTGCAAAGGAACAAAGAAACACCCAAAAGCAAATGAACAACTAACAACAGCACTGATATTGTAAGGATTTGCATCATTGCCAGGCCACTGCAATTTTTATTCTAAGTCTCCAGTGCCACAACACCACCATCTGCACCAACTGCATTTAAATCTACATTTTATTTTTATCTTATCTGTATGTCAAATGTTTTGTCAGGTTTTTATAACAAGCAAAACTTTAAGAAAAATATTTGCAGCTTATAATAAAGCAATCCTTAATAACAATTGTTTGCAGGATTAATTATAACAAATAAAGCTTTAAGAAAAATTGTTAGCTGCCTTACACCGCAATAACAAATTATGAACAGGCTGGCATAGCAATGAACACTGTGGAAACATTATCAGAAGGTTTGCAGAGGAATGTACACCTTGGAAAAATTATGCGCAAGCTTGCATAGCATTACACACCCAGTGTTTAAAGAACACTGCAAACTGTGGGACATTTATGAGCAGGCTTACAGAATGTTGCAAGGTTTGAGAAAATTATGTGCAGGCTTGCATAGCAATGCTATCCTTGGAAAAAATATGAGCAGGCTTGCATATTTTTTTCATTATTATTTCATTCAGACCTCATTGTGGGGCATCAGGATGGGTTCTGATGCCCCCAATGAGGTCTAAATAAAAATACTGGACCCCTTAAAAAAAAACAAAAAAAAACCTTTGTTTTCCAAAGGGGAGTGGAATGCATTGTTTTGAAATGTGTTGCATCAACTGTGGCACACACACTCACATTGTTTTTTTATTATTTTTTATTCAGCCCTTGTTGGAGGTGTCAGGAGGGGTGCCGATACCCCCCAGTGAGATATGGATAAAAAAAAATACTTTTTATTAACAAAATAACTCTCTGTATTCCACAAGGGTCCAGTCCATTGCTTTGCAATGCAATGGACACCCCTGTGGCAAACAAAGGATTTTTATCCCATTATTTTTTATTCAAGACTCATTGGGGGGATCGGGAGGAGTCCAACAAATTCCAATGCATTGCTTTGGAAAGTGTTGGATTTCCCTGTGTTAAACATAGATGTTTATTATTATTATTTGTATTCATACCTTGTTAGGGGGGCATCAGGAGGGGTTCCCAGCCTGGTTCCATTGCCTATTGGTGGACACACACTACCAATGTGCACTATCCACCCCCCCCCCCCCATCCACACTGTCTGGGCCCTCACCCCACTTCCCACCTGATTCCACTGGCAGTCACAGGACCTCCTAGCTTTTTTCAGCTTTACTTCTCCATCCTTGTTCCACTGGTAGCCATGTCCCTGGCACCCAATATGGTATGTCAACCCATACCATTGGGGTTCCATTTTTCTTAGGCTTGCAGGAATTCCTTAATAAACTAGGAAATTCCATGGTGTTGACCATTTTAGTATCTTTGAAGTGACTGATGTTTAATAAAATGTTCTTTTTCCCTATAGCACCATATTCTGGAAATAGTTATGCACGCTAACTTAGGGATAAAAAAACAAGTGACCTCTCATTTTATGTGGCTAATTATCTTCTTTCCAGAACTGTATGATTTACCTAACTTTTCTTCATTTCTCTAATTGTTATAACCATTTTAGTACAGGCAAGTTATAGCTGAAAATGTATGATAGATTGTAGGTGGCATAGTTTTGTGCTTCTGATACCCACTACAGTATGTCAACTCATACCGACAGGGTGGAATTTCTCTTGAAAGAGTAGTAGCTTATGATTACAGTCATAAAGTCCATGTATTTTCAATGCTATCTGAATATTTGAAGAGCTAGAAATGTAGAATAGCTCAACTGTTTCCTGTAATGTCACTTGCTGGTAACATTTGTGCACACCAGCCTAGGGGTAAAAAAGCTAGTGACCCCCTATTTGATGTGGGTGAATATCTACTTTCTAAAATGGTATACCTTGCCTACCATTCCTGCATTTCTGTAATGGTTATGACCATTTTAGTGCAGGCAGGTAATTTAAAAAACAAAAGTGGTAGGATTAGGTTAGTGTTGCTAGCACCCCCATATTGTATGTTAACCACAAACGGGGTTCCATTTTCTCACTTTGGTAGCAGATATTGAATACAGTAGTAAATCTTTTAGTTTTTCAAAGATTTTAGTATCTTTGAAGTGGTGGAAAAGTAAAAAAAACATGCATTTATTCCTATAGCTCCACCTTTTCAAAATATTTGTGCACTTCAACCCAGGAGTAGAAAGGCAAGTGACTCCTCAATTGATGTCTACTTTCCAAAATGTCATACATTTTATACCTTTCCTTCATGTCTCTAATGGTTATGACCAATTTAGGACATGCAGCCATTTTTAAAAAAGAAAACAGGTAGGTGTAGTTATGTGCTTCTGGCACCCCTATGGTATGCAACACATACCAATGTGGTACCAATTTTCTCCTAAGAGCACTAGTTAATGAAAACAGTTGGAAATTCCATATTTTTCACACCTTTCAGTACATTTGAAGGGGTAGAAATGTAAACAAATTCAGTTTTTCTTTTAGCTTCACCTTCTGTAAACATTTGAGCACACAAGGCTAAGGGTAAGAAGACAGGTTATCCAAAATGGTACGCTTTGTCAACTTTTCGTTGTTTATGTAGTTGTTACAACGATTGTAGAATAGGCAAGTCATGTTTGAAAAATTGTAAGAAAAATAGAGTTTGTAGTAGCTGCAGTTTTGTGCTTCTGGCCCCCCCTACGGTATGTCAATTCATACCAATGGGGTGCCATTTTTCTCCTAAGAGCAATAGCTAATGAATACAGTTGGAATTCCATAGTTTTCACAGATTTCAATAAATTTGAAGGGGTGGAAACGTAAAAAAAATGCTATTTTTTCCATCTGTGCCAAATTCTGGAAACATTTGTGCACACCAGACAAAGGGTAAGAAGGCAAGTAGCACCTCATTTGATGTGGCAGGTTGTCTTCTTTCCAAAATGTTTTGAAACACTTTATTTTTGTTTTAAAAGTTACATTGTACTGCATAATACATACATACAGTATTTGCCTAAGCTACGAGGGATCATTTGCTTTTTTATCCATTGTTCAGAAGTACGGTTGTGGTGGGAGAGCAAACCAAATTGAGGCCTCAGAAGATCTTTTTCAATTATATGTATTTTCACTGTTGGTGTTACAAGCAAGATAATATATTGATCTGAATGAACATCTAACCCCACGTGGAGACGACAACGGTAAGTACACTAGGACTTATCTATAGCTCTTAATACGGAAACGTGTATAATCAAGTTGATATGTGCTATATTTAAGAGAGAAAAAACAAACCCTGCACAAAAGTGCCTCTAAGAGCGATCTCTCTTGATAATTGGACCCTTTTCACCTTTTGAAGCTACTCCAACCCCTCAGGTTTACTCCAGCCCAGAAAGAAAAATACAAAGACAAACAGCAGGAGGAACAGGACAAATAAAACCCATCCTGAGGGGTTGGAGTAGCTTTAAAAGGTGCAAAGGCCCAATTATTGAGAGAGATCGCTCTTAGAGACGCTTTTGCTCTGGGTTTGTTTTTTCTTTGTTGTTTCAATACAGTAGTTCTGAGGAAGTCACGTGACCAGGTGACGGAGCCCAGCAGCCTCTCGACAAGAACAAAAAAGCCCCTATCGGACAAGCTACTAGAGAATTGAGACTTTTGTTTGTATGAGCATCCAGTGATTTATTTTTTACATTGTATTAGCGCACTTGAAATCATGTGTGGAGTTATCAGAGTATATGGGTGGACACTGGCTATTTGTACTGTGTGCTATATTTAACCTGACTTACATGAAAGTCTTGGTTAATAACATAAAGAAAAAAACAAGTGAAGAGTAATTTGTAGTCGGTGTTTGCAAACAATAAGAAAGCTTCTGAAAAAGAGACTAACGATCATATTGAAAGTCAATTGGCCTTAAAGGGATAGTAAACCTTTAAAATAAGTTTATTTTATATTATTGCCTTAAAAAAACATGAAAAATGATATAAGTCTTACCTCCCAAACCTTTATGTTTTGGGAGATATTCAGAAGTAAAATAAAGTAAAATTCCCTTTTCCTGGCTATTTCAGCCAAGTCTGCCATATAGTGGACAGATTTGGAATTCGGTTCACAGATCAACCGGCAGCTCTTTAGCAGTGCCGAGATCACGATGTTTAAAAATAACTACTTAATTGGAACTGTGTACAAAGTGTGCCTGGCTTGCAAGCACACTTTGTAGACCATTCCAATTAAGAATTTTTTTTAAAGATTGTGATCTTGGCACTTCTGGAAAGACGCAGCCGGTCCCGGATTCCAAATCTGAGACCTAGAACGGTGACGTCACTCGGGGGAAACTTTGCTTCTGAATATCTCCCAAACCATAAAGGTATATAATTTTTCATGTTTTTTTAAGGGCTATAATATAAAATAAACTTATTTTCAAGGTTTACTATCCCTTTAAAGTGTACAGATTAACAAATCCCATTGACCCTAAAAAACCTTGGAGGTTCAGTTGCAAGAAAAAAGGAGAGACTGCATATAAAAATTATAAAAGTTAACTTAGTACACAACAGTGAATGTTTATTTGAAAACAAAAGGCCTTTTCCCTCTGTTTTCTCCTCATGATTGTCTAATAAAGTATACTAAATAACGAGTACTTTTAGATTGTTTTATATTTTTTGATTGTTTTGATAACACCAGAGGTTTTATTTAAGATTTCTTTATCTAATTCAATCTCATCATGGGGTATTTCATAAGGGTCCTAAGAGGTACCGTCATTGATTGGGTGGATTTTTATTTTTACTATCTAGCTAGCTAGTCTTCCATTGTGTTAATTAATTGTTTCCATGTGGTCCACCACTGCCGCTGTGGCTAGACAGATAATTATTTGTTATTGGCACATCGTACACTGAGGAGAATACGGAATTTTTCTGAGATTTTATTATAGTGTATATTCAGATCCTTTTCTTTCTTGCTTTACCTAATAAATCTTTTTTAGTTTTGGTACACATATCTGCTTGAGACATCCTTAATTTATCATTATAAAACAGGTATTTATACACAATATTCTGTTAGCACTAAGATATTATTTTTTGTTGATATGTTTAGAAACTTGTTTACAGGCAAAACCATGTGTAGCTTACTGGCTACAAGGCACGTCAGAAAGAGTCAGATTAAAACTCAGTAGGGCCCAAGGCAGGATCACAAATTACCTCCATACTGAAAACTTGTAAATCTGACCATTGTTCTTGTGGTTAGAGGTACTAGTATCAGTTACATAAACGACAAAAAATAATACTTTAGTCCCTTGTATGCAAGAGAGGTCACCAAAGCATTACAAAGGAATGTACTAGGCACCTCCCAGTCATCCAAGTGGAAAATATATCTAAAAAATGTGCTGCAGAGCTTATAATTGAAATGGTGCTGCAAAAGTGATTTCACAGAGCCTACAACTGTAATGGGTCTACAAAATTATCCTTAAACATTATACCACAGAGGTTACAATTGAAACGGGGCTAAACAAGTGATGCCACAGAGCCTGCAACTGAAATGGAGCTACACTTGTTTTCCACAGGCTCTGTGGTTACCATAGGACAAGGTTGGGGGGGTGGTATATGTATGGTTCTATAGCTACCATGAGATAAGGCTCTGTACCAGTATGTGTGTAGAGTAAAAAATAAGAAAAAATACACTTTTCTCATGAATTTCAGCATTTTTCTTTTTTAGGTTAAAAATTGATTGGAATAAAGGAGGTAGGTATGCCTTTCCTAACTGCAAAAGCACCTGTGTGCATGCTAATCAGGAAGTTGGGAAGAGTCAAAACCTCCCAAAACGGGGGGCGTGGCCTGGCTGCTCATGGCATTGGACGCTTAGTGCCTGAGCTCTGTTCCCTGTTGAGCGATTAAAACTAGATATATGGAAGAGCACTCTTTTTTTGCCGTCCTACTTGACTAGCCTTTCTCCTCCCGAATGAAGGGTAAGAAGAAGCCTACTAACCAGGCTACTACACCTCTCTCCAACCTGATTACGGTTTATCTTCATCTGTGGCCTTTACCCGCTCCTGTATTTCCCGCTTCTCCGACATGTGACATACTGACCTCTTCTACGAGCCCCACATCAGAGGTTGCTCACACCATGGCGACCTCGCTCGGTGTGCCTGAGCCCGCTGAGACCCGTCAGGAAGACTCTAGTCTCAACCTTGCGGCAATCCTGTCAAAGCTTCCCACTAAGGAAGACATCAAAGGACTCCCATCCAGGGCGGACCTCTGCTCCCTAATGGGGGAAATGAAGGAGCTATTGGCCTCTGAACTAGCAGCCATCAGAGTCGACTTCTCCCAAATTGCCACTTGCGTGACTAAACTGGAAGATGAGAAGGAACAACTGAAAGAGGCCTCGGTGGCCCTACAACGCACCGTCTCCGATCAATGTGAACAAATTCACGCACATAACCTCCGCCTGGATGACCTGGAAAATCGTGGGAGAAGATGTAACATCAGGTTGAAAAACCTCCCTGAGACCGTCCCTCCATCCAACCTGCGTGCTGTATTGACACCCTTCTTCACCCAACTACTGGATGACCACCAACTGAGCCCTATCCAACTGGAGACAGTGCACAGAGTGATGATGGCAAAAGACCCATCGAAACCGGGAGATGTCCTCATCTGCTTCCACCGTTATGAGCTGAAAGAATTGATTATGAGAAAGAGCAGGAACATCTGCCCTCTAATGTGCGGTGGTTCGGAAGTTTACCTGTTTAATGACCTCTCTCCTCATACGCTTTACCTTAGACGCTCAGTGAAGCACCTCACAGATCACTTAAGACAGCTTCAAATCAAGTATCTCTGGGGTTTCCCGTTCCAGCTGACCGCTTCATTTAATGATAAATCTGCAACCCTGCGATCCGTGGAAGAAACGGTGTCTTTCTGCTCCACCTTGGGGATCTCTCTCCCCTCAGTTGCCCATGCTCCCGACACCCCTCCACAAAGTAAAGCTCACAAGCGCTTGGAGTGGTCGCGGGAATTCCTGCTCAGAAGTCCAAGCAATGATGCATATTCCCTCCGTCAACGGATTCCTCTCCGCCAGCTATGCCCTGGACCTGAAAGGTCCTCTCTGTACCTTCACCTCCTTATCTTTTTCACCTGTTGTCGGTCTCCCACCCTGCACCATTGGATCACACAAGTTTGGTGAACTGGTAGGCTCTATAGCTCAAGTTCTCGTCGCACTGTCCTGCTGTCCTGCTCCTAGAGGAGGTTGTTCCAGAGGTTCTCCTAGGGACTTTACTACAACACCTACTCCTCCATCCTCTGGCCTCTTGGACACTTGTGGTTTCCTATGGTCGCACCGACCCTCCATTACTCTCCGGTAATGTTCTATTTCCATCTCTCCAGCGAATTTTTCTGGTCAGTCTCTCTATTCCCTGTTGGAGCTACGCTCCTCTATTGTTTATTGTAATGTCAGGCTACTTATCGGCCCTTAGGTATTTTACATGATGTCTTCTACTGTTATAATTGATAGCTAGCTAAATTTTGTATAGAGATCTAGATGCATGTTTAGTTTTTGCTTGTGATAGACATCTCACTAGCATGTTTAAATAATTCGTTTTCTTGCCATTGTCATATTGGGGTGCAGCGTGACCCTCTGACATTGTGTTTCTGGGGCACGTTTGCTTCACTTTTGATATTGGCCAGCATGTTCTCCTGCAGCCTGTTCTAATTGGAATGACATGCGCCAATGTATTCCCACTCCCCCCTACCCTCCCCGTCTGACTTAGGGATGTCTGCCCACTCTCTTAGATCTGGGTTCTTTCACTCCCCTGGCTATCTCCTCACCCAGCCCTGACATTGCTTAATGTTAGTGATATGTAGTGCCTTTATAGCTTGGCCTTTCCCATTGCACCCAACATCGATTGCTTGCACTTTTCTATTGTGGGCCTCTCCCCAAAGGCCCTTTGGGCTTTTCATACCTAGTTACGGACGAATTCTTACGCCCTCAGCCCTTTTACCCTCTTTATGGTCGTGAGACATGGCTCACCCTCCCATGGGCTCTGCGGCTCTCCCGCCCCCAGACCCCCGCAACTTGCTGTCCTGCTCCAATCTTTCTGCATGTTACGGGACCCCGTCCGCTGATCATTTTGATTGGGGTTCCCCTTCTTCCTTGTCCCTACCAATTCTCCTGGGCTGGTGTTCCTACTTTGGCGTATGTCATCCCAGGCACTTGAACTGTTCTTAATTTGGGTTAATGCTCTGCCTGACCTGTGTGCAGATTGCAACGGTTCTTTCATCACCTAAAACCCTGTATACAGGTCTTGCAGTCATTGACTTCACTTGCTGATTTCTTGCGACCATTAAATCATTTAAGCCAGTCAGAGATGTGGTGTTTTTTTTTCTTTTTTTTTTCCCCTTTCTCTGACATGGTTACTATTTGATAGCATGCTCAGTTCTCTGTGTGTACACGATATGCTGCACCCCCCCTCATTCTTTCTTGCACCCACCCCACTTAGCCTCCTGATAGATTGTCCCTCTCTCTTCCACTCCCCTTCTGCCACTGGAGTCTCCCAATTGCTCTACTCACTCCCTGACTCTTGACTCACTCTAGGACCCTCTGTCTTGATTTGCTCACTGGCGACCATGGGCTTTTAATAGCATGACTGTTCGCCTTCTGTTTTTTCATCTTTATCCCTCTACCCCCCTTTTCCACTGCCCATAGCACATACCTCCTCATGCCTTTCCTCCTTCATATTCTTGATCGATATCCCTCTCCCGCACTGTTCTCTAGCTGCTCTTCCTGTCAGTTTCCGCTAACCATCAATTGCTCTGATGGGACTTACTCCCCTCACCCTCTCCAGACAACTGGAATGCCACCTCCCAAAGGCCCTTCGACACTACCCGTGTACTCCTTGTCCTATGCCACTTGGTCTTCATTTCACCACGGCTTTACTCACCTCCTCTTTCTTCTCCATCTCCTCCTCCCACTCTCTGGTATCTCCCCCTCCCTTCTCCCCTCCCCTCTCTTCTCTACCCTTATCCCCGCCCCTTCCCAAGTGGTCCGGGTGGTAGCTTCCGATGTTCCTATGCTATTTTATTATGTCTGACATCAAAGTAGTGACTGTCAATGCCAAGGGGACAAACTCTCTGGAAAAGAGGTCAATGTTGCTGCGTGATCTGAACAAGAGGGCGGTGGACATAGTCTTGGTTCAAGAGACCCATTTTTCATCAGCAGCTACTCCGAATTTCTCCAACTGCTTCTTCCCCACCACATACTATGCATCCGCTAGCGAAAAGAAGCGCGGTGTCTGCATCCTTCTTCGCGCATCAGTTCCCTGGATATTGCGTGAAGTAACAGCGGACCCAGATGGTAGGTGCTTACTGATCTCCTGTCTCTTGTTTAACAAACCAATCGCTATCCTAAATGTTTATTGCCCAAACTGTTCTCAGATATAATTTCTAACAAAGACACTCTCTTTATTGGACTCCTCCTCTGAGGGAAGACTTATCCTGGGGGAAGACGTCAACGTGGAGCTTGACCCCTCCTTGGATTCCTCTTCCGGGAAATCACCATTTCGTCTTTCCCAACTACATCATCTTCGGAAACAATTCTCGGATCGGCACCTTATCGACTCTTGGAGACTCCTTCACCCTTATGACAGGGATTATACTTTCTTTTCTTTCCCTCATTCCTCCTACAGTAGGATTGACTAACTCTTTCTGTCCTAATTCCTGCTGCCTCATCTGAAGCAGACCGACATTGAACCAGCTTCTTGGTCCAATCACTCTATAGTTACTATGACTCTTTCGGGTTTCTCCTCTTCCCTTTCACCCGGTTCTTGGCGTCTGAATGAGTTATCTGTCCTGGATCCTTCCACACGTCAAGCCTTGTCCTCGATAATTGAGGATTATTTCAAGATCAACCCAACGTCTGACGTCTCGGCTCCTTTCATTTGGGAGGCACACAAATGTGTCCTGAGAGGCCACTTGATTAAAATAGGGGCCCACAATAAAAAAAGGAAATGGTGGCGAATCAATGATCTACTCAATGACCTCCGAACTAAAGAAACAGCCCATAAACGTTCCCTTTTGGAACAATATATTTCTGAAATTAAAAACATCAAGACGGAGCTAAACAAACTTCTGGAAGAGGATGTTCAAAAGTCATTCATGCATCTTAAATATGAAAAATATTCCTCAGCCTTCCCTATTACTAATGGCACTCAACAGGGCTGCCCTCTTTCCCCTATCATTTTCATCTTAACGCTTGAACCACTTCTACAGCTAGTGAGATCTCATCCATCGATTACGGGCGTTCAGGTTGGCTGCTTATGCTGACAACATTCTGTTTTTCCTATCCCATCCTTCCTCTTCTCTTCCAACTCTCCTTGAAGTTTTAGATGAATACTCGTATGTCTCGCAAGCGTTAATTAATTATTCCAAGACAGAAGTGTTAAACCTTAACCTGGACTCCTATACGGAATAGCGACTTCGCAAAACCTTTCCTCTACGCTGGTCCTCTGACTCTATTAGATACCTGGGTATCTTGATATCGCCAGATCTATCTTCTCTTCCCCTTCGGAATTTTCCTCTCCTGCTTGCTTTGATTAAGGCTGACCTAGCTTCCTGGAATCCGCTACACATTTCGTGGTTCGGCCGCATTAGCGTCATCAAAATGATGGTTCTACCGAAAGTCCTCTATGTCTTCAACGCTCTTCCGATACCGATATCGAAACACTACATTGACTTGCTCTCTTCCTTATCCTCAGGATTCATTTGGGCCAGTACAAAGCCCAGGATTAGGCATGATATCCTAACCTCTCCGATATGTGGAGGAGGCTTGAACGTTCCAGATTTCCGTAAGTACTACCATGCCTCCACCCTTGCAAAACTTTTTGACTTCCTCTCCTCCCCCCGAAACGGTGGACCTCTACCCTCTCTTTTGTTTTGAAAGGTTATAATCTTGTTCAATTGCTCCTGATCCCAGCTGACTCGATCCCTAGCTTATGCAGATCTAATGTCATCCTTGACTACATTTTGAGAACTTGGGACCAGTTGAACCACACATTTCACCTTGCTCCCTTCCCATCCCCTCTTCTCTCTTTTCTAGACCTTTCAGGTAAAGCTCCCTACTCTGACGCGGGAGAAATGGAGCAATGCCAGGTTGCATACACTTGGATCTCTTACGATCGGCTCGCAATTCCCCCCTCTGTCCACCTTTACGGATAAATTAGAACAGAGTTTCGCACCATGGTGGCTGCTTTTTCAAATTCGACACTGGTACCGCTCTATGTGCAAATCTTCAACTCCAGATACGCCTTTGACCCCATTTGAGCTGAGGCTTGCGGATTTGCCTACCCCTTTCCGTCCCTTATCCTTCTGTTACACTCTTCTCCTCCGAAGGAACACTTCAAAGCCCTATTTTATTGGCAAATGGGAGCAGGAACTCAACATAACCCTTGAGTCCTCACAATGGTCTTATATTCTGTCGTCCATTTTCAAGTTATACAGAGACACTAGGTCCAGAGAATTTGTCTTTGATTCAACACCAAGGCCTCATCAGATCTCCTTATGTTTATACCCTAATGTTTAATGCTATTGGTCTATGGCTTCTCAATGTATCTCACCATCTCACGGCTTCTAAAGTTGCTTCATTGATATCCTTGATGGGAATGTCTATTGCTTGAATTTATTGTTTAACTGTACACTCAATTCTTTCCTTGTTTGACACTTCTGTAATTTTCATATTTACTCTGTAATGCTTCTTGGTGTAATTCTCTAATAAAATTTTATTTATATTAAAAAAAAAAAAAAAAAAAACCCTCCCAAAACACATAAACATTTTTTTACACAAATTCCTGGTAAGTTCTACCTGCCTTCTCAATAGTGTTCAATAGTTACATATGTGTATAGTCTGGAAACTAGCAAAGACATTTGAATACATGTACACAAAAGCACATTACTGTTTATAAGATAAATAGTGTAGTCAAGAGATAGTCTTTGCTGCTCTTCTAACTATATATTTAAATATTGAAACGCTATTGATGTCAGGTAGAGCTGACAATGATTTATTTAAAACCTTCCTAAATGATGTGCCTGCATCATAATTTGCATACACCCACTTATCAGTGTGTGTTTGCATCTTTATTGGTACATGTACACAAACAAAGCACCCACTTGCATCTCAGTGCATGAGAACATAGTGCTTCCATGTACAGATGTAGTAGTTGTATCAAAACTGATGCCTTCATCTAGATGGTCACTTTCTTCTGCCTCTAAGTTACCAGTGCTTGTGAGCAGCTATACAATTGGGGATCTGAGACAAACTTTTTCCCATGCTCTGTATTGTATTACAACTAAACAAACAGAAAACGTGCATTTCACCGTTGTGAATACTGCTGCAATACAGGATTTGAACATGGAGGGAGTCTGTTCTTGCTCAGACACATAGGGCTCGATTTAAAGGCAGCCGTTAACCAAAAAAATCACTAACGGGTGCGTTAAGTGTCATGTTGCAATTCAAAGATCCGTCTAAACAACAGCTAACGGCAGTTGCAGAATCCTTACGGCCGATACACTTGCGTGCATTCAGACGCATGGAACAAGATACCCCAGAGCTATTCAAAGGCTTGCGGTACTGATAACGGCTGAAAAAAAGACACACCTAACGGCTAAAAGTTAAGACCCACTTCCCACACACGTTAGACACTTAACGGCCAAAACGAAACACCCGTTACAGAGGAAAACACACAAAAGGCTTACCGCACAACCATGTAAATGGGAAAATTAACCCGTGCAATGCCAAAACAACACAAAAACATGCACACACAACACAAATCACTACACACACAACAACAACCAACACCACAGGAACAATGACACACAAAAAAACAACAACACAACATGGCACGGAACAATGGGGGTCATCACACAAAGCGGACCCTGCAAATACAAGCTCACCTGGGCAACATCAACACGCGACCTGCACCCCACAACTGCACGCCCGCAAATGGCACACACAGAACAAGCACAACACACCACATCTTATAAAACACACACACCTGCTAACACTTACCTGGACAAAAACAACTCACCATTGGTCAGCACTCACCTCATCACCACACCTACACAACGCCCTAGCAAGTACTTAAAGGGACAACTCAGCACACTCACTTGTGGCTTGTTTTCCACTCAGGGAGGGAGAGAGAGAGATAGAGAGAGAGAGAGAGAGAGATAAAGACAGATAGAGAGAGCAAACAGTATGTTGGGTTACATATTGTTGCGAAGACTGCGGAGAAGGCGTGCAAGGGAGAGAGCTAGGGAACATCAGCAAACTCCAAGCACGCCTCATCAACAGCCTTCACCTGTTGCAAGTGAGGAGGCTCTGGCTCAGCAGCCACACAGGAGTCCATCCCCACCTGGAGGGCACAGGATGTATAGACGACCACCAAGGCCCAGGGTATACCGCCCAAGGGTCACACTCTTTGGAATGGCTGATGACGAGGTCATTGATCGCTACAGGTTGAGGCCTGACAGCATCATTGCCTTGCATGAGGTCATGAAGGAGCAGGTGGATCCCATCTACATCCACAACCATGCCCTAACTGGCCTGCAGAAACTACTCTGTGCCATACACTTCATGGCAAGCGGGGCCTTCCAGTCCACTGAGGGTTACGCATCTGGCATGTCACAGGCCACATTCTCCAGAGTGCTGGCCCAGGTCCTGCCAGCCCTCAAAAGCAAGGCCAGTACCTATATACATTTTCCCACCACCGACATGGACTGGATACACGTCAAGCAGGCCTTTTACGCAAAGGGAGCATGCCCAGGGTCATGGGTGCTATAGATTGCACCCATGTCCGGATTAAGGCCCCAGCACGTGACGCACAGATATTCATCAACAGGAAGAACTTCCACTCCATCAACGTGCAGATGGTGTGTGACAGCAACATGAGGATCATGAATGTCTGTGCAAAATATCCTGGCAGCACACATGATGCATACATTCTACAAAACTCCTCAGTCCACAGAGATTTTGAGAATGGAACCTTTACAGGGGGGTGGCTACTGGGTGAGTTCACAAAACAAAATCACACCACATACACAGGCGTACACACCACTCAGCTCAGCATGCACCTGACCCACACCTACTACGTCCACCACACAAAACATCATTCACACAACATGTGCTCCCTGTTTCACCATGTCACTCACATTACACAGGTGATGCTGGCTATGGATGCAAGTCCTGGCTACTGACCCCTCTGGCCAATCCCCAAACACATGCCCAGGAAAGCTACAACCAGGCTCATGCCAGAACCAGGAATGCTATTGAGCGGACATTTGGGCTCCTCAAGTCAAGATTCCGATGTCTGGACCACTCTGGGGGAGCACTGCAGTATGCACCGGCTAAGGTGTGTGACATCATTGTGGCGTGCGCAATACTGCACAACATCGCAGTGGACACCAGGCTGCTGGAGCACATCCCGGACCCCCCCATACAGGAAGTGGCCATGGACATCGGGCATGTGGAGGAGACTATGAGAGGGGCACAGATCAGAGACAGGCTCATCACGGAATACTTCACCTGTGAGTATAACACATGCATGCAAACAATCCATGCAAGTCACCCATCAGTCCTGTGACACTAACCACACTGCACATTTTGTTCTGTCTCACCCCACAGGAACAGTGACACAGCACTGCACTGGCAGTGGACGTGGAAAATTGTGTGTGTGGACTCAACAACCATCCTCCATTCCACTCTCCACGTTGACATACAGACCCCAAGGATATCACGCACACCCCCAGGATAAACAAGGTACAACATATTACCCATGTTCATCACCTTACACGGCTTGATTGACAGCAACTAACTGGATATGCCATGATTATAGCCTGAACAACCATGCTAGCCCAGTAGCGAAAGAGTATTATCTAATGATATGCATTAGAAGGGACATCAGACTCAATATGGGACCTGTACTGTGCTACAGCTGAGAAGAGCAGCACGGGTGGATGTACAGTGGTATGGGCACACAATGTAGAGGTCATGAGACGTAGATCAGATTACCACGGACTCCATGCAGACCTGTGAGTGTGCAGACGTATGTGCCCCTGACATGAATACACACACATCAACAAATGTGTCCTAACAGTTCCATGGAACAAATGACATTGGGCTGCCACTGTCACTTTCACAGTGGCAGCACAATGTCATTACTTCCATGGAGCTCTCAGAACACTTGTTAATGTGTGTATACATGTCAGGGGCACATATCCCTAGGACTGATGCACATGTCCTTAGTTCCCCACAGAATTGGTTACAGATGAGTACACAACACATTGTCAAGCAATGGTTTGTGCACTCACCTGTAACTGTGAAAACTGAGGGGATGAAAAAGACTAAATTGTTGTTGCTTGATGATCAGTTCAGGTCTACTGCTCCAAATCCTGTCCTCTTGTCCCGCAGGCATCCGTAACATGATCCATCCTTGAACTGAGGATCTTCCATGTGACTGGATTGATGACTTGACAACACCTTCATGAAGATCACCCCTTGCTGTTTATGGTGATGTTGTTGGTGATGCAAAGTTTGACCTGAGGTTCACACAAACCTCTACTGGAACATTCTCATAGAGACACAGAAAACACTAATTCTTGAGTGTTTTAACCTGTACAGTCAGGATGCTCAGCTACAGAGTTGTCAAACCTCATGGACAACACATGAGCAGGGCAGCAGTGTTACTGAAGTATTACGATTTAGTTTCAAAGTACATTTAGTGTTCTCATACAGGTGTTCAATGCATATAGGCAATACACACACAAAACACATGTACATTCTAATGTACTTTGAGACACAATAAAGATGAACCATCACCATTCTATCTGTGTCTGTAGGCGGATATATTTGAGAACACATATGTCAATGTGTTACCACACCCAGGGTAGAGTATGCCCCATACATGGAAAGGCATCACCCACATCACAGGAGTCCACCACTTGTTTGCCAGTGACTGGACTCTGTGATGTATCCATGTAAACAGATGATGGTGGCAGTGATGCACCAATGTGTTGTGGGAGTGATGAAGAGGTGATACAGGGGACATACTTCCACAGTGAATACCTGTCCACAGTATCTGTATTGCTCAGTATAATCCATGTTCTGAGATTTGGCTCCACTTTGACATATCTCAGTACATGGGCTAACGAACAACCAGACTAAGTGGACATGTGTTATCACTGGTGAAGTCTGTTACACCCTTAGGGAAACAGCAACTCAACTTACAGGAGACCCCAATGCTCAGCCCAGGATATCAATGTGTGTGCTACACATTGAAATCCTAGGTTAAAAACATTGGCTTCTCCAGTAAGTCAGTTGCACAATGAGTGTGTGAATCCAAGACAACATGGATACATGTCCCATTTATCTATCCTGCTTATAATGTCCCTGCTAAATCACAGAGCTGTTTGTCTGGTTATCCCATTAACCCACTGAGTGCAAGAGTGGTCCCCAACGCATTTCTTTACAATGCGTTGTCTACCACTCTGGCACTCAAAGGGTTAAACACAACATATGAAGTAGACGAATGTTCAGTGTTGTACAATTTGTTGTGCTAAGGGGTATGTTTTGTTGTTCAAATTCAACACACAACACCGCCATATAACACAGTGGTGTAATATGGCTCCAGGGATGTATTACAAGTTGAATTTGTACAACGGTGTGTGTGTGAACCCATGTTGTAGCATCCCAATAACATTTCACATAGGCAGAGGTTGTGTTCACTGCATTGTATGGCAATGCATTGGAGACAACCCTGCCACCCAATCCATAACTGAAGACACAACAGATCAGACTGGAATTAAAAAAAAAATGTTTTCTTTATTGAAGGGAAACTTAACAGGTTGGGCCTTTCATTTTTTCTTCTTTGGGTGGGGGGCCTTGGCCTGGGTGCCAGAGGTGGATGCCCTTGTGGATCTCCTGGTAACCCTCTGCCCCCTAGGTGTTGCTTCAGGGGTAACACTGGAGGGGGTGGTGGTAGCAGTAGACCCCTCGGTGGAACGCAAGTTCGACCTCTCCATCCTCAGGTTCTCTCTGCGGTTGATCTCCCTTAACTCCACAAGGACCTGTGTCATCATGTCCATGAGACCAGCCCTGAGCTGGTGGAGTAGTGTGTTCCCCCTGGCCACCTCCGACTCCAGAGCTTGGATTCTGGTCTCCAATTGGGCAATGTTCCTCCTGGATTGCCTCCTGCTCCTGGTGATGTTGCTGTCTGTACTTCTACTGGACCGGATTAGTCTTCTTTGAAGGGCCATACACTCCGCCTCCATGCCTGTGAGGCGTGCGGTCCTGGAGGTGGATGTGCCCGGTGTCCCTGGTGCTGCTGTTTCCTCTGCTGCTGTTGAGGGTGCTCTTTCCTCCTCCTCTGCTGTTGAGGGTGCTCTTTCCTCCTCCTCTGCTGTTGAGGGTGCTCTTTCCTCCTCCTCCGCTGCTGAGGGTGCTCTTTCCTCCTCTGCTGCTGCTGAGGGTGCTCTTTCCTCCTCTGCTGCTGCTGAGGGTGCTCTTTCCTTCTCTGCTGCTGTTGAGGGTGCTGTGGCTGCTGTTGGAGTGGCTGGTGCAGATGATGGGCATATGCCCACCACATCAAGTGATGCAGAGCTGCCCAGAGATGTGTGTGCTGGTGGAGGTGTGAATATGTCCCTGGGTAGGGGGCGCTGGGGCTCACCAATCAGGCCCAGGTGTGTGTAGTCCAGTGGCCAAGGGTCATATGGTGGCCACTGATAGGTGGTGGGACCCCACCTCGGATCATACCTTGGGGCATGCTGTGGAGCCATCCAGGAGGGTGGGTTGATCTGGGAGGCATATGGCCCATATTGGGTGTTGGCCACTGTCCCTGGCAGCCATTGCCTCCCTGGCGGTGGTGGTGCTGCTGATGGAGGGTAGTAGCTGGTGGAGGTGGATGGATGTGTCCACCTCTCCTCCTGTGGCATCCAGCCACTGTACTGGGGAGGTGCAGCTGGAAAGGGTGGTGCAGCCTGTGGTGGTGCAGCTGGAAAGGGTGGTGCAGCCTGTGGTGGTGCAGCTGGAAAGGGTGGTGCAGCCTGTGGTGGTGCAGCTGGAAAGGGTGGTGCAGCCTGTGGTGGTGCAGTAGGTGGTGATGCAGCCTGTGGTGGTGCAGTAGGTGGTGATGCAGCCTGTGTTGGAGGGGATGGTGATGGTGGGTAAGGTGACCACCGGCTGGTCCCCTCCTCTGTGTCCTCCTCACTGGGGGGTGACATAGCCTCCTCCACTGTCTCCCACTGGGCTTGACGGCCGTAAGCTGTGTGGAGGAAGAAGATGTTGTGATTAGTGACCTTAGCCATATGTTTGTGGAGACAATTCTACTTTGATATGTGGTGAAGAAAAATATATGTGTTTGTGTTAATCCCCCTGGGTAAACAAGGGTACTCCCACTGCTGAAAGGTGTTGTTTGAGTTATTACGGGTGAAGGTTTCATTTTGAGGTGCAATATCACAGTGTCCAGAAATAGTACAGTGGGGCTGTTGCTACACCCTCCCATGTAGATATCTGGTCCCTGTACCAGAGCTGTCCATATGATTGTGTAGTAACAGCACCACTGTACAATATCAGGCCACTGGGATATTGCCCCTGACATATCCATGTCTGAGCTGTGATACCTTTTGCATCAACACACCTTTCAGCAGTAGGAATACCATTGTTTAACTCGGGGGGGGGGGGGGATCCAACAACATATATTTGTCTTCACAACTTGTAGGGATGGCTATCCCTCCAGGGGGGTGGCAAAGGTTAAGTCCACCTTGATGTCAGATTGTAGACATTGTGGGAACAGATGTTGTTCTCTGTTAGTCCTATCCCTCCTACCCTCCTGGTTGTTCAGATATTGCTCTATGTGACGGATGTAGATTTCAGTCATTTGTCCACACGAGGGATTTTCAGCAGAGACAAAATCAACCCATTTAGAGAACAATACTTAATTGGAATGGTGCACAGGGTGTGCATGATTTACAAGCACACTCTGTGGACCATTCCAAAGAGGTATTTCTCTCGATATGTTGTGACTTTGGCTCTGCTGAAGAGCCTCCGTGTGGTCAAATGATGGATATCTTCACCTGTCACATGGAGCAATATCTGTATAACCATTAGTGTTGGAGGGATGGGACTTAGATCAAGACACATCTGTTAACGATGGCAATGATATGACATCATGATGACATTACCCATTGCTATCCCATTACAGTGACACACAAGTAGAAATGGTCATATGTGTATGTGGATATGTACCCTTCATATGGATGGAGTAATATCCTTCCAAGATGTGATGCCAGAGAGCATTTCATTAGGTGTGATTGCCTTACTGGCTATATATGTGCACCCATCCAACAAGACATTGTATTGATATGATGGATATGAACATACCTCGTATATCCCATCTACGTAGAGTGTGATATACTATGTATGTGTATTTGGATGGTAGCAATGTAGGTTGATATGTGATGGGTGCACATATCTGGCCAGTAAGGCAATCACATCCAGTGAAGTGATCTCTGTGTTCACATCATGTTGGAACATATTTAGTAACATTTGAATCCTAAGGGCAACAATCCAGCCAGTAGTGAGGGATATCTTTGATTGAGGCCTGTTTTTTCTCTGTGTATGAGCCCATCCATCCTTCTGTGTGAGGCAACCGTACTCAGTCCTAGATATCCATCAGTCATGGCCTGTTGGTGACCAAGGTACAATGTTTGCTATTTGTTTCCCATATGTATCCTGCATAGAGATGCTGGTGTACCATCGATCCATGGCATCAGCACCCCTGTGGATCCATGTGGGAATCAGATATGGGATATGTCATTTCAAGTCAGAGTAAATGATTGCAGCCACAACACCAATGCCTACTTTTTCCAGCTTGAATTCTGTAAAATAGTTTTCGGCCTGTGTGTTGCACCTACAAGCATTTATTCTGTGTGACACTGTGATGTGTGATCTGATGCCCCCTTTTGTGATTCAGTAAGCGGTGATGTTGAACCGATGACATGAACATGATGGTGACTTCTCCAGTGATCTCCTTTCCCCATTTCCAGTGTTTTCCATGGAGTCTGTACAATGGGACCCTATGAACTTGATTCTTGTTTTGGCATATTCTCCATGGACTAACACTGGTACTGGTGAAGTGAGGGTGTGTGAGGGTTACTTTGTGTCCACCATGTGTTTGTCACCGCTTAGTGAATGTCCCCTGTGTAGCATGTGATCGTTGTCCTATTGACTTGTTTGTTGTCAGGTTAACCCCTTGAGTCCCAGAGGGGTTGCCAATGCATTGTTGATCGATGCATTGATGATCCCTCTAGCACTCAAGGGGTTAGGGTGGGGGTGGGGACATGGGTGACATTGTGTGTGAACAGTGATGATCTATGACAGTCGACAATTTGAAAATGAAGGTTTGTGTATTGTGTGTAATGAGCACAGCGACAGGAGGGTTGAAGTAGGACTTTGACAGGTTTGTCCCAAGTTGGACGTTGCCATTTGTCCAGGTGTTGTGTCCTTTTTTTAACCCTCATGGTGCTGTGTTGGTGCAGTTGTATGGCTGAGTGATGGCCATGTGTTGAGGTGTGAGTGTGTGTGCAGCTGGTGTTGGTTGCTGTAGTGTGTTGTTCTGTAGTGTTGCACTTACCGGTAGTGTGGAGGCTCCTCTCATCCCCAGTGTCAGTTCCTCCCACGACCCCCTCGATCATGGTCGGGGACATGTTCTGCCGCACCATCTCCTCCCAGCCACAGAATGTGATGGGCACAGATGGGCCACCTCCGGTGCCTCGGGCTTGCTTGGCCATGTCAGACATCTTGTTCTTGACCACCCTCCGGCAGTCGCCCCATCTCTTCTTCACAGATTCCACGTCCCGCCTGCATGTTGCCACCGCGTTCACCCGGCTGCAGATCTGGTTCCAGGCTGCCTTCCTCCACGCTGCCAGGCCAGGGACCTTTGCCGTCGGGTGGAGAACACTCTGCCTCTCCAGGACAGCTTCCACAAGAGCCGTGTTCTCCTCCTCACTATATCTGGGATCCCTGATCCTGCCCTCATCAGCTCCGGCATGGGAGGATTCAGAGCCGGAGTGCCCTGCCTGGTCTGACCCTGCCTGTGTGGGGTGCTCCCCAGGAACTACCCCTCGTCCCACTGCAGGTTCTGTCCCTGTCCTGCGTGTTCCTGCTCTGGTGGGCCTGGTCCCCCTCCGCCCTGCGGATCTCCCTCTCCCACCCCTGCTCTGCTGAGGGATCCCCTCCTGACCTTCCTCCTCCTCCACTACTCTCCCCATCCCTCTCTCCTGTCCTCCTCTCCTTGACATCACACACCCAGTCACACCCAGGCACTCCCACAGGCCCTCACAGACACACTCGATCCAGTCACTCTCTGTCACACACTTTCACTCCCAGATTCACACTGTCAAAATAAAAAGTAAAATGTGTAAGGTGTTATGAAATAAAAGGACTATGTGTATGTATGTGTATGTGTTTGTGTTTGTATGTGTGTATGTAATATGTGCAAAAGTGTGATATGTGTATATATAGTGCACCTCTCTCCTCTCTCCAAACTGCAAAACTCCTCTACCTCCAATGAACGCGCCTCTCTCCCTCTCTCTAATGACTATCCTCCGCTCCTGGGTCCTGATATCTGGCTCTGAAGAACTCGATAACAGACAGTGTGTGGCGGTTATTTTTGGGTATATATAGGTGTATTTGAAGTTATTTGATACATTGGGGCTTTGGGATTGGATGTGTGTTTGAATTTGTTTTGGCATCAATCATGGTTGCTTGACAACGGCAGCCGTTATGTTACATGTTGTTTGGAGCTCAGTTATCGTGTGATTTGTCCGCCCGTTGTGCATTAACATGAGCGACAACGGGTTTTGTGTTACGTGTTTTTTGTGTGCCTACGCTCGATAGCTATTCTCGTAGAGTAGTTATTGAATCTGCCGTAACTCCTGTATTATTTGCGAGCGATGTGCCTTTTTCACTTAGCGGCTGGTTTAACGGTTGCCTTTAAATCGAGCCCATAGTGTTCAATCCAAATGTTGGAGCTAAAACCTGCGTTAAGGAAAAAAAGGCTGTCACGACTTAACTAAGACCAGTTAACGAGAGATTCAAATCTCCGTTAACCAGAATGGCTAAAGAGTGAAGGCCTACAAAATACACGTACACCTTATAACCTGAGTCGCATACATTTTTGACCTCATTGCCTCGTCTAGGACCCAGGACTGGAGGCTAGTGAAAGAGAGTGAGGTAGGGAGGAGCGGAGCATATCAGGTAGAAGGAGATTTTGGAGAGTACATACACATTGCGACACATAATACACTTTTGCACATACCGAATACACGCATCCAAACACAAACCCACATACACACACATAGCTTATTTTTCTTTGTAACACATCACATACACCTTTTATATATTTTTTTGACAGTGTGAGTGAAAGTGAGTGATGGAGAGTGAGTGTGAGTGTGTGTGTGTGTAAGGGCCTGAGTGAGTGCATGGGTGTGAGTGAGTGAAAGATGGAGAGAAGGACAGGAGAGAGGGATGGGGAGAGTAGGAGGAGAGGAGGAAGAAGTGCAGGTGGACATCCCTGGTCAGGGTAGGAGAGGGAGATCCCCGGGCGGAGTGGGACCCATGCCTGAGGAGACACACATAGTGTAGGGGCAGAACTGCCAGTGTGATGAGGGGCAGTTCATGGGGAGCACCACACACAGCCAGGGCCATTGCAGGCAGGGCCTGAAAGCCAGAGCCAAGGCTCTCAAATTATTCTTGGTGGTGATGAGGTGGAGGAGAGGCTGAGAGACCCAAAGTACTTAGCTGAGCAGAACAGGGTCTTGGTGGAGACCATAATTGCATGGGAGCGGATCCTGTTTCCCAGGGAGAAGGTTACTGGCATGGGGGCGAAGAAGAAGGCTGCCTGGAAGGACGTGGTGGCCGCCGTTAATGCAGTGTCCAGCTGCAGCCGCTCCCTGGACTCAATCAAAAAAAGGTGGATGGACTGCAAATGTGTGGCCAAAAAGAAAATGGGTCTGGAGGAGTTGCATGCTCTAGACACTGGAAGTGGACCCCAACTGCACAGGCAATACGCAAACTGGGAGGAGGTGCTGCGTAGGAGTATGTCAGCAACAGCTGTGCAAGGGATTCCAGGATGGAGTGACACTGGAGAGGAAAACAGCCTCCAGACCACCAGTAAGTGCATCAAGGCCTACATACACATCACACAAATCCTTACACCTACTATGGCCCAAAACAGTGACACCCGAACACATGGCCAGCATACCACATCACAAGTTCAGCAACACAACTTGGAGGGGTTTCTAACAAGGACAGAATACATGACAAACCCCGCACAAATGGGAATGGTCAAGTCCCTGTTTAACCCCCTTGATGCTGTCTACATCAACAATACTCACAGCACAAAATTAATTTACACCATCATGTTGGAGGCAAATAACTGTTATGCATACCACAATGTCATACATAGAGTGACAAAGAAGTCTGCACCTAACCAGAGGGATGATTAAAGCATTGTTCGACAATACATTAGCTAGTCCCCTGGCACTCAAAGGGTTAGAGAGGATAGCAAGGAGTGGAATTGGTGTGTTTCTTGGAGTACTGTTACTGCATTTCAGGCCTATGCATTGTACATGTAGATAGTTTGTACAAGTGGAAAAGTCAAGGTTCAGCTTTCTGTATCAAATGTAGCCTGAAGAGTGTGGATGGGCAGGGGGCATTCACCGCCATTACCACACTGCAGGACATATGTGATTCCCATATTTCAATTTGGATGGGCTTAATTTAATATGGCTTACAATACAGTAGAGTATCAACAAGTTATTATTGAATGGAACACATCACAGATGCTCATAGGTTGAAATTGACATATAACAACAACGGGTAATCTTCATGGACGTGGAATCAACGTGTCTCTGGTCCATCATTACAACTGTGAGTGGCAGAGGGGTACAAAACACAATGCTTGTGAATGCGTTAAAGACCCCTCTGGCACTCTACGGGTTAATCTTTTGAATTGTAAAAGGAGTAGACCATCCATTGCTTGGCAATGTGTTGTCCATCCGTCATGAAAACAAGAGCTTCTGATCAAGGGGATGGCAAGCAGACAAATGCATGTGTGATTGGGACCCTGAGCGCAAACATCATCTGTATGTGAACCAAGACCCATGAATCAGAGGGTCTATTTAATGGGTCTTGATTAGCCAGCATCACCTGTGGACAGTGAGTGACACTGTTACAAGAATCACATATTATGTGGATGATGTACCTCTTATGTGTCATGAACATACTAAGCTCAGAGTCGAATCAAGGGACAATGTGACTTAGGTGCCTGCCTAGGGCCCAGTGGCTTGGGGGGCCTCCAGAACTGGCCCAGACAATAAAGCAGCAGTGTGATGGAGATGCAGAGGCTGAAGCCCTGAGTGTACTTGTTGGCAGCCACAGGCCCCCACTCCCCCACATAACAGGAAGGTACGGATGCCAATACAGTACCTTGCCAAATTCAAACATGTTTTTGCTCCAGCAGCCAATGAGAGAGGAGAGTTTATGTAAGGATGCTCCACGCTAATTGGCCGGCTAGTGTGTGTGACAGCATGCATGTCAGAGGAGCTCAGAGAGAGAGAGCACAAGTGTTATCACCAGCGACCTATCCTGCCTGAGTCACAGAAGAAGTCACAAAACTGACAAGTGAAGTGAGTGAGTTAGGTTACCAATTCACCATCTGAGTGCCAGAGAGGTACGCACTGAGCTGCTTTGCAATGCATTTCATACTCCTCTGGCACTCAAAGGGTAAAGATAAAGCCCCATTCAATTTCCAGTTTTAAGTTATGTATGAAATACACTCTGTACCGGATTATGGACAGTGGAGGGAACCAAGCAGGGGAGTGGGGGGGGGCAAATTTGGGATCCTGACTAGGGCCCTATGGAGTCTGAATCCGGCTCTGACTGAGCTGTGTGTGAACATCTGTCATGTGAGTGTGGTGTGTTTTATTGGTTGACTCACTCAAAATCTATCCTCCTGTATGTGTGCCATTTTCAAAGTCCCTATGTACAGAGGAGTGTGTGAGGCTATATGAGTCATTGCAACTTACAGGATATTTTGCGCAGACGTTGGTTATCTTCATACTGGCATCACATACCATCTGTAAATTAATGGTATGGAGTGGAAATTCTTCCGGTTCATGTACAGATGGGAATCTTATTTGCACATGTGTGAAATCTATGGCACCCATGACCCTGGGCATTCCTCCCCAAGCATAAAAGGCCTGTTTGACACATGCCCACTCAATGTCATTTGTGGGAAAGTCAGTGTAGCTACTGGCCTTCCTCTTGAGTGGAGCCAACACCTCGGCCAGTGCCCTTGAGCAGGAGGACTGGGACATGCCGGACACATATCCTTCTGTGTACTGGAATGATCCACTTGCCATAAAATGTATGGCATACATTAGCTTCTGAAATCCAGATAGGGCACAGTTTACTGTGTAAATGAGGTCTATATCATCCTTAATTACCTCATATAGGTGTATGATACGTTCGGATGTCAGCCTGTAGCAGTCCCTGACTTCAGCATTCCCAGGAGTGAGACCCTTGTGAGGTATATCCTGGGCCTAGGTGGTTGTCTTGAAAATATAAAGCTCTTACCTCTGAAATAGGCAGGTGTATTAGCGTTAAAGGCAATGTCCGTATTTCAGTGTTATATCTTATACTCCAATAGACCGGTAATAGGTGTGATATAATATGGAGCGATACACGAACTTCTCCACTGGATCCCAAATGAACAATGCATACATGTAAGAGAAATCGCTAACACAGACGATCGGCACTTCCAATAAAAAAAATGTATCCTTTATTGAAGTCACATATAAAAAAGTACCTTGACAACATCGCGGAGTAATGGAACTACCAAAGAGAGACTTTATGAGGCATCACAATATAGTTTGCATGATGTATAAACCTCGGCCTCATACCGATCAACATGTTTCGCGCAACAATGTGAAACGCGAAACGCGTTGATCGGTGTGAGGCCGAGATTTATACATCATGCAAACTATATTGTGATGCCTCATAAAGTCTCTCTTTGGTAGTTCCATTACTCCGCGATGTTGTCAAGGTACTTTTTTACATGTGACTTCAATAAAGGATACATTGTTTTTATTGGAAGTGACGATCGTCTGTGTTAGCGATTTCTCTTACTTGTATGCCTTGGCGGTTGTCTCTCATCCCTATGCTGCTCCACAGATCCCTGTGACAGCTGTGGCAACTGGGGACCCTCCTATTGCGGCAGATGGGGGTCCTCCTGTTGTGGCAGCTGGGGTGCTGCTGGCACGTGCTTTTCTCCAGGTGTAGATGGTCTTCTATGTGGCTTTTCAGCCAGAGCATCATCACTTGCAGCAGGTGAAGGCTGTTGAACAGGTGTGCTTGGAGGAGGATGGTGACCCCTAGCCCTCGCACTCCTTCGCCTCCGCTGTCTTCTCAAGTATAGGTATGTGAACATACTGGTTGATATCTATCTGTCTGTCTGTCTCTCACTCTCTCTCTTTCTCTCTCTCACTGTCTCCTCACTCTCAAGCTACATCTGGGGAGGGTGAACTGTCCATTTAAACAGTAGTAAGGTATTGCCCAGGAGCAGTCATGTGGTTGGACTTGACAAATGGGAAGGTGTGTGTAATCCAAGTGTTTCCTGGTATTTCTGTGGTTGGTAGTGCGATTAGTTGTAATTGGTATGTACCTATCAGGTGTGTGTGATGAGGTGTCTCCATTGGCTGTTGAGGTTGCACTGGTAATCTTGATTTGTTTTGTGAGTGACAGGTGTGTTTATTGTGTTGTTTGTTAACCCCTGTTCTTCCAGGGTGTGTTGGGATGGTTTATGTTGTGCTTCTTTGTGTTACCCTTGTCCCTGTGGGGTTGAGGGATTCTTGTTGTTTGTCTGTGACTTGTTTGTATGGTGTGGGCCAGTGGTTCACAACCAGTGTGAATTATTACACACAATTTTCTCCTTATTGTCATTCCAACTGTAAGACCTAATAATAACTATATATTAATTTATTGTTCCTTTCATTGATGCCTTGGGAAAGTACCCTGGAAAATCCAGATTATACGTTAGGGGTGCCTTGGATGAGAAGATTGAGAACCACTGGTCTAGGCCTTGTTGGTGTGTTTGCTTGGCATTGCAGGGTTTAATATTTGACCTTTGTATGCTTGGGTTATGTGGCGTGTGTTGTATGAGCTTGTGACGGATACCTGTACTCAGACTGAGTAGCTCCGCCAAAACTGTGCTTCCTTAACCCAGGACACTCAGGATCTCCTCCAGTCAGGAACCAGGTTCATTGCTCCATTCACCCAGTCACTTAGGTAAGACTCTTTGGATACAGCAAGCTTTACCCCACCAGACAACACCAGTGTAGGTTCAGACAAGAACTCCTTTATTGTGAAACACACAGGGTTTAAATACACACATCACAAGTTATCCACCCATACTGGGATCCAATTGGACACAGGTCCTGCAATAAAATGGGGCTATTGGTGGAGGGTCACAGAATGCAAAGAGGCACAATAGTGAAGTAGGAATACACATCTTTACAAAAGGGTCAATGGATGGAGGGTGGTTTCAGTGTAAACATGGAGTACACTGAGCACAAGGGGAGTGTAAACATACTGTGTGATGAGACAATGGGTAGGTAACAACAGGATACAATGGGCCAGACCTGAGTGAGTTAACTATACGATGGAACAAAGGAACAAAGGAATAGGGCTGGGTACAAGTGTTACAGAGAGGCCACAATACACAAAACAGGTTAAGGTACTGACACATAATTTACATATTAGTCTTTTGGGAGGTCTGGTATCCTTTGGATTGACAAGGCTGGGAAAAAGTGTTCACTGGGTTTCTTGGTCACCCTGTACCCCCAATAAGCACAGGGTGACTTAGCCCCCAAGAGGGGACTGGGGAGCTGGTAGAGGATCCTCCATGGCAGAGATAAAAAGGGCAGAGATTAGTCTCAGGGGGAGGCCATACCCTGTTCCAGGGCTAGGCCCAGAGTTTGTTGGCAGGAGGCTGGCCTGGTTCCTGTGACCTTTTCCCCCTTACAAATAAGACTAACCTGGGGCCAGACCCTTACTGGGTCTGCCAGCAGGTTAGTTGGGTCTTCATTCAGTCCCATATCCCATACAATCCTTGCGGGGGGAACTTTGTTAAGTCAGATGATTGGGGGCTGTTGAGGACCTCAGTCCCACTCACAAGGAGAGGGGTAACGAAGCCGCTGGTGAGGACCTGGATCCCACTCACCATGACAGGGGCAAAAGAGCCACTGGAAAGGGCGTTGGTCCCACTCTCCAGGACAGGGGCGACATGGGGACTGGAGAGGACCTCTGTCCCACTCATCAGATCCGGGGTAAAGCAGCCACTGGAGAGGACAGGCATCCCACCCTCCAGTGCGGGGGTAACAGAGCCGCTGGAGAGGATCTTGATCCCACTCCCCAGGGAAGGGGCAAAAGATAGGAATGGGCAGAGACCAGTGGTACTCTGCCCCGAGGCCAGCGCTTCTGCTGGCGTGGCCGGACTGGACACAGTGTGAGTGTTTCTGTCAGGCTTGGGGGACAGCAAGGCTGCTGGGACTCCCCTGTCAGAGGGTTGGGGATCTGGGCCAATTGCCCAGCATCCTTGTGACCCAGGTGTGGTGACCACATGCTTATCCATCCCTCCTGGTTCAACATCCTCCAAAGTCCAATCGTTTAAATCCCCACAATCCTCAGTGTCTGGATCCTGCTGTTGAGCGAAGTTGAACAGCTTTGATATCGAATCTGGGCCATCTGCCCAGCATCCCTGTGACCCAGGTGTGGAGACCACGGTCTAATCCACCCCTCCTGGGTAAACATCCTCATATGTGAAATCTGGACAATCCGTAATCTCTGGGGCATGCTGTTGAACAAGGTCGAACAACTTTCTATATGCCTTTTTCCTTGCGTAACAAGAGAGTCCAGGTCAGCCCTCAGCTCGGATCCATCTGGAATATCACCCTCACTGAGCTCCTGGAGGTCCTCTCTCCGCCACTCTGCTGTATTACCAAGGTTGTAATCCTCCTGGACACTTTCGAATAATAATCCTGAACCGCCGAAGCCATAGCCCTCTGTGGGATCGTTATCCTCCAGCCCTGACACAACTGTACTGCAAACCATCGCAGAGCCCGGTATCCTTCATCCAACCTCAGCTCTGCTTGGACCAACATCCAGCTTGGCCACCCATTCCTCCTGGGGCTTCAGCCCCATGAATGGCATTCGCAAGTCCAGCTGTAGCAGGTACCTTTCCTCGGCAGTTGGGAGGATCTTTCCATAGTAGTCCTGTTCCAATTGGACAACCTCCTTCCAGAACTTGCGGCGGCTATAATCTCTTCTAATCAGCTCATCCTGCTGGAAACATCCAAAAACTGTACACTCCACCAAGCACTGACTTCACCACTGATAGTGTGAGCATGACTGGGTGAACATCCAATGGACAGAACACTACCCAATCTCCTCTCATACACCTTAGAGTGCATATTAGCTAGAGCAGACATCCAACTCTTTAAAGCACTTTGTCAGATAAAGCTACTAGTGATGTTTCTCTGGCTGGCCTAAAGATTGCAGAGGTTTCCTGAAGCAGTGGTCACTGCATTTTTGTATCCAAACCCAGACTTTCACTGCTCATTCCACCAGGGTAGTTTTCATAATCTCCTTGCTCAAGGAGGAAGCCCTGGCATGGGCCTTGGTCCTGGTGGAGAAAAATCTGCAGCTTCTAGAAGACTGGGGAATAGAGCAGCAGTTGAGGAGCCCCTCCTGTAGTAATGTCATGGAAAGTGTGGTTCAGTATGCAGTGGAATTCAGGACTTTGGCATATAAGACCAACTGTAATGTCAGCACCCTGAAAGCAGACTTTTGTAGAGTGCTAACTTGCCATGACATTTCGGACAATCTAGAATGTTTCATCACTTGCTGTCTTGATCTCAAAAGATGTATGATGCAAAGTCAGGAATTTTCGCCTCAAACCAAAATCAGTGAAAATGAAAAATGGCACTTCCAGTGTAGCAGAAAATTTCCTGTGAAAAGTGCAATTTTTCAGGGTTTTTGTTTCACCTAGCTTATCGCATTGAAATGCATAAGCCCTGAGGAAACATTGATTTTTATGACTTACACTTGTTTGGCCCAAGCCCTAAGGAAAATTGATTTGTTGTAAGACTTAGATTTGTGTTAGGTCCAAGACCTAAGAAACATTGATTTGAATGACTTACACTTGTTTGACACAAGCCCTGAGGAAACATTGATTTGTAGGACTTAGTCTTGTTAGGCCCACTCCCTGAGGAAACATTAATGTGTGGCACTTAGGCTTAGGTTCAAGCCCTGAGGAAACATTGATTTGTAGGACCCAGGTTTGTTAGAGTCACAAGCCTTGAGGAATGAGTGAGGATATTTTGCGCTCAGGATTGTTAGAGTCACAAGCCCTGAGGAATTAGTAATGATTTTTTGGACTCATGATTGTTAGAGTTACAAGCCCTGAGGAATCAGTGATGATTTTTTGCACTCAGGCTTGTTAGTCAAAAGCCATTAGGAATCAGTGATTTGTAGGACTTAGGCTTGTTAGAAACAAGCCGCCCAAAATTGTTTTTGTAGGCCTCTGTTTTATATAAAGAACAAGCACCGAGAAAAAAATGCACTACTGGGTCACCAGAAGCATGGAGAAATGGAGAACATCTTGTATGGTTAACTCTGTACAGAATTTGGATACAGCGGCTCAAAGGATCAAGACTACGCTTTCCATATGCGAAACACATTGATCAGATCAATAGCAGCACCTCTCTGTTATCTTTACACCTGATTTGTTGCCCTGCCATACAGATCACCACCTGGAATCATCCATGTATTAATTTAACAATAAAGGTATTGTGTTTTGATTTTACTTGAAACCTTTTGAATTGTGGTTATTGCATTGGTGTGGTCACAAAGTTGCTATTGTGGATTTTGAGGATGTTTTCTGTAAGACCATTACCAGTGCTCAGTTAACACCTCATTGACCATTCAGCTGTCCCATTGAACTGCTTCCCAGAACTATACCTCCTACAGGGAAGACACGTTTATTGTCAGAAACACAAAACAGTGCCCTGATCCAGTATATTGATTAAAATCTGGGCATTGGGTTTATAAGATATTCCTCTTTTCCTGCAGGAGCCAGATTCCTCTTCATCAAGATAGAAGGTTCACTTTGGCCCTGAATGGATTACCGAGGAATAAATATCCACTACAACTAATTCCAGAGTTACTTTAACTCCTTAGGGGCTCCAAAGTCTTTACCAAGTTAGACCTAAGAAGAGCTTACAACCTGGTTTGCATTTGTCAGGAGGATGAGTGAAAGTCAGCCTTCAATACTTGCTATGACAATTACTAGTATTTAGTCATGCCCTTTTGTCTATGTAATGCGGCGGCCTTCTTCCAGAATTACACCAATGAGATTTTCAGATACATGTTGCTCTCTAATGTCGTTCTGAACCTAGATGATATTCTCAACCATTCCCATACAGTGCTTCTAAGGCTCTGAGAACATTCTCTGTATGCCAAGTGTGAGTTCGAGACTGACAAGGTCCAGTTTCTTGGCTATAAATTAACACCTACTGGACTCACCATAGACCCTTCCGAGTTGTCTGCAATCCTAGACTGTCCGGTACCAACTTCCCTGAAGGTGATCCAATGACTACTGGGGTTCATTAATTATTATAGGATGTTTATATAAAACTTCTCCATGCTGTTCCAATTTTTGCTTTAACCAAGAAAGGAAGACTTCACTTCTGCTACAGTGGTGAATTTTCTGGATCCTTTCAGGCCTTTGATATAGAAGTAGATACCTAAGAAGTGGGAGCCAGGGCAATTTTATCTCAAAGAGATTCCCTCACAAACTTACTTCACCCATGTTTGTATTTCTCTAAACACTTCCCATCTGCTGAGAGGAACTACTCCTGGCCAATAAGATGGCATTGAAGGAGTGGATACATCTTCTTGAGGAAGCCAGTATTCCATTGACCATTCAGACTGACCACAGAAACTTGCAATTCCTGGAGAAATGTCAAAGTTTCAATCCAAGACAGGTTTCTAAGATAGTAAGAACAAAACTGACCCTCTGTCTCATTTATGTCAGTCTACCTCTGACTCCTCTCCAGAGCTCATTATTCCTCCTGAATAAATTGTATCAGTGCTGTACTCTTCATTCTGAAAATACCCAAGGGGTGGTAGTTTGTGCCACTTTGGCAGCAATTATCGCTATTTTGATCTGCTCACTGCAGTATCCATGCTGGTCCGTAGAACCTTGAAACAACTTGGGAAATGTTTCTGGTGGCCATCTAGCAAGAAAGATGTACAATCCTTCATTTAAGCCTGCATCAAGTGAGCAAATAACAAGACTAGTCATGGTCATCCAGCCGGACCCCTGCATCCGTTACCGTCAGTAGGGATGGGCGAAAATTTTCGCTTCAAATTGAAATCGTCGAAAAATGCCACTTTTTTGCTTGACAAAAAATTTCCCATGAAAACTACCATTTTATCCACTTTTTCACGCTAGGAGTAAAATGTGTTAGAACAAGAGAAAAATGTGATGGAATAGCTGATAAATTTGCTAGAATAGGCAAAAGGAGGAACATTTTACATTGGCGAAAAGGAGAAAACTTTTGCGATAAAAGAGAAAAAACAACCATTTTTAGTGAAAAGTTATGCTGGAAATGTTTCTCACTTTGTTGCCCACCAATACATAGGATCCCTGGTTCACATATAGTGGAGCTGTCCATTGATTTCTGACTTTTGGGAGGAGGTGGTTATGAAAATGTCCAGGATTACTATTGTTAAACATAAACATCCATTGGTCCTTCTGTTCACTTCCTTTTCACACCTTACCAATGCTGTCAAAACTTTGATACCCCTCCCCTGGAAATCCAGTATATCTCCTTTCACTACGCATTTGTTTTGCTAGGTTCCAGGATTACACTAATGATAAAGAGACACACACACAGCAGTAGTGAAGACTATAACTACTGTTTATTGAAACATGTATACATTCAAAAGATAAGTGATATAAATCAGAGAGATACTTTGCTACAAACGGAATTTTTCATCAATGTGGGAGAGCCCTCCACACAAATCCTGCAGTGATAACTCTACACACAGGCTTGAGATCAGATACACACTTTCCAAGTCCCAAGAAGGCTGTGAACCTAGAGATGTGTTGCAACTTGTTTTTGTGGGGTAAATACAGACTACGCCCTAAAAGGTATGCTATACACCTATCAATACGCATGCTCAACTAACATGTTATATAACAAAGAATATTGTGCAACCCAAGATATCTCAACTGGCTTCTCTGTTGTTTATCTTGCTACGTGACTGCAGAGAGTTAACCCCTAGCTACCCGTGAGGAGACTACAAAAGAACCACCCTTTACACTCCACCCTTGGTCTCCTCACGCCACAAAGGTACGTTAACTTCCGCAGACATAGAGCAACAATGTGAAAGCAAACACCAAATACATTTCCACACAATATACACAACAAGAGCTATTATAAACACATGTAACAGTGTCTGAAGGATACCAGCAAACCAACCTCCCAGACCTTTAAACCAGTTAGCAGGATTGAGATTACCTAACCAATCCAGCCAGCCTGGCATTTCGGTATGGTGCTCAGCTGCAAAGCGTTCCATCAACTGTTCCACCTGTTGATTGTGAGCTTCAATTGCATTAGATACATCATCAGTTTGATTAACATAATGACAACAGGATGGGCCTACGATAGTACACATGCCCCCTTGACTAGCAGTAAGATAATCCAGTACAAAAGTCATTTGCGCTGTCTATGGATCATTCTCAAATCTTCTGCAATTAAGCGGAAAGCATCATCATACAGTTCAGTAATATTATTGATTTACTGAGCCAGATCTTGTATATATCAAAGCCCCATGGCTGGAACCTGTAATATCCAATCCCACCAAGAACTGGAAGCCACGCGATTCATACACCAAATCAGTTGCCCGCTGACGTTGCCTCTGAGCTTGCTGATGCCGGCTTCTTGTCATACTGTGAGATGGAATATGGGCCATAGGCACATCACGTGTCTGCATGAAAAACATGCCAGCATTTGACCTGCATAACATGCTCACACAGCTCCTTCAGGCAACTGTTTATATGCCCAATGGCCACAAATCCAATATACAGTGCCGGGCCAAACAAACCCTAGACCATTTATTATGTTGTTTAGTACTGGAAATAACAAGTCATGTGATGAAACCCTATGTTCATGATTCTGTCCTCACGTTACAACTTGAGTAGGCAAGCAAAGCATCGTTTGTCTGGTATAGGTGACCCTATGCATTGCATTAGCAATCCACAAACGGGGTCTTTGTCCGGTTTGGTTTGCATATATCCTGAAGCGAGCTTGTACACACGGTTTAGCAATTCCCACCTTGATTTGTGGTACAATTGTGGTGTTGGGCCAATAACACCACAAAGGAACCTAAATATGCTCCCATATGGGAATAAACACTGTGGTGGTGTTGTATGTTGAGTCACTATATATCTTAGCCATTGCAGTCTCCCCAGCAGGCAGCGGCATCTCAGTTGGCTTTATAGACTTCAATTGCCATAGGGTCCACATAGATGCAAGAATAGCAAAGTAACACCCGGCAACTGGTCCTGGAACATGTGAGAAAACCCAACAATCTGTGGCATTGGCAATTTTCGCCAGACTCCAATGGGCTTTGAATAAATCTTCAGTTACATGTCATTTGATCCGAATAGGCACATTTATATTAGCATTGTTAGGTGTTTGAGCAAATATTCCACTGAAACCCCACAGGAACAATGCCATTAGAAAACCAAGAAGTAGGATCCATGGCACATAGCCATCTATATCTGGTGTTCCCTGCTCCTTGTCTCTGGACACAGATGGTTTCCCAAAGGGATAGCCAAAAATCCAAATCATGGTAGAAGCAATAACCTGTGGGAAGGAACATAAATCGGATTAGTTTCTCCTTCACACAACACCAGAAAGGTAGCCCCTTGCCCCTTAGCCAAAACTTCCCCTGTAACTGTTTGTTTACTTGTTCCTGTTGGTAAAACTTTCACTTTAGCTCCCTCATTAAATAACTGTATTTGTTCTGTAATATACTGTGCAGCCACCACAACTTCTACCCAACCTACCACCGCTCCCTCAGCCACTGTACCCACAACTATAGGGGTAATGGTCACAAGATATTCTTCAACACCCTCCACTTGTGCAATCTCACTCCAGTCACACCACTCACAAATTTTGGGGAGGGGTATGAACCACAAGCGGAAAAAAGGAGTGACATTCACAATGCCAGCATGACACACCACACCCCCTGCCTCCACTGTCAATGTCTCTAGGAGCAGTGATAACTACTCTATCTTGTTCTCTGAGTAGTTTCTTCCTGGTCCGAACAACCACCCTAGGTGTGTGGTCCTGTGAGTCATGCCCCAACATTCTGTCCAGGGGGGTAACATCCTGAACGAGACGGCCATTCAATATGTTGACAGCCTCATCCAGTACCCTCGCCCACCCCCTTAGAGTGTGTGTAGGGGTCATCTTGTGTATTTGTTCCTTCAGCAAGCCATTCATTCTTTCAATCAGACCAGCAGCTTGTGGGTGATAAGGGATATGGTACACCCAATGTACATCCTGAGTCTCAGTCCATTCTTTGATCATTGTTCCAGTAAAATGAGTTCCATTATCTGTTTGGATCTCCTTTGGTAGTCCATAGTATTTAGTCAGTAAGTGTAGCAATTTCAATGTTGTTTTCTGATCTGCATGCTTGGAAAGACAAGCAAACATTACCCCTGAGTAGGTATCTGCTGCTGTTGCACAGTAACACACTTGCCCAATGCCGGGGGGTAAGGGACCAATGAAATCTAATTGCCACACCTCTCCACTTTATGTCCCACAATATATTTGTCCAGGAACAGCTTTAAATTTTCTCCTTCGTACTCCTTGACACACAGGACACTTCTCCACAATATCTCTTGCTTGCTCCATTGTTAATGGGCTACCCTTTCGGTTAGCCCACTGATAGGTGGCTAAAGCCCCTCTATGTCCTCCTTGGTTGTGTGCCTATGCTCCAAGCTGCACCACTTCTTCCACTTCTTGAGTTGCTATTTGGGCTAAATTGTCTGCCATTTCATTGCCTGGTAGCCCAGCATGTCCATCCACATGGCCCACAGCAATAGGCCTTGCATGACCCTGTTCCCATACATTTTGCCAGAGATCAGCACCTCACCAAAATGGTTGCCTCTGATAGTCCAGTTGTCTTCTTTCCATGTGGCCATCCATGCAGTCAATCCCTTATAAACAGCCCAACTGTCTGTATGTATATATATATATATATATATATATATATATATATACATACAAACGGTCCTGTTGTTTCTTCAATAACCATAGCAACCGCTTTTAATTCAGCTAGTTGACTTGACCCTCCTTCGCCAGTTTCATGTAATACCCAGTCAGTTGTAGGCTGATATGCAGCCGCCACCCATACACGACCCTTGGAAGTGATGGTAGCAGAACCATCCGTGAACCAACCTGTTCTTTTTGCTTAGCTGTTAGTTTCTCCCATGCCTCTGCCTCTTTGTATGGCCCACCACAAAATTGAATTGGTGGTAGCTCTTCTTCCAGAGCTTCAAAGTTAACAGCTCCCGCCAGACGTTTCTTGATGTCAGAAGATTCTTGTCCAGTCATATTTCCTCTTTCCGCCAGGTACCATTTCCATTCTTGTAATGTCTGCTTCTGAGCAACTGCAGTGCGAGCCGCAAGGCCTTCTTGATGCACCCAGCCACTGATAGACAGATCAGTTCGCATAGTTACTGGTTGTAGTCCCGTGGTACCTTCGGTATGTTGCAAAGCAGTATAGACTGCCAACAGTTGTCTTTCCAGAGGACTGTACTTTCTTTGAGCTGGAGTAAACTGTCACTGTCTGTCACTGACATTCCACTTCCCTTCATTGAGTCTATTAAGACTCAATGTGTAGGGAAGCTACTTGATAGCTGCGCATGCGTACGCAACCTTCAGGTCTGCGTACCATGCACATGATGAAGACAACACCATTGGGGGCGCGGGCACCAATAACCATGCTCGTTGCGCGCTCTGCAGGCCAGAACACCGCATTATGCACTTCCTGTCTTGAATCGTTTCTTTGCTAGCAGCTTATTTTGGTGGCCTGTATCTGATGTGGGCAGTGTGTGGAGGACGGCGGTAGGCAGTGTGTGGAGATGGACACGGTGGACACTGTACTTGGAGGTGGGCAGTGGGCACAGAGTGTGGCAGTGGGCAGTAGGCACAGAGTGTGGAGGTGGACAATGGGCACAGCCACAGAGTGTGGAGGTAGACAATGGGCATAGAGTGTGGAGGGGGTCAATGGGCACAGAGTGTGCAGGGGGTCAGGATGGAGATGGGTGGACAGTGTGTGGAGGACAACAGGGTGGACAGGGTGTGGAGGGGGGACAATGGGGACAATGTGGAGTTGGGCAGGGTGTTGGAGGTGGACAGTATGTGGAGGTGGCCAGTGAGGCCAGTGTGTGCAGGTGGTGGGCACTGTGGAGGAGGACAGGGTGGACAGTGTGTGGAGAAGGACAGGGTGTGGAGGTTGGCAGTGTGTGGAGATGAGCAGTATGGAGATGGACAGGGTGGACAGTTTGTGGATTTGGACAAGGTGGACAGTCTTTTTACTGTTTTCTGTATGTAAAATGCAGTTTGAAACAGTGGCATTAAAATTATTGTGCAGTGGCTAACCGTTCTCCCTCCCATAAAAGCATTTAAATTACAATGTATGTCAAAGTGGAGAGTTTTAAGCTCATAAGGGTAAATTTGGCAACATCTGTTGGTCACATTGCATAACTAATTTGCTTTTCTATTTGTATGTTGTGTGCCCATTTGGTTCCCAGTCCAGATTAATACATGTATTAATTTATTTAGCACACACACACATATATATATACATACATATACACACACGCGTGTGCTTCTGAGTACACACCCTAATGCAATTGGCTGCGCACAACTATGTGTAAGATTCCTCAGCCATGCTCCTTACACACATGTCACATTAGTTGCCATTGTCCAGGTGTTGGCGCTCAGGGCTTCCTGTGCACGCCCCGCCTCCTCCTTCGGTGCGGCTGGTGCGGAGGTGGGCGTCGGGCTCGCGTCGCCAGGCAACCGTGTCACGGCGGCGTGACGTCGCGGGCGTTGCGGGTAAGTAGGGGGCGGTCACGCTTGTGGGTGCTCAGTTGTTTCTTGAGCTCCGTGGCGTGTACTGCCTCCCTCTTACCTGCTTTGTGCTGAAGCTCCCTGGCCTCCTTCAAGTCCTTATCTGCTCTGTGCTGAAGCTCCCTGGTCTCCTTCAAGTCCTTACCTGCTCTGTGCTGAAGTTCCCTGGTCTCCTTCAAGTCCTTACCTGCTTTGTGCTGAAGTTCCCAGTGTCTCCTGCAAGTACTTACCTGCCTTGTTCCAAAGTTCTCAGTGTCTCCTGCAAGTACTTACCTGCCTGGTGCTGAAATTCCCTGGTCTCCTGCAAGTACTTACCTGCCTTGTGCTGAAACTTCCTGGTCTCCTGCAAGTACTTACCTGCCTTGTTCCAAAGTTCCCAGTGTCTCCTGCAAGTACTTACCTGCCTTGTGCTGAAGTGCTCCCTGGTCCAGTGTCTCCTTATCTCCTGCAAGTACGCTTTTCTGACAGACATCTCCCCTGTTCCGGCTCCTGCATTCTTCCTGTGGACTCATCTCTCTCCAAGCCCAGTGGTTCGGGGGCGTCAGGTACCCACTTTATCTGTATATATATAGCCTGTATATGTATATATATTCTCTGGGCCTTACTGTCCTGCCACTGTGTCCTGCTTCTCCTAGTCTCCTTTTCTGGGGGTGTTCTTCTTATAGACCATATTACGCTGCTTGCTGTTACTCTGATCAGTCCTGATCTGCTCCGAGTTAGGTTTCTTGCAGCTCACATTCCCAGACCGTTAGAGCACCACACCAGGTGACAAAGAAGCTCCCTCCAAAGCCTTCCAGTTTTGCAACGGGTAATCGCTAATTCTTCTTGTACAAATTCTCTAGCATATTTAGTATGAAATGCCACCTGGTAGGGAACTCCATTTTCAGTTTGTGATGGGGAACATTGTTACACTTCTGTAAGGAGTATAATGCATTGAGTGCACTGTAGAAGTGGCTAAAATGGGCACAGATTTTTGCTGGCAATATTCAGCATCTCTCCAAAGGATCCAGATTCTGCAAGGAATCTGGTAATTACTAAATTTAGCACATGGGCAAAGCAGGGCAGATGCACCCTAATGCCTATTCTCAATGCAGTTATTATGTTGGATCCATTATCAGCAGACATAAAACCATCTTTCAAGCCATTCTTCTATTTGCTGCTCTAGTTTACTTAATACATCTATGGCTTTGCTAGACTGTCCTCTGCATGCACAAGGTGGCATGTAGATGGTATCGGCAATCCTGCTGTTGTCTTTTAATCATACTGCCAGAACCTGAAGCAAGATTAATGGTTGTCTGTGCTCTGCCCAATTGTCCACATATCTGTTACCATGTGGATTTCCTTGCCATACGAGCTTTCCAGCCCTCTGCCCATCACACTAACCACCTGCTTGTACAATTCTAATACAGATGTCTTGGAAAAAACTGCAGCTTGGGATAAGCCACCGAGGAGATACACATCAGTTCTCTACATCCTCAGCTTTCAACTAAAGAATATAGCAGCATGTCCACTGCCAACATCTTGGCAATCTTGCATTCCCAAGGATGGCATCCCCTGCATCCGTGGGATTGTTTTTATGACGTTTTTGACTCCTCAAAAACTCAGTAAGTGGAGGATGGTAGTACATGGCCGAAAAACCCTGTAATTTGATTGCATTAACAACATGATGAAGTATTGGTGGTGGAGGCCTCATGTGTGGCAGTCTATGACTTTTATTATCTCGTACAGGAAACTCAGAGTCATACTACTCTGCAGCAGTAGCCATAGGTTCTATTTTGAATTAACAAACTCTTGGCATAGTATATGACACACCAACATCACTACTTCTCTTATGTGCCCTAGAACCCTGGGAACTTTTTGGATTGCGTCTACTGCTGCTAGTTGTGGTGCCTCTAACATGTTATTGGTATGTATCCCAGTCAGTCCTCCGGTTGTGCTTCAGGTGGGATCTCATTGAGAAAGTGTCTAAATGTGGGCCTGCTTTCCCCCTTCTCACATGCTTTTAACACATACATTATATAGCAACATGCTTAGCTTTTGGATCATGAGTAAAGTCTCCATACTCTGGACTTTATAGACTGAGGGGCTGCTACTACCACTACTGGGGATAGATTTTGTGGCAATTGTACTACTACTAGGTGTCACAGATGTTGCACTTCCAACAACAGCGGAGGCACTCATTTTAGCTAAGGTTATGGATGTTGATAACCTCTGTTGTTGCTGGTAGTAGAGTATGTAGCTGAGTAGGACTTGGACACAGTGATGATGACTGACAGGATGATTGTCATCTGTTGTCTGCCTTAGTCACACAGCTCACGTCAAGCTTCCAGAAAGCTGTCTGTCACTATATATATATATATATATATATATATATATATATATATATATATACACACACATACAAATTTTAATTATTATTATTTTTTTAAACAGTTGTCCGCTCTACCTAACAACAAGATCAGTAAGGAAATTGCTTTGACCGTAGCTGCGTGTCTTTCATATCAAATCAGTCAGACAAAATGTTCGGGTATTTGAGGTCACCCTCCTTTTGCTCCTTTCTCACACTCCAGGCATGTCCAACACAGATATATTAATAAGATCAGCAAGCAAATTGAACCCCAGCTGCTTGTGTCTTGCCAGTCAGTCATATTTGGGATTAGCCTCCTATCCTGCTTATTCTCCCCCCAGACTCCTCTAATACAGATAACAAATTCCCTGCCTAAAAGACTCCCTAAACTAAGCTCCAATTCCCCTTTATTTGCTTATCATCTCTAGCTCAAAAATGTGCTGCTTCCTCCTCTCACAAACACAAAATGGCATGCTGTGAGAGCCTGACACCTTTTATATGCCTGTAGAAAAATAATAGTTTCATATGATGGGGAAAAATACAGTCTTCCCATTCATATCAATGCAATGAGTTAGATGAAAAGAGTGGGAAAACTGCACTTTTGGGGGAAATTATTCTCCAAGAAGTGCCATTTTTCACTGATTTTGGTTGAAGGTGAAAATTTTCACCCACCACTATTCATGGGTTAGCTTGATCCTTAAGACCATATTTCTTCCAGCAATTGTTTCTGCTCAGTGAGTGGCCAAACTGCAGGCTTTGTCTTGCGGGGCTTCTTTTCTGATTTTTCATACAGATAAGGTGTTCCTGCATTCTCACGACAGGTTTTTCCACAAAGTGGCTTCAATTTTAAACAGGAGATTCCTTCTCTTTGTCCTGTCTGTCTAATATGTGAAAACAGAATGACACCATCTGAACGTGGTTAAGTGTCTTAAATATTATGTTCATCCCATTGCATCTTTTCACAAGTTGGATACTCTGTTTGTAGGACCATTTGTAGGCCAAGCAGTTTCTATGGTGACAGTGGCCTCAAGGTGTCTATTCACCAGCCAGGCCTACATTATTAGAAAGAGGCAAGTACCCTTACGGGAAAAGGCACATTCCACTAGAGCAGTGGGTGCATCCTGGGCATGCAAGAATTAGGCCTCTGTCAGAGCAGTTGTGAAAAACAGAGATGTGGTCATTGCTTCACACATTCATGAAACATTACAGAAGTAATGTGCTAGCCTCATCTGAGGCCAGTTTAGGGTGAATTGACTTCACAGTGGTGGTACCTATGTTGGTGCTTTTATTTCTTCTCTAATAAACTTTCGTCCATTACATAGTTTGGTGTGGCATTGCATGTTGACACTGAGGTTTATAGTTGAGTTTGGTTTTGACTGTTAAGACTTGATTTGTTTTTGGGAGTTTTCCTCCCTGTCCCTGGAATTCTGATTGGGACAGTTTTTGTATATCCTCATGGTTCCTGCATTTCACAAGGGAAAAAAGAGAAAAGGGGATTTTTGTGTACTTGAAGCATAGAGTAACAAACAAAAAGAACCAAATATGAATGACACATATCTCCTAAATACATTGATACTTGATATGTGCAGGTGCTGATCAGTATTTTACTTACATTCACCCAAAATTGGTAACAGTGTGTAATAGTAACTATGCCTGATAACTTCATTGCAGTGCCAAAACATACAAAATATGGTTTAGAAGGTGCTAAAACAATCATGCATAAAAATGCAGTGTACGGGGGCGTGGCCTGGCGACGCTGCTGTATGGACGTGTGATTTACTAGCTCCGACCCCGAGAGGCTTGATTACGCTAAAAACGGGCCTTTTTCCCCTGTTCTTCGATCCTAAAACCGGTTGTATTAATTGTTGAAATGTCCAAGTACAAAGCTCCAAAACCTGGAAAAGATGTCAAGGACTACTTTATTAAAACTCGCGATGGGAAAGTTGCAGCCAAACCTTCTAAGATGGCTGCCGTGACCGCGCGGGAGGCGTCTGACGTGGTAAGGAGACCAGGCCGAGATCGCTCTAACTCTGCTGATGAACGTAGCAGCTCTGACGACGAATGGATAGGAGACAAAGCAGATACCCCTGCTACCACGAAGCACCTTAATGACCTTCTGGCCGATCTAAAACTCTTTATTAAAGACGAACTCGCTGACATTAAACTGGACATCGCACATCTAGAGTGGAAAACTTAGAAGCCGACAGAGACGCACTGCTCACCTTCAAGCAAGAGATCCTCTCCAAATCAAAAACATTGTATACTCAGCAGGCAGATTTAATGCTCAAAATCGACGACCTAGAAAACAGGCAACGCCGGAATAACCTACGCATTCGAGGTGTTTCGGAGGCTGTTGGGCCTGACCTATTACAAGATTTCCTTCAGCGTCTCTTCCGCTACATTACCAATGCTACAGAAGAGGTACACTTCTTAATTGAGCGAGCACATAGATCGCTTAGACCAAAAACAGCGACCTCTGATTCTCCCCGAGATATAATCCTCTGTCTACAATCTTATGTTGAAAAAGAAAGAATAGCTAAATGTGCAAGGAACATGCCAACCATATCATTTGAAAACCATGTGGTTGAAATTTATGGCGACTTATCACCACTCACAGTGAAATGGAGACGCGACTTGAAACCCATAACTAAAGCACTCCGCCAACAAAATATTCATTACCGATGGGGATTCCCTCTAACTCTGATAGCATCCAAAGATGGACAAACCCATACTTTGCGCTTTCAAGGAGCCTATAAGGACTTTATAGACGCTCTACACCTTCCAATCCAGGACGACTTGACACATCTTGCGCAGGATCCGATGTCTTGGGATTCCACCCCAGATGCTCAACACCCCTGGAATGTTATCTCCAATCGCCGACGGACCCCTGGTTCTCCTTCATCCCCCTTTGTTGCTGCCAAGCATGCTCGCCAAGCTGATGGTTGACTTCCATCTTCAGCAAGCTCTGACGGTGGACTCTCCTGTCCTGATCGGACTTACCTGTATTTTTCTGAGTTTACTGATACACTGTGATGAGGCCTCCATAGTGGTAATGTTATGAAGGACTTTCATGCTGTTTAATGTTTGACTCTTCCGTAAGCAGAGTCTTTGATAAGATAGAATCTGTGCAATGTTCTTCTCACAATTTCTTTTTTTTCCATTGTACTATCCCTTTAAGTCATGTTCCCATACCGGCTACACGCTCTCTTTTAGATTATCTTTCCCTGCTAGATACACTTTTTCTTTTTCCTCAACCTTATTCACCGGGTCTATCTCTTTTCATCCCCTCCCTGCCTCCCTCCCTGACCTTTCCACACTATCCCAGCCTTGGGTTTTACCTCCCTGGCAGCTATATATGCAGCACCTCTTTCTACCTAAATATGGGATTTTATCTTGCCTGACACACATGCTAGCTCTTTCCACACTCACCTCACAATATCTTGTTTCTAGTGATACCTCTCCCTTTTATTACCTCAAATCAGCTACTCTCTCTCTCTCTCATAGGACACTTTCAATTGTCTCTATTATGTCTTCCCTGTGTTTAGTCTACCACGCTTTCTCACATTTTTCACCTTAGCTACTGCATTACTCTCCACACGTGGATTGCCACTATGGGATACCTGGCCCTGTGATCCTTGCTCATACACATTACAGAGTGAACCTTCCGGATATCCCATGGTGTCAGTCCTATGGAGAATTGCTCCTGCTAGCAGCTTCTTATATTTTGTTCTCCGCTTTTACATGATTCCTCGGCTGAGGCTTACACCTTTGTCATGTTGTATGCTCTCTCTATCCAGAGTATTTGCACTTGCATATCTATCAATGTTTCTCATTTGTACAGTTATAACTATTGTGTTAACATTGTTTTGACTCCTTTCTTCCCCCTGCCCCATGGGGTGTAGTGACCACTTCATTATTATTTTTTTTTTTTTTTTTTCTCACCTCCTTATGTGTCTGTATGTGTATGTAAATGTATGTATATGTATGTATATGTATGTATATATATATATATATATATATATATATATATATATATATGTGAGTATATATAATGTCCTAGATTGATTTAAGTGTTCTTCTAATGCCCCTTGAGACCTTCTACCCGTGGAATAGCTTTTCTTGCCCGAGTTCACTTACCTCCCTCTCGGGGTCCGAGTGTTCGATCTCTTCTCCGACATGGATCTCCCTGGCGGAGTGGAGATAAGACCATTTTCTGAGTTCTCTACTATGTTTACTACCCCCTTATCTGATATAATATGGATTCTGGGCAGTGGGCTTTGGCCCTACTCTTTGCCCAGACAGATTATCACTTTCTTTGGAAGATTCCTTTCATCTTCCCCTCCCTCACTCTTTTTTCTCTTCTCTGAGTACTCTTCTCTCCTAGAGAGTGGCGGTCTCGTTAATATTTCAGTAATATCCATATCACCTGAAGCAGTAGTTAGCTCTTATTCCCTTGTTTTAGTATCATGACCACTCAAACTTCCCACAAACCATTGCTGATACTCTCGCAAAATGTTAAAGGTCTGAATTCTCCTAAGAAACGGTCTCTAGCGCTGAATGATCTCCATCGCATGGGTGGTGACATAGTTATGCTTCAAGAAACTCATTTTAAACACGCTCAGGAAATGCGCCTTACTAATAGATTTTACTCTCAAGCCTACACCAGCTCCGCAGCTATTAAAAAAGGTGGGGTGGCGATTCTCATCCATAAGACAATCCCTTTTGTCCTCCTAGAGGCTCAAAAAGATCCCCTGGGTAGATACCTCTTTGTCAAGGGTCGTATCCACTCGCAAACCTATACTCTGGCCTCCCTGTATGCCCCCAACGTAGACCAGATTGTATTTCTCACTAAGACGTTAGACAAGCTTGACTTATTTATGGAAGGGACATTGCTATTGGGGGGGGACCTCAACCTCCCCTCCTTTCCTCCCGTGGATTGCTCAACAGGCTCCTCCTCTCATTCTTCATCTACTTTATCTGAATTCCGATCTCTTTTACGTTCTCACAGGCTAGTTGATATTTGGAGGCTTATGCATCCAGACTCCAGGGACTACACTTTTTACTCCAACCCTCACAACCTATACTCTAGGATCGATTATATCTTAATCTCCCACACCTCGATTCCGCTTGTTAATGCAGCAAATATAGGTCATATTACTTGGTCGGACCATGCGCCTGTCTCAATTTCGTTCACCACCGCTCAACCTTATCACTCCTCTTCTCCTTGGAGACTTAATGAGTTCCTCCTTACTGATACTAATATTGCTAACAGTGTTAAACATTGCATTGAATTGTATATAAAAGACAATATCACTGAAGACGTTTCCCCGGTCACGATTTGGGAAGCACACAAATGTGTTATTAGGGGCGAACTTATTAAACTAGGATCTCGCCAGAAAAAAGAACGTCTACAGAAGATGGAATCTTTACTTAGTGATATAGCTAAACTTGAAAATGAGCATAAAATCTCTTCAGATCAGTCCACCTTAACAACTCTGACTCAACGTCGTAGGGAACTAACAACACTTCTCCAATTCAAAGTTGAGAGAGCATTTTTTCGGACCCGGCATCGATTTTTTGAATCAGGGAATAAAACTGGCTCCCTATTAGCTAAACAACTTAGGTCTCTACACCAACATTCTTATATCTCCCACGTAAAGAATTCTTCGGGCGCTTTACTATACTCATCAGCGGACATAGCAGATTCTTTTCGTCAATATTATGAAGGCCTTTATAATCTTAGTTCTGATCTCTCTACCCCCCCACCTGATCAGGCAGTAGTGGACCATTATCTCAGAACTGCCAACCTTCCACAACTCAACCACACTATGGCCCAGTCCTTGGAGAGTCCCATTACGGCGGACGAAATTTCTAAAGCAATCAAATCCCTTCCGACTGGTAAAAGTCCTGGACCAGACGGTTTCTCCCAGGCCTACTATGCTACTTACTGTGACATACTCAACCCTCTACTTGTAAATTGCTTTCGAGCCCTACCGTCCCATATTGATAAACACCCTGCGATGACGGAGGCTTACATTACAGTCATACCTAAACCAGGTAAAGACCATTCCTCTTGCTCTAATTATAGACCCATTTCCTTGCTTAACGTGGATATCAAGCAGGTCAAGCAGATCAAGCAGGCTTCACCTCCAAAAGGGAAACAAGGGATAATACCAGGAAAATACTGTCCCTCTTGCACCATGTTAAGACCTGTAGGCTCCCTACCGTATTCTTGACCGTTGATGCTGAAAAAGCATTTGACAGAATAGACTGGTCTTTCCTCTTTGCGACTTTACGAGCATTTGGATTCGGTCCTAAGTTCCTTACGTTCGTGCGAGCTCTTTACTCCAACCCTAATGCTAAAGTCAAAATTAATGGTCACCTCTCCTCTCCTTTTCTCATTAAGAATGGTACGAGACAAGGCTGTCCTCTCTCCCCTCTTCTTTTTGTATTGATTATGGAATCTCTGGCACAAAAAATTAGACTTAATTCCTCGATTCATGGCATTGCCGCTTCAGGTTCTTCTTACAAACTTTCAATTTTTGCTGATGATGTCTTACTGACCGCTACGAATCCAGAACAATCCATTCCTGCATTCCTAGAGGAGTTAAATCTATTTTCTACTGTATCCAATTTTAAAATCAACCTTCAGAAGTCGGAGGCTATGTCTCTTAATCTTGATTCTGATTCTAAACAGAGACTCATTTCTGCCTTCCCATTCAAATGGTCTTCCTCGTCCATCGTATATTTGGGCATTCGTTTGACCCCGCTTATCGATTCCCTTTACCGGGCTAACTACTTACCGCTATTACAAAAACTTAAATCGGAACTCTCTAAATGGTCCACCCTTTATCTTTCTTGGCTAGGGAGAATGCAGGCAGTGAAAATGATGGTACTACCCCGCTTTCTTTACTTATTTCAGACGCTCCCTATCTTTCTCCCTTCTTCCTTTTTTACTTCCGCTTCTCGTCTATTATCCTCCTTTATCTGGAAGGCACAGCGTCCGCGGCTCAATCGCCGTCTTCTCATGGCACATAAATCTAGAGGAGGCTTTGGACTGCCGGATTTACGACGCTATTATGAAGCGGTTATTTTGTCATCAATCCCGGATTGGCATCATAATGAATCCCATAAACTTTGGGTTCAGCTGGAACGCTCCTTTTATCCGACTTGCGACCCGTTAGCACAGCTGTTGCTTCCTGCTTCTGAACGACGAACAGCGATGGTCACTCATCCGCTTCTTCTTAACGTCTTTAGCATCTGGTCCAAATTAAATAGAGAAGGCTCGTTAGTACCGCTTCCCTCTCCCTGTTCACGATTGTTCACTAATTCTCACTCTAAATTTTCATTAATGCCCTCCCATTTTCCCGCGTGGTCCAACTCCCCAGACTTGCAGTTGAAAGATTTTAGGAACAACTTTGGAATCCATCCCTTCCCAGATCTCCAAGCTCGTTACTCTTTACCCCATAAGGAAATATGGTCATACTTGCGGATAAAACACTTGCTCCTGCATCCTGACATTTCTGCCTGCTTCCACCGACCCTTGACCAAATTCGAATCGACTTTCCTTTCCCAACCCAACCCGCCTAAACACACCATTGGCAAATTGTATACTATTTTGTCACTCGCTATGCCTCTCACGAAACCCTCTTATGCTCTGGCTTGGGAAAAAGATCTGCATCTTTCTCTGTCACCTGAAGAATGGTCAGGCATATTTCTGTTGATGCACTCCTCCTCTATCGCTTCAAACCTGGTGGAAATGAATTTAAAACTTCTCACCCGATGGTATTACACCCCAGCTAAGCTTCACACAATCTTTCCATCGACCTCAGCTGCTTGCTGGAGATGTAAATGTGACAGGGGTACACTTTTACACATATGGTGGACCTGTCCTTTACTCAGATCTTATTGGTCCAAGTGTCTGGCACATATGAAACGTGTTTTAGGTCTTGCTCTGGATAATGACCCTTGGCAGATTCTTCTATTCAGGGGTCTACCTGTCTGCTCATCAGTCAAACGGATTCTTCTTTTGACTCTATTGAACGCTGCAAAAGCACTAATACCCATGCGATGGAAATCGCCCTCCCCTCCCTCCTTTGAGGACTGGCTCTCAATGGTGGAAGACCACATGCTTTTCCTTAGAATGACATGGACAAAAAGGCGCAAAGACACCTCTGTGCTCTCTGACTTCATTTTGCAATGGTTTTTGACCCTTCCAGCAATATCTTCAAGCCCTGTCCCATAGAGCTCCTACTGCATCAGTACACCTTTTATTAACTACCTTTACCTCTTGTAGTATCATTATTATAGGGACTCCCTTTTAAGTTTTATTCCTCCTGACACCGCCGCTCCCTCTTTCTTTCTCCCTCCCTCTCTCTTTCTCTTTTTCTTCCTTTACTCTCCTATTCCTCTTTCTCTCTAGGCTCTCCCTTTTTAGTTGCCTTCTCTTCCTTTTCTTTCTCCTCTTGTTTTTCTTTTTCCCTTCTTTTCTGGCCCCTTCTCGACTCCTCCCATCTCCTCCCTTCTTCTATCCATATCCTCTCTTCTCTTTCTACTCCTCTTTGTCTACCTCTACAGTCAAATTGCAAATTAAAAGTGGATTATTATCTTCTAAATTCGTATGGCAACTAGCGGATATGACAATTCTCACTGCCCAGATCTATATATATACACCCCTTTATATTTGGTTATCTCTTGTATCACATTTGGTTTTTGTATTCTGTTCTATTCTGATTGTACCCTTTCTCGACTGTTTCCCTACTGTTTAAGGGCGACTTATTGTTGTTTTATTGCCATGCCTTTCTGTACTTTTGGTATACTATTTACTGGAATAATCCAATAAAAATCTTTCAAACAAAAATGCAGTGTACAGAACTCAAAACTGCTTTTCATGACTATATACTATTTTCAAGCAAGGAATTTTATTGAAATGGATAGGTTTCTCATTTTGTTTTTCACAAGATTACACAAAACAACATTTATAGCACAATAACTCACATAAGCTTAGATCAACAAGTAAAAACATGTCAAATGTTAATATCACATCTCCTGAGTAAAGTGTTCCATTATGCTATGTAGGAACATAAGAAATGACTATATAGAGCTTGCAATCAATAAAGACAGAGCAAGAGATTGTTGTACTTTAGTGCCATTGGGGTGTGCTTGTTTACACATGTTTTTTGAACACTGAAGCTCATTGTTTAACCCCTTGGATACTAGAGACATTTCTAGTGTCTTGCTTTGAATGTTTTGGAGATCCAAACATCACTATACCTTTAAACAATTGGATAATAACGAGATATATAAAATACCGAGAAGCAAGGTTTCTAGCATCCAAGAGATTAAAAACTTTCTCAGCCGCATCTTACTTTAGCTTAACTAAGGGTATTAGATATGACCTTTAACCCTACAGTGAAAGATAAATGTATGGTATTCAAAGTGTTAAACTGCTCTGTATACAAGGAAACCTTGAATGAATTACATGATTGCTCATTGTGTTTAGTGACAGAATACATGGGGTTAATGGCAGTGGTCAGCTGTTTATGCACAATGCACATGTACCCACTTCAATTTGTATATTTCTGGATAAGGAGCACCATGTGTTTGGTATCACAGGATACTCCTATTCTGTCAGTCCTATCTCATATATAAAGGAAATGAGCAATGAATACAAACAGCTAACTCCCACAGACCAGGCAATATAAGATTAGGCTGGGGAAGAATAAGGGGGCTGTTATCAGAACATCAAGGTGTGTTGGATGATCCCATGATCACATCTTATATTTAAGCATTTTTTTCTAAAAGCTTTATTAAGGATGTAAACAAGTGTAAATACAGAATACACAAACAACACATTAAAAGATACAATCAAGGGGCTACCAATTCCATACATTCTTGAAGTTGTACAAAATGTATATAGCATGAAATTTGTTATCGAATGAACAGCTTAGAAATATGTTGATATAATGAGGAGGTAGTTTCAAATCTGGAGTGCTTAGTGGTTATGGTAGTTCAAGAGTCTGCAAAGAGCATAGAAAAATAAATATAAAAAATAATAAGAAAGAAAATGAAAAATATGGTAAAGAGGTCAAGCAGGAAAAGGTGAAGAAGGAGGAAAAAGAGAGATCGATGGGGAATGGGAAAGGAGGGAAGGAGAGTCCGGGGAGTGGAGAGGGGAAGGGAAATGATGACGGATAAACAAATTACCCTTGGGATGGGGTGAGCTTGGAGCGGGAGGAAGAAGTAAATTAGGGAGACACAGAATCTAGGAATTCCTGCCAAGGCCCAAAGATGTCTAGATAATCAGTAACCTGATTGTTAGAGTAATAATGGAGTTGCTTCAAGTCTAATAAATGAGCAACTTCTCACCACCAGTCTGATATCGTTGGGGGTATTTGTTGCAGCCAGAGACGTGGAATACAAAGCAGTGCAGCTGAGAGCAGTAGGAACCAGGTCCGGGAAATTTGAGGTGAGATAGGTATCTCTGAGATTGAGTCAGGCCAGACTGAGAAAAGCATGAGGTGAGGGGAAATAGGGATAGAAAAACCTGAGATAGAGCAAATATGGCCATGTATAGTATACCAGTACCGTGTAATCTGCGGACAAAACCACCAAATATGTGCCAGTGAAGCATCCGGAGAACAACATCTCCAACAAGAGTCAGGAGAATGAGATTTGAATTTGGAAAGGAGCAGAGGGAATCTATACTACCGGATCAGAATTTTTTAGTTAGTCTCGCAAAATCTCGAATATGTAACATAAAGTCAAGATCTTTTAAAGGTTAAAAGCCACTTGTAATCCGTAATAGAGCTACCTAATTCCGCTTCCCAGGAAGCTTTGCTATGAGTAAGAAGGGTCTGAGAATGGGTATCTGATGCCGACGTTATTAAAGCATAGAGCAATGAAATTCCTTTAGGGATGGGTTGTCTTTCAAGATTAGCTTTTCAAAGGGGGTAAGAGTCCTGGGATGGAAAGCCTGTAAGAAAGGGGAGCACAGAAAATGTCTAACCTGCAGATATCTCCATTAGTGTTGAGCGAGCATGCTCGGCCGATGCTCGGATCGGCACGAGCATCGCTCTGCTCGGCACATGGCGGTACTCGTACGAGTACCGCATGTGCTCGCCCGCCATGTTCGTGTCTCCTCCCCGCACGTTTTGCGCCTGCTGCGCAGCCAATAAACGTGCAGGGAGGCTCTGACATCGGTGTAATGCCAGCAGCCATGTTGGCTGCTGGCATTACACTGATTGGCTGGCCAGAACCCGTGGTCAGGTGCTGTATAGCACCTGACCATCGAGTTCGGCTCAGTCTGAGCCAGGGAGAGCTGAGGATAGGAAGGGAAAGGCAGTGTAGGGAGGAAAAAAACAAAAATTGTGAAAAAAAAAGAACCAAAAGTCCTTTTTAGGACTACTGTGTGTGGGGGCAGCAGGTTATTTGGTGTGGGGGGAAAAAAAAAAAAAAAAAAAAAAAAAATATATATATTCTGTGTAGTGTGCAAAGTTGCAGATTAGAGCACATTCTGTTTAGTGTGCACAGTTGCAGATTAGAGCACATTCTGTTTAGTGTGCAAAGTTGCAGATTAGAGCACATTCTGTTTAGTGTGCAAAGTTGCAGATTAGAGCACATTCTGTTTAGTGTGCAAAGTTGCAGATTAGAGCACATTCTGTTAAGTCTTCAAACTAAAATATCAAAGTCACGTATTCCATTCAGTGTGCGTCGCCGCAGTTTAGCAGCACATTCTGAGTACTGTGCAGAGTTGCAGAATAGGAAGAAATACTGTTAAGTCTTCAAACTAAAATATCAAAGTCACATATTCCATTCAGTGTGCTTCGCCGCAGTTTAGCAGCACATTCTGTGTACTGTGCAGAGTTGCAGAATAGGAAGAAATACTGTTAAGTCTTCAAACTAAAATATCAAAGTCACATATTCCATTCAGTGTGCTTCGCCGCAGTTTAGCAGCACATTCTGTGTACTGTGCAGAGTTGCAGAATAGGAAGAAATACTGTTAAGTCTTCAAACTAAAATATCAAAGTCACATATTCCATTCAGTGTGCTTCGCCGCAGTGTAGCAGCACATTCTGTGTACTGTGCAGAGTTGCAGAATAGGAAGAAATACTGTTAAGTCTTCAAACTAAAATATCAAAGTCACATATTCCATTCAGTGTGCTTCGCCGCAGTGTAGCAGCACATTCTGTGTACTGTGCACAGTTGCAGAATAGGAAGAAATACTGTTAAGTCTTCAAACTAAAATTTAAAAGTCACATATTCCATTCAGTGTGCTTCGCCGCAGTGTAGCAGCACATTCTGTGTACTGTGCAGAGTTGCAGAATAGGAAGAAATACTGTTAAGTTTTCAAACTCAAATATTAAAGTCACATATTCCATTCAGTGTGCTTCGCCGCAGTTTAGCAGCACATTCTGTGTACTGTGCAGAGTTGCAGAATAGGAAGAAATACTGTTAAGTCTTCAAACTAAAATGTAAAAGTCACATATTCCATTCAGTGTGTTTCAACGCCGTTTAACAGCCTATTCTGTGTACTCTGTACAGTTCCAGAATTATAAGAAATACTGTTAAGTTTTCAAACTCAAATATTAAAGTCACATATTCCATTCAGTGTGTTTCAACGCCGTTTAACAGCCTATTCTGTGTACTCTGCACAGTTGCAGAATAGGAAGAAATACTGTTAAGTCTTCAAACTAAAATTTAAAAGTCACATATTCCATTCAGTGTGTTTCAACGCCGTTTAACAGCCTATTCTGTGTACTCTGTACAGTTCCAGAATTATAAGAAATACTGTTAAGTTTTCAAACTCAAATATTAAAGTCACTTATTCCATTCAGTGTGTTTCAACGCCGTTTAACAGCCTATTCTGTGTACTCTGCACAGTTGCAGAATAGGAAGAAATACTGTTAAGTCTTCAAACTAAAATTTAAAAGTCACATATTCCATTCAGTGTGTTTCAACGCCGTTTAACAGCCTATTCTGTGTACTCTGTACAGTTCCAGAATTATAAGAAATACTGTTAAGTTTTCAAACTCAAATATTAAAGTCACTTATTCCATTCAGTGTGTTTCAACGCCGTTTAACAGCCTATTCTGTGTACTCTGCACAGTTGCAGAATAGGAAGAAATACTGTTAAGTTTTCAAACTCAAATATTAAAGTCACATATTCCATTCAGTGTGTTTCAACGCCGTTTAACAGCCTATTCTGTGTACTCTGCACAGTTGCAGAATAGGAAGAAATACTGTTAAGTTTTCAAACTCAAATATTAAAGTCACATATTCCATTCAGTGTGTTTCAACGCCGTTTAACAGCCTATTCTGTGTACTCTGCACAGTTGCAGAATAGGAAGAAATACTGTTAAGTTTTCAAACTCAAATATTAAAGTCACATATTCCATTCAGTGTGTTTCAACGCCGTTTAACAGCCTATTCTGTGTACTCTGCACAGTTGCAGAATAGGAAGAAATACTGTTAAGTTTTCAAACTCATATATATTAAAGTCACATATATCGTGTAAGATGAAGAAGGCGGGTAAAAAGGGACGGGGAAGTGGACGTGATCCTGAAAGTTCAGGGCGCGGGTCAGGACGCGGAGAAACTGTGCCTGGTGCCAGAGCACAAGAAAGAAAGACATCCACCATACCTAGCTTCATGTCTGATTTCACAGGGCGTCGCAGGACATCACTCTCGAGGTCCGACCAGTGCGAACAGGTGGTCGGTTGGATGACAGCTGATACTGCTTCCAGTCGGTTAAGCACCACCCTGTCTTCCACCAAGTCCACTCTCAGTAGCCAAGAGTCTGGTCAACATAATCCTCACTCTGATCATCCTTCCTCCCACCATACACGGTCTGGTCAAAGAAGTGATCCCACACTGGGATATAGTGATGAGCTCGTCTCATCACCAATCCTTCATTTGACCCTCTCTCCAAGCACGCTTGCAGAGGAACATGACATCTTGTGCCCTGATTCACAACCTCTAGAGGCTACCCAATCACAAGAAGATGACAGATGTGAACGGCATTTAAGGTCAAAGGAAGTAGTGGATGATGATGATGATGATGATGAGACACAGTTGCCATTAAATCAACCACTATTTCCGTCTCAAGACCTTGTTGAGGAGAATGTTATACAGTTGTCAATGACTGAGTATGTGGTGGGATCAAGACATGGGGAGGATGATCAGAGTGAGGAAGTGGAGGAGGACTTGGTGGACGATGAGGTGACTGACCCCACCTGGGAAGGTGTAGAGCCGAGCGATGACAGCAGTCCTGAGGGTGAGCCATCTGCAGCACCGCAACAGGCTGGAAGAGGCAGTGGTGTGGCAACAGAAAGAAGGCGGACCGCACCAAACCGGCCCGCAAATGTTCCACGGAGCACCCCCTTGCGTAAATCTACCTTGCCAAGGGGTAGGTGTTCCGCGGTATGGCGTTTTTTTAAGGAAAGTGCGGACGACAAAAGATTTGTAGTTTGCAACCTGTGCCACACCAGAATGAGCCGAGGCATGAACACTAGAAACCTCACCACCACCAGCATGATCCGACACATGGCATCCAAGCACCGTAGTAAGTGGGAGGAACGCCTGGATCGCCCATCTGTGTCTGCAGGCCACACCACTGCCTCCTCTTCCCCTGTTTTCGGTGCCGGCCAATCGCCTGTCGAAGGCGCAGGCCCGCATACCTCCCGCCCTGCACCTGTACCATCTGAAGCACCATCAGCGACCACATCCACTTCCCTGTCCCAGCACAGCGTCCAAATGTCGTTACCCCAGGCATTTGAGCGCAAGAGAAAGTACCCAGCCACCCACCCACAGGCCATAGCACTAACCTCACACCTTTCCAAATTACTGGCCATCGAAATGCTGCCATTTAGGCTTGTGGACACTGAGTCCTTCCGCAGCCTGATGGCAGCAGCTGTCCCTCGGTACGCGGTCCCCAGCCGCCACTACTTTTCCCGGTGTGCCATCCCCGCATTACACCACCATGTGTCCCGTAACATCACCCGTGCCCTGACCAACGCAGTTACTGGGAAGGTCCACTTAACGACTGACACATGGACAAGTGCTTGTGGCCAGGGACGCTACATTTCCCTGACGGCACACTGGGTGAATGTCGTGGAGGCTGGGAGCGACTCGGACCCTGGGATGGCACGGGTGCTACCCACGCCGAGGATTGCGGGCCCTACCTCCATCAGGGTTTCCACCAGCACCTATGTTATTGGCTCCTCCTCCTCCGTTTCCACCTCCGAATTCTCTACACACACCGCCACTCCCCCATCAGCCAGTAGCTGGAAGCAGTGTAGCACTGCAGTGGGGAAGCGTCAACAGGCCGTGCTGAAGCTGATCTGCCTTGGGGACAAACAGCACACGGCCTCAGAGCTGTTGCAGGGGATTAGTCACCAGACCGAGCAGTGGCTCTCGCCACTCAACCTGCAACCAGGCATGGTTGTGTGTGATAATGGGCGTAACTTGGTGGCGGCTTTGGAGCTCGGCAAGCTCACACACGTACCATGCCTAGCGCATGTATTTAATTTAGTGGTGCAGCGATTTCTAAAAACCTACCCCAATGTGCATGATCTCTTGACCAAGGTGCGCCGCGTGTGTGCACATTTCCGTAAGTCATCTACAGCTTCGGCCGGCCTGTTGAAGCTGCAGCAGCGCTTACAATTGCCAGCTCACCGGCTGCTGTGTGACGTGAGCACGCGCTGGAACTCCACCTTCCACATGTTGGCCCGGCTTTGTGAGCAGCAGAGGGCAGTAGTGGAGTACCAGCTGTTACACGGTCGTCGCCTCTCCATTCAACTTCCTGTAATCAGAAGTGAGGAGTGGGAATGGATGTCAGACCTCTGCGAGGTTTTACGCAATTTTGAGGAATCGACACAGATGGTGAGCGGCGATAACGCTATTATCAGTGTAACCATCCCACTTCTGTGTCTACTGAAACGCTCGCTGCTCACAATTAAAACCGACGCTTTGCATGTGGAAGAGGTGGAAATGGGGGAGGAAGAGCTTACACAAGGTGATAGCCAGAGCACGCTCACTTCGTCTTCTCAGCGACAATTGGAGGAGGCGGAGGAGGAGGAGGAGGAGGAGGAGGAGGAGGAAGACACGGTTGCCTCCGCTACAGAGGGTAGCCATGGAACTTTAGTTCCATCTCTTCAGCGTGGGTGGGCAGAAGAGGAGGAAGAGGATGAGGATATTGAGAGTCAGCCTCCTGGTGAGGACAGCGAAATCTTGACTGTTGGTACTCTGGCACACATGGCTGACTTTATGTTAGGCTGCCTTTCCCGTGACCCACGCGTTGTACGCATTTTAGACAACACGGATTACTGGGTGTTCACCCTTCTGGACCCCCGCTACAAAGAGAATTTCTCATCTCTCATTCCTCCGGTGGAGAGGACAAGCAAAATGGTGCAATACCAGAAGGTTCTTGTTGAAAAATTGCTCCAAAATTTTCCATCTGACAACGCTGGCGGCAGAGTACGTGCTACCTTGGCCAACAGAGAAGGGGAGAAAAGGGGAGCACACAGCAGTTCCGAGAAAGGCAGGGCAACACTCTCCAAGGCGTGGGACACCTTCATGACACCCCGCCAGCACCCTCACCCTGATGCGCAGCCTAGTGTCACAAGGAGGGAAAAGTTTTGGAAGATGGTGAAGGAGTACGTAGCAGACCGTGTCAGCGTCCTCAATGATCCCTCTGTGCCTTACAACTACTGGGTGTCCAAGCTGGACACGTGGTATGAACTGGCACTCTACGCCTTGGAGGTGCTGGCCTGCCCTGCCGCCAGCGTTCTGTCTGAGCGGGTATTTAGTGCTGCTGGTGGCATCATAACAGATAAGCGTATCCGCCTTTCCACCGACAATGCTGATAGGTTGACACTTATAAAAATGAACAAGGCCTGGATTTCCCCTGACTTCTCCACTCCACTGGAGGAAAGCCCCGGGGGAACATAAACTCACTTTATATATGTTATTTACAATGATGGGAATACTCTGTATTCCCATTCACCCCTTCCACCCCAAAAACGGGTATATGGTTGACTCTTAATCTTCTCATCCTCCTCCTCCTCTTCCATATGCCCTGGGATATAATTTTTATATAGGGCCAGCTCACCAGCGGGCCCTGTGATATAATTTTTATATAGGGCCAGCTCACCAGCGGGCCCTGTTTGACAATTTTTATATAGGTCAGCTCACCAGCGGGCCTTCTCATATAATGTTTTATAGCGTCAGCTCACTAGCGGGCCTTCGCATATAATGTTTAGGATGGTCAGCTCTGCAGCAGACCCTCACCCATAATGTTTTAGATGGTCAGCTCAGCGCACGTTTCCATCTTAATCATGGCCTCAGTTCTGAAAATCAAGGAAATTTTTGGGATAATTTGCCTCTGCGCACGTTTCCCTCTTAATCATGGCCTCAGTTCTGAAAATCAAGGAAATTTTTGGGAGAATTTGCAGATGATATACAAGTAAATATACAGCAAATATTGTTTGGTAACAATTTTTCGCCTAAAGTCGTTTTTATTTTCCTTTTTGTGTGTTTTATGGTCAGTCTGTAAAAATGGCGTACTACGGGCGAAAGATCGTTCCCAGCAGCGATGTTGGAGTCCAAGGTGCATCCAGACATCCTCCCTATGCTGTCCCTGAACCATTTCTGTAGTGTTTCCATCTTTTTCTGCCCTTTTCCTATGGACCAGGCACCCTCCCCTCATCAGAGCAGGGGGTGCCTGGTGTAATGCTCGAGTCCTCCCATTGACTTCAATGGGGCTCGGATGCTCGGCCGAGCACTCGAGCCTCAGGGGGTGCTCGGTCAGAGCACCCGAACATCCGAGCATTGAGGTGCTCGCTCATCACTAATCTCCATCGTTCGTCACGTGGCAAAAGAAAGTGAGAACAGTGATACTGAAAGGGAGGAAATCCTTGGTCCGAAATTAAATGATCAAGATCAGTCAGTCCCACTTTAATCCATGAAGCATATTGTAACTTGCCCTGCCCCGGGGGGAAGTCAGGGTATCCCTGTAAAGAAATAAGAGGTGAAGGAGATGGGGCTAGAGAATATGACCTAGCACAAATTCACCAAGTATGACAAAGGTGGGACAGGATTGGCTGGGACCGAACTATAGATGGGTGATTTGAAGACTGAGTCCACAAAAGTTGGCGTAAAGTTATGTTTGGAGTAAGTGACTGCAATAATCGTGTCCAGTCTTTATCTGGGAGGGTGATCTGACCAGATCAAGAAGAGTTAGCAAAGAGGTAGCCTGATGGTAGTTGCCGAAGTCTGGCAAGCCTAAGCTGCCAAGAAGTGGAGGACAAGTTAGAATTTTGTGGTGTACACAAGAACATATGAATCTATATACAAATATCCTGATTAATGGAGTGGGTCAGTATATTTATGTTGTGGGTAACTAATCAGATACACAAGGGGTCAGGTAAATACCCAATAATTTAAGTGAAGCTGACACCCAGGGAAAGGGGTAGGACGCTTGAAGATAGGCTTGCAGAGCGGCAGGGATTGATAGAGAGAGGATTTCAGATTTATCATAGTTTATTTTCATACCAGATAGAGTGCTGTATTGAAATAGCAAATCTGATAGAGCAGCAAGAGAGTTAGCTTAATAGAAGCTTAATAGAAGAAGGACCCAGTTTGATACCGTGAATGTTAGGATGTTTTCTGATCGATGCAAGGAGAGGCTCAAGGGTAAGTACAAAGAGAAGAGGGGAAAGTGGGTACCCTTGACGGGTGCCATTGGAGATGGAGGAAGAAGATGAGAGAAGGTCGTTGACCGAGTCTCTCGCTGTGGGTGAAGTGTACAAGGACAAAATGGCCGCAAGAAGACTCGGGCCAATTCCCACCCAGCGCAATACAGCTTCTGTGAAATCCCAATTCACTCAGTCAAAGGTCTTCTCTGTGTCTAGAGAAAGCAGGAGAGCAGGTTCACTAGAGAGTTGGGACAAGTAGATCAGGGAAATTGCCTTTATAATGTTGTCCCTGGCTTCACGACCTGGGACAAAGCCTGATTGGTCAATTCCAATAAGGGACGGGAGAAATTGTTGGAGTCAGGAAGCGATGATTTTTGCAAAAAGTTTAACATCAATGATCAATAATGAAATTGGCCGATAACTGCTACATAGGGAGTGGTCTTTACCAGGATTTTGGATGACATTGATAGTGACCGACAGAGAAGAAGGTTGTCAAAGAATACCTTCTAAAATGGAGTTGAAGGTACTCTCTAAGTGAGGTAATAAAGTGCTGAGAAAACATTTGTAGTAACGGGCGGTTAGACCATCAGGACTGGGGCTTTTCCCAATTGGTGTGGATTTGAGAGCCTGGGAAATCTCCGAAGGTGTGATGAGAATATCTAAAGATGTAATAGCAGCATCAGATAGATGTGGTAAATCAGCTCTGGCTAAAAAGTCACCAATCGATGTAGCAGCTGTAGGCTTCAGAGGGTCTAAGGAATGAATATTATACAGTGAGCCATAATAGTCATGAAAAGCAGATGAGATTTGTTCATAGAGGTGAACAGTGTTGTTTTGGCCTAGGTTAATCCCCTGAACATGCGATGATGCTCTGCTCTTACGTACTAGGGTAGCAAGAGTCTTCCCACATTTATCCCCAATGAGATATCTCTGGTATCTGTGCCACATATACGATTTCAGGGTCTGTGAGCGTAGGTGAGCTACAAGGTCAGAGCGTAGAGAGAGCAGCTTATTAAGAATAAAGGATGAAAGGGATCTTTTATGTAGGGATTCTAAATGTCGAATAGAAGAATTAAGTGTTTCTATTACTTTCTGACGTTGCTTCCCCAAGCCAACTATGACCTGCAATAAAAGAGCCCCTAATGTAACACTTACGAGCTTCCCATATCGACTTCTGAGAAATTTCTGGCGCTACATTGGTGTCAAAGAACAAATCGAGATCGGCACTGATCCGTAAGACAAAATGAGCATCTGAAAGGCGAGTGTCATCTAGTATCCAATGTGAGGTAAAGGAAGAACCAGAGAAATAGAAAGAGTCAGAGAAATCGGATCAAGGTAATATTTCCAGCTTCTACGTGACGGACTTCTGACAGGAGGACCTGGCTAATAAAAATACAATCTAACCGAGAGTAGGTAGAGTGGGGGTGGGAGAAAAAGGTATAGTCACGAGAGGTGGGGTATAAAGCACACCAAGCATCTATCGCCAAAGGAGGTGCGCTATCTTAGGGCCCATCAAAGAATGTGAGGGAGTATTAGATTTCAAAAGATCCAGTGATGGTGTTAGGCCAATGTTGAAGTTCCCCCCGATTACAAGGAATCCTTCTGCAAAGACCCCTAGATGGGACAGGACAGTTTTAAAGAATCTTAATTGGGAGACATTGGGGGCATAGAAATTAGCTAGTGTATAGGTCTTATTAGAAATTTGGCCTTTCAGAAACAGATAACGCCCATCAGGGTCAGAAAACGTATCCATGTGGCATCATGGCACATTACGACCAATGAGAGTTGCCACTCCTCTTTTTCTTTTTTTTCATTGGAAGCTGCAAACCAGACTTGAGGAAATTGCTTAGTTGTCAATTTAGGGTGGTTGAAGTGAACACAATGTGTTTCTTGCAAAAAGATGATATCAGACTGGAGACGAATCAGCTCTCTATCATGGAGCGTTTTGAGGGCTGTTAAAACATTTTACATTGTAGGAGGTAATCTTCACATCAGATAATGGCATAGTTATGAAAGTGGGCTTGAGCTGACTCACTAGCAGTATGTGAAAGGGAGGTAATGGTAGTCAGTTCTAAGGGGAGGACAGAACAGAAAAAAGAAACAATTAGGCAAAGAGAGACACTCTCTGAGCAAAGGCGGGTGAGGGGACTAAAGGCTTGGGTAGGTGATGTTTCAAGGCCAATTAAAGGACCTAGGAGAGGATAGGACAAAGGGATGGGGGGGGTGAAAAAAGATTAAAAAGGGAAAGTGAAGAATAAAGAGAGTAAAAGGAGAAGAGAGCGATTAGTTAAGTATTTTTTTTTTTTTAATGGAGAGCCTCATGATTGCTCCTAAATTAGTAGGAGCAACCAACTGACTCTTTCCTTTACATAACTGGCCCTGAAATGTTAGAGAAGGTCTCAAACTCCGATATGCAAAAAAAAGTGCAGGTAGGAACCAAAATTGCAGACCCCATAACTTAAGAGGATTGACCTTGCAAGCCCACTTCACCAACTCCATTAATTTTTTCTAGCTTGGCACTCTAAGGGTTATCCTATATAATAATTCGCTAACAATGTTTTTCAGAAGCCGTCATGCACAGCAGAGACTGCGTGCGTTCAGGCAGTCTCTACTGTGCATAAAACGACCGCTTAACCCTTTGAGTGCCAATGCGTTGCGTACCCATCTGGCACTCAAAGGGTTAACATTACCCGGACCTTGGCCCGTGTACACGGGCTTTTACACTAGTTCTTGTAATATTAGAATTAAGTTAGAATTAAGGTGAGTATTTTCATCCATATCCGTGAGTGCACATGTTTTCATTTCTGATTAGATAAAATAAAACATAAAGACCTTAGCCATTTGCTACGAGAGTGGGATGTGCAACACATTGTATCATTTGTTTTCATTGAGACTTCATAAAAAATATTAAACACATTAGGTTCAGTAACAAATAATAATCATACTGTGACAAACTGTTTTCATCAGGAAAATAGTGCTGTATATTAAAATCTTACATTTTCTATCAACTGTGTGACTGACATATTTGTAAGACTCAGAAAAACAGATGGCAAGCTTCACAAATTCATACCTGCTATGTTAAAATAAATCTTGAACCAGATGGAATGGCAGATTCCTTTGCCAAAATTACACGTTAAACATATGGACTTCGTGTGTTATGATGTGACAGAAGCACTATATTAAATCAAAGGGTCTCATGCACAAATAAAAAGAGGTGTAATTCAGGAGCAAACCAACTGAATGTAGAGGAGAAAAAATGTGTTTCATACAGTAGTCAATTATTTCTGAATATATTTTTCATTGAGACTGTTATGGTCAGTAGCTGAACACTAATACTTTGCAAGCTGGCCCTTATACATAGGTATGCAGAACAATGGGTGGGACCGTGAACTAAATGCAGACTTAAAAACATTTGACTTTTGACCTTTGGGTGGGAACTCCTGCAAAAAGTGCATTTTATCAGCTTTTTTCTGGTTTTTGATTTGCTTTGAAATCAATGAGATTGAAGCAATTTCCCAATGTGAAGTTCCTCCATGTATTCTTTAATGCTAATTTTCCAATGTAAAAGTGGGTGTCAGTTTACTGCACATTGTAAGTCTGTTCTTGAGAGAAAAAACTGCAACAATGCTGATACTAGCTAATGTTGAGGCAAACTGGCAACAAGAGGGAGCTGGAGTTTCATGATTTAAAGAGCATTGATGTATATTTTGTTATCTGGATAGGTGGGATGCAGTGAGTGTGAGTGTGAAGGAAGAAAGGAGAGTTAAAACACATGAAAATATTTCATTATATAATTATCTTTGTTGTTTATTATAATTTAGTGCCATCGCAGTGTGTAATGTTTATTAATATAAATTTAAAATGACTCTATTCAGGGTAATAGTGTATTATGTGTCAGGGTACACAGACAACATACAAAGTATTATTCAGTATTTATGCATACACATTGAATCTGAAACAATATAAAATACTTTACTTTGGAGGACAGACTTCGAGATTCACTTACACTTTATTTTTATATCATATTTATTTGTCCTAATGTCCTTTTTAAAATTTCAGTACCAAAATTAATAGTGTTATGCATTTTTATTCAAACAGCAATACAGTCAAGTGATATACATAACAGGTATGCCATTCCAAAATTATTAAACAGTCCTACAGCAGCATGGTGGAGGGTGGATATGTAAATATATTATTTTCTAACCGAGCTTTCTCAGCAAAAAGTAATTTTCTTTATATCAAATATAACTTTAGAAATGCTTTAATAAAAGGTATGAGGGAAACCATTCAAGAATGAATAACAGTGGCTTACATATTGGTTAGTCTTTGCAAAGATAAATTTAAATACATGTAAAAACTGTGTACTGTAAGGTAAGACATAAAAATGTTAGCAGACAGAGGCATACTACAAAGTAATCACTGAAAAAAAAGCACTTTGACCAGGCCTATGGTATAGGTAAGCCTATAACATTATTTGTTCGTGGTGTTAGTGTTCTGGTAGACTAACAACTGACAATAAGTGAGCATTTGTGGTGATGGGTTACTGACTCATTAACGATAAATTCATAAAAATAATTGACCCTCCATGCAATGATCCATATGTATTCAAAAGGGTGGACAGTCTATAGATGTGCCCTTATAGAGAATCACAGAACTAAATATTCACTGAAAACGAACAAATCACTGTATTTGATTGTTCTTTGGCTAGTCGCCTCACCATCCAGGAATATCACTATTTAGCTCCCTAGTGCCAATACAAGACAGAAATAACAATTTGCATATTGAGCTGACTCCACCTACAAGGGCAACTCATCTCAAAAATACAGGTCAACACCCCTCTGCACAAGAATACCAGCAAAGCAGAGGCATATGTTTTTGTCTTATTGGGCCTTGCCAGAGAGGTATAGCTGGCCTGAATAGGCACTGAGCACAATGCACAAACATCTTGTATGTATGGTATACCCCCTTAGCCTTTTTGTACTTCAAAAAAAAGCACAAAGGTGAATATTGATAGAGAAACAAACATAAGAAAGGCATTTGTGTGTTCTTCAACTATTTACCACTCAGGAATATCATTATTTATCTATCTAATGTCATTGCAAAAGAGATACTGTGCACTGAGTATGGATGGACCAAAAGTTCTGTTTTGTGTTTGTGGAAATTTTCATGGAAATAAACACATATTTAAATATCCATGCAAATGTACGCCTTTATGCTAGCACAAAAAATGTTCTGGAGATCTTGCCAATTTCTACCCACTTTTTGCCTTCAATTAAAGTAATAATTCCTGCTGCAGTACTACTGCTGATGAATGCTGAGGTAGAGAAATCCACACAGTTGAAAGTATATGTTGTTAATAGGTTACTGTCACCTGGGTGGAAATTGGTGGTAATTCAACTCAGGAGTTTTGGCACACAAGCAGCCTCCATAGACCCTTATTGTTTAGCTTAGAAGTCTTTTAGTTTAGTCTTTCTCATGGGACCAATGAGGCAGTATCAGCAGTCTCTTTTCTGATTCCATTCTTCTCTGCTGCTGGTCTGTCTGGGTTCACAATGTAGCCCAGTTTCTTTTGTAGATCAGCTTCCAGGAGACCAAATCTGATGACAGTTGTCTTTTAAGGTCTTTTTTTACTTTACAATTGGTGCTTGAGAAACTACTTGATTACTTTTACTAGTTGTGGATGTTCAATAGATTTGCTGTTTTGGTTATTAATCAGTAATCAAGCTGCCAATAAATCATTCATTATATTGAATATTTTTCTTTGGTGAAATAGATGGTAGTGATTTTTATGCTGATCGAGGCATAGGGTTATCCTGAACATTAAAATAAAATCCTGTGATATAGGTTTGTAAATCTGCTTTCCTTTTTATTTTGTCTTTTTTGTTTTGTGCTTTTATTCTTCAACAAAGTACATTAAGAAACTTATTATTACAAAATCAATAATAGGTGAAATATATTGATTTAAAGACATAAAGCACAATCTTATCATTCTAATGCTTTGAAAATATGAAGGGAATGCACAACTCATTTTGGCAACTTTCAATAAAAAAACATAAAATCGTGATTTAGAAGTTGACAATTATAATTTGAAGATTTTCCTAACTAACATGAAGGAAAGTATTTATTTTATTAAAGAATCAGAGGCGAGAATTATACATTCCTTTTCTTTACTAACATCCTCAAAAGCAAAGAAAAAAACTTGTTTACAAAACATAAAGCAATACATAAACTTGATAGGCTGTGCACATCGTCTTGTCCATTCACTGTTCTTCCTCTCCTTTAAACTGTTTTACAACCATTGTAACTGCCTCTTTCTTTGAACTGCAACCAAAGAAACTCAGTAACTACAAAATAAATTAAAGTCTATACCATTCAACATTTGTCGAAAAGAATCCATCTTTGATGGTTGCTTCTTGTTGCTTGTCAATAACTGAAGACATCAAACTGTGAAGAGACAGAAAAAACAAATATATGATATGGGGTAAAATATAATATGTGCCTCCGTGTTTTTAATAAAATAATTACTTTTTTTCATATAAATATATGTTAGAAAAACATTTGAATTTTAATACAAGCCTGGAAGCTCATTATACAAGCTTAAAAGGATAGTAATACTTGAAAATAAGTTTATTTTATATTGTAGCCCTTAAAAAATCATGAAAAATAATATAAGTCTTATCTCCCAAACCTTTATGGTTTGGGAGATATTCAGAAGTAAAGTTTCCCCTGGAGTGACGTCATTGCTCCACCCTTCAGATTTGGAATCCGGTCCCGGGACGGCTGTGCCTCTCCAGAAGTGCTGAGATCACCATCTTTAAAAAGAATTTCTTAATTGGAATGGTCTACAAAGTGTGCTTTCAAGCCAGGCACACTTTGTAGATAGTTCCAGTTAAGTAGTTCTTTTGAAAGATCATGATCTCGGCACTGCTAAAGAACTGCTGGTTGCTATATGGACCGAATTCCAAATCTGTCCACTAGATGGCAGACTTGGCTGAAACAGCAAGGAAAAGTGAACTATACTATATTTTAAATATGAATATCTCCCAAACCATAAAGGTTTGGGAGATAAGACTTATATCATTTTTCATGTTTTTTTTAAAGGCTACAATATAAAATAAACTTATTTTCAAGTATTACTATCCCTTTAAAGCTGATTAACAACATTCAAAGATACATGAATGACTGCATAACCCATTGGACCCAAAAAGAAAAAGCTGAGAGGGTGTATCATGATGGATATTAAAGTCCTAGCTTCATAACTTTGTAAACATTTTACTATACATAATTGGGAATATAAGGAAAAGATGTGTAGAAAACAGTCCTATGCGCTGATTTAGTTCTGATAAAGAAGACCTGTTGTGTAGATCCAAAGCTCTAACATCTGATACCCTTTTGAAGGTGATAAAACACAGAAGCATAGTTCATTTTGACACTAATTGTTTCAACAAGAAATCCTGTTTAGTAGGCCAGGGATCAACAAATTCCAAAATGTCATTGACATTCTATAACAAATTATATCTAGGTTTTGGTCGCCTAATTAATCAAATGCCTTTCATGAGTATTATAAAAACAGGGTGTCTACCTATTAGAATGCCTTTGGTAAGTGTGTGTCCTGCTGAAACATCTGAAAGGTAAATGTTAATAATTCCGTAAGCCCTTCCTTGATTATAAAGGAGAGGTTTCCAAGTTCTATTCCAGGCACCAGTTAGTCCATACATTCCAGGCTGACTTGTAAATAGATTAGATACCTCGTGCCCATGACTGGTAAAAGAGACTGAGCTGATTGCAAAATTGAGTTGCTAAATGAGGGAGCTCTGTAGGTTGTTTTTATATTAACAGATTGTGATATTTCCCCAATGGGTGTGTAAGAAGTTCCAGGAAAGATGGAATCAAACTCTGATTATATATGCCCATCTACAGAAAAGGAGAGGGCCATGGTTGTGCTGGCCAAAATAGTGTTCCAATGACTATAGTCTCTGGGAATCATTGCAAAAAGGGGGAAAGCATAACTTCTGCCCTTCCACCCATAGTTTAGGAATGCATCTTCCGCTAAAGCTTCTGGGCACAGTCTCCAACTAAAACAAATTGGGAATTCAAACTAGGTGCAAAAAGGTCTATTTCTAACATACCCCTAATCTACACAAATATTTCTTTGTGTAGCATTCAGTCGCTGTGATCCACCAGATATCAGGAGTTTGAATGTGCTTAGTATTGGAGAGAACAGGTAAATATTCTGCCTGAACTGTAAATAAGGCTGTCTAGACAGAAATGCCAAAAAATCACTTGCCAATTCTCCCATCATTTTCAACTTTGTGCCTCCTAGTCAACTGATGTATCTGATAGCTGAAATATTGTCTATCTTTAATAAGATGTGCCACTTTGATTTGTTCTTTCATTGCAAATTAACTTGTTGATAGTTCTAGACTGTTGATATAGAGATATGATTCTATTTGGCATCATCTGCCCTGTGTAGTTTGACCACTGAGTCTCACTCCCCAACCCGTGAAACTGGCACTGGATTCTATAACTATTTAGGGGGACATCCTGAAAATTACTTTTCTATTCCAAGCCTCTGTGTGAATTAACTATTATAATGGTTCCTCTCTCAGATTAAATGATAATAGAACTATATTTGTATATCTGATACCCCTGTGTAAATACTGAGCTTTGAGTCTTTGGTGTTATGGGGTTGGCCTTCCTGCACCTGGACAGTTCCTGTTGGCTATCCAAGCCTTAAATCTCACCTATGTGTGATGTTCTATTTTAATGAGAAGAGCACTTGATCTCACTCCTGCCCTAGCTCTGTTGTTAACCCATTTTTAGATTCCAATTTTCTACCTAGTTTCTTTGGCTTCCTGACCTTAGCCTGAACTTGACCTACCCTTGTTCTGTGATTTGGCGCTGCACTATGTGATTCTCTGGTTCTGACTATCTGCTTGTGTTGACCCGCTATCCACCTTTGCCTAAGTACCTTTCATCCAGTTTCCTCACCCAGACCCTTGGTTGTTCTGACTAGACTGTACCGCCTGTGGTGGCTTTAAGTTTATCCTGATCTTCAACTCCTCAACTTGCCTCTCCTTATTTTATTTAAAAATTGATTTTATATTATAAGCTAGTTTAGATAGGTAGTTGGAAGGAGTATGTGTGTTAGAGTAAAGCTTAGGGTTAGATTTAGGTTTACAAGTAGCATAGGAAAAAAAACAAAAAAAAAAGTTTATTTTATTTAAAAATGTATTTCGTATTATAAGCTAGTTTAGATACCTGTGTTAGGGTAAGGCTTAGGGATAGATTTAGGTTTAGGTGTAGCATAGGGAAAAAAAATACAAAATACAAAAAAAAAATTTTGTCATAGGAATAGTGACCGTTTGGGGTGAGAGTTAGGTATAGTTAGGCACAGAAGTTAGTAATTTATTTAGTTTAGAGTAGGTCTGTACAATGCAGAGGAGGTACACTTTAGAAGAGGCACAGGCACTGCGTCATACTTCGACATCACTCAGTTATCTGAGAGCGAGAGCAGCTCTAGTGATGACGCAGGGCCTTCTTTCAAAAAAAGATGCTCTGCTCCAAGAGCTGCCCCAGCAAATGCCCCAAGAGCTACCCAGAAACCTTCCCAAAGAGCTGCCCTAAGAAATGGCCCAAGAGCTGCCCCAAGACCTGGCGCAAGTACTGCCATTCCTGCTGATGAATGGGTATCAGCCAATTTATGCCCTCAAATTCCTGAATTCACAGGCAACCCAGGAATTCAAGTTGATGTGGCAGGATTTACCCATGTTCAGTTTTTTTATTAATTTTTGAGGGAAGAAATTTTGGGGGAATTCGTGTCTCAAACAAATTTATACGCAGCCCAATATATTGCCTCCAACCCATCAGCATTCATTTCCATGAAAGAAATATGGCAACCCACAGATCTTTTAGAATTTAAGAAATTCTGGGCTCTTACAATGACAATGGGAATAGTTAAAAAAAACAAGTATTAGATCATACTGGAGTAAAAACCCCATATATGATACCCCTATATAAGCCAAAACAATGACCAGGATTAGATAAGAAATGATTTTGCTCTTTATGCACTTTAGTGATAATACCCTGTTGTCACGGTTTATAAGAACACTCAGACAGTTAGGTAAGGTTAAAAGCTTTATTGAAAATAAACAGAAAACAATCACCCTACTCAAGTCCAGATGAGGTCCATACCTTAGTACTTCCCAAATCTGACGCAGGTCAGGATGGATGGAAAAATCACAGTGTAATAAACAATAGGACTCTGTAGGCTTGATCCGTGGACAGGTATAGGAACAGAAGAACCACAACTGTCCCACACCGCAGCAAGGTGCGATATGGTGATGGGTAACTGCAGGGCAACTCCTTAGGAGGCTAGGAATAGCGGAGGCAACACAGGACACTGGCAGTGACCAATTCCTACAATGCTAGGGTTAGCAGAGGCTGCACAGACAGGACACTGGCAGTGGTCAATCCCTAGAACGCTAGGGTTAGCAGAGGCAGCACCAACAGGACACTGGCAGTGGTCAATTCCTAGAATGCTAGGGTCAGCGGAGGCAGCACAGACAGGACACTGGCGGAGACCAAATCCCTAGAACGCTAGGGTAAGTGGAGGCAGCACAGACAGGGCACTGGAAGTGACCAATCCCTAGAATGCTAGGGTGAGCAGCAGCAGCACACAGATACTGGCAAGTGACCAGACTCTCACAGTACAGACCCCTGGTGACTTCGGGGATAGACAGGCCAGGCGGGCGCTGTATCAGTATTCGAAAGTGAGAGTAGGTGGAATAGAACGTAGGGTACACACCCTGAAGATCAGAAGCCAGAACTGCCAAATCGGTACACACGGAGGTAGTCAGCAAGTCCTAGTCAGTAACGGAACTGGATACTCAGCCAGGCCAGGTCAGTCACACACAGAGGTAGTCAGCCAGTCCTAGTCAGTAAAGGAATTGGATACTCAGCCATGCCAGGTCGGTACACACGAAGATAGTCAGCCAGTCCTAGTCAGCAATGGGATCGCAACACAGGAGCGTAGTCAGGCGAGCTGGGTCATACACAGAACAGGAACAAGCAGTAACTCAAATGCTAGGCACGGGTACACCACGAAAGCTGAAAGGATGACAGGAGAGAGTTTAAAAAGGCAAACCCTGGGAGGAGCCAGAGCCCAATAGTCAATAAGAATTATGCAATGGTAAACCCGGAAGTAGCAATGTCGCCCAGATGCTGGAATCACGGGCACCGTGATACCTATGCCTACCAAAATAACACCCCCAGTATGACAGACTGTTCAAATTTCGCCCTCTAGTAAGTATAGATGAATCCCTTTTGAACTATAAAGGCAGGTTAGGTTTCAAGCAATACATCCCCTCCACGCGATCCAAATTCGGAGTTAAATTTTATAAATTGTGCGAAAGTGCCACAGGCTATACCCAGGCTTTTCGAATTTACGAGGACAAGGACAGCCAACTTGACCCTCCTGGTTGCCCCGGATCTCTGGGAACAAATGGGAAAATTGTTTGGGATCTAATTTACCCCTTATTAAATAAAGGCTATCATTTATATGTTGACAACTAATACACCAGCCCCCTTTTATTTAAGTCACTTTTTTATTTTGCCACCATGGCCTGAGGCACTGTCAGGTGCAATCGCAGGGAGATGCCCAAAGAACTGGTAGCAAAAAAACTAAAAAAACGGGATATCCTCATCTTTGTGCCAAAAAGAGCTGCTGGCAGTTAAGTTTAAAAACAAAATAGAAGTATACATGCTATCCACCATTCATGAGGACAAAACTGTGGCAGTCTCTGTTCGTGGCAGAAGGGGGTACTAAAAAAGCCAGTCTGCATCAAAGACTACAATAAGCACAAGGGGGGAGTTGATCTGTGTGATCAACTCATGCAGCCGTACCTCACCATGAGAAAGTGTAGGGCATGGTACAAAAAGGTTGCCATTTACATGATGCAGACTGCAGTATACAATTCTTTTTTAATTTTTATATTGGCAAACCCCACTCTAAAATGTAGTTTTCTGCAATATCAGCTCCAACTTATTTTGCAATTTTTGTTTCAAGAGGCAATAGAAATAACTGCACAAAAACCCAGTATAGTACACTTTATTTATAAAATCCCCCCAAGCCCCCAAAAGAAAAACCCACAAAAGCACTGCACGGTTTGCTACAGCAAGGGAATAAGGAGAGAAACCCCAACTTACTGTCCTGATTGCCCTTCCAAACCTGGCCTCTGAATGAGTGACTGCTTCAAGCAATATCATGCAGGCACAATGCAGTAGTGCTGTCAAGTTTATTTTATTTGGACACTTTTCCCCCTGAAATATCCTGTTTTTTTATTTTTCAAAACACATCCCACCTTAGATCTAACACTATCAAAATATAATGGGAAGCAAAGCACCCTAAGTTTTTTTACATCTCTGATAATGGAAACACACATGTTCTCTACTTGGCCCAGTAGCTCCCCTAAAGCCTGACAAACCTATGCATATGGGGCATTGCCGGACTCAGACAATGTAACTCACCACTAATGCAAAGCACTTAAAAAATCTGCAAATATCATCTGATTGAAATCCAGAGCAACACTAAAATATAAGTGTGAAAAAATGGTGTTTCTCTGTCTTACTCAGGTTTTGGGAGGGAATGGTGATAGAGTGGAAGCGAAAAAATAGATAAAATGCAAATAGAATGAAAGCCAGGGTTGTCTACTCTTCTACAACATGTACTTTTTGGGTGGTAAAATTAATTGCAGCATTGCAAACAGTGCAAAATGAGACAAAGCACCAGCTGTAAAAATGGCATGTCTGTAAAAGGAAACTAACATTCCAACTGGGCCCAGTAGCTCCCCAAGACCTTGAGAAACCTATGCATATGGGGCATTATCATACTTAGAAGAAGGTGCCAAACACTAATCAATGCAGTTTATAAAATCTACACCTATTCTGTACTGAAATTCACAACAACACTGAAGTCTAAGTGTGAAAAACGCTGTTTTTCTTTTTTACTTACATCAAGTTTTACGAGGGATTGGTGGTAAAATGGTACAAAATTTGAAAACACACCTAAAATGAAAGCCTGGGGTGTCTACTTTCCAAAAATATACACTTTTGGGGGGAAATCTTAAAGTGGAGAACTAATACACAGCCCAAATGAGAAATGGCACCAGTGACGCAAGCTCTGAAAGAGCTGAACCTGGAAACGCGCATGTTCCAATTTGTGCCCCATAGTAAACCATAAGAAACCTACGCATATGGGGTATTGTCGTACTCAGAAGAAGGAGCTGAACACTAATCAATGCATTTTTAAAAAATTTCAACTATCCCGTGCTTGATATCAACAGTAATATTGAACTGTAAGTGTGAAAACTGCAAAACAACAAAATATTACCACAGTTTTGAAAAATATTTCTGGAAAAATAGCTGCAGAAAAAACTCCAATATTCTCCTGATTATTTGCCTTATGTTGTCTAGTTTTCAGAAACATATACCTTTGTGGGACATTTTTGGTTCTGGCGCCGTCAACTAAGCTATGATGCTCATATGCCGATGAGAAACCTGTGCATATGGGGTATTGCCATACTCAGAAAAAGGAGCTGAACACTAATAAATTCAGTTTATAAAATCTTCAACTATCCTGTGCTTGAAATCCACATCAACATTGAAATATAAGTGTGATAACCGCTGAATTTTTTACTTACATCAAGTTTTCACATGATTGGTGGTATGTATAAAAAATTTGAAAACACACCTAAAATGAAAGCCTGGGGTGTCTACATTTCAAAAGTATACATTTTCAGGGGGAAATATTAAAGTGGACAACTGTTTCACAGCCCAAGTGGGGACATGGCATCAGTTAAGCAAGAAGTAAAAATTCAATATTTGTTCAAAATTTGGGTCCCGTAGCTCCCCCAAACCTTGAGAAACCAATGCATATGGGGTATTGCCATACTCGTAAAAAGGAGCTGAACACTAATAAATGCAGTTTATAAAATCTTCACCTATCCTGTGCTTGAAATCCACATCAACATTGAAATATGTGTGAAAACCTCTGAATTTTTTACTTACGTCAAGTTTTTACAGGATTTGTGGTAAAATGGCTGTGTAAAAAATTTGAAGTCATACATAAAATGAAAGCCTGGGGTGTCTACTTTCCAAAAATATACACTTTTGGGGGAAAATTTTAAAGTGGGGCACTGGTACACAGCCCCAAATGAGACATGGCATCAGTGATGCAAGCTGTGAAAATTCAAAGTGTGAAACTGGAAAAGCGCATGTTCCAATTTGGGCCCACTAGCTCCCCCAGACCTTGAGAAACCTATGCATTTGGGGTATTGCCATACTCAGAAAAAGGAGCTGAACACTAAAAAATGCATTTTCAAAAATCTTCACTTATCACGTGCTTGAAATTCAAATCAACATTGAAGTCAAAGTGTGAAAACGCAGATTTTTTTTTACTTACGTCAACATTTACGAGGGATTGGTGGTAAAGTGGCTGAGTAAAAAATTTGAAAACATATAAAATGAAAGCCTGGGGTGTCTACTTTCCAAAAATATACACGTTTGGGGGGAAATCTTAGAGTGGAGCACTGTTACACAGCCCAAAATAAGACATGGCACCAGTGACGCAAGCTGTGAAAATTCAAAGTGTGAAACTAGAAACGCACATGTTCCAATTTGGGCCCCGTAGCTCCCCCAAACCTTGAGAAACCTATGCATATGGGGTATTGCCATACTCAGAAGAAGGAGTTGAACCCTAAACAATGCATTTTTAAAAATCTTCACCTATCCTGTGCTTGAAATTCACATCAACATTGAAGTCAAAGTATGAAAAACACTGATTTTTTTTACTTACTACAAGTTTTATGAGGGATTGGTGGTAAAATGGCTGCGTAAAAAATTTGAAAACATACATAAGATGAAAGTCTGGGGTGTCTACTTTCCAAAAATATACACTTTTGGGGTGAAATCTTAAAGTGGGGCACTGGTACACAGCCTTAAATGAGACATGGCACCAGTGATGCAAGCTGTGAAAATTCAAAGTGTGAAACTGGAAACGTGCATGTTCCAATTTGGGCCCCGTAGCTTCCACAAAGCTTGAGAAACCTATGCATATGGGATATTGCCATACTCAGAAGAAGGAGATGAACACTAATCAATGCATTTTTAAAAAATTTCAACTATCCCGTGCTTGATATCAACAGTAATATTGAACTGTAAGTGTGAAAACTGCAAAACAACAAAATATTACCACAGTTTTGAAAAATATTTCTGGAAAAATAGCTGCAGAAAAAACTCCAATATTCTCCTGATTATTTGCCTTATGTTGTCTAGTTTTCAGAAACATATACCTTTGTGGGACATTTTTGGTTCTGGCGCCGTCAACTAAGCTATGATGCTCATATGCCGATTTTTTGAAAAATTACAGGTTGGAAATAATGGCACCCATCTTGTAATATTTACCTTGTAAATGTGAGAAAGGGATTGAAATAATGAGCATATGGGGTACTCTTATATTCAGGAGAAGCAGTTTAATATATTTAGGGTTATTTTTTGTAATTAACTAATGGTATGCAAATCCTGACAGGAAAATGTAAGCAAAATGGGTTTTTTTTATTTCTTTGCTTTTTTTTTCTATTTTAATCAAATTAAACGATCAGGTATTCATATAATTTTGGTATCAAAAGAAAGCTCTACTTGTGCTTAAAAAAACAGTATATAATTTGTGTGGGCGTACAAAAGGAATTAAAGAGAAAATATGGTTGAACAACAACATAGTCAAATAAGTCAAAATTGCTCCAGTCCTTAAGTGAAATCCACCTCAGATATTCCTGGTCCTTAAAGGGTTAATGAACTTCTCTGGAATATGTGGTCCTTCAAGTTTGCATTTATTTTATTCCTGCTTGTTTTGTGCATATGTTAAGTTGTTCCAGATAACACCACTCAACTGAAAAATAAATGCAGTTACACTACATTATAGTTTTCATTGCTTAGTATTTACTATAAAAACTAGAAGTAATACTTTACATTTTTGATGCTTTGGAAAGGTAAGTTGATACCAAATGATATTTATTTAATAGAGTTTTGCCCCCCTCCTTTACTCCATTCTGAGAAGGTTTTTCTCTGTCATACTACAAGATGTACACAAACCAAATGACCTTTGGAAAGTGCAGGGCCTTCCTTTCCTGATTTTCTTATGTATCTTTGCACACACTTTACTTATTTTGACATATTGATTTATCTGTTATATGGATGACTTTGAAGGGAAAAAGAGGGGTTATATTAAAGCTGAACTTTCACTTCGCCCTTCAATAATTAAACATATGCGGATTAGCTTCATAATACTTCTATTACCTCTCAGAAGTGTCAGATTCTAAAGTAATCCTTAATCTTCAGAGACTGACGGCCAGGTTAGTGCCATCTGCGTGCCTGCGCAGTCAGTCCCCTTTGGTTACCTTGTGGCACATTGCAATACTTCTTAGAGGAGACCAGGACTGACAGTTCAGACGCGCAGACAAGATGTCTGCGCTGATGCCTGGCTTCCTGTCTCCGAAGATTAAGGATTACTTTAGAATCGGGCATTTCTGAGAGGTAATAGATGTATTATAAAGCTAGTCACCATATGTTTAATTATTGGAGGACGACTTTATACTAAGTGAAAGTTCAGCTTTAATTGTTTTTAGGTGTAACCTTAATCAGTATTGCTGTTAAAAGCAGCGTGATTACTTGGCAGCCATGATCAACATTGCCAAGTCAAATGGATCTGAATTTCCAAAAGTGTCTGACTAATATATGATATAAAATAAGATCATCATCCCCCAAACTGATGATTTATTTCCACAGGAAATTCATTACAAATTATAATACATTACATTATAAATCTTGTTTATTTGACGAGTCACAGTGAACCAATCTGGAGTTGTGTCATGATCTAGAGGTGAGAATAGAGGACAGAGCCTCGTGTGATGGAATTGAATAGTTTCTCTGAATTTCTGCCTTTTGTGAATTAGATGCTATGAAACCCCACCCTGATCTATATTATAATGAAATTATGTTTTTTTCCTAAGGTAGGGTGAGAAATTAGATTGAAGTGACATAGAGTTACACAATCCTACTTTGGGTAAAGATGGTCTAACTTGAGATTCAGAGTCATATCAAAAGTACAGCTGCACATAGAGCATTCTTCTCAGTGTGAACTATAAGGATTTTTACCAGATAACAACAAGTTGGAGCATGTAACTCAGAAGTAATTTTTTATTTAGAGTGGGGCTAAGTATTTTTCTTAATGTTATCACTGTAGTACTGTACTAATTTAATGACTGTCATATTGTTTGCAATTTAATATTGATAGATGTTTTGTTGATATGCTGAGAGACCCTGGTATTTCCCTACAGTGGTCTACTATTAGTCACCAGGGAGAAAAAAAAAGAAGATTTTAGTCTTGCCTGTTAAATGATTTTCTCTTAGTCCATGTGACATACAGGTACCATGGGGAGGTGACAGTTCCTCCCTGTAGACTGGAACAATTCTGCAAAGAAGGTGCGGGTGGAGCCTCCCCTTCCTCCTTATCAGGCTATCCCACTAACCCCCCCCCCAGATAGACTTGTGACAAGCCTACTAAGTAGAATAGCAAGAAAAAAGAAAGGAAAGATTCCTGTGAGTAAGCAACCCAAGCAAACTCCTATGTCCAGCAAAGTGTTCGACTGGGAGACCTGTAAGCTATATGGACAAAGAGAAAATGATTTAACAGGTAAGACTAAAATCCTTTTTTCTCTGTCATCCAATATGACATACAAGTACCATGGGGATGTACCAACACTGAGCTCCCAGGGTGGGAAGAAGGAAAGGACCAAGTGACGGTACCCATGATACTTAAGTTCCCATGGAGCAGTCCAAACTAAGTGTCATCGGACACTGAATAACAATATCACAGCACACAAGGACAAAAGCCATCCGGACTCAAACAGTTAAAGAACTGTAAGGCACAGGAAAGGTCCTAAACAGGCAGAGGTGCCTCCAGGACCTTCATGCCAAAGCTGGCTTCAGCAAAAGCCAAGACATCAACATGATAGTGCTTTGAAAAGGTGTACACAGAAGACCAAGTGGACGCCTTGCACAGCTGTTCAGCAGAGGCCTGATTCTTGTAGGCCCAGGAGGTCCCAACAGTAGGGATAGGGGAACATTTTTGCCTCAAACTGAAATCAATGAATAATGGCACTTTCCACTTGACAAATACTTTCCCACGAAAAGTGCAGTTTTTCCACTTTTTCCTGCCTTTTTTGCCCATTGAAATCAATGGGAAGGAAAATTTTTCTCCACCACATGAGAGTTTTCTACAGCCATATAAAAGGCAGTCATGCTCTCACAGCATGCTATTCTGTGTTTGCGAGAGGAGAGAGCAGCACCTTGTTTGAGCTAAAGAAGAGAGGGGAATTAAAGTTTAGTTTAGGGAATCTTTTAGGTAGGACATTTATTCTGTTTATTAGGAGAGTCAGTGGGGCACTCTGGGGAGAAGAAGAGAGGAAGGAGATTTACCCCAAATACTCCAAAGGTCCATGTGACTGACTGTCAAGACACAGGCAGCTGGGGACCTATTTGCTTGCTGATCTTGCTGTTAATGTCTCTGTGCTGGGTGGGGAAGTCTGGGGAATGAAGTTGCTGATTTTGTTTTTCAGTTATAATTTTTTTGTACAGACTGTGATAAGACAACAGGGTGGACAACTTAAAACAATAAAAATATAAATAGAATAAAAAGAATAAATAACTAAATATATTAGGTGACTGGGCTTAGGTGGCTGGGCTTAGGCAAGTCATCATTCAGCTCCATCAGGTGTGTTGTGTACCATAAAGTAAAAAAACACAGTGTAGTTGCGTAATGTCCAGCAAACGCACAAGGGGAAGGGGAGGAGGAGGAATGGAGCAGTGCAGGGAGGTGAGAGTAAAGTAGTAGTTCAAAAACTGACTGCAGTAATGGTTGCTGCAGCGTGTGCAATCAATGATGATCCCTCTACTCCAAGGGAGGATGCAGTTTGCCAAGGTCCCAGCAAAACTATTTGCAGCACCACCAGTGCCAGTAGAAATAAAGAACCATATAAGAACAACACTGAAGATGACAAGTCGCATTCAACTGTTGATGTTGCTGGCAATAGCATAATACAGGAAGGTGTAGCAGCTGAACCGCCTGCTACATCACATAGTGAGACAAAAATGCACCAAAACACCCGTCCTCAAAGTAGTAGGGAACTTTGCTACAGTAAAAGTAAAAATAAATTGTTTGATACCTCCAAAAGCTTAGAGGAATATAAGGGTAGTGGGCAAGAATTGTCAGGGGATACTGATGCTGCTGAGGATGACCTAATGATGACTGAGGATGATGCAGATGTAGAATATATCCCTCCAGCATCCTTCTCTTGTTCAAATACAGATGAAGTTGAGAGAGAGGATGATGATGTGGCTATAAGGTTAGCAGAAAGTCAAAGGCTGAATCTTCCACCACTTTTAAGGAGCACTGTACCTGTCTATAAATTGTTTGAGAAAACCATCGGAAAGTCTGACCCTGGACAGGCGCATATGTCAAAAAGCACACAGTCCCCCTATCAGTCATCAAGCAGCAATGTTGGGAAACTAACATTATTAAAAATGAACCAACATCTCATACCATCTGATATCAGGTAGCAGAAACCACACATGACAGACAAAGCCAAGACAAATATATTAACAGCAGCACAGATGAGGAGGTGGAGGAGGGATGTTACCCCACTTGGGACCTCTCCTATGACCTATAAATAATGTGCGTCAATAATCTGTGATGGAGGATAACGTATACATACACAATTCACACCATGCCAGTCCCCCACCACCACCACCACTACAATACACATCTGACACATTGTAGGTTGTACTTTATTTTTTTTTTATTACTTGACATCATCATGAATATGTGCCAGTGTCACTTAAGCAGAAAGTTAGTGTTGTGGGCAAAGGACAAAAGCACTCTGTATGCTAACACATTTATCAAGGCATATGTTGATGTAGGACTCACAACTTTGACTTTCAGCCACTTATTTCTAAACTTATGTACTCTGTATGTCTCCCATTACCACTTTAGATTGTAAGCTTTGGGCAGGGACTTTGCACCCAATGTTTCACTCTACAAAGCACCTGTAACCCTGTATTGTTTAAACCCTTAAATTGTAAAGCGCTGCATACACTTGTGGCGCTATATAAATAAACATATTCATTCACTGATTCAACTTCAGCCCTCAGAAGTAGTATTATTACAGTGGGAAATGTAGTACCTATAGGAAATATAGGCGAAAAAAGTGTTAAAATAGGCAAAAAGGAGGACATTTTTGCATAGGCAGAAAGGCAAAAACTTTTTAGCAGAAAAAGCAAAAAAATCAACAAGTTTTCATGAAAAGTCATTCAGGAAATTTTTCACACTTTTCACCCACCCCTACCCAACAGACCTGGTGAAGTGTGCTATAATGTGGAAAGGAACAGGTTTCTTTCTGAGCTCGCAAGCCTTGCGAATGGTAGAATGCAACATGTGACCTTAGACAAAGTCATACTTGCTCTAGGAACCTCAGGGATGATAAATAAGGCTACGAAAAGTATAGCGGCTCAAGCTCCTTAAACGCACATCTTATTTCCACAGTGTCTCCAAATACACATACAATGAAGCAACCCTTTTTCCTTGTTCTTGCTGCTAAGGCAAACATGTGTGCAATGTGTGTGAAACCTAGGATTTCTCCATTCACCCTTTAAATTTCAACATGAAATACAAGAAGGATAGTTGCACTGACACTTTTAAATAATTGCAATACCTTGCAAAGAATAAAATCAGTAATTACCTTTATTTAATACAAAAGTAAAAATGACCAAATGTACATTTTATTCATGTATGAACAGCCGGAGAATAGCCAATGGGTACCATTTGATTTGATGCCTGGATGTTTAGATTGACATGTTACGCGTCACTCTGCGCTTAATCATGATTGGTGCTTAAGCGCAGAGTGGCACGAAACATGTCCATCTAAACATCCAGGCATCAAATCAAATGGTACCCACTTGCTATTCTCCGTCTGTTCGTACATGAATAAAAGGTACATTTGGTCGTTTTTATTTTGTATTAAATAAAGGTCATTATTGATTTTATTCTCTGCAATGTATTACAATTATTTAAAAGTGTCAGTGCACCTATCCTTGTATTTCATAACAAATAAGGCATCAGTCTTACTTAAAGACTCAGTATAGTGCACATAGAATTTTAGGCAGTGTTCCACATCTAACAGGTGGAGATCCCTCTCCTTGTCAGAAATAGGGTCAGGGCAAAAAGAAGGCACAATAATCTCCTGACTGATGTGGAACTCAGAGACCACATTAGGAAGGAATTCCTGGGAGGTATGGAGAACAGACTTATCCTTGTGAAACATCAGGAAAGGCGATTTGCAGGACAAGGCCTGCAGTTCAGCAAGTCTGTGGACAGAGACCACAACCAGAAGAAAGGCCATCTTCCACATAAGAAGACACAGAGGAATGGTAGCCAAAGACTCAAAGGGAGGCCGTTGCAAGAATCTCAAAACCAGATTAAGTTCCCACTGAGGAGTGGGAGCCTTATAGGCAGGGAAGTCATGAGCAACGCCCTGAAAGAAAACCTTGACATCTGTCAAGATGGCAGTGCTTCTCTGGAAAAAATACAGAGAGAGCTGAAGTCTGAACCTTCACACCATCATGTAAAAACAACAGTTTTATTGGGAGATCAAACTCTTGTGAGGACAGGTCCCTCTCAACACACCAAGAATGAAAAATAGACCAAACTCTATGATAGGCTTTGGAAGAAACCAGTTTCCTGGCCTGTATCATAGTGGCTACTACCTCAGAGGAAACTCCTTTTCTCCTTAGGATGGAGGCTTCAACAGCCATGCTGGCAAAGCCAACCGCTCCACATTCTCCTTCCGGAGATAACACCTGAAGGAGGAGATCCGGCCTGAGTTGCAAAGGAAATGGATCCTGAAAGGAGAGCGTCACTAGATCTGGGAACTAGGGCTTCCTGTTCCAATAGGAGATAATCAAAATGACCGCCGGACCTTCCATCCGAATCTTCCACAAACCCTGGGAATGAGAGTAATTGGAGGGAATATGTAAGCCAGATGAAAGCACCATGGGATTGCCAGGGCATCCACTGCAAAGGCTAGAGGGTCCCTCCAACAGGAACAGAAGGGTTGAACTTTCCTGTTTTACCTGGCGGACATCAGTTCTATCTGAGGAAGACCCCACTGCTTCTCCAACAGTTTTAAAATGTCAGGATGGAGCTCCCACTCGCCAGGCTCCACCCTTTGGAGACTGAGAAAGTCTGCCAGGACGTTGTCCATGCCTGGAATGTGCACGGCGGAAATGACTGAAACATGATCTTCTGCCCAAGCTAAGATAGCCTTGACCTCTGACCAAGAGGGAGAGCTGCTTGTTCCTCCTTGCTTGTTGGTGTAAGCTATGGCCGTGGCATTGTCCGACTGGATGCGGACTGGACAACCACTCATAGGAGAGGAACAGTAAACCAGAGCTTGTTGAATGGCCCTGAGCTCCAGGACATTGATGGACTGAAGAGACTCATCTGCAGTCCATGTGCCCTGTACCCCCAGATGACCCAAGACCGCTCCCATCTTCATTCTCTCCCTGATTACTAATAAAGGGACTTTACTACAAATAGGCACATTAAATTATATTTTAGCATGAGGAACAGTAAGCAAGGGGGGTCAGAGATGCCATTGAGTCCTTAGCCTTAGGTCTAGTACAATGTTCCTTTGGATTCAACAGCCTAACAGGAGAAGTGTCTAAACAATATAGTAAACCTTAATACTGTGACCCAAATTGAAATATCACATCAGAAAGACCAAAAAAAGGACTTATCTGGCAGGCAAATGGTTAACATGAGAAGGAGAGTAGACAAGAGACAAGCCTCTGCATAGGATACTGCAGCAAAGGGAGAAAATGGCGTCCAAATCAATCAGAAGAGGGCCCACTAAATGGGCATTCTGGGAATTGTAATTTCTCTGTTTGCTATTACATAACAACCACTGACCCTGAACTCATGGGCCCCCAGAAGCCCCCAAGACACTAGGGATCTATAGAACAAGAGGAGACAAGAAGAATGAACCCTCTCTCAACTCTGTAAGTCAAACGGTTACAGAGATATGTCCCAAAGCAGTTTGTCCCATAGAAGTCAAAGGAGCAAGTGCAGTTGCAAGGTAAAGTGTGCCTTAAAGGGATAGTAATACTTAAAGGGGAACTACCACCCCGCAATAACTTTATATGAATTCAGTCTTCATCTGGTAACTAGCTGCTTAGTAGCGCTAGTCGCCAGAAATATTACCTGGTTCCAAAGATTTTGCAGTTTTTCAGAGGCTTACAGGAGCAGGAAGCACAGACATCTCGTCACAGTGACGTCCGTGCGTCTGCGCTGTCAGTCCCTTTTGGATTGCGGCTCTGCTGCAGAGCCGCCTGATGATCTATGACCGGAGGGAAGGGGGAGGGAGAGGGCAACTTTAGGAGCGATCATCTCTCAAAACATAAAGGTCTGAGAGATGACACTGGGGGCAATACATTTATTTTTAATATGACTTTACTATAGGGATTAGTAATACTTACTATATACCTAGTCAGCTGCTACTGGAAAACCCTAGAACGCTAGGGGTGGATCGAGAAGAGGTAAGTACAGGAACGCAACCAGTGTCTCTCAACCTGCAAGCTGGAAATGCAACGCTGGCTCTTGAGCCGAAGACTCTGCAGTCAGAAATGGTAGTGCTCTTATACCTGGAAGCCCCAGGTACATACAGGGTTAAATGACAACGCCCAACTTGATTGCAACTCCCATAGGGAGTGAGCCCAGCTCTACTAGGGAGGCAGACACAGAGAGTGATCAGAGTACCTCAGTCAGTGTGTAACCCACCGCACCGGTACTTCGATTGTACACACCACCGGATGGCAGTGTTACGGTTTTTAGGACTCTCAGACCAATAAGTGAAAATAAAACACACTTTATTAAAGTGAATAATGCACAATTACTCCCTCTAGAGGCGGTAGGTAATACACAGATAAAGTAGACTGAGATAATACAAGGGAAATAGCATAATGGACATAAATGCAAATCAGTATGCACTAGGATGATATAGACCCCTAAGGGGTTAAAGTCCAAATAATAGTCAGTCTCAGATGTGGAAGTTTGACACGCCCTGGATGTTAAATAGGCTGTGCTGTACAGACGATGTTCATCAGGTGCTGAGGAACGAGCTGCCTTGCCAAGGTGGTAGATAATAAGCAGAATGGGTAACAACTTAGCCCCCACGGGCGTAGCTACAGGAACTGCTTTCGTATGTGCAAGTGCGAATAGCCCCTTCGGGCGTAACGGAAACCGGCCTGCAATGCAAGAGCTAGTAACCTCCTCAGGTGTAATCGAATGCAGTAATACTAGAGCCAGAGCCACTAGCCCCCTCGGGCATAGTACCGGATAAGCCAACACTGAAGCCTTTCTGCCAACACTCTGTGTCAATGATCTCGTCGGTAACCAACACCGGAGAGCCTTAAGTGCCCAAACGGCCCAAACTATGTGGACACTCTGCAACGTTAGACTAGAGTTGCCGACGGAGAGCGGCCAACTCAGCAGCAGTATCACTTGCAACGAGGCTCGTACAGGAGATAAAGAAAGTGAATCAGAGGCAGCACTGCAAGAGTTAAAATGCACGTTTACTCGAGGCTTCAGCGCTACTGCAAGGCTCTGTAACGTTACTCGAGGCTTCAACGCTACAATCAGGCTCTGCAAGGAGAGGAAGGCCCACGGAATACACACAGCTCTGCACTAGAACGAGGCACAGCACTATCGAAGGAATCACCAGGCAAGGCAGTGGCACAGACGTGGGCAGCAGGGACTGGAAAATGTCGCGGCGGCGACAACTGGAACGCAGGTCACTGGAACAAGCTGGAAGTCGATCTTCGGAGCAGGAAGTCAGCCAGGCCGGGTCATACACAGGCAGGAACGTCAAACTAGCCGGGTCAGGATCCAAGGGTGGTCCGCAGATGAGCCGGGTCATACACAGGCAGGAACACTGGAGAATGGTCAGGGCAAGCCGAATCGGTACACAGGAACTCAGAATACAGGAACACAGCAATAGCACTACTGGCTCAGGAACACCACGAAAGGGCAACTGACATAAGAGATAGCCAGGTATAAAAAGGTCATCAGGAGGCGGGTCAAACTCAGTCAGCAAATCAGTGACATCCACAATTGAGAGTGACAGGAATCACAGGCACTGTGATAGGCAGTAGAGCAGCTTGAGCACACAGCTCAGCCTTAGTCGACAGAAAACAGCACCCCGCAGCGCACACCGAAAATCGCTGCAAGGCTCTGGAAACTGGTGACCTCACGGGGTCACCTAGAGGCTCAGACTAGACACAGTAACCACATGGATGGGAATCCATGGCGGGTAACGGACACAGTGCGGAGGGCAGCCAACCACGGGCAGCAACGGAGCGGGTTCTCAGCCAGGATACTGTCGGCAATGGAGCGGGTTCTCAGCCAGGATACAATCAGCAACAGAGTGGTTCTCAGCCAGGATACAGTCAGCAATGGAGAGGGTTCTCAGCCAGGATACAATCAGCAACGGAGCGGGTTCTCAGCCAGGATACAATCAGCAACGGAGCGGGTTCTCAGCCAGGATACAGTCAGCAACGGAGCGGGTTCTCAGCCAGGATACAGTCAGCAACGGAGAGGGTTCTCAGCCAGGATACAGTCTGCAACGGAGTGTAGCAACAGGAACTCAGGAACAAAATCGTAGTCAGGCAGGCCAGGTCATACACGAATCAGCATCAACACAGAACAAACTCAGGAACTCGTACACCACGAAAGGGCGCCTAAGGGAGGACATCCCAGGATATATAAAGGCAAGACCTAGTGGGAGCAATTAAACCCAGCCAATCAGAGAGCGGCAGTGATAATAATGTCGCCGTTCAGAATAGAAAAGCACGGGCACCGTGATACTTAGCTGTTTGCTTCCTAAAGTGAAATTTTTTATAACCTGTTTTTGTTGGTTGTTTTTTTTCCTTTCCTTTTTGTTTTGTTTGTGCAGCTGGAGAGCTTTATTGAAATATTTGAAATATTAATTACAATATAGAGGTAGTTTAAAGACTTAGGGACATATGTTCAAAGGGATAACGACAAAAAATTGTCATATGAAAGACAAAAATAAGTAATTGAATGCATGAATGACATTTTCTATAGAGTATACGACAAAAAGCTAGTAATGTCCGTTGTGTGTACGACACAACTCCAGAATTGACGGGCAAAGAGCAATGGCTAGGGCATGGCTAAACTATTCTCCAGTGTCGTATAGAGGAAAAGAAAATTTGTCGTAACTAACGACAAAAAAAATGTCTTTCAAAAGTCAAAATTTTTACGTTAAGAAAAAAATGGAGGGCATGTGTTCTGAATGTGAGAATTTTTGTCTTTAGTTAAGACATTTTTGTCATTAGTTAAGACATTTTTAAATACATTTTTGTTGTCAAGACATTTTTTAAGACATTTTTGTCTTTAGTTAAGACATTTTTTTGCCATTACATATGACAATTTCAGTCACGACAAACGACATATTTCCAATCACAACCAACACTCTCTGAAAATATTAATGATCCCAACAACGTTGTCGTTACAAACGACAAAAGCTATTTCTCCACTTCTTTGAACATATGGCCCTTAGTGTGCAGCAGGACTTCCCTTGAATTTTATTTAGAAATGTAAATCTGTCAGTGCATGATTTACAACACGAGAAACACAGTAATATTTATTGAATGCCAATATTAGGCAAAGATTACTGTGTTCATAGAACAGAAAAATATTATATAAAAGTGGCAAACTGTACATTTATTTGCTGATACTTATAGTAATTGAGTAGCAAAAATGTTTCTCTTTACTAGGAAAAGCAAACTTTGTAACATTATATATTTTAGTACACCTAATGTAATAAAACTTTAATAGCAAAAGAATACATAAACATAATTTAATTTCCTGTGAAATAAATATATTTGTAACAAGTGCATTTACTGATGTTATATGTCTTAAGAATAATACACTAACCAGAATATCCTTTCTGATCATATTTATAGAATTATCAACAATTAATATTATGAAACGTCTGGGTATAAGAACTGTACTAATTTACAGTTAATTCAGAAGACTCATTTAACTAATATGCTTTGTTGATGCTGAGAGAATTGAAATACTGTCAAGAAAATATAATATAACATCTTTCCAGTATCATATTTATCGTTAGATGAATTGCACTACTGTAGTACTTGTCAACAGAAATGAATTATTGCAAGCCTAATACTATACCACAGAACAATTTCTGTTGAAAGAATAGAAATAATACATTTAGTTACAGGGTGTCTGTCAAACATAATAAGAGCAAAGCTTAAGAGACTTTCAATTGACAGAGATACACTAGAACTGCCATAATTTATTGTGATATAACTCTTTATCTGCCATACTTTTAGACTATAATGTATTCAAAGTGTGATGTTTTTAGTTTATTTACAGCGGAGTGATAAGAATACTTTATCCAATCATTCCAACTAAATTAAAATTATAACAATTGTTTATTTAAAATAGTTTGTTTTGATTATTTTTTTAAATGATTACATATTTCCTTTTATCCCTTTACTCTTATGATGTATTTGAGGCCTCTCTAGTATCCAAGGTGAGGTAAAATAGTGATGCTAAGATCTCAAACATGTTTTCATTAAGCCCAAAGCAATCTATCAAAACAGTGAATCATTAATCCTTTGAATGCTAGTAAGATCACTAGAATCCAAAGGGTTAACAAAGTAACTTAGCAAATATTCAGAATGCTGAGCACCTACTGATAATTTCTCTAGTCCAGAAGTGGAAAAACAATCAAAATGTCTGTGTTGACTATTGGGTACAATGCAAAATCATAGATTTAGAGATACAGGTATATACATACACTCACATGACATGTAGCTGCATCACACCAGGTGCAATGTTTATTTGGTTAAAGTTTTAGTTAGAACATAAGCCATTATTAAAACAGTGGTCGTCAATTATACACTAACAAAGTGTGTTTAGCACTAGGGTTGGACAAAAGTGGTTGCCGTGTCCTTGCGAGAAATCCAGCGAAAACCATGTTATTGCCCACTTTTTTTTCAGGAAAATACAATTTTAAAACAGCGATTAAAAGCTTTGCATTTTTCGCCCATTGGCCAAAATTGCACGCCAAATTTTTCAGTGGCTAAAAAGTTTCCACCAATTGATTAATGTGGTTTTTGCCTTTTCACTATAAAAACATGATGTATTTGCAGAAGTGAAACACAATAGGTCAAACAAAAGAGGTGGTGGGGTCTGTCTGTATGTCAAACCAGCATTATTGCCTAATTTGCGGGAAGATATATGTGATGACAGTAGTGAACATGTGGAATCCCTGTGGGTTGAAATAGTCACTGGGGGTAAAACTGCCCAGAAAATATTAGTGGGTATTTGTTATAAACCACCAAACATTGGTGACCTTGAAGAATCAAAGCTATTAATGCAAATAGAAAAGGCTTCTCAAATAGGGAGAACTATAATTATGGGGGATTTTAATTATCCAGAAATAGACTGGAAAAATGGAACAGCTAATCCTGCTAAAAGCAGCAAGTTTCTGAACTTGTTGAATGACAATTTTTTGTCTCAACTAGTGCAGACATCAACCAGAGGGAATGCATGTCTGGATCTGGTAATAACTGACAATGAATAACTTATCTCTAACATCCAAGTTAGGGAGCACTTGGGGAATAGTGACCATAACATGGTATCGTTTGAGATTAATTCAAAAAAGCAATTTGGTATGGGTTCCACCAAAACACTGAATTTTTAAAAGGCCAACTTTAGCAGGTTTAATTCATCCCTTGGTCTCATTGACTGGGATAAAATATTTTCAGGAAAAAACACAGAAGGTAAGTGGAATGCCTTCAAAATAACATTGCAAAAATACACATATAAATTTATCCCTGTTGGAAAGAAATACAAAAGAAGCAAATTAAAACCAATGTGGCTAACCAGTAAAATAATTCATGAAATAAATAACAAGAAAGCGGCATTTAAACATTACAAAACTGAGGGATCAGCAGAGGCATTTGCAGAATACAAAAATGTTAACAAAACTTGTAAAAAGGCTATTAAATTAACTAAACTGGAGAATGAAAAAAATATTGCTAAGGAGAGCAAGAGCAACCCCAAAAAATGATTTAAATACATTAATGGCAAAAAATTTAAGTCTGATAATTTGGGTCCTTGTTATCTGAAACAGGTGAGATGGTCAAGGGGGGCAGAGAGAAGGCAGATATTTTAAATAATTTCTTTTCTTCTGTTTTTACCAAGGAAGACCCAATGGACAAGAATCTGCAAACTACTTTTACAGAACAGTCACAGCAAGCATGGGACTGGCTAACACAAGAAAAAGTGTTAAAACAATTGAATGGTGTTAAGGTAGACAAAGCTCTGGGGCCAGATGGTATACACCCTCGGGTACTTAAAGAGCTAAGCCAGACCCTGGCCAGACCGTTATATTTGATTTTCAGGGATTCTTTTATTTCAGGTATGGTGCTCATGGATTGGCATAAAGCAGATGTGGTGCCCATATTTAAAAAGGGATCAAAGTCACAGTCAGGAAATTACAGACCAGTAAGCCTGACATCTGTGGTAGGGAAGCTATTTGAAAGGTTGCTAAGGGAATATATTCAAGAATTCTGCTGGAACAGGAACATTATTAGCAATAGCCAACATGGCTTTGTAAAAGACAGGTCTTTTCAAACTAACTTGATCGCATTTTATGAAAAAGTGAGTAATAATATAGATGCGGGAGAGGCGGTTGATGTGATCTATTTAGACTTTGCCAAGGCATTTGATACGGTTCCACACAAGAGGTTACTGTACAAATTGAATGAAATAGGCCTAGGGGAAAATGTTTTTGTGTGGATTGGAAATTGGCTGAAAGATATAATGCAAAGAGTGGTAGTAAATGGCAAGTTCTCCAGTTGGATAAATGTGATAAGTGGAGTACCTCAGGGATCTGTCTTGGGTCCTCTTCTTTTTATTTTGTTTATTAATGACCTCCCAGAGGGCATAGGGAGCCATGTATCAGTGTTTGCCGATGACACAAAATTAATTAAGGTAATAAAGTCTGAACTGGATGTGTCTTTATTACAAGAGGATTTGGACAAATTGAGTAACTGGGCAGGCAAATGGCAAATGAGATTCAATATAGACAAGTGTAAAGTTATGCATTTTGGGTATAATAATAAAAATGCAACATATAGTTTAAATGGTGTTTCTCTGGGGAAATCTACAAATGAAAAGGATGTGGGTGTAATGGTAGACAATAGACTTAGCAGTAGCATGCAGTGCCAGCTGGCAGCTGCAAAGGCCAATAAGATATTGGCATATATTAAAAGGGGTATTGACTCAAGGGAGGAAGATATAATTATGCCTCTTTACAGGTCCATGGTAAGACCCCACCTAGAATATGCTGTTCAATTCAGGGCGCCCTTTCTGAAAAAGGACATTATGGAACTAGGAGTTCAGAGGAGGGCTACAAAACTAGTAAGGGGAATGGAAAGTTTTAGTTATGAAGAAAAGGCTAGAAAAGTTAAACTTGTACACACTAGAGAAACAGCGTCTTAGAGGGGATATGACAACACTATATAAATATGTTCAGGGCCATACAAAGGGCTCTCCAAAGACCTGTTCATTAAAAGAACAGTACACAGGACAAGGGGCCACCCGCTTATACTTGAGGAAAGGAGATTTAATCTACAAAAGCGGAAGGGTTTCTTTACAGTAAGAACAATAAAGGTATGGAATTTACTGCCTGAGGAGGTGGTGCTATCGAATACATTAGATGACTTTAAAAAGGGCCTGGATACTTGCTGCCCCTGCTGCCACTAGTGCTGTACCTGCTGCCAGACATGCTGCCCCTGCTGCAACTAGTACTGTACCTGCTGCCATACGTGCTGACCCTGCTGCCACTAGTGCTGTGCCTGCTGCCACTAGTGCTGCGCCTGCTGCCACTAGTGCTGCGCCTGCTGCCACTAGTGCTGTGCCTGCTGCCACTAGTGCTGTGCCTGCTGTCACTAGTGCTGCCCGTGCTACTGCTACCACCATTGCTGTGCCTGCTGTTAGACATGTTGCCCCTACTGCCCCCAATGCTGAACCTGCTGCTAGTGTTTCCTGTAATACTCAGGGGGGGGAGAAGATGATGCCAAGTGTGAAAGCAAGGGACCAAAAGTCACACTTGCTGTCCCCAAGCAGTCCCGCCAGTGTTAGTATTACTACTACTACTAAGGTCCAGCAGTTTGTTAGCATTAGGAGTGAAGGAGGGGGTAATCAACAATATCTTCATATTACTAGTGACTGTGTGGAGGGAGACTCTGTGGCTGAACTCAATGTGGTTGGTGTTAGTAATAGTAGCAGTAATGGTGAAGCAGCCGGAGTGGTAGGGGAAATATTTGAGAGCATCCAGACTAGCGGTCAAGGGAGCCCACACCATTCTGCTGATTCCTCTGATTCCAACTGCTCTAATTGCTGCTGCTGCTGAGATGCAAGGGCAGCAGAATGCTGAGGAGAGAGCTAGTGTGCCACAGACCACTGTGGACACAGTGGGAATTGGGTCAACAAGTAATGCTGGACTAGGACAGGTTCCACTTGTCAGCGCCAACAATACTCCTGGTCCTAGTTGCAGTGTTGAATATGAGGTAGTAGTAGAAACAGCAGCAACATTATCCGCTGCCAAGACAGTGAAGGGGAATGTGGAGGACATGAAAAGAGAGGCCATTTTTCTCCACCTGTTCCCTCTCCCCTGAAGTCATGCATGTGGGACTATTTTTCTCTTGGGGCAGGCACAGTGAAGTCATCACTAAAGGCACTGTGCACAATTCGGGACAAGTCAGTGAGAAGAGGAATGGAGGGAAAACACTTTGGTAGAAGTGCCCTGATATCACACATAAAACAGACACCATGACATTTATGTCAAATGTGTCAAACACCCACAACCGAAATCAAGCACCGCTGTTGCTGTACCCCCTGACTCTCCAGAAAGGCAAGAAGAGGTGAGGCAAAGATCAAAGAAGAGCAACAGTAGTGAAACCCAGGCAGAGACTGGAAGTTCCATGACGAGTGAAACAACTAGCTCGCCATCACATCACCTTCAAGGGTAACTACATCTTCTGTTAGGATGTGGCAATTTGTCTCTACCCATTGCACACTGTGTGGTGCACTGACCACACATGGCCGTGTGGTGGAGGAGAATCTCAAGTAGGGCATCAAGCGGCATATGAGGAGATTCCATCTCGCAGAATATGCTAAAATGCTGGCAGGGAGGGTTCATCATTACTATTAAACTGTCATCAAGTTGTCATGTGTCCTTAGCTGGGTCTGGACAGGGGGTATAGTGACAGCAGCAGTACTTGGTTTCTGAGGTCATGGTGTTTGGATATAGTTGTGCACCCAGATGTTATTTACCACACTTCTTTTCTCCACATAGACTGGGGGCTACTTATTGGGCTGCTACTGCCTCAGACGCATCACTGGAGCTAGCTGTGGCTAGTAGAACCTTCAATATCCATCACCCATTTTGCTGCTATTGTTGATCCCATTCCATTTCAGCTGCCTAATCATCCTGCTGCTTAAACAACTCAGCAGTAGCAGCAAGAACAGCAGTTGCAAATTCTGCAATTATGGACTCAGACTCAGGTGGACATTTGACAATGGCCAGTGGCCACTGGCTAACATGACCTGCTGGCACTAGGCCAGTACGACATTTTTTTTCTCAGGGCTTGGTTTTAATAAAAAATAATCTCAGTGGAATTTCATGTGCATTCAAAAAACATAATGTATTCTCCTTTCCACTGCTGCTATTGAATTTCTTACAGATCTTTGCCATTTCCCACCTACACTTATGACCTATGACTGCAATCAGTACTGTCCCACTACTGGAATATCTCACCGTGCTATGAGGTATAGTTGAGAAAGAGAGCTGTATGAACAGAATGTATGACAGAGAGAAAAAAAAATAGTTTGAAGTAGTTGTATAGTATGAGAGCGTTAGCACACGAATATCTGTTGCTGCTGTTGCCTGTTGCACTGCAGTGCCAGTTTGTGTGTGTGAGTTATCAAGTAAGAGTTGGAAGACTGCTGCTAATGATGGGCAGAAATCTAGAAGCCGCGGCCGCATTTCTAGCAGTAGCAGCAATCAGCAGTGCCCAATAGCAGTTAGTGCTGCAACCACAACAACCCCACCTTTTGACTCAAAAACACCAGACCATACCAGCAAATAGTGCTTACATTATCTCATCCCCCGTGATTTAGAGATGCTAGGGCTCACCAGCAGATAGTGTTGCCACCACTCCGACCTCATCATTATGACTCAATGTGCACCAGCAGATAGTGCTGCCATCACCGTCACCACATCCCTAGGGCACTGGGGTGAACTTCTGAAAGGGAAAATGTAGTTTGTCAGGTTGTTTTGTGCTACTATACTGACTCTGAGCCTGCTGCTGTGCCTGCGAGTGGTACTGCTGTTGAGGGTGGTAGTGATGGATATATGGTGGGAATGGGCATCACCAGCAAAATATTATATTGTTCAGTGCTATAGTACTTTCAGAATTTCTTCTGCTGAATTGTTTGACTCCAGCTCCTACCAGAATCATTAAATGTTACAGTAGACTTGGTTTGGTGCATCAAGCTGAGTCTACTGTAGGGTGGAATTATCATCCCCACCACAGAATGTGGTGATGGTAGTGGATGTACCAGCAGTGATATTGGACTGGTGCATCCTTGGTGAAGTTGTTCGGTCAAGAAGCTCCTTTTCTACCTCCTCTCCTGAAATCATGGGTATGGGAAAAATTTTACTTGGGGGTGGGGACTGTGCAGTTTGTCCACAGTGTCAATGTGCACACTCTGTGGCAAGGTTGTGAATACAATGAAACCTTGGCACATCCACCCTAATAATGCATATGCAGCATAATCACCCTGAGATTAATGTGGAACATATGGGACCATCCTTCTTGAAAAAAATGAGGCACTTCTGTCCTTGTGCCCCCTGCTGCCCTCATTTTCAAGAACAACATGACTCAGAAGAAAAATGTATAATGTAACATCCCACCAGCCCATAATGTTGACAGTGTCATCTCTTCATTTTGTTGTGCTACGGTACAGGTCTGGGCTATTGATATATCATTCCCCCTTTCCATGGCACCCTCTGATCCGCCTCAGCAGTGCCACTAACACATTTGCCAGTACCACCAGTGAAACTGTAAATATTAGAATATGGAAACTGTCTCCATATATTGCACATTATGTAGTACAATGACCACATGTGGTAAACTGGTAGAGACCAGTAGAATTCAGGGGATAAATGGGTATCTGCAGTCTATTCACCCTAGAGGATACGCTAGGCTCATATCAGGGAATGTCAATTATTTTGTGAGTGGTAACTCATTGGAAGTGTCAGTCATCCACTACCACCACCAGACACTAGTTTTGTTGTGGCACTGGAAAGAGGCAGATTGACTAACACACCCTGATTTCTTGGGGGGCAGTTTAACATTGGCACATCTACTCTAATTGCATGATGACAATGTGTATGCTCTAAGCCCTTACCCCTCTTTTCACAACATTTTCACAAACTGTGCACATAGCAGTTGATGAAAACTGTAGAGTATTTACCAGGCATCAAGACAAATATTCTATCACCCATCATTGTTTGGGAGGTAGAGGAGGAAAAGGATTATGGTGACTGGACAACTTATGAGATGAGATTGTGATGGCTTGTTGTGTTACTGCTGCCACTTCACTAGGGCCAATAGGGACTAACACCACCTGTCCAATGTTACCTCTGATGCTGGTTGCACCACCTCAGTTTGTGGGAATAATGATCCCAGTACCACTCTCACCATCATCAACACTACTATCCATGGGCATGGTGACTACATCAGCATGATAATGTCATATGACCTTTGATATGAAGATGACTTAGATGCAACAGAAACTAATTTAGCAAACACACCATAATGTCACTGGTTGGTGGCATATAATGTTCCTGTAGGTGGCTTACCTGGCTGTAAACCTGCAAACAATTTTTTCAAGGCTTGCCTTGCTGTAAGCCTGATCTTTTTTTTTTTAAAGCTTACCTTGCTTTAAGCCTGTTAACGTTTGTTTCCAAAGCTTTCTTTGCTGTCCTACTCAACATTTTTCAAGATTTATCTTTCCATAATAAGATGTGTTAACAATTTCTCTAAATATTTTACCTGCAATTATAGTTATTTTGCCATAATCTAACCAATGAATAAGATGCTGTTATATTATGAATATGGTATAGTAAATAAAACATGTTTTGAAAGGCCTTCTGTTGTGTTTAACCCTTCTGTAAACACCTTTCTTAAGTTATAATTTTTGTAAAGGAGCGTAGGATTTTTTATGAAAAAAAAAAAAAATAAATCAACATTTTAATGAAGGCTTACCAAGTTACTTTTGGGTTCCCACCTAAGGGTGGGCGAAAAGTGAGAAAAATTTCCTACATGACTTTTCACGAAAAACAGCCGATTTTTTACTTTTTTCTCAAAAGTTCTCTTTTTCTCCAATGCAAAATTTTCCTTCTTTTCACCTATTCCAGCAAATTTTTCACCTCTAACAAATTTTTTGCCTCTCTGTATTGGAGAAATAAGTAGCTGGAAGTCAAAGTTGCGAGTCCTACAGCAACATATACCTTGAAAAATGTCTTAGCATGCAGAGTGCTTTTGTCCTTTGCTCACAACATTTACTTCCTGCTTAAGTGACACTGGCATTAATTCATGATGATGTCAAGTGACATCACTAACACTTTACTCCCCTGTACTTCCTCCACTTTCACCCTCTCACTTTTGCATTTGCTAGACATTACTCAACTACTGCATGTATTTTTACTCTCTACAGTACACAGCTGATGAAGTGTGGTATCTTGTCTTGGCCCTCAACAAAATTCTCAAAGTCATCTGCTGTCTATCAAGTCTACCTCAGTCACAGAGCTCCCAGTCAGCTGTCTAATATATTTATTTGTTTAATTATTTAGATCTTAATTAGCATAGTTTATACAGTTTCTGGGGCAGAGGTATTTATATACGTTGCTACCAACTGTATTGGAATTAACTGTAAGGATTAATGAACCCTTTCTATGCTGCTGTTATTGTTACCTAATACCTGTGGATACACCTATGTAATGTTAACCCTGTTGATGCTGGTAATACTGTATTGGTTTTTGAGTTACTGTATGTCTATGTCAATTGGTGTTCACTCATTTATATCATTGTTGATTACACTTTATATTTAGTATATTTTACTTAAATAAATTATATATATTTTTGAACAAATATGCGTAATTGATTATGTTAATCAATTCTTTACTGTGAAGTAGAGTGTCAATACCTAGTATTGTGTAAAGTTCTCAAATTAATTTAATATTATTTTATCTATTTATGTGAAGATACACAACCTAATTGGGTCTCCTGTTTAACCCTTTCCTGTATAACCTCGACACACTGTCACCTAATATATTAGTTCTTTATTCTTTTTTATTTTTTATTATTATTTTTTTTGTCTGCCTTAACAAGCTGTTAAAAAAAATTATAACTGAAAAACAAAACCAGAAACTTCTTTCCCCTGTCTTCCTCACCCAGCACAGACAATAACAGCAAGATTAGCAAGCAAATAGGTCCCCAGCTGCCTGTGTCTTGCCAGTCAGTCAATCTGAATTTTGGGGTATTATTTGGGGTCAACCTCCTTCCTCCCTTCTTCTCCCCAGAGTACCCCACTGACTCTCCTAATACTGGGAACAAATGTCCTACCTAAAAGATTCCCTAAACTAAACTTCAGTTCCAGAAAAGAGAAGAAAGCTCACAGCGCTTACGCACCATAAAATATCCATATCATATTATAATTTAATATAAGAATAAAGTTAGAATATAGATAGCAGCAAGGAATGAGAGGGTTCTCCAGTCCCCCTAACATTAGGCCTAAACCCAAAAGTGAAAACACATACAAAAAAGACAGTCCTGCGCTCCTCTATATACTGTCAACATAAGTGCCCTGTATTTAGCATATGTAATAACTCTTAGTATATCTAAGTGAAAATAAGTGAGAATTAAGTTCCACAAATTGGCCAATCCGTGTGTAAGCTTACCACCAACACCAAGGTATCTCACTTTGTGGTGAGTCCTACTCTAATACACCTATAAAGACCCTATCTGAATTAAAATAAAATTAAAAACAGACATTCTCTGAAGAAAGATGTTATAATAAACGAGTCAGTGGGGACCCTTTAAATATCTTTTTAATGTTTTTTATTTCTTTTGGGTCCCAGTGTAGTGCAATTAAAAACAGACATACAACAAAACAAAAAAACATTAGGTGTAGAGGGAGAACTTACCTGATACATGGCCCATAAGGGCCTGCATTGAAAACTATATGATATGGATATTTTATGGTGAGTAAGCGCTGTGAGCTTTCTTCTCTTTTCTGCTTTTGGTTCACATATATCTCCTTTAGCTCAACGAAGCAGCTTCTCATTTTATCCAATTTATTCACAAATAAATTGTGGAACGAAATTCTCACTTATTTTCACTTAGATTTACTAAGAGCTATTACATATGCTAAATACAGGGCACTTATGTTCACAGTATATAGAGGAGAGCAGGACTGTCTTTTTTTGTATGTGTTTAAACTTCAATACCCCTATCTCCTCTAGCTCAAACAAGGTGCTGCTTCCTCCTCTCACAAACACAGAATGGCTGCTGTGAGAGCCTGACACCCTTTTATATGGCTGTAGAAAACTTTCATGTGGTGGAGAAAAATTTTTCTTTCCATTGATTTCAAAGGGTCGAAAAAAGGCAGGAAAAGAGGAAAAACAACACTTTTTGCAGGAAATGATTTGCCATGCAGAAAGTGCCATTATTTGCCGATTTCAGTTTGAGGTGAAAATTTTCACCCCATCCCTACTCCTAAGGAAGTAGCATAACTTAGAGCCACGAAACAGGTAGAATAAGATTGACCCCCATAGTAGGCAACATTATTAATATATTTTTTGACTGTCTTTTATTTGTACTATTCTATATAAATATTGCCTAATTTTATACTATCCATTTTTTAACATTTGAATTCAAGCCTAGGATCTAGTCAAGACAGACTTCAACCCAAAGACAGTAACAGCTTTCATGTATTGGGGACATGATACCAAAGGCATTGGCATTAGATCCTCTAGACTGTAAGCTCTCATGAGCAGGGCCCTCTGATCCTTCTGTTCTCCACATTTGACTGTACTATTTAATATCCCTGTATGTCTATTCCCAATTGTACAGCACTGTGGAATTAGTTGGCGCTATATAAATAAATAAAGAATAATAATAATAATAGGGGTCCCACAAAAAAAATCAGCGAAAAACATGTTGTATGCTTTTTCACTGAGAAATCCTCTTTAAAACAATGATTAAAATATTAAAATTGTTTGCCCATTGGCCAAAATTTTTTGCCCATTTTTTCCAATGGCTAGAAAGTTTCTGCCCGTTGATTTACGCGTTTTCTGCCTTTTCCCTATAAAAACGTGTAGTATTCCAGAAAGTTTGACACAATACAAGCAGCTGCAGAGCGAGGTAGACATGCTGTGCTTTTCTGCTGTGATCTTTTTGCAAAATTGAGGCAGGAGAGACTCATAGTGACTGCTATCATTATGAGAAACTTTAAAAGTAATAAAAGGTGGAACTGGAAGGACCCTTATATGTCCACTGAGTTTGAGTCTGAGGTCAAAGTGAGCACTACAGACGCAATGCTGGCCAGTCCCTGTAAATCACTCCTAGGGATCTTGGGGAAATTGATGTCACAGGATGAAGAAAAGGGTAGTGGTGAGAGCAGGACAGGTCCGCTGCCTGTGTCTGCTGCCAGAAGTGCTGTGCCTGCTGCCAGGTGTGCTGTGCCTGCTGCCAGGTGTGCTGCACCTGCTGACAGACTTGCTGCCCCTGCTGCCACCAGTGCTGTGTCTGCTGTAAGTACTGTCCCTGCTGCCAGCAGTGTTGTGCCTGCTGTCAGATGTGCTGCCCTGCTGCCACAAGTATTGTGCCTGCTGCCAGTGTTGAAACTGCTGCCACTAGTGCTGAAGCTGCTGCCAGAGTGTCTTGTAATACTCAGGATGGGGGGAAGCAGAATTTGATGCCAAGTGTGACAGCAGGGGACCCTAAGTCACACTTGCCATCCCCAAGCAGTCCAGCCAGTGCTAGAACTACTACTAAGAAGGTCCATCAGTTTGATAGCGTTAGGAGTGAAGGAGGGGGTAACCATCATATTAATTGTGACTATGAGGAGGAAGACTCAGGGGCTGAAATCAATGTGGTTGGTGTTAGTAGTATTAGTAACAGTGATGGAGAAGCATCAGGTGGGACTAGTGTTAGAAGTATGGTAGGGGAAGCAATTGAGAGCATCCAGACTAGCGTTCAAGGGAGCCCACACCATTCCCCTGACCCTGAAAGTCCCCTTCCCCCATGTCATGTCCATGTAGAACATGATCCTGAAGAAAGCAGAATTTTTACCACCCCAATAATACCACTATCAGATTGCCTGTGTCTGCTGCTAGTGCTGTCAGTCTGTCTTCTTCAGGTCACTGAGAAATGGCAAGTGTGACATTAGGGGACCCTCTGTCACATTTCTTGTCACCTCCTCCAACCATCAGTGAGATGTCTGTAATAGAGCAGCAGCACAGAGAGACTAGTGGTGGTGGTGATGATGATGGTGGAGAAGCTTGGGTGGAAGAGACATTGATGGCCTTTATAGCTCAATCTGAGAAGGAATGGGAAACAGGGATGGGGATGGGCATCACCACCATCGCTATCAGTGAGCTTTTGGAATTTGCACAGTTTGCTGCTGCTCTAATTCCTGCTGCTGAGTGAAACAACTAGCTCGCCATCACCTTCTTGCTCTAGGGTAACTACATCTTCTGTCAATCCACCTAGTTCATTGTTACCTCCTTCATCAAGTAATAGCCATTCTGTAGATGTTAGGATGTGGCACTTCGTGTCCACCCCACCCATTGCACACTGTGTGGTGCACTAACCACAAATGGCAGTGTGGTGGAGGAGAATCGCAAGTAGGGTATCAAGAAGCATCTGAGGATATTTCATCCTGCAGAATATGCTAAGCTGATCACACTCCTTCCCTTAAAGAAATAAGACAAAATATTTCACAATATAATAACTAAAGTGCTAACCATATCCTTGGCCACTTAAAACATTTGTTAATAGAACCTGAAAAAGATGACATCAGAAAAAAATTAAAAATATATAATAATAAAATATTTGAAACAAATAAACAATTTTGGTGCTCCAATATAAATACTTATTCATGTATAACAATGATGTGACTAGTGATGATCGAGCACCCCGATGCTCGGGTGTTCGGGTCCTCTGGCCGAGCGCCCCCGGAGGCTCGAGTGCTCGGCCGAGCACCCGAGCCCCATTGAAGTCAATGGGAGGACTCGAGCATTACACCAGGCACCCCCTGCTCTGATGAGGGGAGGGTGCCTGGTTCATAGGAAAAGGTCAGAAAATGATGGAAACACCACAGAAATGGTTCAGGGACAGCATAGGGAGGATGTCTGGATGCATCTTGGACTCCAATTTCGCTGATGGGAACGATGTTTCGCCCGTAGTACGCCATTTTTACAGACTGACCGTAAAACACACAAAAAGGAAGATAAAAACGATTTTAGGCGAAAAATTGTTACCAAACAGTATTTGCTGTATATTTACTTGTATATCATCTGCAAATTCTGCAAAAAATGTCATCGATTTTTCGGAACTGGGGCCATGATTAAGAGGGAAATGTGCGCAGCGTAAAGAAGGTGTTCAACGTGGTTATGGCCCGGGTAAGGTACAGCATTCAGGAACGGAGGCCGCAGCTACCACAGGTTTTACAACATGTCCGTTTGCCCTTGTTAAGTCCAAAATTTATAGTCGGAACAGTGGGGTCTGATCCATTGAGTAAAAGTGACGAAGTGACTTAGTGGATGAAGCCAAGAACTACCTTCTGCTCTGTCGAACACCCCAGCCCTATTTAATTCAATGGGAGGACCTGAGGCACTCCGATACAACCTGTATATCACAAAATGGAGGGCCTCTTTCACATTGTGGTACAATAGTTCAGGTAGTGGTCCAACACTCATAAAGCCTATGCACTAAGTGAAAGGGCTGCCAAAAATTAGACTGAAATGTCACTCCAATACACCCTTTATTACACATAAAGGAGGGCATCATACACACCCTTGAAAAATTAGGATTAATGGCCTGCTGGTGACCCTCTAAAACATTAGGGGCGAGGGCATGCCGCTAAGCTGACCATCTAAAACATTAGGAATGAGGGTCTGCTGCTGAGCCGACCATCTAAAACATTATGGGTGAGGGTCTGCTGCGGAGCTGACCATCCTAAACATTATATGCGAAGGCCCGCTAGTGAGCTGACGCTATAAAACATTATATGAGAGGGCCCGCTAGAGAGCTGACCCAATAAAACATTATATGAGAAGGCCCGCTGGTGAGCTGACATATACAAAAATTGTCAAACAGGGCCCGCTGGTGAGCTGGCCCTATATAAAAATTATATCACAGGGCCCGCTGGTGAGCTGGCCCTATATAAAAATTATATCACAGGGCATATGGAAGAGGAGGAGGAGGATGAGAAGATTAAGAGTCAACCATATACCCGTTTTTTGGGTGGAAGGGGTGAATGGGAATACAGAGTATTCCCATCATTGTAAATAACATATCTAAAGTGACTTTATGTTCACCCGGGGCTTTCCTCCAGTGGAGTGGAGAAGTCAGGGGAAATCCAGGCCTTGTTCATTTTTATAAGTGTCAACCTATCAGCATTTTCAGTGGAAAGGCGGATACGCTTATCTGTTATGATGCCACCAGCAGCACTAAATACCCGCTCAGACAGAACGCTGGCGGCAGGGCAGGCCAGCACCTCCAAGGCGTAGAGTGCCAGTTCATACCACGTGTCCAGCTTGGACACCCAGTAGTTGTAAGGCACAGAGGGATCATTGAGGACGCTGACACGGTCTGCTACGTACTCCTTCACCATCTTCCAAAACTTTTCCCTCCTTGTGACACTAGGCCGCGCATCAGGGTGAGGGTGCTGGCGGGGTGTCATGAAGGTGTCCCACGCCTTGGAGAGTGTTGCCCTGCCTTTGTCGGAACTGCTGTGTGCTCCCCTTTTCTCCCCTTCTCGGTTGGCCAAGGTAGCACGTACTCTGCCGCCAGCGTTGTCAGATGGAAAATTTTGGAGCAATTTTTCAACAAGAACCTTCTGGTATTGCACCATTTTGCTTGTCCTCTCCACCGGAGGAATGAGAGATGAGAAATTCTCTTTGTAGCGGGGGTCCAGAAGGGTGAACACCCAGTAATCCGTGTTGTCTAAAATGCGTATAACGCATGGGTCACGGGAAAGGCAGCCTAACATAAAGTCAGCCATGTGTGCCAGAGTACCAACAGGCAAGATTTCGCTGTCCTCACCAGGAGGATGACTCTCAATCTCCTCATCCTCTTCCTTCTCTTCTGCCCACCCACGCTGAAGAGATGGAACTAAAGTTCCATGGCTACCCTCTGTAGCGGAGGCAACCGTGTCTTCCTCCTCCTCCTCCTCCTCCGCCTCCTCCAATTGAGAAGACGAAGTGAGGGTGCTCTGGCTATCACCTTGTGTAAGCTCTTCCTCCCCCATTTCCACCTCTTCCACATGCAAAGCGTCGGTTTTAATTGTGAGCAGCGAGCGTTTCAGTAGACACAGAAGTGGGATGGTTACACTGATAATAGCGTTATCGCCGCTCACCATCTGTGTCGATTCCTCAAAATTGCGTAAAACCTCACAGAGGTCTGACATCCATTCCCACTCCTCACTTCTGATTAGAGGAAGTTGAACGGAGAGGCGACGACCGTGTAACAGCTGGTACTCCACTACTGCCCTCTGCTGCTCACAAAGCCGGGCCAACATGTGGAAGGTGGAGTTCCAGTGCGTGCTCACGTCACACAGCAGCCGGTGAGCTGGCAATTGTAAGCGCTGCTGCAGCGTCAACAGGCCGGCTGAAGCTGTAGATGACTTACGGAAATGTGCACACACGCGGCGCACCTTCGTCAAGAGATCATGCAAATTGGGGTAGGTTTTTAGAAATCGCTGAACCACTAAATTAAATACATGCGCTAGGCATGGTACGTGTGTGAGCTTGCCGAGCTCCAAAGCCGCCACCAAGTTACGCCCATTATCACACACAACCATGCCTGGTTGCAGGTTGAGTGGCGAGAGCCACTGCTCGGTCTGGTGACTAATCCCCTGCAACAGCTCTGAGGCCGTGTGCTGTTTGTCCCCAAGGCAGATCAGCTTCAGCACGGCCTGTTGACGCTTCCCCACTGCAGTGCTACACTGCTTCCAGCTACCGGCTGATGGGTGAGTGGCGCTGCGCGCAGAGAATTCGGAGGTGGAAACGGAGGAGGAGGAGGAGGAGCCAATAATGCAGGTGCTGGCGGAAACCCTGATGGAGGTAGGGCCCGCAATCCTCGGCGTGGGTAGCACCTGTGCCATCCCAGGGTCCGAGTCGCTCCCAGCCTCCACGACATTCACCCAGTGTGCCGTCAGGGAAATGTAGCGTCCCTGGCCACAAGCACTTGTCCATGTGTCAGTCGTTAAGTGGACCTTCCCAGTAACTGCGTTGGTCAGGGCACGGGTGATGTTAAGGGACACATGGTGGTGTAAGGCGGGGACGGCACACCGGGAAAAGTAGTGGCGGCTGGGGACTGCGTACCGAGGGACAGCTGCTGCCATCAGGCTGCGGAAGGACTCAGTGTCCACAAGCCTAAATGGCAGCATTTCGATGGCCAGTAATTTGGAAAGGTGTGAGGTTAGTGCTATGGCCTGTTGGTGGGTGGCTGGGTGTTTTCGCTTGCGCTCAAATGCCTGGGGTAACGACATTTGGACGCTGCGCTGGGACAGGGAAGTGGATGTGGTCGCTGATGGTGCTTCAGATGGTACAGGTGCAGGGCGGGAGGTATGCGGGCCTGCGCCGTCGACAGGCGATTGGCCGGCACCGAAAACAGGGGAAGAGGAGGCAGTGGTGTGGCCTGCAGACACAGATTGGCGATCCGGGCGTTCCTCCCACTTATTACGGTGCTTGGATGCCATGTGTCGGATCATGCTGGTGGTGGTGAGGTTGCTAGTGTTCATGCCTCGGCTCATTCTGGTGTGGCACAGGTTGCAAACTACAATTCTTTTGTCGTCCGCACTTTCCTTAAAAAAACGCCATACCGCAGAACACCTAGCCCTTGGCAAGGGAGATTTATGCAAGGGGGTGCTCCGTGGAACATTTGCGGGCCGGTTTGGTGCGGTCCGCCTTCTTTCTTTAGCCACACCACTGCCTCTTCCAGCCTGTTGCGGTGCTGCAGATGGCTCACCCTCAGGACTGCTGTCATCGCTCGGCTTTCCACCTTCCCAGGTGGGGTCAGTGACCTCATCGTCCACCAAGTCCTCCTCCACTTCCTCACTCTGATCATCCTCCTCATTTCTTGATCCCACCACATCCTCAGTCATTGACAACTGTGTATCATCCTCCTCATTTCTTGATCCCACCACATCCTCAGTCATTGACAACTGTGTATCATCCTCCTCATCAAGGTCTTGAGACAGTAATTGTGGCTGATTTGATGGCAACTGTGTCTCATCATCATCATCCACTTCCTTTGACCTTAAATGCCGTTCCCCTCTGTCATCTTCTTGTGATTGGGTACCCTCTAGAGGTTGTGAATCAGGGCACAAGATCTCATGTTCCTCTGCAAGTGTGCTTGGAGAGAGGTTCAAATCAAGGATTGGTGATGAGACGAGCTCCTCACTATATCCCAGTGTGGGATCACTTCTTTGGCCAGACCCTCTATGGTGGGAGGAAGGATGATCAGGGTGAGGATTATGTTGACCAGACTCTTGGCTAGTGAGAGTGGACTTGGTGGAAGACAGGGTGGTGCTTAACCGACTGGAAGCAGTATCAGCTGAAATCCAACCGACCACCTGTTCGCAGTGGTCTGACCTCGAGAGTGATGTCCTGCGACGCCCTGTAAACTGAGACATGAAGCTAGGTATGGTGGATGTCTTTCTGTGTTGTGCTCTGGCACCAGGCACAGTTTCTACGCGTCCTGACCCGCGCCCTGAACTATCAGGATCACGTCCACTTCCCCGTCCCTTTTTACCCGCCTTCTTCATATTAAACGGAATATATGCCGGTAATCTGCGGCTAGGCACACGAAACAGAATGTGACGCTAATCTGCGGCTAGGCACACTAAACAATATGTGACGATAATCTGCGGCTAAGCACACGAAACAGAATGTGACGCTAATCTGCGGCTAGGCACACGAAACAGAATGTGACGCTAATCTGTGGCTAGGCACACGAAACAGAATGTGACGCTAATCTGCGGCTAGGCACAGTGAACGGAATATGTGACGTTAATTTGTGAATTTGCACACTAAACAATATGTGACGTTAATTTGTGAATTTGCACACTAAACAATATGTGACGCTAATCTGCGGCTAGGCACACGAAACAGAATGTGACGCTAATCTGTGGCTAGGCACACGAAACAGAATGTGCCGCTAATCTGCGGCTAGGCACAGTGAACGGAATATGTGACGTTAATTTGTGAATTTGCACACTAAACAATATGTGACGTTAATTTGTGAATTTGCACACTAAACAATATGTGACGCTAATCTGCGGCTAGGCACACTAAACAGAATGTGACGCTAATCTGCGGCTAGGCACAGTGAACGGAATATGTGACGTTAATTTGTGAATTTGCACACTAAACAATATGTGACGTTAATTTGTGAATTTGCACACTAAACAATATGTGACGCTAATCTGCGGCTAGGCACATGAAACAGAATGTGACGCTAATCTGCGGCTAGGCACACGAAACAGAATGTGACGCTAATCTGCGGCTAGGCACACTAAACAATATGTGACGTTAATCTGCGGCTAGGCACACTAAACAATATGTGACGCTAATCTGCGGCTAGGCACACGAAACAGAATGTGACGCTAATCTGCGGCTAGGCACACGAAACAGAATGTGACGTTAATCTGCGGCTAGGCACAGTGAACGGAATATGTGACGTTAATTTGTGAATTTGCACACTAAACAATATGTGACGTTAATTTGTGAATTTGCACACTAAACAATATGTGACGCTAATCTGCGGCTAGGCACACTAAACAGAATGTGACGCTAATCTGCGGCTAGGCACAGTGAACGGAATATGTGACGTTAATTTGTGAATTTGCACACTAAACAATATGTGACGTTAATTTGTGAATTTGCCCACTAAACAGAATGTGACAATAATCTATGGCTAGGCACACGTTTAAAATGGCCCTTTTTGTCTCTGCGTTGTAAAATAATTGGCCCTGTGCACCTAACAGAATATGTCAGCTTGTCACTGCACTGTGAAATATTTGTCCCTGTGCACCTAGTACAATGTCACCTTAGAACATGTCCCCCCCCCACAAAAAAATGAAATTCTGCCACCCCCAAAAAAAATTAAATGCTGCCCCCACACACAACAGTCCTAAAAAGGACTTTTGGGTCTTGAAAGAGTTTCAACAATTTTATTCTCCCTACACTGACTTCCTGTGCATCTAGTATTATATGTCACCTTACTAATATCCCCCCCACAAAAAAAAAGGAAATTGTGCCCCCCCAAACAAAATATAAATGCTGCCCCCACACACAACAGTCCTAAAAAGGACTTTTGGGTCTTGAAAGAGTTCCAACACTTTTATTCTCCCTACACTGACTTTCCCTGCCTGATCGCATCTCTCCCTGGCTAAGAATGAGCCGAACTCGCGCGTCGGGTGCTATACAGCACCCGATCACGGGTTCTGGCCAGCCAATCAGTGTAATGCCAGCAGCCAACATGGCTGCTGGCATTACACTGATGTCAGAGCCTCCCCGCACGTTTATTGGCTGCGCAGCAGCCGCGAAACGTGCGGGGAGGAGACCCGAACATGGCGGGCGAGCACATGCGGTACTCGTACGAGTACCACCATGTGCCGAGCAGAGCGATGCTCGAGCCGAACCGAGCTTCGGCCGAGCATGCTCGCTCATCACTAGATGTGACCCTTAACCTTCAAACACTGCTTATACTATACTGAATCACAACATTTTTTAGACACACAATAGTTGGCTTCCAAATGACCATGAAAAGATAAATTATATCAATGTTCAGATGATCAGACACATAATTACAAGTTAAGTGGGCAATCCCAATTAATATTATGTGTCAAACAACTTCGACCAGCAAATGGTCAGTCCAGTTCCAGGATAATTGCACCAAACACAAAATATAAATATTGTTCTTGAAAACAGTTCAAAAAACATAACTCATGCTCAGACAGCATACTCCTTATTTGCCATTCTTCAATAAATGTGAGTAGCTGGTAAGCAAGCAGACAATCTGGACCATGCTTGAAAAATGTTCAAGTCTTTAACTTAAATGGAGATATCTGAAAAATTAACTGTTGTGGAACTAAAAGTGGGAGTAAATATAGAAAAACCTCCTAATCTCCCAGTGCCCCCTTTGCAAATGCCCCATGGTTTCGGTTCTTGCAGACACTCATGTGATGTAGAAAGTCATTCCAAATCACATTCAAATAAAGGTAGTAGTAGTAGGATGAGGAGAAGACATCTATGAGTTTGCCAGTGGTTGATGTTGCTGCTAGGCCACCCAAAGCAAAAATTTGAGGTAGAGGTTCTGATTTATTGCTGGTGATTAGCACTAGCACAGGACTCAGTGAGATCCTTCCACTAAATTATTTACTGGAGATCTATTTACTGGAGCATGGACACATGATCATTTTCATTTTCTTCCTTTCCTTAGTCTGACAAGTTACATAATGGTCAACAATATTCTCTAGATTATTCAAGATATCAGCCTACCATCCTAGAAAGATGAGGCACAAGTGCTCCTGATCTTTAGGTTAAAAGCCCTGGACAAAGTTGAGCACTGCTGCTTCTGTTGAACTGCATCTGTAATATACCAGACTGCCATTCAAAACAGATCTTAAGGTGATGTATGTAGTCCGCTTGGGATTCTCCTTTACTTTGTTTGCAATAGTTTCTTGGGAGCCTTTCACACTACTTTCCCAGGTTTCATGCAACCATTTAGAAGTTTATTATTTAAAAAACTTTCCCATTGGGTTTGATTAACTTCATTCCTTTTGAATTATAGAGTTTCCCTTAACTATACAACTTTAGCTAGATCAGATATATCTTCTATAGGAAAGTGTTTATCTAGTCTTTAGTTAAGTCAAGCCATTTACCCAAAAACTTGCAAGCTTTATGACCATAGTGCCTTTGTCCTTAGACTCACTCCCCCTATACCTCAATCCCCCCTTACGTTCTTATGCTGGATTTAATGTGGTAAAAGTGTAAAATTACTGACTTCAGTCTGAGCTAGCAGACTATTCGTCCATTGCCTTCAGAGGCTGATTTGCCCCCTGGACATGGCAGTTTTAAAAGAATAGTAGATAAACACTTTAAAAGGAAATAAGATATTAAAATTATATTTTAACAGAGAAACCTAGTATATCCCAAAAATAGAACTTAACCAAGATAAGAAAATCACTTGGTTAACGAGGAGTAATGGTTTTTATAGGTATGGTGAATGCATAGGGTGTAGGAACTGTAAAGTGTATAGGAAGATTAAGATATCTTCTTCTACAGTTAATGGGGAAGAATATCAAATAAGAAACACTATTTCATGTAACAGGAAATGGGTAATATATATATATATATATATATATATATATATATAATTACTTGCACTTGTAACAAACAATATATTGTTAGGACTATGAGAAAGTTAAAAGATAGAATTATAGAGTACAAATATAACATTAGGAAAAGAAAAAAGGTCAGGAACAATAGGTGAATGCCTGGGTGCTCAATCCATCAAAACGCAAAGACTATAAGAAAAATCGGCACTCAAGAATTTTTGAAAAGAAAAATGAACATTTCAGTCCCTGCTGGAATCTTTATCAAGACACCATAACAGTGCAAACAACTCTGTATAAATATTTACATAATATCTGCACTTTTACTGCAATCTCAAACTTACTAAGTTCTTAGAAAGAAGTCAAAACTTGCAAAAAAATGATGTATAAGTACACAAATGGAATAATAAACTTGCCAAACAGAGGCTTTAAAGAACTGATGCCATGTGTTGCACCCTGCTGGAATATCCCAAGATGCAGTTATTTTTCATGGATGGTTGCGCCAATGTTACTTAAGCAGGAAGTCAGTGTTGTTTTGATCAAAGGACAAAGACTGCCAATAATTATTTTTAGGCATATTGGCATATTGTAGGCTCACAACTTTTATTTTTAGCTATTTATTTCTTCACTTCAGCCCTCAGAAGACATAATTTTGCTGCAGGAAATCTTGCAGTCATAGAAAATATAGGTAAAAAATGGTAAAGTTCACAGTGGAAATTTATTGGCAGTGGCGAAAAGGAGATCATTTTGGGAATTTTCTATGGGAGGGAATGTCATGAAAAAAGCAGGAAATTGTTTTTTCATGAAAATTCCTGTAGGAATTTTCTCTGACTTTTTGCCCATCTATACTGAGGAGGTAACAAGTGTGACAGCAGGGGGTCCTCTGTCATATTTGTCAAACCCAACCATTCCCATAGAGCAGCAAGATACAGGCGGTGGTGGTGATGAGAGTGAGAGTGGTGCTGAAGTAACTGTTGAGAGTGTTTTTTAGGCAAAAAGTGATCAGGAATAGGGGAAAGAGATGCAATTGGGGATGGGCATCACCACCACTATCACAAGCAGTGTAATTTTGGAATTTGGTACTGCTGTAATTCCTGCTGCTAAGTCATCTGAGACAGATCTTCGTCTGTCACAGCAGCAGAATGTGTAACCACAGTCCACTATGGCCACCATGGAAATGTGTTAAGAAAGCAGTGATATAGAACTAAGACAGGTTATACTTTCCACCACTACTCTTGGTCCTAGCTCTTGTGCTGATGCTGGAGCAGCAGCAACACCTGCCCAGCCAGTGAAGGTGAATCTGGGAAGAAAGTCATTCTTCTTTACCTCTACCCTCACTATAATCATGGATGTGGGAATATTTTCCCTTGGGGCAGGGACAATGCAGTCTTGAATGACTGCACTGTGCACTATGTGTGATAAGATAGTGAAAAGGGAAAGGAGGGAACACACCTTGGCACATCTGCTCTCATAAAGCACATGCAACATAAACAACACAAAGTTTATTTTAAAGCCAAATCCCCCTCAAAAAAATCAAGAGCCGCCGTGACTGTGCTCCTTGTCCCTCCCCAAAAGCACAAAGAATGGGGGAGAAAATCCTAGAAGACAAGAGAAAACCATCCTGAAAGTTTGATGATGAATATATGATCCCTCTTTTGCAAACCTATATGGGAAAATGGGAATCCACCATTTTCAATAGCAGCAACCCCTTCTCCAAACCATTATTATATGTTATATAAACGCTACATTGGTGATTTCATTTTTATTTGGGGTGGTGTCCAGAATAGTTTTGACCACTTTGTAAACTATTTGAATGAGAATCAGATGGGGTTAAAATTCACTAGCAAATATGACAAAGAAAACATCAAATATTTCAATTTGAGATTATCCTCTATAGCAGGGCTAAAAATTGAAATTAAAGCCAGCAATGTTACTAGTCTTTCACCCGTCCGCTTCCCATCCTGCCTTTAAGACCCCACCGAGTGACCGCATGTCCCTGAATGCCCAGGACTGTGTCTTAATTCTGCCCTGTGTCAAGGCTGTACGCACCACCAGCCATTGAAAGGAGAGAATTACAAGTCTTTTTCTCATTGGCTGGCTGGTGTGTGCAGCGTGCGTGACGCATATGTATGCCGTGACTGAGACTGAGTGTCAGCTGAAGAGGCAGGGAGATATGGAACGGGATGAAACAGGCACAGCACTTAACGGAGCAGCGATAGTCTGGCAGCACAAATAAACTTGTGTCCTCCAATGCTCGTTAGGCAAGTGAGTGACCAATAAGACATAATTTTATCGACACCAATAAAAGTTATCAAATAAAGCCTTTATGAATTAGGTATGGAAAATAAAAATGCCCATGTAGCACTAATTGCAACAAATCAAAGAATATTAAAACCAAACCCTTCCTCCCTATTATTATCCTCAACCACTATTTGTTTAGCAACCTAGCTCAACTAGTCTGATCCTATTATTCTAAATATGTGGCACAAGATAGTTACACTGTGATAACCCAATGACAAGAAAAGCAGATATTTGAGCCAGTTACATCTTTATTAAACTGATAACATATTTGATATTTGATATATATTTGATAATATAACACTGAGAATTCAGGGTTATCTGGCAATATAAGACTGTGATAAACTACATCTTGTTTTTGATATATTTTTCTATTTTGGGTTAAGTAGTATCACAGTGTAACTATCTTGTGCAACATATTTAGAATAATAGGATCAGACTAGTTGAGCTAGGTTGCTAAGCAAATAGGGGTTGAGGATAATAATTGTGAGGAAGGGTTTGGTTTTAATATTCCTTGAATTTTTATTTTCCATACCTAATTCATAAAGGGCTTTATTTGATAATTTTATCAACACCAATAAAAGTTATGTCTTAAAGGTCATCAATGGCCATTAATTGAATGTACTGAACTGGTCTCTTAGTGAAAAAGGTGAGATTACTATAACTATTACAGACAATAATAAAGCAACAATAGTACTCCCCCTGGATTTTCACAAATTTCTCTTTTTGTTCTGGTACAGTACCTGCGGTACCACCATACTGTATTTTCTAGTCAGAGAATTTGTATATATATATATATATTGATTAGTGCTTACATAGCCTTGATGATTTTGAAATGAGACAAATGCCAACACCTTTAGAGGGTATGGCCATTTTTTGTATATTGGTTGCATTAGTTGGATATTTGTCATAAGATTTTTTCTTTTATAATGAAACTAAAAAATAAATGTAAAAGCCACAAAATATAGCTAGGCATTTGTTGTTGCCTTGTGGTAGCTGCATGTTTTTGGTAATTAAGGGACAGTATTTATTTTATGCTTGCAATTAACCCTTTGAGTGGCCAAGGGGTATGCAATCCATTGCGAAGCAATGGGTTGTGTACCCCTCTGGCACTCAAAGGGCTAAGATCGCTTGTTGATGAAATAGCCTAATTGTATTAAGTCCTATTCCATCTTACCCAAACTGACCTATGTATTGAGAGTTTTGTGCTTCTAATGGCCCTGAGTACAAAAGTAAAGTGGATCGGTTCTGCAGCAATATAGGGAACCACTGAAGGAAAAATTTTAAAAAATGGCCAATGATTTAACTCTGAGTGCCAGAGGGATGCAAAACACACTGCTTTGCATACCCCTCTGGCATTCAAAGGGTCAAGGCTGCATGTACAAAGAAAATGATCAGTTATGGAGTAAACAAATTTCAGCACAGGGTCCAAATAAATTGACTCAAATGTCCACTGTTTTAAATGGGACTTTTTAACTCCTTTAATGCTAGAGAGTTCACCAACACGTTGTTTCACAATATTTTGGAACCCTCTCTAGCATTTAGGGAATTAAAAGACCAATTCAAATCAATGGGAATTTTCATTTATTCCCTATGCTGCCATATCTCCCAACTGTCCCTCTTTAGGCGATATTAGGGGTACATACCTCCCAAGTGTCCCTCTTTAGGAGGTATTAGGGGTCTGTACCTCCTAAGTGTCCCTCTTCAGGAGATATTAGGGGTGCATACCTCCCAAGTGTCCTTCTTTAGGAGATATTAGGGTTCCATTCCTCCCAAGTGTCCCTCTTTAGGAGATAGTAGGACTCTGTACATCCTAAGTGTCCCTCTTTAGGAATTATTAGGGTTCCATACTTGAGATAGGTGGGGTTAAAGGTGGGGATATGGGTGGGGTTAAAGGCAGGGCTACAGGTGGAGGTAGGTGTGGAAACTGGTGGCGAGTAACTTTTTGGGCCTGGCTAGTAGCTCAGGACTTGAAATTTTGAGCCCTGCTCTATAGGGTGCAAGGTGATCACAACAAATTGTGCAAAGAACAATAAGAAATTGCACCAGACACTCTTACTTTGAAAGTGAGGCAGAGGTTCTAAAGCAAACATTTCAGGAAAATGGTTCCCACATAATTGGTTATAACCTGACATATGAAAGGGTTGATAACTTAGACAGAAGCATGTTGTTACAGTACAAAGAAAAGAAACATGTCAAAAGAGAAGGACCCCCCGTATTTATCACTACATATAATGATTTATCTTCGGATATGTATTAAATTCTTAATAGACATTGGGCCATTTTAATGTAAGATCCTGTCCTACAAAAACTCTTGGACCCAAACTGAAGATTATCTTTAAGAAAAATAAAAATGTAAGGGATTTTTTTAGCCCCAGTTGATATCAATAAAAAAGTAGCAAATAAGAAAGATTGGTTAGTCCAAATTCCAGGCACTTTTAGATGTGGCAAAACTAGTTGTAGTACATGTCCTTTATTGCCCACACAACATAAGAATCATTTTTCAAGTAACAAGACCAGTAAATAAAATGAGATAAAGGGTTTCTTCAACTGAAACAGCAGATACTTAGTATGCTTAATAACCTGCAGTTGTAAATTGCAATATGTGGGCAGAACAAAAAGTAGACCAGAATAGGTGAGCATCTAAGAAATGCCAGATCTGGATTGATGACCCATAGTTTCCCTCAGCATGTTGCTAGGTGTCATGGTGGAGATACTAGTGGGATTCAAGTTCAGGCCATTGTTGGAGTTGTTACTACTCACAGAGGAGGAGACAAGTTACTCAGTCTGTGCAAAAGAGAGCTATATTGGATCTACAAGTTGAAAACACTGTCACCCAGTGGCCTGAATACTGATATTAACCTGGCTGCCTTCCTTTGATTTGTGGCACCTTGTGTGTATCTATTGGATTGTCCTTCAAACCATCGAATATCTTGCTGCCATCCTACTCTAGCATTGTATTGATTGTTATGGGTCCCATATATAAATCTAAACTATTTTTATTTATTTATTTTTTATAGCTAGGCATTTATTAATGTTTTTGTTATCACATCTTTGGGGCATTAGGTTCCTTGTTTTTGAAGTTCATTGATCTATATCAAGTCTTCTTTTATTCCATTAATTTTGTGTATGGTATGGTATTTTTCATTTTAATTGTATCATTATATATATTATTTTTAGGGGTGGAGACAGGTCCTGTTGTGTTTCCACAAAACAATCTGGGAAAACCATCTGGTTGTTTTTCAATTCTTCACGGGAAAATTTACTTTAAATAAAGCGTCTAAAATCTTCACCGTTTTCGCCAACTGCCAAAAAGTTTTTTGAAATTTTTTCAATGGCTAGAAGGTTTTAGCCCCTTTAATTACATGTTTTCTCTATAAAAGTGACATTTTCCAGGAAGTGAAACACAATACAAGCAGCTACAAAGAGATAAAGAGGTACTAGGCTGCTCTGCTGTGAGTTTATAGCAAAACTGAGGTAGGAGAGGCTCGCAGTGATTGCTATCACTATGAGCAAGTTGAATAATAATAAAAGGAGTAGCTGGAAGGACCATTATGCATCCAGTGAGTATGAGGAGGAGGAAGTGACTGCTACCAACATAAAAGGGTCTGGATGTCCTGGTTCCCCAGACCCAAGAATGGCCAGTCCCCCTACATCACCCCTAAGGATCTTGGGGAAATTTGTGTCATGGGAGGAAGAAGAGGGTAGTAGTGTGAGCAGGACAGGCCAGCTGCCTGTGCCTTCTGCCATTGCTGTGTGTGCTGCCAGTGCTGTGCCTGCTAAGGTGTCTTCTCAGGAGGGGGGAAAGGATGAGATGATTTGTGTCAATATATTATATACATTTCAGTGCTTATATTGTTTTTATACCTTTCCTAGTAGGTACTGAGAGAACATTGTGAAAGATAAAGATCGGGGTCATTTGATGCAACTTTGTTATTGTAATAATTGTTTTCATTACCAGTTCTTCTTCTTGGTAAGATGGGTGGTTTGATTTTATGTATAAATGAAGATTGTGTTGACCAATCATGGCCAATTACAGTTGTTAAAGGGATAGTAATGTTTTACAAAAACAGCAGCTCCAATTAATCTTCATAGTATTTGGGCCATGGAGAGTGTTATTTCAATTCTGTCAGAGTTATAGTTCAAGAGTAATTGAATGATAAAATATCCCCTCCTGCCCCTTTTGTCTAGTGTAAGCCACCTCCCCTCAGATGTGGAATCTGGTCACTTGAGCAGACAGACCACAGCACAGAACAATCTTCTTACTGTGAGAACAATGAAAGCCCTGCCCCCATTGACAGGTTTTTCAGGTTTTTCCCTTGTCTTAATTGAAAAGTGTCCCTCTCTGCAATCAACCTGCACATCATCCTACTGCTCTGAGTTGAGCAGTTACATCAGTAAAAGGGGCAGGAGGGGGATACTTTATCATTCAATTATGCTTGAACTGCAACACTGACAGCACTAACACACTCCATGGCCCAAATACTATGAAGATTAATTGCAGCTGCATTTATTATGAAACATTACTATCCCTTTTATATAGGATGTTTACAGGGATTCTTTCCTTTTTACACTAATTCGCTCTTGAAGAAGTTGGCAGAAAGCTGGCAAAAACAGGTCCGGCTTGTTTTGTTAAGTGTGCACTCAGTGGCAGTCCCAGCTTCACATCCTCTTTCAGTAGTTTCTCCCTGTAGCCTGCCTTATTACCCTACTCCCCCCTTTTTTTGCCTCTATATTACACCATATGTATGTGGCAGTTATAGACCACATTTGCAAGCAACAAGAACTGCTCCATTAACATCTGGCCAGCCATCATCTGCAGCAATGAGACAGTGGGCCTAAGGACCCGGAGGATGCTGCTAACCCTTCGTGGGTTTAGTGTGCGCATATTTGACTTTTTATTTTTTTATTTGTGCCATTGAACATATTACTCTTAGATCACTCTCTCTCTTTGTTAATTTTTCTACATGGACTGATACAGAACACTGAGAGTCCATAGCATTGCTATATTTGTTCTGTGAGTTCTGCATTATCATTGTCTTCTTGAGATAGGGTCTGTATGCAGTAAAATATGCCCATTGTCCCTGCCTCGGCACCCTCAGGGTTCTCTTCTTTCTTTGGCAAACCACCTAAACCTCTGTTACTATGCCCAACAGCTGATAGCAAGTCTGTAGATGTGAGGATCTGACAGTTCATGTCCACCCATTGCACATTGCGTGGTGCACTGATCACACATGTCAGTATAGTGAAAAGCAATCAAATGCAGGGTATCAGAGAAAATCTGCAAACATTTCATCCTGCTGATTATGCTAAGCTGGTGGTGGAGAGGATTGCTTATTTTTCTTAAGTCTTCTGGACATTGTTGTCACAGTACCCAGCATAAATGAAGGACAGACACAGCATATGTAATGTAAAACCACCTTTATTAAATGTAAACAGAAATGAATGCCAATGCCCACACAACCCCAGACCCAGGATTATAATCTCAGGTCTACTACCTGGAGCTGCATGCTGTGCTGAGCACTGGACTACTGTGCTAAACACAGGGTAATGGAAATATGCAAAGTCCTACAATGGAGATCCTGTAGACAAGGCTACGGTCTAACACAGGAATCGCAACCAGAGGCAACAGATAGCGAGCAAGACTGAGTAGCGTACCTTAGATGCAAATGGTAAGAACACTGGGGAATGCACGGAGTGAGTAGTCAGCCAGAGCCACCGGTCAGAACAGAGTGGGTAGTTGGACAAGCCGAGGACTGCAAGGAGTGAGTTAGTCAGCCAGAGCCACAGGACAGAACTGATGTGGGTAGTCAGACAAACCGGGGACTACATGGAGTGAATTAGTCAGACAGAGACACAGGTCAGAACTGATGTGGGTAGTTAGACAAGCCGAGGTCATACATGGAGCGAGTTAGTCAGCCAGAGCCACAGGGCAGAACTGATGTGGGTAGTCAGACAAGCTGGGGTCATACATGGAGCAAGTTAGTCAGCCAGAGCCAGAGGTCAGAACGATACACAAGAGCAACAAATGGAAACACCATGTAAGGACAATGACTAATAGGCCCATGGGGTTTATAAAGAAGCAGCTCAGGGCGGGAATCAATTAGGAAAATTAGACCATAAACAGGTGCATGTACCCACAACCGTTCTAGTGACATCAGAATGCGGAAGTAGTCGGCAGTCACGCCGGCCAACATCACTACACAGGAAGGAAGCACAGGATCACTTATGCCTCTAAGGGAGACTGTGATAATTATGTGTTCATAGCGGAGCTGGTAAAGGCCATAGGGCTAGATTTAAAGGTTTGTGCTAAATCCGTCACTAAGTGAAAAAAGCACATTGGCCGCAAATAATACATGATTTACGTCATATTCGATAGGTAGTCTACAAGAATAGCTAACATACGTAGGCCCAACAATTACACGTAACACAAAAAACCTGTGTCTCACCTTTTATCGCATCACTGTACGTCCTAATCAGCCGATAAATCATGTCTTAAGTCAAGTTGCAACATATCGGCCGACGTTGACTAGCAGCCCTGTTTGATGCACAAACAAATTCAAACCCACAGCCAATCCCAAGACCCCAAAGTATCAAATATGTTCAAGTCCACCTATATATACCAAAAATAATGGTCACACCTTGTCTGTGTTTGGAGTTTTGGCAAGTTAGAACATAGGACCCAGAAGCGGAGGTTAGTGATAGAGAAAGAGAGATAGGCGCATACAGAGCAGCAAGGATGAAGGAGTTTGGAGTTTGGCAAGATTTGCACTTAAATATACACATATCACACTTTTGCACATATTCCATACTCCCATACAAACACAAACATACACACTATAACACTACATATATTTAGATTTTATTTTGACAGTGTGAATCGGTGAGTGACAGAGAGTGAGCGTGTCTGTGAGGGCCTGTTTGAGTGCCTGGGTGTAAGTGGGTGCATGATGGTGAGGAGATTAGGACAAGAGAGAGGGATGGAGAGAGTAATAGAAGAGGAGTAAGGTCAGGAGGGCATCCCTGGTCAGGGTAGGAGTGGGAGAGGGAGATCTGCGGGGCATAGGGGGACCCGGACAAGAGCAGGCACACAAAGGAGAAGGTCAGCTGTGTCAGTGGGATGAGGGGTACCTGTTGGGGAGCACCCTACACAGTCAGGGGCAGCGCAGGCAGGACATTCTAGGCACAGGTCTGACACCTCGCAGGCAGGAGCTGAGGAGGAGAGGCTCTGGGATCCTCGGTACACCGATGAGGAGAACAGGGCCCTCGTGTAGTCTATCTTGGGTAGGGAAAGCATCCTCTTTCTGAGGGAGAGGGTCCCTGGCCTGGCTGCGAGGGGGAATGCCACCTGGAACCAAGCCTGCAGCAGAGTAAATGCAGTGGCCACCTGCAGATGGACCTTGGACTCCGTCAAGAAAAGATGGGGTGACTGCAAGAGAGTGGTCAAGAAGATGATAGGTGAGGTTGCCCTGTATGCTCGAGGCACCACAGGTGGTCCCCCTGTCCACATCACCTTCAGCAACTGGGAGGAGATGCTGTGTCAAACCCTGTCTGCCATGGCTGTTGAGGGGGTCCCTGGAGGACTGGACACTGGGAAAGAAAGAAGCCCCCACACTACGGTAAGTGCATCATCACATAACCACTCACCACATCTACCGACACAACCATCACACACAAACACAGTCACACCTCAAAACATGGCCATCATTGATCCACACAACTGCACCAACAAAGCACCCTGAGGGTTCAAACAAGGACACAATCCAAGCCTAAATGGCAAGGTTCAACCAGGCCCAATCCTGTCCAAGTCCCAGTGTAACCCTCGTGTTGCTGTGCTGATCAGACACAATACACACAAACCATACTTCACAAAACAAAAACAAAAAGAAGAGAGGAGCACAAGCTCTAAGTGCAGACTGCTTGAACAAAATGTAGACTACTGCCGCAATATCACCTTTTCACATGCTGAATTGTCTACTCACATGTAGCAGAGGCAGAGAAACTCGCCTCACAGTATAAAAATATCTACTGGATTACCCCAGCGCAGGTATTTGTGTCTCCCCCACCTTCCTCCTTCAAGCATCCTTCAGGCTAAAATCCTGCTTGTCACCTCACCCAGAGCACTGCAACTGGTAGCCAACCTCTGGTACTTCAGCTCCAATGGACTTCTTAAGGCTCTATATCTAGTGAGTGAACTACCTCTAATAAGTTGCCTCAGTTCATATAGAACTTAATATGGGACATAGGGAGTCACACACACCTATACCTTGACCATAGGAATGAATCATACACTGGAACTTATAACTCAGTCTTAAAAACAAATAGATATTTAATATTGCATATACATGAAATATGTATCAGTAGTGAATTCTACAGAAATAAAATGCATAAACTTGTGATGCCAATATACAATACAATAATCGCTGCAATAATAATAGGAATGAATGAAATAAAAAACGCTGCTCTATTCTCTCTACCCATGCTTCACAAAACATTGTCTGTTAAAGATCATTACTATTCCTCCACAATGTCACCCATGTACCCACAGGGAATTCAGCACATAACCCCTTGAGTGCTAGAGGGATCATCAATGCATCGCTCAACAATGCTTTAGCAACCCCTCCGGTACTAAAAGGGTTAACCAACAACAAAGACAAGTCGACAGGGTTACAATTAAATGTTCAACAGGGGACATTCACTGTGGTGAAAAAGAGATGACATAGTGAAGTTAACCCTTCTATACCATAATTTCACCAGTTCCCATGTTAGTCTATGGAGACAATTCAATAACATGTTTCAGTGGTGTTGGGAGAGCAAGCTGCTGCTTAAATGTTGATACTGTTGATGCTGTTGAAAGTGCAGTGCCATGATTCCTACTGCTAGCACTACTGCAACATCTAGCCCTGGTCGTGGTATTAACAACTCAGGAATAACTCAGATTCTGAAATTTCTAGTAGTGAGATACTTTACTCATGATCCAAAAGTAAAATGTGTAGCTATTAATGTTGAGCGAGCGTGCTCGGCCGATGCTCGGATCGGCTCGAGCATCGCTCTGCTCGGCACATGGCGGTACTCGTACGAGTACCGCCATGTGCTCGCCCGACATGTTCGGGTTGCGGGGATCTGTGCCGGAAGAGGCACAGATCCGAAGACGCTCCGCTGGACCACCAGGGAATGGAGGTACAGGGGCATTGCGGAGATGAAGGGGGCATAGCGGAGATGAAGGGGGACATTGTGGAAGAGGGGCATAGACTCTATGCCCCTCTTCCACAATGTCCCCCTTCATCTCCGCTATGCCCGTCTGTCACAATGTGCCCCTTCATCTCCGCTATGCCCCTCTTCCACAATGTCCCCCTTCATCTCCTCTATGCCATAGAGGAGATGAAGGGGGACATTGTGGAAGAGGGGCATAGCGGAGATGAAGGGGGACATTGTGGAAGAGGGGCATAGAGTCTATGCCCCTCTTCCACAATGTCCCCCTTCATCTCCGCTATGCCCCTCTTCCACAATGTCCCCCTTCATCTCCTCTATGGCATAGAGGAGATGAAGGGGGACATTGTGGAAGAGGGGCATAGCGGAGATGAAGGGGGACATTGACCAGGCACCCTCCGCTCATCAGAGCAGGGGGTGCCTGGTTTGATGCTCGAGTGCTCCCATTCATTTGAATGGGGCTCGGGTGCTCGGCCGAGCACTCGAGCAGCAGGGGGTGCTCGGTCAGAGCACCCGAGCACCCGAGCATCGCGGTGCTCGCTCAACACTAGTAGCTATCTGTTGTCTCTGTAGAAAAACAAGTGAGCAGGGGGAAAACAGTATCAAACTGAGGAACATCCTCATTGAAATACCACCTGAAGCACAACTACAGGTCTGATTGTCAGAAAAACCAGCAGCACATCAGAGGTGTGACAGCAACTAGCTGTATTAGAAGCACTCCTAAGAGTACACAGGGCCAAGGGTCATATAACAGTAGTGTTGTAAATGTCTTAGGGAGTGTGGCAACATTTTCCTCTTTTGCAATCATACCCATGTCTTCTACTTCTGTTGTGCAACAATGAAAAACATAGAGGAGGATGAATGAGTTAGTTGACCGTGACAAGACTCAAATAGTACCCACACCAATCACCACCAATCATGTTGTTAAAATAATTATGTTACAAAGTTATTCTAACACAAGCTTTAAATTCTTAGAAAGAAGTCAAAACTGCACAGAAATAATCCAAATGTATGTCTGTGGAATATGAAAGTTGCTAAAATGTTGGCAGTTGTCCTTTCCTTTTGTTTAAATCAGCAGATTAAAAGAACTGATGTCATGTGTTATACCCTATTGGCATTTCCCAAGAAACCAACCAAAGACCACCAAGTAGATTACTTACAGGCACTCAGCTCCTTAATTATATTAAACTACAATAAGATTTCATTGTACATATATTGACACATGTTCACTGGTATAGAGATACAACTCCCACCCGCAGAAGCAAAGTCCCCTCCCCACATAACTTCCCCTAACATAAAAAACAACATTGTATTTAAAATCAATTCTAATCCCACCTACTAGATGCCGCAATCTGTCTACGACAATCACTACATAGGATGTCCCTAGCATAGATAAGTAGATTGTAAATAAATTCTGGATGTAAGATCCTTCATATAAATTCCATTGTCTGCAGAGAAAAAACTTCCTCAGTATGATAACAGAAGTGTATATATCCTGTGTTTTACATATTCCACATCCAAAACTGGGCATACTCCGCATGATGTAATTGATATTTATGTGAGACACACCACTCGCCACAGTTCAATCACACTGGGATCGATTGGGTTACTATAACAGATGGATATTACAACAAATGGAACAGTCTCACTGCATCTAAATGAACCTCTCACTCCGTGTGTTCAGTGATCCTCCATATGTGTGTGGCGTCCTTGATACTTACTTAAAAGCAATCATGTTTCAAAGTGTTCCACTTTAGGAGTTATGCATCTTTCTCCACATGTATCTCAGTAGCTTGATACTCAAACTTCTCTCATAGTGGTAATAGCCTCTCATTCAGATTCAGAAAACTTAACCGACAGGTTCATATCATGGCTGACATAGTCTCCTCGCATCCGCCATACTGGTAGCAGGTAGGATCAAATCACCTATGCGTTTCGTCCCAGATAGCGGGACCGTTTCAAGATGAACTCCGTTCTGTTTATTCAGCCCTTTTAAATACGTATCAATGGGATGTACCAAACTATCCACCAATCACTTCAAATTTCTGCTTAACCTACCAGCTTTTACCTGGATTGCATTACCCCTCAACAGTGGGATACTTACATTATAAAGAACCTCTTCAGATATATACATAAAATCCAGGTCTATATCCTGCAAAGTATATCTTGTAAGAAGTACTAGATTAACATTGTTATGTTTAACAAATAGTGCTTTAATAACCACTCCTACATCACTTCAGATTCACTGGAACATCAACCCCCACCATGATTAACCTCTACATCATCATGGTTAGCTCAATATTACCGGAATTAAATGAGGGATCAAAAAACGTATTATATTATAATACTTTATACACATTTCACATGTCCGCTTATATCTCAGCAATGCACATGATCTTTACAATTACCTTAATCCCAAATTCTTTCATCTATATATTTTACAATACATTAATCATATAGGTCTATATACAATTGGACATGGAAAGGAATCTCAATCTCAGCATCCAGATCACTCAAAATCAGCAAGAATTAACATTTCTCCCATAGACACATATCTCCATGTTATCCACCTGGGTCACAACAGGACAAAATCACCATATATACTTTTTAGAAGAATACTTTATTGTAAACAAGACAATCAGCTGGGTCAATGTTTCGGTCCCGGAATGGGGCCTTTCTCAAAACTTGTCTTGATTGTCTTGTTTACAATAAAGTATTCTTCTAAAAAGTCCCATTGGTGCTGCCCTACTTTTTTTTTTCTTATGTCTACATTTACGTTTTTGGGAACTGTGCACCTGGGCAGTAATGATTATACATTGATTATAATGTGTATATGTATATATATATATATATATATATATATACTAACAATGTGGGACGGCGCTGCCCGTCAGGCTATATAGGGAATTAATGCACACACACGGATGCAAGACACACACACAGAGACACAGGCAAATGCACATGCATGCACTGAGATGCATAAAGAGCGACAGAGTCATACCACATACATGCAATGCACAATATGCAGACACATAGAGTGTGATACAGACATGTGACACACACAGTGAGGAACACACAGGCACACACAGAGACACACACACAGAAGTGAGTCATAAGGGGGTGACTTATGTGTCATTGTAATGAGTTTGTGTTTGCACTTATGCCTCCACTGTGGCATTCATTCATATAGTTGAAATGCATGTGGTGATTGCACATACTATGGTAGAAGGTGGATCGTGCTGGCTCCCGGGGTGTGAGTGAGTGTGTGTGAGTGGCATTCATTCATGTAGTTGAAATGCATGTGGTAATTGCACATACTATGGTGGAAGGTGGATCGTACTGGCTCCCGGGGTGTGAGTGTGAGTGAGTGTGTGTGAGTGGCATTCATTCATGTAGTTGAAATGCATGTGGTAATTCCGCATACTATGGTGGAAGGTGGATCGTGCTGGCTCCCGGGGTGTGAGTTAGAGTGAGTAAGTGTGAGTGCGTGTGAGTGCGAGTGAGTATGTGAGTGATTGCGTGTGAGTGATTGTGTGAATGTGTGTGATTGAGTGTGTGTGATTGAGTGTGAGTGTGTGTGACTGAGTGTGTGTGATTGAGTGTGAGGGTGTGTGTGTGATTGAGTGTGAGGGTGTGTGTGTGATTGAGTGTGTGTGATTGTTTGTGAGTGAGTGTGAGTGTGTGTGATTGTGTGTGAGTGTGTGTGAGTGTGAGTGAGCAAGTGTGTGTGTGAGTGAGAGTGTGAGTGAGAGATAGTGTGAACGAAAGAGAGTGTGAGAGTGTGATTGAGTGCTAGTGTGAGAGTGAGTGAGCGTGAGTGAGAGAGAGTGAGAGAGTGTGAGTGAGAGAGTGTGAGTGAGAGAGTGTGAGTGAGAGAGTGTGTGTGACTGAGTGTGTGTGACTGAGTGTGTGTGAGTGTGAGTGTGTGTGATTGTGTGAGCGAGTGTGTGTGAGTGAGAGTGTGAGTATGAGAGAGTGTGAGTGAGAGAGAGAGTGTGTGTGATTGAGTGTGAGTGTGTATGAGTGTGTGTGAGTGTGTGTTTGTGCCTGATGTGTTTGTGTCTGTGGTGTAGGAGCGAGTTGCAGCCATTTTGTTTTTTCAGTCACTTGGATAGTGGTGGGCAGGCTGGATAGTGGGGGCAGGCCAACTCCCTGCATGATTTAAATCACTCCCCCATTGAATCACCCAATGGGAGCAGTAACTATTCCTTACTTAAGCTGAGGTAACATAACAATATAACACACTGTGGCTCTTCAGTTGAGGCAACGTAGCAATATGCTGAGGGAACAAATAGAAAGTGGTGTTTGAGGCTTGCCCTCTGTAACATACAGCAAAGCATCTCTCTCCCTTTAAGGAGAAAAGGCAGGAAGCAGGAACTGGAGGAGTGACAGTTGAAAACAGACAGCTAGTGAGGTTGACTGAAGAGATGGAAAGAGTTAAATAAAAGAGTTGCTATTAAGTTTATCCCTGTGTTTGTATTTTATGGAAACATTACACCCTCGTACTGAAACAGAGTGTATGGAGGGTTACAATTATCTGTGGGAGGTGAAACAGTGTATTTGTGGGGTCATGATCCTGAGTGAGAGTGTGTGTGGACCAGGAGAAGTTACTGATATCCCCTACTTCAGGAGCGAGTGGCAGCTATATTTTTTTTATGGTGAGGTACCATAAATTATGCAATGAGGCTTATTCTTTTATATATATAGAAGATACATAAGATCATTCTTAAACCGTACCTCGCCTATAAATCCTGGCAGTATATCTATATCATAACTTATTTAATCAGGGAAAGAAGAAAACAAATATCTATAATTTATCATTACCCATAAATTGCCCCCTAGAGATCCCATGAAAAATACATCTATGTGGAAAGATCATTCATCACTCAGAACAGTATTAGTCAATAGTCATTTACATATCTTCTTACCACTGGGCTCTCCATTCTTTGATGTGATATATCACCCACATGTTCCAAAATGCGGACCTTCAACCTTTGGTTTTACCTATATTAATCTTTTCGAATAGCATGTGAGCTGATATATCACATTGCAATTCAAAAATTCCTTCACTTGATCAAATCTACTTTTATCATGATTGAAAACATTTTTTCCTACCTTAATGTATCTACAGGGCCTACAGGAACCATATTTAAACATCTCAAATACGTATTCAATACATTTTGATTTTCCTTCTATGTCATATTAAACTCTGATCTTACCAAGTTGTCCCTTAAATGTAAGGAATGCCTCGCCGCCATAATTGATCTTTCTTCTACAATTTCCTTTAAGATGTTAAGATGTACCAATGTTTTGACAAAATCTTCCTAAAAACTTCTGGACTGGAAAAACCAAGCAGCAGGTTCAGCCAGGAGTAGAGATATCCTAAATTCTTTGCAAAGATTAGCTCTTAGTTAATTAGTAGAAGAGCCGACTAGGAAGGAAGCCAGACTAGAGTTATTATTTACGAATGGAGACTGGGTATCAGATGTAGCTGTAGGAGGAGGTTTGGGCTCCAGTGATCATCAATCTGTGTGGTTTAATATATAGACAGTGGTGGAGTTGCGCCACACAAAAACAAAGGTTCTAAACTTTAGAAAGGCTGATTTTTCTAAAATGGAAACATTTTATGTCAGTCTTTAACAACTTGGAGATCTTTAGATGGAGTCCAGGAGAAATGGGATTATCTGAAATGTGTTTTACTAAATGCAACAGAGCACTGCATTAGGCATGCCAGCAAGAGTAAAAGAAAAAGAAAACCACTGTGGTACTCCGCAGAAGTGGCAAATAGTAAAGGAGAAAAAAGAAGCATTTAAGAAATATAAACAGATGCAGAAGGAAGAAGCCAAATACATTATTAGATTTACCAAAGCACACACAGGGGAGGAAATTGCCCAGTCAATAAAAAAGGGGGATAAAATATTTTTTAGATATATAAGTAAGGAGGAAAATAATACAAGGAATATTCAGACAGAAAACAAAAAATGGAAACTATCTAAATGAGAATAAAGGGCTAGCTGACTGTCTCAATGAATATTTCTGTTCAGTTTTTACAGAGGAAGATGAAGGGATGGGACATCTGTTAGAAAAAAAGAAATGGCAAGACATGGGAAACATGCATGTTTACAGATGAAGAAGTTCTACTTCAGCTTTCTAAGGTAAAAACAGGTAAATCAATGGGAGCAGATGGGATACACCCAAAGTTAATAAAAGAACTTAAGTGTTTTCTGGTAAAAGCTTTAACAGAATTATTCATTTAGTCACTATCGACAGAAGTAGTTCTAGAAAATTGGAAGGTAGCAAATGTAGTACCGCTTCACAAAAAAAGGTAGCAGGGAAGAGTTTGGTGACTACAGACCAGTAAGTCTTACAGAGGTAGTGGGGAAATGAATGGAGACTATGCTAAAGGAAAGAATTGTTGAATATCTGAATTTCAATGGCTTGCAAGATACCAAACAGCATAGGTTTACAGCAGGGAGATCTTGTCAAACTAACCTCATCAATCTTTTTGACTGGGTAACTAAGATGATAGACCAAGGGGGAGCAGTAGATATAGCTTATACAAGATGCATTAATAAATTGCAGTGTTTGAATCTGGGTGCAAAAATAGTTAAATAGATAAGGCAATGGCTGAGTGACAGGAGACAGAGGGTGGTAGTCAATGGAGAATATTCGGACGAAAGGAGTGTTACTAGTGGGGTACCTCAGGGTCCTGTATTGGGGCCCATTCTTTTTAATATTTTTATTAGTGATATTGCAAAAGGTCTTCAAGGTAGGTATGCCTTTTTGCAGATGATAAAAAGATCTACAATAGGGTATACATTCCAAGGGGAATAAGCCAAGTGACAAATGATTTAGGTAAAATAGAAGAATGGACCAGAGTGTGGCAGCTGCAGTTTAATGTTGATAAATGAAAAATAATGCACTTCGGACATAAAAATCCAAAGGAAAAATATACTATTAAGGGTACTGTGCTGTCAGAGACAATAGAGGAAAGGGATTTAGGAGTAATTATTTCTAATGACTTAAAGGTAGGCAGGCAATGTAATAAAGCAGTGGGGAATGCAAGCAGGGTGCTGGGTTGTATAGCGAGGGGCATTAGTAGCAGAAAAAGGGAAGTGGTCATGCAACTCTACAAATCTCTAGTTAGACCTCACCTAGAGTATTGTGTACAGTACTAGAGACCCCATCTCCAGAAGGATATAGATACTCTAGAGAAAATTCAGAGAAGGGCTACTAAAATGGTGACTGGTTTACAGGAAAAGAAATATCAGGATAGACTAAAGGATCTGAACATGTATAGCTTGGAGGAGAGAAGAGAGAGAGGGGATATGATAGAAACATTCAAATACATGAAGGGATTCAACAAAGTGCAGGATGGAAGTACATTTCAAAGGAGTAAAAATGTTAGGACAAGAGGCCATAGTCTAAAGTTAGAGGGACACAGGTTTAGACATAATGTAAGAAAGTTGTACTTCACTGACAGGGTAGTAGATAAGTGGAATAGCCTTCCAGCAAAAGTGGTAGAAGTTAATACAGTGACAGAATTTAAGCATGCATGGGATAGGCATAAAGCTGACCTTAACATAAAAAAGACCAAGGACCAAAAAAGGTTGAGGTTTTTACATTAGGACAATGGGCAGACTATATGGGTCGAATGGTTCTTATGTACCATCAGATTCTATGTTTCTATGTTTCCCACTGATTATCATACGTTACGATAAATCTCACATAATTATTTGGGAACTATAACCTCGTCTTTCTGATTTTCTGAAAGATCAAAGTTTCTCTGTCACATTTTAAGGCCCCTTTGAAGCACTTCATTAAATGTTTTTTCAGGTATCCTCTTTCTTGAAATCTACCTACCAATTCCTGAGCCTGAAACCTAAAATCGTCAACATCAGTACAATTTAATCTCAAGCCCAGGAACTGTCCCCAAGGAATCCTGCGTCTTTGGTAATATAGATGACGGCTGTGATATTTAAGGAGTGTATTACAGGCCATTTCTTTCCTAAAGGTCTTTGTTTTTATTGTATTACCTTCCTTAAAAATCTGCAAGTCGAGAAATTCAACTTCCACCAGACTCACATGCTGTGTTTATTTTATATTGAGGAATTTATCATTTAGATCATCAACAAAGTTTTGGAGTTCATTCAGTGTACCATTCCAAACCACAAATATATTGTCAAAGGGCCACGTGCGCCTTGAACCCACGACTGCAAAACACCTTGTTTTGCTCCCAATCAAGCATAGGTTGGGGTGATAGTGGTCCCCATTGCAACTCCCCTACATTGTAAATAAAACTTCCCATCAAATAGAAAGTAATTCCTGGTGAGAACAAACTGATAAATCTAAAACAAACTTATCAATTTATATTTTTCTACACATGCTGATTATGTTATTATTGTTATTGTGGTTTAACCCTTTGAGCGGCCATAGTGGTACGGAAGTATTGCTTTGCAATGCGTTTTTTACCCCTCTGGCACTGAAAGGGTTAATATAATTTGAGGAGCTAAGTGCCTGTAAGTGATTTACTTGGTGGCCTTTGGTTGGTTTCATAGTATACTTTAGATTTGATGGCACCCTGTATAAGTATTATACAGTAGGCTTCCTGGTTTATTTTGGTGTGCCAAACCTACATAGTTTTCTTGTTGGCATTTCCCAAGCCATGATTTTTTTTTCAAGGCTGGCTGTGGCAAAGTTGGTCAAGAAGCGTGGTGTCAGTGTGGTGGTCAAAGGCCAACTGCACAATTTTTCAAGGCATGTGTTTCTACAGGATTCAGAGTGCTAACAACTTTTATTTTAAGCTGTTGATTACTTCACTTCAGCACTCAGAAGCAGTGTTAGTAGTACTGCAACAGGAATTATTGCAGCCATAGAAAACATATGCTAAAAACAGCAAATTTCTACTTGGAAATGTATTTTTGTTGGAGAAAAGGAAAATGTTATATATTTTCCATACTTTTGAATTCTTATGTTAAAAGAGAGTTAAGTTATGTTTTTACAATGAAAATTCTTGGCTAAATAAAATTGGGACTTTTACCCATCTCTATTTTTTTGTGTTTATACTAAAAATGAACAGAAATTTTATTGACACGGTGATCATGAGCTAAGATTTCATTGTGAATTTTTAAAATGTATTTATAACTGTAATGTTTTGTTTTGATTATTTTATTTTTAAAAGTTTTAAATTGATCTCAGCAAATAACAAATAAACAACTAACAATTTAACCCCTTAAGGACCGGCCGCGCATGCGGTCGCTTAAGGATCACGGACCATTTTTTTTTTGCCGCATTCGATTCCAGACTCCCAGAACAGCGTGCAGCCGCACAGGGAGCATGGAATTCCATGATGGTCCAGGACCGTCATGGGTCCTTAAGGGGTTAATAAACATTTTCTTTTTTTGCAGTTTAGTAAGCAAACAATTCTGAAACTCTTTTTACAGTTACACATAATTTTTTAGCCAGAATGCAATGTTGCTATCACTTTTACTAAGTAGGCTATAAATCAGTCATCTTACTTTTTAATGTTGCATAAATCAATTGTGCCTGTCCAAAAATGTCCCAAGCATTAATCACTTAATGTAAACTGCATGCTTGGATGGCTTCACAGATTCTCTCTCTCTGTAATAAAAAAATAATTTATGTCTGACACTTCTAAAGGGCTTTCAGTTTCAAAGTTTTAGTAGACAAACGTTTAATGCATTTGCTCATTTTAATGAATTTTTGTCATTTTACTGCAGTTCAGAATAAAATCCCTGTTCTACAGACCTATAAAACCATGGATGTAAAAGCAAGTCCTTTACTGGGAAAAATGCACACTGGAGTTCTTGGCTTTGCTGGCATGTACATGTACAAACAGTGATTTTTAATGGCATAGAATGGATCTAAATGCAATAAATAAAAAAGGAAAGAGCACAACTGCCTATATGGGACTTTGATATAAATCGAAATAAACAGTTTTTTTCCCCTTTTATTTTTGGGATTACGGACAGCATTTTAGCGAGTTAGTTATGTTAGTTGTATTTCATAGACAAGCAAAAGTTTTTTTATTGCAGTGGTCAATGGTTCAGTCCTACTCTGCGATCTTTATCAAGACACCAAAAATTAACCATAAGCCCCCTATAAATACCCTGTGATCAGAATCAAAGAAATCCTGCCAAATAATAATAAAGATAATATAAAAAAAAAAACACACTGAAAAGTGTTTGTGTATTTATGGATGTGTCTGTATACATGTTTGTGTGTTTACTGTATTCTGCGTTATGGGTAAACAGGTTTATTTCATGTGGCAGAACATTTTCGGTGATACTCAGGGAAACCAGAAGACAGTAATGCTACATGTATGCATGATTAATACAAAAAAAATGTTTTACCTATCACTAATCAACAAAACCTACCAAGGCCTCAGAGTTCATGGAGTAGCATCAATGATCCCTGGCTAGCGAGATAAAGTTTATAAACAACCAGCAGAATACAACAAAATAAAAACAATCTTTACTTCCTACCCCTCAAAAAGCAAACTATATTCTGCTGCTGGATGAAGGCAGAATATAAAGAAGAGAAATTTAAACAAAACAAAATATTCAAAATACTCCAAAAATTAGTTCATGAATACAGTTTCACATTGCTTGAATTAAGGTACAGGCTACTCACCTACCACAGTGCTCAGGCAATAACCCCTCCAGTATCATTTGTAATCCACACAGGGTCTATGGTAGTGCAAAATGTGATTATCTGTAGCATAAGGTTCATTAATACAAAATAAATATGTCAAAAAATTAGACATAGGTTAAGAGGATATATATATAGGCCAGTCCATAATGTGCTCCTGCATGGAATTACTTAGCATTCAGTGCCCACTGCAAACAGAGTACTGCTCTTGCATTAGTCTGATACTGACATAAGGATAACACAAGGCATGTATGGTAGAATATTAAACATTGGTTGATATAATCACAATCCTTAATTAAAATTAAGATTAAGTTCTAACAGTACAGACCAGAGCATCATGATGCCTTTTACAAATCCAGTCATTGGAGTGCCAGTAAGGCAAGACTGGTAGCCCACATTTCCCAGTCTCAAAGATGCAGAGTCCCTAACATCTTCCCTTGGAATCTGGGGGCACATTTTGAAGAAGGCACAACTGGGTAGCGGTGTGAGCCTGCTGCTACTACTGCCAATGGGCCTTTTTCAGAGGAGAAATAGATGGCAAGTATGATAGCAGGTGTTTCTTTGTCATACTTGTCATCATCATCATCACCAATCAGTCCCACTCCCATACAACAGCAATATACTGATGGTGGAGGTGGTGATGATGAGACTGAGGGAGAAGCTGGTATGGAGGAAAGCATGAGGAACTCTTAGGCATAAAGCAAAAAAGAATGGGGAAAAAGATGCAAATAGGGAGATGGGCATGACCACCACCACGAGCAGTGACATTGTGGACTTTGCTGCTGCTGTAATTCAGGCTGTTGAGTTGTCAGAGGCAGACTTTGATCTATCTCAGCAGAAGGGTGGTGATGTGAGGACTATTGTGTCACAGACCACTGTGGCTACCATGTGACTGGCTTCTTCAAGTTGTGATATGGGGCCAGGGCCTAGCTCCAGTGATGATGTTGAGTCAGCAGCATCACCTTCCCCAGCCAGTGAAGGTGATTAGGGAGAAGAAGAAAAAAGGAAATTCTTCTCTACCTCTCCCATCACTTAAATCATGGGTGTGGGAATGTTTTTTCCCTTGGGGTAAGCACAGTCATCAGTGATGCAGTCATCAGTGACTGCACTTTACACTATTTGTGACAAGGTTTTGAAAATGGGAAAGGAGGGGACAGACCTTGGCCCAGCAGTCCTCATTTAGCATGTGCAACAGAAACACCCTGACATTTATGTTACACATGATAAAAGCAAACCCCCAAAAAGAAATCAACATGAGCTTTTGTAGATGTGCCCCCTATTTCTCCCCAAGGGCACAAAGTAAGTGGGAGAAAATCCCAGAGAATGACTAGAGAAACCTTGCCTGAGCCTGGAAGTTTGATGATGAGTGTAACATCTGTGTCCTCATCTTGAAGATGTAACCACTCTCCTCACCCTGGCACCATCAGTGTCCTCTACTTCCTCCTCTCATGTATGACCTTTGCCACTGTTACCTCCCCTAACAGCTGATAGCGAGTCTGTAGATGTGAGGATCTGGCAATTCATATACACCCATTGCACACTGTGTGGTGCACTGACCACACAAGGCAATGTGGTGGAGACTAGAGAGTAATCGGTATCAGCGAGCATCTGATATGCCATCAGTGAATATCTAAAGCTGGTGTCAAGGAAGAGTCATTATTTTTATTGTCTTCTCATCATGGCAACTTGGCAAGTAGAAGCATTATAGTACCACTGAATGACCCCAGCCCCATGGAGCAGCCTAATCCTACTGCTGCTCAGTTGACTCAGCAGCAGCAGCAATTACAATAGTGACAAATGCCAGAATGTCACAAGTAGAAATTGCCAAAACCACCATCATGCACAACTAGCATATTTTATATCTGAAGGTTTGTATGTTGCTAGCCTGAGTCCTGAAAAAAATTCTCATGGCTTGTATTTTGTGTATTTTATGTCAGAGCTTGTTTTTGGCAAGCCTGAATCCTGCAAAAAATTATTTACTCAGGGCTTGTTTTTGGTAAGCTTGACTCCTGCAAAAAATATAGACCTTCTTTTTGGCAAGCCTGCAAAAATTATTTTCTCAGGGTCCTGCACACACAAATATTTATCAGGGTTTTCCCTCTGCTATGATGGCTAATCATTATTTTACAAGAGATGAAAAAGTGGAAGATGTTTATGGTGGTGGTGGACTGGTATGATTGATGTGTTTGTGTGTAATGTATTACCACTGATATATTATCTATCATTATTATCAGATTATTGACACATATTAAGCATTGGTCATAGCAGTGGTCCCACAGTGGTAGATGGTAGCAACCCTTCAGTTCCCTTCTTCTCATCCTCCTAATACTCTGCACTGCTGTTAATAATACATGTGCCATGGCTTTTCCTGCCATGTATCTTTTTTGTCCAGTTCTGCTACTACCTGATAATCAAATGGTATTAGATGTTTGTCCATCTTTAGAAATATTAGCCTCCCATCCCAACACTGCTTCTTGATAGCAGTCTCATATGGTCATTTACAATATAATCCTCTGTACTAAAAATACGCTCAAACTCAATGTTTGCTGGTGGGAAAATAAGGGTTTCCAGGGCTATTTGTGTCAATGCTGGCCACACACATTGTTTTCTTTGCCAGTAGTCCATGGGTTCATCATTACTGCTGAGAATGTAGCTATCTTGCAAGCATGTTAAACCGTCTCACGTTCAGTGGGACCACTCCTAGGAGCTATGCAATGTTACCAACCCATACTCTGAAGCAAGTCCCATAGAGATGAGCTGCCTCCAGTATCACCACTACCACCAGTAAAAATATTTGATTGCCACCCCCTGAGACCCATGGATTGCTTTATGTGATGACTATGACATGTTCAGAAATATGTTTGTTAATGGGATGTTATGGTTGATTTTACTGCTTCTGCTGCTGCTTGTATAAACCCTTTGCTGCCTTCCTTTTCACTATGCCTTCTAGCAGTATTTTTCTCCCTAACTTTCTCTTTCATTTTCCAGAGTGCAACACTCCACTAGAGATGGGCGAAAAGTCCCATTATGTTCCTGTGAAATGCCACAAAAACAATATGGCTGTCCATTTTTTCACTAGAAAATCCTCCCTCAGCAAACCCCTTAAAATGTCTCCTTTTCACCTACACCAAAAATGTTTTTGCAATGTTTTTCAATGGCTACAAACTTCCTGCCCATTTACTACGTGTACTTTGCATTTTTGCACCAAAAAACGTGACTTTCCAAGAAGCAGCTAGAGAAATAGAGAGGGAGAAAGGTGATTTTCTGGCTATTTAGTGAGCGAAATAGGAGCAGCAGAAGGTCATACTGTAGGCTAACACTATAAGCACCCATATAAAAAAGAAAATAAGGACTTGGAAGGATCATGATGTGTCCAGTGAGTAAGAGGAGGAAAAAGAGACCACAACCAGCATAAAGAGTTTGGGAGCCCTGATTCCAAAGACCCAACGATGCCCAGGCCCCCTACATCATTCCTTGGGATCTGGGTAAAGATAGTGTCATCTTCAGCAAAGGCACAACAAGACGTGATTAACAGTGTGAGCAGGACAGGTCAACTGCCTGTGCCTGCTGCTATTGCTTCCAGTGTGCCTTGTGATACTCAAGAGGTAGAGGAGAAGATGATGGCAAGTGTGACAGCAGGTACCCTAAGTCACACTTGTCATCTGCAAGCAGTCCCACTACTACCACACAGCATCTAGAGAGTGGTGGGGGTAAGGGTGGTGGTGGTGGTGATGGTGAGTGTGAAGCAGCTACTGGGACTAGCTTGATTGTTGATCCTCCTAATGCTGAGGTGGATGGGGAAGTAATGAGCAGCCAGACTGGTGGTCAAGCGAGCCCCCAACATCTCCCCCAACCTTGTGATCCCCCCTGCCATTGTCCCTCTGGGACATGATGATGAAGGCAGAACAGGCTAGCAGTACTAGCATCAGCACACATCATCTACCTGTGCCTACTGCTAGTGCTGACAGAGTGACTTATTCACCTGAAGAAGAGATGGAAGAGTGTGACAGTAGGGGTGATGACTTTGAGGGTGATAGTGGAGCAGTTGGGGTGGAAGAGAGAATGAGGGCCTTTTTAACATAAAGCAAAAAAAGAATGGGAGACATATATGCAAATGGGGATGGGCATCATGACCACTACCACCAGTGAGTTTGATGCTACTGTAATTCCTGTTGATACTGCTGAGTTGCATAGGCCAGATGTTGATCTGTCTCAGCAGCAGGCTGATGCTGAGCAGGCTAGTGTCCCACAGACCACCATGTACACTGTGAGAATGGGTTCCCGCAGTACTGATGTGGGACTAGGACAGGCTCCACTTGCCAATTCCAGCAATAATCCTGGTCCTAGTTCTAGTGCTGATTCTGATGGATCAGCAAAAGCAGTAGTAGCATCCTCTGCCTCAGTCAGTGAAGGATATTGCTGAGAAGAAGAAAGACAAGGTCATGGGTGTGGGACTATTTTTCTCTTGGGGCAGGCACAGTGCACTCTATGTGACAAGTTTCTGAAAAGTGGAAAGGTGTCACGGTTCCCAAGAATAAACCAGATGGTATATATATATATATATATATATATATATATATATATAGTATTGTGCAAAAGTTTTAGGCAGGTGTGAAAAAATGTAAGTAAAATCTCAATCAATATTTGGTTCCTTGCAAGTTTGGAGCTGCATTTCTGCAAATGGAGTTGGGAGATTTAGTCAGAATGAATGGTCTCCTAAACATGAGAAGTACAGACAGATACTTATTCATCATGCATTACCATCAGAGAGGCATCCTATTGGTCCCACATTTATTCTGCAACATGACAACAACACCAAACATACCGACAAAGTCATTAAGAACTATCTTACAGTAGAACAAGGAGTCCTGGATGTGATTGTATGGTGCCCACAGAGCCCTGATCTCAACACCATCAAGTCTGTCTCAGATTACATCAAGAGAAAGAAGCAACTGAAGCTGCCTAAATCCAAAGAAGAACTGTGGTTAGTACTTCAAGATGTTTGAAACAACCTACCTGCCGGGTTCCTTGACAAACTGTGTGGAAGTATGTGTGCTGTTTTGATGGCAAAGGGTGGTCACACCAAATATTGATTTGATTTAGATTTTTCTTCTGTTCACTCACCATGCATTTTGTTAATTATTTTTATCAAACTATTAATATGTCTATTTTTGAAAGCATTCTTACATTACAGCATTTCTTCACACCTATCTAAGACTTTTGCGCAGTACTGTATATATACAATACAAGATTGTTACCTACACAGCACTGTAAAGCTCCTACACTAATCCCAGGATGGCCACGGCCCACACTTCTACACTAATAACCTACAGATCCGGGGGACCAGCAAGAGCCGGAACCTCCACAGTTGAGGGGCAGCTATCACTCTTGTTTGTTGCATGTGTGTGTGCATGACTGTTACGTGTGTGTGTGCACGCATGTCTGTTGCCTGTGTGTGAGCATGTGTGTGTTGCACGCATGTGTATCTGCGCATGTCTGTCGTGTGTGTGTGTGTGTGTGTACATCTCTGTTACATGTGTGTTTACATGTATGTATCTCTGGTGTGTGTGTGTATGTGTGCATGTTTCTGCCGCTCACTGTGTGTGTGTATATGTGTATGTGTCTGCCTGTGTGTTGCATATGTCTGTGTTTATCAGTGTGTCTACATTTCAGACACATACTCCCAACGGTCATAACGTGACAGGCAACGCCGTCCCACATTGCTAGGCTATTGGAGTATATAAGAGAGGTATTCATTTTGTGTTGTAATCATATTTTTGTTTCACCAGCAAAGAAGCCTGTGAGTACTATCTGACTATTACAGAACTGTTTATATTAACCCTTATACAGATGTGCACCCAGGTCATTTACTACATTTCCAGTGAGTGCATCAAATCCCTTTTTACATGTAGATGATAAATTTGTATACAAATATTGAAGCATATTAATGATTTATGATATCTTCTGATAATGTCATAAATTATCCATATGACCTTCTTTTTATGTTAATCATTTCCGATGTTAATAAGCTTCTGTATATGTTCACCTCTGCTGACACTGCTGTCACTTTACAGTTGAAAGTGCTGCCTTCAGCTGTCATGCTGTCTGCCCACTTTGCATCTTTTTCAAGTATCAGATCTTTTCTACATGAGGTTGCTAGATAATTCTGATGACTTACCCATCAGAAGACAAAATGAGAAGATATATTTTGAAAAATGGAGGAGATTAATTAATTCTGTTTGCCAAAAATCAGGAATTGCAATAAAAATTATTAGGCTGCTTCTTATCCAGAGCAGTTATAAATATAGATCAAGACAAGGATTATCACATCTTCTTAGATTTAGTGACTTTTTTGCTAATGTTTTTATTACTACAAGAACAAGAGAACAATTTACAATTTAGAATCCTTCTATCTAATTATAATAAGCTATGTAATAGCTTGTATACTAGCTAAGTCAAACAACAGTTTTACTACCCTTTGCTACCAAAGGGGCTTTGCATGCATTACTTTGCATGCTCTTCTTGATACAACAGATTTTAAATATTATTCCTGAGTAAAAAAGTTAACTATTTTTAAAATACAAGTTTATTTCACATTGTGCAAGTGCATCAATCCACTACTAATGGAACATTAGGAAATATTCTGAAAAGTAATTAAATAGATTTTTGTGTTGTATACTTTTAAGTGCTAATGCTGTGACTCATCAGATGAAACACTAATAACAGCACTTTATACACATTTAAAGCTTTTACGTGTGTACTGAATAGAATGTTTAATGTTGATATGAACATTATACACATTTTTACAGCTATGACATTTTCAGATTAGTATTTATTTGTGTAGCTTATTTTGTACCCTATTCAGGAAGCTAAAAGGGGTGCAGTTCTGGGGCAAACAACCTGCACAATTTAAAAAAATTAATGTATTTAAAGGGATACTTAAAATGTAAAAATAAATATGTTGTAGGGTTCATCCCCCTGAGTAAAACAAGGGAACGCCCACTGCTGAAAGGCGTTTCATTCAAAAGTTATTACAGCTCAAATTTGAATTTTTAGGTGCAATATCACTGTAGCCTAAAATTGTACAGTGGCGCTGTTGCTACACAATCCTATTTTATGGTCTATGGACCAGAGCTGTTCATAGGATAGTGTAACAACAGAGCCACTATACAATTTCAGACCACTGTGATATTACACCTAAAATTTTCAACTTTGTGCTGTAATAACTGTTGAATAAAACACCTTTCAGCAGTGAGATTACCCTTTTTTTTACTCAGGAGGATAAACACTATAATATATATTTTTGTTACACATTAAGTATTACTATAGCTTTAAACTGGATATGTAACCCCTTGAATGCTAAAGAGACTTCTATCGCTCCATAAAGCATTAGATACCTCTCTAGCAATCAAGGGGTTAAAAGATCAATTTATTTGAAAATTAAGTTATATTTCTCCCCTGTGTTAGAGTTGATTTGCTCCATAATTGCACCTTTTTATCTCCCTGAATATGACCCATAAAGTGGTTTATTTATTATAGGGACATGTTTAAAAATGAAATGCATTTTTGAACAACACTTCTTAATAGTTGGGATGGGAAAAATGTTTTGCCTCAAAAGTGAAAAATAAGAAAAACAGCACTTCTAACCTTTTGGGGGAATTCTAGAGAAAAGTGCTGGTTCTTCTCCTAATTCATGTACATTTTTCATTGCATCAAAATCAATCATAATAATGTAATTCCCCCACAGGGATAATATACAGCATTCCCACCTTGCTATAAAAGAGGGTGTCATTGTACCTCATGTTGTCAAGCTGTGTTTGAAAGAGAGAGAGAGAGAGAGAGAGAGATGGAGTTTGATGCTAGCTAGAGATGGTAAACAGGTAAAGAGTTGCTTGATATTAGTATTGGTCATCTCCACCAACAGTTCTTCTCTGGGTGTGGGTGATCACTGCAGCATGAAGGCCTCCTCAGCAAGTCTCCAAAAACTTCAGTCCTGTGCTTTTTTTTTCCCTGTGTGCCAACATAGTTGGTCATTTAATCTGCCCATCTTGTCTTTGGTCTTCTTCTTGGGCATTTAGTATCAAGTGGAATCAATTCCAAAATGTGTTTTGTCCATTTACTGTCAAGCCTTGCTATGTGGAATGCTCATTTCCATTTCAGGCACTTTACTCTTTCAGTGATATCATAGAACTTTGCTTGCTGACGAATGCATGCACATGTTTTTCTGTCTCTTTTTGTTATGGTTAGAATTCACTGCTCCATATTTCTCAGGATCACCTTTTGTTTTTGGCATTCAGTGTACATGTTTCACAGCCATACATAAGGACTGTGAGGACCCATTGGTCAAAAACGTTTCACTTGTAGCAGAGTGGTAAAATTGTCTTAATCCCTTAAGGGCCGGCAGATCGCGCATGCAGCCGGCACTTAAGGACCATGGACCTTTTTTTTTGAGAATCGGATTCAGGGCTCCCCGAACAGCGTGCAGCCACCCAGGGAGCCCTGAATTCCATGGTGGTCCTGGCACGACATGGGTCCTTATGGATTGCTGACCCATCACATGCCAGGACCATTAAGGGTACTTAAGGGGTTAAAGACAGTACTACTAGGTTTTCCAAATGTTTGCCACCGCATTTTTATTCGCCTCTCAATTTGCATCAGTGTTTCCATCTGTTGACATTTACAGTCCAAAGTGAACATATTTGTCAACTTCTTCTAATTATTGTCCATCTATGTGATTTTCATTGGGATGGTGAATTTGTTAAACATGACATGCGTTTTGTTGATATTCATCTTCAAACTCAAATTTTTGTTTTTCTGTTGTAGCTCTTAAATGCTTTCTTGTAGTTCTTCAGTACTAGAGAGTATGATAATGTCTGAAAAAACATACATGATGTAGGTAGTCTCCATTGAAGTTAAGTCCTTTTTTGTCCCAATTCAGTTTGAGCAAAATTGCGGAAGTGGAGAAATAAATAGCTGAAAGTTGGGAGTCCTACAACAACATATGCCTTGAAAAGGTTAACAGGCTGAATACCTTTGTCCTTTGCCCACAACACTAACTTCCTGCTTATGTAACATTGGTACAACCATCTTTGGAAAAAAAAAAACTGTGGCTTGGGATGCGACACATGACAACAGTTCTTTAACCCTTTGAGTGCCAGAGTGGTATGGAATGCATTGCTTTGCAATGCATTCTGTACCACTCTGGCACTCAAAGGATTAAAGCCTCTGTTTTCAACAGAAGAAGAGGGCATCATGTCAACCACCAGTATTCCATAGGCATACTTTTGCATTATGTTTGTGCTGGTTTTGACTTTCTAAGAACTTAGTAAGTGTGGGATGGCAGTACATAGTAGAAGAACTGTGTAACTTTACTGCTTTAATGCCTCTACTTGAGGAGATAGTGGGGTTGGTGGCAGTATGCGTAGGCACTCTGTGACTCTTTTCATCTACAACTAACACAGCATCATCATACTCCTCTGTAGAAGGAGCCATAGATGTTATTTTGGAATGAATTAACTGTTGGCAGTGGCACATTCTCTGACACATAAATAACATCACTACAGTACTTCTATCATCTGTCCCAGAGCCCTGTGAACTTTTCAGGGTGCTTCTGCTGCTGCTGGTTGTGGCACCTGTGACATGTTCATGGTGTATCTCCCAGTCAGACCTGTGGTTGTGCTTCAGGTGGGATCTCATTGTGGAGATGCCTAGGTATGAACCTGCTTTCCCCCTTCCCACATGCTTTTTGCACAGACAAAAGATAGCAGCATGCTTTTGGATCCTGAGTGAAGTATTTCCATAAAGTGGACTTCATGGACTGAGGGGTTACTGAGGGGCTGCTACTACTACTGGGGCTAGATGTTAATACAGTCCTACTGCTACTACTACTAGGTGTCAAAGGCCCAGCACTTCCAGCAGCAGTAGAGGCAAACATCATAGCGAAGGTTGTGGCTGTTAATAAACTGTATTGTTGTTGCTGCTGCTTCTGGTTACTCAACACAAGTGTGTGTGGCTGAGTGGAGCTTGAACTTGGAAGTGGTTATGATGCTGATGATGAACAACAGGATAGCTGTGCATTTTTAGGCATCTTTGCTTGACCAGGGTCAGACCTTCCAATTGTTTTCTCAAACAGTTTATAAACAGGCACAGTGCTCCTTTTCAGTAGTGGAAGATTGTGTCTTTGCCTTTCATCATCTCTTTCACTCTCAACTGCATCCATATCTGAAGAAGAGGAGGATATGGGTGCAATATATTCTAGATCTACATCATTATCAGTCATCATTAGGTCATACCTACTGCACTTATATTCCTCTATGGTTTTAGAGATATCAAACAATTTCTTTTTTATTTTTACTTTCACAAAGTTTGCATCATCAACACTAGAATGTGACTCGTTATTTTCATTGTTCTTCTTACATGTTTTTTTAAGTACTGGTGTTGTTAGTGGTGGTAGAATTTTTGGTGGGACCTTGACAAACTGCATCCTTCCCAGAAAGAGATGGATCATCATCATTTATTGCACATTTTACAGCAACCATGACTGCAGTCAGTTTTTGAACTACCAGTTTACTCCCACATCCCTGCACTACTCCTCCTTTCCTCCTCCCCCTGCCCTATGTGCATTTGTTGGACAGTACGAAAATACTGTGTGTGTTTTTACTCTAAAGTACACAACACATTTTAATTGCTATGTTTTGCCTTGGCCCTCAACAAAATATCCAATTGCATCTGCTTGTTTGCTATCTATAAAGTCTACCTCAGTCTGTCACCTATTCTTTCTTTTTAGTTTTGTAACTATCTTATCATTGTGCAAAAAAAATCTAACAAAAAAAATATCAACAACTTTCCCCAGACTTCCCCAACATAGAGACAATAACAGCAAGGAATCTGGACCACAGCTGCCTGTGTCTTTCAAATCAAATCAGTCAGACAGAATGTTGGGGTATTTGTAGTAAACCTCCTTTCTTACTGTCTCACATCCATAGACACGTCCAGCACAGAGATAATAAAAGAGAGATCAGGAAGGAAATTGGACTAAAGCTGCCTGTGTCTTTCAAATCATATCAGTCAAACAGAATGTTGGGGTACTTGACGTCAACCTCCTTTGTTCCCTTCTTACTCCTCCAGACATGTCCAACACAGAGATAATAAAAGAAAAATCAGGAAGAAAATTGTACCACAGCTGCCTGTGTATTTCAAATCATATCAGTCAAACAGAATGTTGGGGTACTTGGCGTCAACCTCCTTTGCTCCCTTCTCACTCCCCCAGACACATACAACACAGCGAAAAGAACAGCAAGACCATGAAGAAAATTTCACCACAGGTGTCTGTGTCTTTCAAATCTAATCATTCAGACAGAATATTGGGTGTTTGGATCAACCTCATTTGCTCCCTTCTCAAACCCCAAGACATGTCCAACACAGAGATGATAACAGAAAGATCAGCAAGGAAATTGGACCATAGCTGAATGTATCTTTTAAATCAAATCAGTCAGACAGAATGCTGGGGTATTTGAGGTAAACCTCCATTTCTCTTTTCTCACACCCTCAGACACATCCAACACAGACATCAAAACAGAATGTTCAGGAAAGAAACTGGACCATAGCTGACCATTTTTCAAATCAAACCAGCAAGAGAGAATGTTGGGTTATTTGGGGTCAACCTTCTTTGCTCCCTTCTCACACCCTCATATTCCCCAAGCACAGTGGTATCAGCCAGATCAGGAAGGAGCTTGGATCGTGGATGCTTGTGTCTTGCAAGACAGTCACACCAAATTTTGGGGTATTTGGGGTTGACCTCCTTTCTACCTTTTTCTGCCCCAGAGTGCCCCCAGACTCCATCAATACAGAGAACAAATGTCCTGTCTAAAAGACTCCAAAAACTAAGCTTCAACTCCACTTTATTTGCCTATCTTGTCTAGCTCAAAAATTAGCTGCTCTTCCTCTCACAAATACAAAATGTCATGCTATGGGAATGTGCTACTCCTTTTAAAGGCTGTCTGTCAGAAAATAAGGGAAACTTACCATCTGTTGGGTAGAATTTCAATCTATCCATTGATTTCAAACCAGTGACCTAGGCGAAAAAGCGAGAAAATGGCACTTTTCACTGGAAATTTCTCTCTAGGCGGGAAGTGCCATTTTTCGCCTCTTTCTGTTCCCTAATATTGTTGTAAGCGCTATCTATTTCTTGGTTGATCAGGGCATTGATGATTGTTAGCTTTTTTGCTGAGTCAAATGCCTTTTCATATTCAGTGAAGGCTATGTATAATGGAAGGTTGTATTAATTATTTTGCTCTGTAACTTGTTGCATTGTCTCAATATGGTCCATTGTACTGAAAGCACTCCTGAAGCCTGCTTGCTCTTTAGGGTGTGCCATGTTATGTATTATGTCCATTCTTCCTGATTGTACCTTTGCAGTTTTTTAGATCGGCCTTATCACCTTTTTTGTGCAGTAGGATGACATGCATTATTCCATGTTTCAGGCACTTTGCCAACTAGTAGGCATTTTGAAAATAGTTTATCTAGGGGTTTTTAATAAGGGTTTACTTCTGGCTTTCAACATTTCAATAGTAATTTTATCAGGTCCAACTGCTTTAACATTTTTCGTTTACTTCATTGCAGCTTCTACTTCTTCTACCAAAACTTCTTTCACATCTTCAGCCTCTGACACTGCATTCAGTTGTTGTCCTTCATCCTTATAAAGATTTGGATGAAATTCTTCCACTTGTTTTAGTATTTTTTATTGAGTTTTTCCTGTAGTACCATGTTGAAGCTTTAATGCAGACATTTGGCTCCTATGTGTGGCCATCTTTCATTTTGCTTTACTTAGCCCTGGACTTTCTTCCAGTGTCCTTTTGATGAGTTCAACATTGGACTTATGTGTTTCTTCTTTTATGTGCTTCATTAGGGTCTTGCACATTTTTACATACGCTACCCTATTTCTAAAATTACCATTTTGATTTCTTGTCAGTTTTTCATCATGGCAACTGTTTATTTTGATATTTAGGTTGTTTTTTTCATGTATTACAGTAGGTGCAAGGGCATGGACAGTGTCTACAATAGTTTCAATAACTTTTTCACTGTGGGTTGAAATGTCTGTGTCTACAAGGTCTTGCAGCACCCTGAAGCGATTAGACAGTGCTAACTCAAACTTCTTATGATTTTTCAATAGTTGTCTAGTGTTGGTCTTCAAGTTTAGGGCTTTTCTACATCCATTTTCTCTAGGCCTTTTTCCTGTAGAATGAATTCATAATGTATAAATTTTGTTCTTCTCCAAACTCGATTAGTTGGTTGCCTCTATAATCTCTTTTTCCAGTTCCCTGTGGTTTGATCATTTTTTTTTTCCATTTTGGATCTTACCAATGCTCACTTACTATAGAAAACACTTAACATGCTTTGTGCAGGATCCACGCATAGTATCCATTAAAACCCAATGAGAAATACATTCTTGCTACTTTGTAGGACGCCCTTTTTTTAACATATTTTTTTAATTTGTGACAGGGAGTGAGCAGCATTTGTGAATTAATATAATTATATGCTTATATATCAAGTAGAGGGTTGCAAGGATGGATGATGAGGATGAGAGAGAGAAAACGAGGACCAAAAAAAATTAGCAGAAAGCATAGTGGGGCTTATACCATTAGCAGAAAGAACATCAGAAAATGTTTCTGAACACACCATCATCTCAGAAAGTATGTCATGTTTCTCACTGGTGGCAGTCTAACATTTGTGGTGGTGGTGGTGCATCTCTGTGGGATTTGCTGCCAAAAGTATGGGTTGCTAACAGGGATAGGCAAAAAGTCTATGACTGCAAGATTTCCCACCACAATATTACTTTTTCTGAGGGCTGAAGTGGAGAAAGTAGCTGAAAGTAAAAGTTGTGAGTCATACCGCAATATATGCTTTGAAAACATTGTTAACAGGCTGAATAGCTGAGTGCCTTTGTCATTTGCTAACTTCCTGCTTACATAACACTGCAGCTTGGGATATTCCATTAGGGTGCAACACATGATATCAGTTCGTTAACCCTTAGAGTGTCAGAGAGGTGCAGAATGCATTGCACTTAAAGGGTTAAAGATTTTGTTTTCAACAAAAGAAAATGGCAACTGCCAACATTTTGGAAAGTTTACTATTCCACAAGTATACTTTAGAATTATTTTTGTGCAGGTTTTGACTTATTTCTAAGAACTTAGTAAGTGTGGGATAGCAGTACATAGTGGAATAACTGTGTAACTGAGCAGGAGCAGAAAATCTTTGCACACTCTCTGACACATCAACAGCATTTCTATTATATACCCCAGACTCCTGGGAATTTTTAGGTGTATTTCTGCTATTGCTACTTGTGGCAATTCTGACCTGTTGATGGTGTGTCTCCCACACAGACCTGTGGTTGTATTACAGCATGGATCTTATTGAGGAGGTGCCAAAGTGTGAGCCTGCTGCCCCCTACTCACTTGCTTCTTACACAGACAACATATATGCTAAGCTTTTAGATCCTGAGTGAAATATGTCCATACTGTGGACTTCATAGACAGTGGGGTTACTAAAGAGCTCGTACTACTACTAGGGCTATATGTTGCTGCTATTTTACTACTACTAGCAGATGCTTCACTTCCAATAGCAGCAGATGCGCTCATCATAGCTAAAGTTTTGAATGCTGATAACCTGTGTTGCTGCTGGTTACTCAACACTATTAGTGTGTGTGTAGCAGAGTGGGGCTTGATGATGCTGATAATGACTAACAGGAAGACTATTTTTAGGCATATTTTCTTGTCTAGGACCAGACTTTCCAATTGTTTTCGCAAACATTTTATAGACAGGCATAATCCTCCTTTTCAGTGGTGAAAGATTGAGTCTTTGCCTTTCAGCTTTCTGGCCATATCATCATCTCTGTCACATGGACCCACAGGGAAGTCAGCACCTAAACCCTTTAGTGCTACAGGGATAATTAACACATTGGCTACCCCTCTGGCACTCCAAGGATTAACCAACAACAAAGACAATACAACAGAGTTACACTGCACTGATCCCAGGGGATATATCACAGTTACACTGAGACAAAATGGTTGTATGTACAGGCCTTGAAATAAAAAAAAACACCAGGGCCACAAATCAAAGAAATGTACTGTTGACTATTATGACAACCAAGTACATGAAAGATACCGGGAATCATATGTATTCCATGTAGTGGGAATGTCAAGGTGGGGAAGTGGTGTGGTTAGAGGTCATAGTGTGTTGTGTATGCAATTGTTTGCTCTCACTGGAACTGTGATGGTTAAGATTTGGTTGTCATATGTATCCTGAGGAGTAGAGATGGCAAGGAGTAATTTCAGGCCATCCACTATTGTCAGGACATATATGATAGGTTGCTCACACCGATGTAAAGCAGGGCTGACAAATTTAAGCCATCAAGACCCAGCAACAGGCAAGGATTGAAGGTTAGCCCTGATTCAGCACAGGTAGGTCAGTACAAATAAAGGAGCTACTGATCAACTCACCAGTGCTGAATCTGGGTCATCCTTCACTTCTGGCTTATTGCTGGCCATGAGGCCTCGAATTTGTACAGGCCTGATGTTCAGGATCATATCAAGTTTATCAATCCTTGATTGCCAAGGTGGTATCCCATGTACTGCAAATCAATGGGATACCATCCTGACACTCAAGGATTTCATATGTCAAAGTCATCATCTTTCATCCATCCTGCCTTTGCTTAGATTTCTAATCAAACCATGTCATATCTTCATACAGCATATAGGACTGCAGCACAGCAGAAGGAAAGTGAGGAGGCGGCATATGCTGCCCCCCCAGTGACTACCTCCTTGTTGAGCAGGATGAGGAGAGCAGAAGGTGGTAACCATCACCACCACTTCATCCATCAACACCAGCTCCACCAGCACCAGCACCATAAGAACCACCAGCACCAGACTTCAGCCACCCACCCACTCCTTACAGCGACTGGATGCCTCCAGGGAGGTGGATGCCTACATCCAACTCAGGACATTGTTTAAGAGCCCCACCACCCGGAAGGCACTGGATGCCTGGGACAGTGCCCACCCCACAATATGAGGCTTATGGGTCCACAACCCAACAACAGGCACCCTCATTGATGGCACCCCAGCATGGTCCAAGGTATGACCCCACACCCAGGTGGGAGAGAACTAGATACCAGTGGCCATGGTATGACCCGTGGCCACTGAACTATGATCATTTGGGCCTGATTGGGGAGCCCAGTGCCCTTTACAACAGGAGGAGGTCACACCCCCACCACATCTACAACAAGAGGTCCAGCCATACATGACAAGTTCAGATTTCCTAGATGTAGTGTGGACACAGGCATCATCCAGCTTCACACATGTTGGAACACTGCAAAGGAATCAACCAGCCTCCCCAGCACCAGCACAAGCCTCACCAGCACCAGCCCCACCAGCACCACCAGCAGGAGTACAGGTAAAGGATGTCCACCATTAACACAGCATGGGAATGGAGCAGTCTCCTATCTGACTGTCCAGCTGAAGTATCAGCATTAACAATTGTGCTTGGGGAAGGAAGTGATCCATAGCTCTTGCACACTATTGTCTCCGCTGTCGCCGCAGAAATAAGTATGCAAACGTACACTACCATTCAAAAGATTGGGGTCACTTAGAAATGTCCTTGTTTTCCATCAAATTAGTTGCAAAATGAATAGGAAATACAGTCAAGATATTGACAAGGTTAGAAATAATCATTTTTTATTTAAATAATAGTTGTGTCCTTTAAACGTTGCTTTTGTCAAAGAATCCTCGATTTGCAGGAATTACAGCCTTGCAGACCTTTGGCATTCTAGTTGTCAATCTGTTAAGGTAATTAAAGAGATTTTACCCCTTGCTTCCTGAAGCACCTTCCACAATTTTGATTGGCACTTCTTACTTACCATTAGGGATGGGCGAAAATTTCTGCCTCAAACGGAAATCGGCAAAAAAAGACACTTTCCACTTGGGAAAAATCTCCTGTTAAAAGTGCAGATTTTTTCCGCTTTTTTCAGCTTTTTTTGCCTAGCTCATTCCATTGAAATCAATAGGAACACAGAAGTTACACACAACACATATCAAATATTGTTTTATTTCCCAAAGGCATAGTATAAAAGAGGCATGAGGGTGCTTGTGTTGGTGTGGTGTGGGGAAAGAGTCAGTTGAACTGGGGATGATTTTTGGGGGTTGTTTACTGGGATTGGGGGGCAGTTAATAAAAAATAAATCCTAAATAAAATAAAATAGAAACCATAAGACATGGTATAAAGGGGTCTGAGGAGGGTGCCTGCGTTTGTGAATGAATTAATTATTTGAACAGGGAATTTGTTTTTGGGGTGTTTCTTGACTGCTATTGGGGGACAGTTAATAAGAAATTTGTATGTAAAGTGAAAGAGACAGGAACCCCTGACATAAGCACATAAGCTGCCACTGGGGTGGATTGATACTTGACTTGATAGAGTATTTTGTAGAGGATGATTAGTTTGATTTGTAGAGGCCTTTGCAGGACTTAGGCTTGTTAGAAACAAACCCCCAAAAATTGTTCATTTTTTTGTAGGCCTTTTTTTTTTCTTTTTAAAGCACAAGCCCTGACAAAAAAATAAAAATGTCCTACTGGCCTAATGCCAGCAGGTCATGTTGGCCAATGGCCACTGTCAAATGTCCTCCTGAGTCCTGATTTGCAACTGCTGTTCATACTGCTGCTGCTGAGTTGTTTAAGCAGCAAGATGATTAGGCAGCTGAAAGGGAAAGGGATTAACAATAGCAGTAACATGAAAGATGGAGGATGAAGGTTCCACTTGCCACGACTGGCTCCAGTGGTGCGCCTGAGGCAGTAGCAGCAGAATAAGTAGCTCCCAGCATATGTGGAGAAAAGAACAAGTTTGCCACCTGCCCCTCCTCCAAAATCATCATGGGTGTGTTGTTATTAGAATATATTTTTCCCTTGAGAGCAGGAACAGCAGGTCTTATCAGCAACTAATTCCAAAATGTCATTGCTAGTGGTGGTTGTGATGCCCATCCTCATCCCTGTCTCCCATTCCTTCTCAGTTTCTGCTAAAAAGGCCATCAATGTCTCTTCCACCCCAGCTTCTCCAGCATCATCATCACCACAACCACTAGTCCCTACATGCTGCTGCTCTATTCCAGACATCTCACTGCTGCTTGGATGAGGTGACGAGCAATGTGACAGAGGGTCCCCTAATGTCACACTTGCCATTTCCTTTTGACCTGAAGAAGAAAGCAGACTAGCAGCAGCAGCAGCAGGCACAGGCAGCTGATCTGTGCTCTTGCTGTCGGTGGTATTAATTGTGTGCCTGCTCTCCCCCAACAACAGTTCTGGCCTCTTAGTCTTCAGGATCCTGTTCCACTTGGACACTTTAGTGAAGGGAAGGGGAGGACTTCCAAGGTCAGAGGAATGGTGTGGGCTTCCTTGACCGCTAATCTGGATGCCCACAAATGTTTCCTCTACTACTCCAGCTGCTCCACCATTACTGCTACTACTACTAACACCAACCACATCAAGTTCAGCCACAGAGTCTTCCTCCTCAGTCTCACAGTCACTAGTAATATGAGGATATTGTTGATTACCCCCTCCTTCACTCCTAACGCTAACAAGCTGCTGGACCTTAGTAGCAGTAGTACTAGCACTGACAGGACTGCTTGGGAACGGCAAGTGTGATTTAGGGTCCCTTGCTGTCATACTTGGCATCATTTTCTCCTTCACCCCCACTGAGTACTACAAGAAAAACTAGCAGCAGGCAAAGTATTGGTGGCAGCAGTTTCAGCACTGGAAGCAGGTTCAGCACTGACAGCAGGTACATAGCTGGTGGCAACAGGTACAAGACTAATGGATGCAGGGACAGCAATGGTGGCACTGGCAGCAGGGGCAGCATGTCTGACAGCAGGTACAACACCAGTGGCTGCAGGTACAGCAATGGTGGCACTGGGAGCAGGGGGTGCACATCTGGCAGCAGGTACAACACTAGTGGCTGTAGGTACAGCAATGGTGGCACTGGAAGCAGGGGCAGCACTTCTGGTAGCAGGTACAACACTAGTAGCTGCAGGAACAGCAATGGTGGCACTGACAGCAGGGGTAGCATGTCTTGCAGCAGGCACAGACAGCTGACCTGTCCTGCTCTCACTAGTACTACTCTTTTCTCCCTTCCTTCCCATTCCCTTTTCTCCTTCAGTTCCCATTAAATTCCCTTGGGATGATTTAGGGGGACTGGACATCACTGGTTCAGTACTGCTAGTCACTTCCGCCTCCTCCGAGTCACTATGAGCCTCTCATGCCTCAGTTTTCCAAAATATCACAGCAGAACAGCACAGCACATTTATCTCGCTCTGTAGCTGCTTCTATTGTGTCTGCCTTCGGTGGAAATGTCACATTTTTATAACGTAAGTCCTAAAACAACATAAATCAATGAGTGGCAACTTTCTAGCCATTGAAAAAATGGCAAAAGATTTTGGCCAATGGGCAAAAGCTGAGAAAATTTTAACCGCTAGTTTTAAAGCGGATTTTCCTGCGAAAAAGCACATAACAAAGTGGTTTTCGCTAAATTTCTCATGGGAACATGGAGACAACTTTCCCCATTCCTTCTTACCATATGGTCAAGCTACTCCCACAACAGAAATAAGTAAATTTCCCTAAGCCCCATATCAATACATCCAAAGTATGAAAAATTTGTCCAAATTAACCCTAGGATTGTCAGTGGAGTATACAGTTATTATCCCGCCGGGAAGAATAGGGTTAAAATGTTTTTCTTTGGAGTGTTTCTGGTTTTGTGCCCCAAGATGGACTACAAAAATACAACTGTGGAGAAAGGGAGGGATTCCCTGAGAAAGAAGCAAGTCAGCTGCTTTGAAACGCATTGGAAAGTGAGAAGAGGGTATATACGAAGATATTACCTATGGAGGTGTAAAGTCAAAAGTGACCCAAGAAAAGTTCCTTGGAAAAAGAACCAACTAGAAGTAAGCCACAAATTAAACTACACATCTAAACAAGATGCCGATGAGAAAGAAGCTGACATAACAGACGGGAGGTACACGGTGGATATGCGAGAAGAACAAAAACAGGTGTCTCATGAGTTAACCTGTAACAATGGCTTTGTGAACAGTCATAAGACGCTTTTACATATATGAAGGTATTGAAATTGGGCAAATATTTCCATATTTTTAAAGGGATCTGGGTTTATGATATATGGACAAAGAGGATAGATCGTCATATATTTCCATTCCATTGAAGTCTTCCTTACAGATTCAGATATAATAATATATATTCCATTTTTGGATACTGAACCTTTTTTTTTCCTTTTTTTTCTATTTTTCTTTTTCTTTGGGAGAGAGATCATTTTAATGTGATTTTATGTTTGTGGAGTTTTTTCTATATTGGGATGATCATCCAATGTATTCTATTATATGATTAGTGATTTCCAGATTCCATATATAGGGTTTCTTAGGAAACATAATGTAGACCAAGTAACTGTGGATATTGTTACGTTGGCCTTCAATTATATGTAACTATCATACTTGATTGAGAAGTGATATTCAATCACTACCCACTCGAGCATATTTAGATACTAATTGCTATATATGGTATATTATTATTTGAGTGTATTTTATTATTATCCTATATGGTATTTATATTTTAGGAGTGTAACTCAGGGTATATATATCGGTTCCGCCGATAAAGAGTTTTCCAGTATTGTATGGGTATTTTTTCCGTTGCACCGTGGGTGCTTAGCATACCACCATGAGATATTGGAGGTGTGGCGTGGCATAGGGTGCTTTTTCGGAGGAGTCTGATATGCTGGATATCTATCTTTAAGGGGAACGATATAATTACCCTGATGTTGGTTTTGTAGGTAGAATTTATAATTTTATATATGTTTGAATAGTCACTATTGAGTTATTTAATATGATAATGTGATTATTATTCATAGATCTTTTTGGATATCATCTGTCACTGTTGAAAGGTGTTTTATTCAAAAGTTATTACAGCTCAAAGTTGAATTTTTTAGGTGCAATATCACAGTGGCCTGAAATTGTACAGTGGCGCTGTTGTTACACCATCCTATGGACAGCTCTAGTCCATGGAGAGTTATATATATATATACAAAATCAACAACTTCTTTCCCCCAGATTTCCCCAGCACAGAGACAATAACAGCAAAATCAGCAAGTAATTTGGACCCCAGCTGCTTGTGTCAGTCAGGCCAGTCACATCAAATTTTGGGGTATTTGGGGTCAAGCTCCTTCCTCCCTTCTTTTCCCACAAAGTGCACCCAGACTCCCCTAATACAGAGAACAAATGACCTGCCTGGATGACTCCCTAAACGAAGCATCAATTCCCCTTTATTTGCCTATCTTCTCTAGTTCAAAAACATGCTGCTTTCTCCTCTCACAGACACAGAATTGCAAGCTGTGAGAGCCTGGCAACCTTTTATATGGCTGTAGAAAAGTAAAGAAAACTTTCATGTGATGGGGAAAATTTTTCCTTCCAATTGATTTCAATATAATCAGTTTGGAAAAAAAAGTGGGGTAATGGTACTTTTTTGCCAAAGGGAAAGTGCCATTTTTTGCCAAATTTGGTTTGAGGGGAAAGTTTTCTCCCATCCCTATTAGAGACATAGAAAGCATAGGTGTTAACCCTATAAGTGCTTTGGCTACCTCTCAGCAACTCAAAAGGTTAAATGGCAAAGCCCTTGAAAGAAATTCATGGACAGCAATTGAAAGGTGGAAATGTCATGTATTTTCTATGAGTAGCAAGTTCCTTGGAAAATTTTCCATGAGAAAACCAGTACATTTCACCCATCCCTACTTACTAGCTACATCAGTAGCTACACAGAGGCCAGTCATATTGCTTTTTAATGGTTGTTCTTATCTGAAAATCACCATATGAATTTATTTCATATAAATGAAAATTATAAAATAAGAAAAGGATGCTGCCCTGTATCCAAATGGAATAATATGGTATGAATAAGACAGTGAAATCTATCAGAGAAGCAATACAGTACTTACTGGAACTCAATGGTCCAGTAGTGAGCTCAACTACCTGTAGCCACTGGGGGGGGATGAAAAGCCAGTCCTCCCCACTTCAGGCAAAGCTGGTGTAATGCCTTGCAATATAAAATATCACAAAGTTATAGGAATGCCAAAATCAAAAATAATTAATATTTAATATGATTATAAAAAAAATACAATCCAGTATTGGGGCAATAGAATATCCCCCATATGTGCTGATATTGTTACATAAGTGGATAACTATTTTTGTGAGTATTCAATTTGCTTTTTATATATATGGTTTTATCATATAACCTATGAGGGGCCTTTTCTGTGTTTTTTTCTTTTCTACAAATGTAACTTTTCTTTTCTGAACACTGGTTACTGAAAGAAAGGAAATAATCTTTGGTCTATGTGATCATAATATATACGTGTATGAATATTTTATACCAGGTCCCAGGGACTTAACTCTGTGAAGTATTTGATATTTCATATCAACTTTTGCTGAGCTTTTGCCAAGCTCTCTATTGCACATATTGGTATATAGAACCTTAGGTGTTTTCATTTTGCAGTAGAAGCTGTCAAAATCAGAAATATAGAACAGCAGACAAAAGCTCAAGAGAAAATCTTAGAACACAAAAGGAACCCATCATTCCAGTAAGGATTCTAATAGAAAATGTTTTAAGGAACAACTTTGTAAACTAAAATGTGGATTTAAATATCTAGTATTATTTCATGTTATTTGTTTATCAATTATTCCTACTTTCCTTGATATACAATTTGAAACTTAAAATAAAGATCAATATGATTGTTTATGCCACTTTAAGATCAAATTCCATTACTTTGTGTCACTGGGTACCTAATCAAGCAGTTTGTTATATTAATAACAAATGTACAAATCAATTGTGCACAAGTTTAATCCTTAAGAGCATCAGTAAGCTAAAGTGGGGCAATTCTGGAGCCAATCAACTGAACCATTGTGCTCTTGGTTTGCTCTGGATTTACACATGTTCAGCTTTATAAATAAGTTCAAAATAGCCATCTTCGAGGAGCAATTCTAGAGCAAGCACCTATGGCATACAGGATGACTAAAATCCCAGTATATTTGGAAATAAACTGTTCAGACAGTCAAGGGGTTAAATTGAACATATTTAGTGTATTAAGGCCAGCAGATTTTGCTCATTGGCTGGGGAAAGAGTTACAAAAAAGTTATTTTTGTTTAGCCTTTTTGTGATTTTAGCCAATATATTGAATTTACTGGGTATCCAATCAATGTCCATTTGGGATGCTGAGATCAAAAAATGCTGAAAAATCATTTCTGCTATTGGATAATGTAGCAATTACAACCTCAGAAACAAGGTTGTTGATGCAAGAAAACAGTGCTATTTCACTGAAAAAGGGCTGTGACACTAGGGCCTCCATTCAATGAATCCCACTAAAACTTGCAGTAGGGTAAAATTGGTTACCAACCAACAAAAAAAAAGTCAGTATTCAATCACCCTGCCAGCTGACACTGGGCTACAGAAATTAACTTGTGGCCAAACGTCTTTTGTGTGTTTTAAGTTTCCAAAACCCACTCTAAATAGTAATAGAAAAATCAAAGGAAAAGAGCTAGCGATCAGCTCTTGACACACTGTCAAGCACTGAGTGTGAGCTCAGCACACAGTCACCCTCCCAAATACTAAGCCTACACTACCCCTAACAGTGAAGTGCAACAGTTCTAACCCTAACACTAGCCTAACATTAGTGTTGAGCGAGCGTGCTCGGCCGATGCTCGGATCGGCTCGAGCATCGCTCTGCTCGGCACATGGCGGTACTCGTACGAGTACCGCCATGTGCTCGCCCGACATGTTCGGGTGAAGAGGATCTGTGCCGGAAGAGGCACAGATCCGAAGACGCTCCGCTGGACCACCAGGGAATGGAGGTACGGGGGCATTGCGGAGATGAAGGGGGCATTGCGGAGATGAAGGGGGACATTGTGGAAGAGGGGCATAGACTCTATGCCCCTCTTCCACAATGTCCCCCTTCATCTCCGCTATGCCCCTCTTCCACAATGTCCCCCTTCATCTCCGCTATGCCCCTCTTCCACAATGTCCCCCTTCATCTCCTATGCCATAGCGGAGATGAAGGGGGACATTGTGGAAGAGGGGCATAGCGGAGATGAAGGGGGACATTGTGGAAGAGGGGCATAGAGTCTATGCCCCTCTTCCACAATGTCCCCCTTCATCTCCGCTATGCCCCTCTTCCACAATGTCCCCCTTCATCTCCTCTATGGCATAGGAGATGAAGGGGGACATTGTGGAAGAGGGGCATAGCGGAGATGAAGGGGGACATTGACCAGGCACCCTCCGCTCATCAGAGCAGGGGGTGCCTGGTTTAATGCTCGAGTGCTCCCATTCATTTGAATGGGGCTCGGGTGCTCGGCCGAGCACTCGAGCATCAGGGGGTGCTCGGTCAGAGCACCCGAGCACCCGAGCATCGGGGTGCTCGCTCATCCCTACCTAACATCCAGATCTGGGTAACACCTCTCATTCACTGTCTGTCTTCTTCTATCATTTTCCATCTTCCTTCTTCTTTTTATCTCTTACTTTCCATCTTCTGTCTTCTTTCCTTCTGTTTTCTTCTCTTCCATGTTTCAAACCATTTCTTGTATAAAGAAAAAAACATTAAACATTACATTGTGGCCAAAAACATAACTCTGAAATATGTGCATTGTAGAGTAATGCATTGCATACCTCTCTGGCAGTCAAAGGGTTAAAGCAATGCACATATTCCAAGGTGACACACTATATTAAATAGAAAAACATTAAAGTGTAAATATTGTGCCTTTGTGGAAAAAAAACCAAGTTGTAGGCTCCGCTGTTGTCACCGGCGGTGGCTGCAGAAAGTGAGACAGACAACCTTCTCCCCTTTGGTACCTTTCAGGCTGATGCACAATCCAGAGTGTGGAACATTTAAACAGAGACTGACTTTTATAAGGCCAGTCTCCGTCCATTGGCTGGGATGAGTGCTTACACATTTCAGCTTCTAGCGGGGAAGTTGACTGAACCTGATACCATGCTTTTCTTTTTTTGGACCAGTGAAAGGACCATTTGCTCCCTCCCTGAATTAATTCTGTTAAAAAATATGTAGTACATTCATTCCATATGTTTACATTATTTTTATAATAATTTGAGGCCAATTGAATTTATAAAACTGACCAAAGGCAAGGTTCTGGAATTGGACCCATTCCTCTGCCCTCTCTATGGGGATAGGAAGTGTAACAAATATTTATATGGTATCTGGATGGCCCATATGAATAATTTGTTGAAGGAAGAGGTCTGGTGACCCTTCTACTGCCTTCCCAAATATTATCAGACCCCTCTCTAGGGCATTTAATTTTTTATTTTGGGATCTCCAGAAGCCACTTTCATATCTTTGAATATATTATCTCCTCGTGGAAGAGTAGAGAAAGGCGTCATCCTTTCTTTGGACATTTTTTTATAAGTAACATGGAGGCTCTGGACCCCACTGCATTTATTTATTTATTTATTTATTCATTCATTTATTTTGGTATTTAAAATGTGTGGGAAAATACTATGGGGTGAATGGCCAAGGTGATATTAACCCTTTGAGTGCCAGGGAGTATGCAACCTATTGCTTTGCAATGCGTTGCGTACCCCTCTTATACTCAAAGGGTTAAGAGGCCGGTCCTGCTCTGCATCCTGCCACCGACGCAGTCATTCACTGTAGAGACTACCCGAAAGCACACAATGATCCCAGCACCGAACTCCCAGCATTCCTACACCTCCCAGCATTCTGTGCTCCCAGCGTTCTGCACCCATATTGAACCCATATTGCATCCTTAATGTGTCCTTATTGCACCCATATTGCACCATTATTGCACAATTATTGCACCCATTTTGCACCCATATTGCACCATTATTGCACCAACATTTCAGCCATATTGCACCCATATTGCACCCAGTTTGCGTCATTAATGCACCAATATTGCGTCCTTAATGCTGCGAAATGTTAAAGCACGATATGGTGAATGCGCCATTTGTAACAACGCAAAATGTAGAATTTGCGACACTTTAAGACGCATAACTTTAATTGCGACACTTTAAATGATGCGGCCGAATACATGCGTCATTTTATGACTCGAAACTTTACATGCTCCACTTCAAATGGATACCTTACTAAAGAAAGACCTGGGTATCCTTATAAACTACAAACTTGGAAACAGTGACCAGTGTCAAACAGCAGTAGCAAAAGCAAACAAAATCCTGCCTTGCATAAAAAGGGGTTTTGAAGCAAGAATGGATAACATCATTTTGCCATTGTACAAATCATTGGTAAGACCTCACCTCAAATATGCTGTACAGTTTTGGGCACCAGTTTTGAAAAAGGATATACTAGAAATGGAGAGGGTACAGCGAAGAGCAGCAAAATTAATTAAGGGAATGGAGGACTTGATGTATGAGGAACGACTAGACAAACTTGATTTATTTAGTCTAGAGAAAAGACGACTAAGAGGAGACCTTATCACATTGTACAAGTAGATGAGATGGTGATTTACCTCTTTACCTGCAAAGGATGCAATGTCCAGTATGTGGGGCATACTATACACCATCTAAAACAACGTCTCAGGGAACACATTTATCAGACTGAAAAGAAAAAGAAGGATTCTGCAGTGGAGAAATATATTTTAGAGTGCCACGAAGGGGATTTGTCGCTATGTGAGTTCCAGGGTATTGAAAGTGTTAGGCTCCCCTGGAGAGGTGTAGAAACAGTTAGAGAGATCAATAGACGTGAAGCCTTCTGGATCTTTCAGCTGCATACTTGCACCCCTGAGGGATGGGATGTTTTGCACATTTTCTGAATTCGGTATATGTCCATGTTCAAGTTTACATGTTTTATATCAATGATAGTATCCTTTTTTAGTTTTAATTTTTTTTTATGTATGGATATAATTATTTTTGTGATCGAGATGGCCACAATGTATTGATCCTTTTATGTCCAGTTTGTGATTGGACTATATGTTCTAATTGTGGCATATGCCCCTTTTTCATGTGGAGGGTCAAAACGGATCATGGCATCCCTGTCACACTTTGATGCATGATGCGGCCTTGCATTGCTCTATGATATATTATATTGTGTTGAATTGATTTAGTTGTAATTATGGTGGAGATTATGATTCGCTGCATGATGCTATATGTGTATATATATATATTTATATATTTAAGCATGTATATTTAAGATCATGGACAGAGATTTTACTGTTTACTCAAGGCAGACCTGCTGATGTCTTGAGGATTAGGCTTGGGGAAGGGTTAAATAAATGACGTTTTGGAACATGATTAGGAAGGGCAGGAGTTTCCCATTGTTACATTGTTTTTAGAGGTCAGTTTTAACCAATCAGTCTATGTAGCGAGTTTTGAAAAATAGCCGTACATGCAACTCTGTATTAAGTCTACTATTAAGCCCCGTGAGCGTGAAACGCGTCAGATGGAGTAAGGGGTCTCCATACCTCTCTATGAGTGTTATTGCTACATTCTTTGTCATCTCAGGTTGCTTATATGTGTTTTTTTATCCCAAACAACAATACATTTAAGTGATTTTATACGTTTTTTTTATGGATGTTTGTCTGATACATGGGAGTGCGGCTGCAATTGTTATGGAGTGGTTTACAGTGATATCGGTTGTGGAAGGACCATGATGGCCAGGCACCCCTTCTTTCCTGTTCATCGGTGAGTTTCAAGCTACCAACTGGCGTGGTGTACACTAGCATCGACCTCTGTTTCTATAAAGAGTTTTCCTTCTATTTTCGTGCTCCGCCTAAGCTACTATCTGCTTTGTTACACTGTTTATCACAGATATTGAGTGACAGTCTGCACGCCTTTCATGGATTTTGCGTTTATTTCATAAATACTATTAGTATCAACATATCTATTGTTTGATCCCACCGGTTTTCTATTAACATCAATATGGAGGTGACAAATGTAAATGTAGCAACTACCTTTGCCTTAAATGACTACTTAAATGAAGAGGCTAGAAAGCAAAGGGCAAATGATTTATTTGATCCAGAACTTGTGACAATTAACCAGGACATGAATGGACTGAGTATCAAGGCGTTGTTTCACAATTTAGAAAATAATTTCCTTAAAGAACTAAGAACATGGTGGGATATCACCACGTTGGAGAGATATATTCAGGTTCAAAGGGTCCCAAGGGGACTTAGGCTGCAAAAATGCCCAACATTTGATGTGAAAGATTTTGATTTTATTAATAAATGGAATACAACCTTAAGTGAATGTTCCTTTAAATTGATGAGTTACATCATAGAAAATAAACAAATTGAGATGGAGTCCACTAGAGAAGATATCTCATGGATACAATCTGTGTTAAAGGGACTTTAGGACTCTACTGAATTTCAGGCTTTGAATTACTCATTGAAATCCTCTCTGTGTAAAGCAGAGAAGGAGTTCTCCTACTTTAAGCAAAATAAGTTTTTACGTGATAAAACAGATTATGAGCAGGAGAGTGGATATATCTGGAGAAAAAACAGGCATCAAACACCCTCCACAAGGTCTATCCTGAAGAATGGAAATAGGAGGGTGAGGTTTTCACAATCGGATATGTCCATGGATACGGATGAGGAGGAGATTGGGGAGCCGTCTATGATGATCGAGAATACAAGCCCAGTGGAGAAACTAGATAGTTATGCTTATCAGGAGATCAATGCCTCATTGTCAAAAAACATAAGAGCCACAAAGAAAGGGAAAAATAAGAAAAACAAAAAGGATCAAGGCGTAGCAGGAGGAGAGGGGGCCATAGGGGGCAATCCTGTAAGGTATCAGTTAAGAACAAATCGGAATCAAATGACTCTTAAAAGTGATTAATTTATCAACAACCCAGCTGACACCTTTTCAATTGAAGGTGTTAGAGAAGGGATTAAATTTTGTACCTGAACACAAATTTAATCTTTTGATACTATATTGGACGTCAATAAATTTGTAAGGGCACTTACTTTCAAAAAGTTTTTCTTTCTATCAATAAGAGTTCAAGTGATAAAGATGTCCAAAATGTTCACACTAGATGTGATGTGTCTAGATATGATAAAGTCCCTACTGGGGTTCTGGATATCTGTGCTTTTTTTGATTTGCAGTCTTTGAGGGAGGAGTCAATTGATGTACAGACCGGGAACAGAATCAATACTTTGGATACTGGATTGCGGTAAGAAGAGATGGGTCTAACCTCCACACAGGAGGATGAGCCAGAAGAGAGGATAGAGCCAACGTCACAGAAATTGGGGCATGGTCAGACCGTGCGATTTGATAAATAGCAGCATCTGCAATACTGGCTAAATATTCCTGATATACAAAGAGATAATCCAACCTTGTGTAAGTATGATGTGGGGTGGAATAAAAAGAAATGTCCCTACTGGAGGGGTGCAGTCCTCTCCAGGTATCAAACAAATGCAGTTTGTGAACGGCTTTACCAATTTTTACCAATATTCCATGAAGGGTACTTTACCCATCCTTGCTTGGGTTTTGTAGTCTGTAACTGTTCCTCCTCCTCCACCATCAATCTTGAGGAAATGGTGTCATAGACAGGTCTGACAATGTTCCCTTAAAAATAGCTATCTGTTGTTCTCATCCTGAAGAGTATGCCCCAACTCCAATGGAACACCCTTGTAAATTAAGATGCTCACACCACACTTCTTAGTAGTTGCAGCATTGTAAAATACCCTAGAGAACTACTTACACTTAAGAAACATGGTGTGTTGCACATCAAAGTTGGTTTCTTGAACCATTATAATATGTGCCCTCGGGCCTCTGCACTCCACCAAAAACACATTATGTTTTTGCATAGAGTTGAGTCCTTTGGCGTTAAAAGAGAGTATTTTAAGCAATATCTTAGATGTCATTATAAGACAGTAGCTCAGTTAACTGGAAAGGTGCAAATTGAGACATAGTAATGCAATCCCAATCAAGAGAAGAGGGGGGGGGGTAGATTAGGGGAAAAGGAAGGAAAAAGTAGAAGGTGACTGGAAAGGGCAGATAAGAAAAGAAGAGTAAAGAAGGATGTGCCACGTCTACACCAAGGACTTGGTAAAGTACATCAGGAATAACAAGTTATTTGAAAGTTAACAACAAGATACATTAACTCAGTCAAAAGCCATATGGGGTGTGTAGTAATAAATTATTATATCCGGTGGGAGGAGTACAGACCAAAGTAACCTAGCCTATCAGTGAAAAAAAATAAAGAAAAGAATAAAAAAGGGGGCAATATACTTATATGTGAACAATTGTACAGCATGTAGACTCACTATAATTCCTAGTTATAATTGGTAATGTTTAGAACCAACAGACAGCATCTGAAGAGACAAGAGTTCATGCAAGTACCTGTTGGTAGAAAGCCAGTCTCACATGATTGGGTACAGTGCCATGGGGACCATCATCATCATGGCAGGCCTGGCGTTTCTTCTGGGTATTTGCTTTCAGCATAGGTTTGAGTGGAGAGTTGTAGAGTCAGGGAGATTGTAGTGAATCCTCATGATTGTGGAAATGAAGGGGAGTGAAGCCTACATAGATGCGGCACCTCTTTAACGGTGCAATCAGTGTGGATCCAGCCTTCATGTATGGTTTCCCTCAGCACATTGGCAAATGACTTAAAAAGCCTTTGTAGTTGTAGGATGAAGGCAGAGAGGTCATTATATAACTGGATAATCTGAATCTGAATGCACTGGACACCCTGTTGCACACAAAAAGTTATTTTTTTTTAGTTATTATTTTTTTATTCATACCTCATTGGGGGCATCAGTACCACTTCTCATGCCCCCCAACGATTGTGTGTGTGCCAAAGGGGATCCAGCGCATTGAAAACCACTTGTGTTGGACCCACCTGTAACAAATGCAGGTTTTTTGGTGTTTTTTCCCCAAAAAATATATTTTTATGTAGACCTCATTGGAGGGAATTACAACTGATGCCCCACAATGAGATCTGAATAAAAAATAATGAGGAAAAAAAAAGGAAAAATCCTTTGCCTGCCACAGGGGTGTACAATGCATTCCAAAGCAATGCATTGGACCCCCTGTGGCACACAGAGGGTTAATTTTTTTTCTTTTATTATTTTTTATTCATACCTTGTTAGGGGATCAGGTCTACTTTAGATGACCCCCCCCAACAAGGGCAGAATAAAAAATAAATAAATGTGTGTGCCACAGGGGGGTCCAACGCATTGCTAGGGTTGCCACCCAGACAGTATTTTACCGGCAGGCAGGTAAAAAATTGGCTTCTGTCCAATGTTAAGTCTATGGAGAGAATGCCATGGCTGGTATTTTTTTAAGAAAAGGTGGCAACCCTACGCATTGCAAAGCACTGCGTTGGACCCCCCTGTGGGGCATGCATTGTTTTCCTAGTTTTCTTTTTTTTTATACCTTGTTGGGGGGTTTCAGGACCCCCGATGTCCCCCAATGAATTGTTTTATGGTGTTATTATATTGTAATGAAAATATGCAGAATTGATATAATTATAGCCAGGCATCAGCTTGCTAAAAAAGTAATTGTCCATTACAGTATATCAATAAAACATGAGTGCTCTAATTGGAAATTAGACTGTAGCATTTAGTGGACAAATATTAAAAAAATGCTGAAAACACATTAAAAAAGAAACAAAATCAATGTAAATTTCAATGGACAGTATATAATCAATACTACAAGATAAATCACCTGTAAAGCCACATAATAGTGCAGTATATATACAGAAGTATCTATAAGAAATACTTGTACTCTAATAGATGATTAATATACAAGATCATTAGGCACCAGATGCATGAGGGGTGCTGTAGGTGCATTTGTGCTGGTACCCACATTCAAGGTGGCCCCATCTGCTCCATGGTCCAGTATGTTCTACATATGATCCTGTGAAAAATGTTTGTGTTAATGGGCCCAAAAGATTATTTGCACAGAGGAGCTACAATGACTAGGTATGTGTTAGGCACATAGACATTTAATATATTATTTTAAAACAATGTCAAATAATAATAGCATTGATATTATTAAAAGCTGAGGTATCATCACATCTATTTTACTAACAAATCCATAGTTATGCTTTGATATATACAATTTAATGATTTATCATTTTATTTTTTAGATACAAACATACTACTTGGGGCTTTACAAAAGAGGGGACACACTGAATTACTTATTCCTTGCTACCTTTAAGTTATACGACATTATTAATAAAAGTTTATTTTAATTTGTTTTTTTTTCATGCAGACAGTGAAAATCTAAATTAAACCATGCAGCCTTCAGAAGCTTTAAGTTACTTTGCATGGTTCCCAATAGGATATGAACATTTTACCTTTAATAACCTGTTACTGCTAGAATATTAGATATCGTTTAATCACTAGTCAGCACAAATTACAATCAATTCATGTTTCAAGCCTACTTGCAAGACCAACATTTGTTTCTAGGAATAGCACCAATACACTTCTGTAGTTATTCAGGATTTCCATTGCAATGAAATCATGTTAAAAATAACGTTTAACCCTTTCAGTGCCAGAGGTATGCACAAAACATTGCAAAGCAATGCACTGCACACACTCTCGCAAAGTGTTAACCCCTTCAGTGCCAGGGGCTTGGACCATTTTCTGCATCCTGTAGAACAGACACATTTTCAGCATTTTTGCTATCCATCTGTTTAGGCTTGATTTCCCCTGGGAAATTTCAAGTTTACATATGAAAAACAATATAATTTTTTCAGCACTAATTGAACTTTCTCATGGTGCATTTTGCATCATGCAAAAAGATATGATGTCATAATTACAAAAAAAGTGAAAAATTACTTATCACACGCACACACACACACATCCTATACAATAATTTGCTAGGATGTTCATTACGATGCAGTCATGCGCAGTATAGACTGCCCGCGTTAGGGCAGTCTCTACTGTGCATGACTGCATCATGTGAGTGAGGCGACACAAGACCGCACAGCGTGGAGCATTGAGGTAGCGGCTGTTTAACCCTTTAAGTGCCAGAGGAGTACACAACGCATTGCAAAGCAATGCGTTGCATACCCCTCTGGCACTCAAAGGGTTAACATTACCCAGACCTTGGCCCGTGTACACAGGCTTTTACACTAGTATATATATGTATCAAAAACTATTACCTTGATTATGAACGTTTCAATTATTTGAAAAAAAGCCCTAACACCACCAAATACAAAAATACCAAATCTATATAGTTTTAGATATGTCCCTAATTACCAGGAGAGGAAAATGGTATTTCAGCTTTATAAACTAAAATGCGCATTCTAGTGTTTTGTGGTAAAACTGCCATAAAACAGAGGAATAACTATATAAAACTATATATTTCTGGAAAGTAGATATTCTACCTAATCGCATGAGGAGTCATTTGCCTTCTTACACCAAGCCTGGTGTACTCAAATATTTCCAGAAGGTGGTGCTAAAAGAAAAAAAACACCATTTTGTTTACATTTCCACCCCTTCAAAAGTAATGAAATCTGTGAAAACTATGGAATTTCCAACTTTATTCATTAGCTAATGCTCTTGGGAGCAAAATGGCACCCCATTGGTATGAGTTTACATGCCTTAGGGGGTGCTAGAAGTACAAAACTACACCTACCACAAACTCTGATTTTTCTAACATTTTCTCAAACATTACTTGCCTGTGCATAAATGGTTATAACAGCTACAGAAGTGAAGAAAATGTAGACAAACCATACCATTTTGGAAAGAAGATAACCTGACATATCAAATAAGGGGTCACTTGAAACATAGAATCTGACGGCAGGTAAGAACCATTCGGCCCATCTAGTCTGCTCATTTTCCTACTGTAAAAACCTCAAACCTTTTTTAGTCCGTGGTCTTTTCTTACGTTAAGGACAGCCTTATGCCTATCCCATGCATGCTTAAATTCTGTCACTGTATTAATGTCTACCAATTCTGCTGGTAAGCTATTCCACTTATCTAGTAGAGACTGCCCGAAAGCACAGAATGCTCCCTGCACAGAACTCCCAGCATTCTGTGCGTTTGGGCAGTCTCTACTGTGCATGACGGCTTCTGACAAACATCCTAGCGAATTATTATATAGGATTTTTATTCATACCTTGTTGGGGGGGCATCAGGACCACTCCTGATGACACCCAACAAGGTCTGAATAAAAAATAATTTAAAAAAAGCATGTGTGCATTGCAAAGCACTGAGTTGGGGGGACCCCCTCATGCCACATGCAGATTATTTTTGTGTAGACCTCCCTTCTGATGCCCTGCAATGAGGTCTGAATAAAAAATAATGGGGGAAAAATAAATAATCATTTGTGTGCTACAGGGCTGTCAAGTGCATTGTAAAGCAAAGCACTGGACCCCTCTTGCACACAGAGGGTTAATTTATTATTATTTTTATTTTGTTTGGTTTGTTTTTTAATTCATTCAGTGTATGATGCCCCGTCCCCAAAAGGGCTGATTAAAAAAATAAGTGTGTGTGCCACGGGGGGGGGGGGGGGGGTTCAACACATTGCAAAACACTGTGTTGGACCCCTCCCCCATGGTGCACACATGGAATTTTTTTGGGGGGTGGAGGGGAGGCATTTTGTTTTTATTTCGACCTTGTTGGAGGGGCATAAGGACCTCTCATGATGACACCCCAATGATGTATGAGTAATCCCACCTAAGTTTGGTCCAGTAGTGCCCCTCCGGATGACTGTGAATGGCACTACCATAAATCTGGTATCAGATGCACAGTGCCTAGGGGTCATAATTGACACTTCTCTCTCATTCTCTCCACATATTAACAGCATTGCTAAATCCTGGTGCTTTCTCTTGTGCAACATAGCTAAAAATCCATCCCTTCCTTTGTTCCTCCACTGCCAAAATCCTTACACAAGCACTCATCCTTTCCTGCATGTACAACTGTAACCTTCTTCTCTCTGGACTTCCTGCCTCCCAGCTCCAACCTCTTCAATTCATACAGAATGCTGCAGCACAAATTACCCTCTGTCACCTAGGTTTGTCCCTGCCCCCCTCCTCCTCAAATCTCTCCAATGACTGCCTATAAAACTCTGGATCGCTTACAAAATTCTGCTTCTCTCATTTAAAACTCTTTTTTCCTCTACCCCTTCCTACATTTACACTTTGATCTGCCACTATACTTCATCCTGTCACTTACGATCAGCAAATAACAATCTTCTCTCAGCTATTTTTGTGTCTACAGCCCTCTCTCGTATCAAACCTTTTTCTGTCATTGCTCCTTATCTATGGAATGCTTTTTCTCCCACCCTGCAACACAGTACCTATCTCATAGTCTTCAAGTCACGATTGAAACTACACTTCCTGAACAAAACTTTAACTTACTAGAAGGCACTAATGTTGTGCAATGAACACTCATTATAAAATATTTACTTTATTTATGTCCCTTATCCTAGCCAGAACTCTAGTACTGTATTCGGCACTTGACCCTTATGTACTCTGCATGTCTTCTGTTACCACTATAGATTGTGAGCTTTTGGGCAGGGACCATCCAGCGTTCATTTCACAAAGCACTCATAACCCTGTATTGTCTAAACCCTTAAATTGTAAAGTGCTGCTTACACTTCACTTATATAAATAAATATATTCATTCATTCATTCATTCATTCAAAATAATAATGGGAAAAAAAGAATACTAATCCTTTGTCTGCCATGGAGGGCATTGGTCCTCCTGTGGCACACAAAGGGGTCATTTATTTCTGTATTATTATTAGTCTTTATTCATACCTTGTTGGACCCCTGATGCCCTCCCAACAAACTCTGAGTAAAACATAATGCAAAAAAATCCTGTGTGTGCCACAAGGCAGGGGAGTCTGCATTGGATGTCTCCCTAAACAGGCTGGGAAATTTTTTTGGGAAATGCAGCAACTGCATGTCGGTTATACCAGCTCATGCAGTAACCGCATTTCACTGGTACTCTGTTAAGAGTAATACTTAATTGCTCACATAACATATTTTTTCTAAGTAAATACATTTTGAAAATGCAGTTCTTTTTCATGTGTATTATATTACTCAAATTCCAAATAGGTTAAATGGGACTCTTAACCTCTGGAATGCTAGAGAGGTCTCCGGTGTATTGCAAAGTAATGTGTTGGAGACCTATCTAGCACTTAAGAGTTAAAAGCCAAATTTAAATAATCTATCAGTTTATTAACTATTGTTTGCCTACTAAGGTGCAGTTGGTTTGCTCCAGAATTGCTCTGCTTCTTAGTCCATTGGAATCACTATGTTCAACAAATGGCTATTTGGGGCTGAGATTGTAATGAAGAAAGCAATGTATGGGCTCACCAACAGATTCTTTATGCTGTGAAAAGCAAAGGTGCACACTCCCTTGACAGGTCACACGCAGTGGGAAAAATATATGAAAAGAAACAGTTCAGGACTGTACACTCATAGTGTAAATAGTGAAGATATAAAATATCAACTGATGAAGTGCCATATGTCTATGGCTTGAAACAAGGCATCCTCTTGGGGGAATTTTGTTGATTAGTGAAAGGCCGTGGCCTGGATTTGTGGGAGGAGCTGGAGGTCTACTATAGCCTCCGGCCCGTCCCTCTAGGCCTCTTGACTTTCCGGTGGGTCACTCCCCACCTCTTCCTGTTTCGTCCTTCTCCACTTGCGTCCAGCCATCAGTCGGCGGCAGACTCGTCACGGTAAGGGTATCTCGTGGCACATTCCAAGGTCGCATAGGAAGTGTCAATAGGAAGTGACAATAGGAAGTGACGTCACCAGTCGCGTCACGCAACACGCTCAAGCCCAGCTCGCTGTAGACAAGGTACAGGGGAAAATCTTGAAGGATAAGTTTAACTAAACTGGTGGTTGCTCCCATTTATAAGTTCAAACGAAAACTACATTAAGCTGCATATTCACTCAGTGCCTGTGCCTTAGTGTTTAGGAGTAAAAAGTTTGGGATTCTCTTGTAAATAATGTAATGGTGCTCTGGTTGCTATATTATCATGCATGTTTTATGTATATTTATATACATTATTCACCACTAAGCAGTGTATACCGTCAATTTTCACGGATCCCTGGGGGCTATGACTTTATGATTTCCCTGATTCTGCACAGGTGGGTTGGCGGTACCTCAGTTTAACCCATCTGTTCACCAGGGAAATCTTAACCCTTTCAGTGCGGGGGGATTGGTTCATTTACTCTGTCTTTGTATTTCAAGACAGCTGTAATCTTGATAGAAGGGTGGAATAATATTATACCAGAGAACTGTAAATTGTGCTGCTTATGCTCCCAAAATTCTATTGTTGGTTTTGTTTAATTATAATCCTGTCAGCTCTACTCAAGTCTTTGTTATGCTAAGAGCTACATACACCTCTTTGTTATGGTTTCATTTTCAAACGTTCACATATATGGCATCACAGGTTATAAACTGGTTCTTGAATTTACATCAAGTGTCATAGACAGGTATCTTCACAAATATCTGTAACGTTATATATGATACTATCATGTTGAACCAACACCTTGTCCTTCTCTCAGAAGATTGAATATTTTCTTTACCATTACCTGGACAACTGGCAAAACAATTCAGTTTGAATAAGGTTAGTACTTGATTTAATTAAGCTCATTCACATTTGTATGTCCACATGGTTTTAATTATTGGTAATATGTTCTAGGACCAAGTCATAAGAACACGCAAGGTAATCCGATACCCTCACCTGCAAATTTCTCAATTAGTCTCTCTCAGTATTATTTTTCCTCACATACCTCTTTTTCACGGGTTGTACTCATATCACTCTATTACTCTGATACCAGAGCACTCAATTTGATATGTTGGTGGGTCCATCCGCACGTTACAATATTACTATCTTGCACATTTCTAAATAATGTCATTATTCATCACTAAGGGGAGCTTGTCGAAATGTATTTCACTATCTATCTGGTATAAACACCAAGACCTTACCTCTTCGAGAGGCCGAAGGCAATATGTATTCTCTTCCTTTTCAAGAATCTTACCTCTTCGCAGAGGCCGAAGGTTCATCAGAATGCTCTCCATCATGTCACATTCATTCCTCCCTATTACTAACAAGATCAATCCTATAGGTCATACTTGGTATAAGTCCTTACCTCACGAGAGGCCGAAGGCTCTATGGGAACCCTCTATGTTTCATCTTCACATATCACCTCTTCGCAGAGGCTCATCCTACTATCGGGTATGTATCAGCACTATTGAATACGAATTACTACTAGTCACAGGTCCTTACCTCTTCGCAGAGGCCGAAGGCACCATAGTAATCATTTCTACATATATATATATTTTCCTATTTGATAAGTGTCACCTTCCTTCGTAAGGTAGGTTATACCTCCACTCATCACTACCTATTCTCATATTATAGGTTCTGTATTACTCATATCCATTCCTGAGACCTTACCTCTTCGGAGAGGCCAAAGGCTCCATTAGGCATACACTAGCATATATGGTTAGAGTCCTACTTTTCCTCATTCCCTTTAACAAAAAAAAAAACAAAAAAAAACCTTAACAATAAATTTCTTTCTAGGCAACCATCAGTATGGAAAACACATCTGCACAGGCCTCATCCGAATCTGAATCTTCAGGAGTCATTCCCCCATCAACCAGACCACGTTCCTCAAATAACACTGGTTCAACTCTCAGATCGTGGACTGTAGCCAAATTAATGTTAGAACTGACACGTAGAGGCATTCCATATCCTGCTTCTGCCAGAAAAGCAGAATTATATCGGATACTATGTACTCACAATCCAGATACACCTATTCCTCCTTCACCAGGTCCATCTGGTCATACTTCCCCAGTACTTTTTCCAGCTATTTCTCCTACTCATTCATCTTCACAACCAGATCAAAACCAATTTGCTCACTTGCTCTCGGACATATCCTCCGCACTCACAAACATTCAGTCCAGATTGGAGGTCCTGGAATCCTCACAATCATCCTCCCAGACCAATCAGTCGATGACAGCCTCCAACCAAACACAAGGTATCAATACTTTTCCTCCACGTATTACTCCAGCCCATATGATTCCTCAAAATTTAAAAAAAGATATATTAGAAGGGAAAGATGTCAATCTGGCAGCTTTGTTACTAGCATCCCAAGATGTCACCGAACAAAAGGTCGTTAGTTGCGGAGAGGTCACAGTCACGGTGAAACCCAAAGATGCCAGATTGACTCGTAAATTAACCATTCCAGAATTTGTGCTAGCTTTCAGTATATACAGAGATATCCTTTGCACCTCCTTCCCCGGTAGACGACAGGAGTTAGATCAATACATGTATATTCTGGTCGAATTAGGTTACAGATACGGGGGCTCCGCTTTTTACGAATACCACCAATCATTCTCCGCTAAAGCCGCCGCAGCAATGACACAGTTCAATTTCCAATTGGACTGGAGCTCATTGGATAATGAATTGTTTTGCAGACACTTTGCAGGTTTAAAGATACCCAATTGCCAATTCTGCCAATCCCAAACTCACTCTACCCAACTATGTCCGTCAAGCTCAAACACTGGGGCAGCAGTTAATCCTAATGACAATCAACCCACAGCAGGTCCAAGTACTTCCTCTCATTCTAATTTACCAACTGTTGATAAACTTGGAAGACCCATATACTATATAGGGAACTCAGCCATATGCAATAACTTCAACACAAAGGGTTGTTTTTATAGCGGTTGCAGATTATTACATCAGTGTATCTTATGTCACAAATCACACGCTAGAGTAATTTGCCCAAAGAATTTTGCAATAAAAAATAAAGGACTAAGCTCCATCAACCTTTCTATGCTGCAACGACTCCTTTCCTTTCATCCAGATGAACAAATAACTTCATACCTAATTTCTGGTTTTGAATCAGGTTTTCACACAGGTATACTAACATGCCCAAATACCTCTTTAGAATGTCCCAGTCTTCTTTCTGCTACTTCAGCATCAGACATAGTAGATTCACTTCTACAAGCTGAAATTCAGAAAGGATTTCTAATCGGCCCTTTCTCCTTACCACCCTTTCCTATATGGAGAGTTAGTCCTTTGGGGATCGCATCTAAAAAATTCGATCCATCAAAGAAAAGATTAATAATAGACTTTTCCGCTCCCCACGGTGCTATGTTTCCGAGTATTAATTCCCTAATCCCAGCAGAAGAGGTGGCCCTAGAGTACTGTAGGATAGATGATGCCATCCACCATATCCGACAGTATGGACAAGGTTGTTGGCTGTCAAAAACAGATATCTCGGACGCCTTCAAACTAATACCTATCCATACTTCATTGTGGCGCCTACATGGCATCCGGTGGAAGGAACTTTATTATTTTGCAACCCGTCTGACTTTCGGATGTAGGAGTAGTCCAAAAATATTTAACAAATTTGCTGAAATTTTATCATGGTTACTACTGAATTACTCCCGCTGCCCTACGGTCATTCATTATCTGGATGACTTCCTGTTAATTAAGCCTAAATCTCAGAAACCTAGTAGCCTAAATAAACTACTTCAATTATTCTCAGCATTAAATATCCCTACAGCCTCTCACAAAACATCAGGACCATCCACATCCATAGAATTTCTGGGCATCACGTTAGATTCTTCCTTAATGGATGCCAATCTACCTGAAGTTAAATTAGTCAGAATTAGACAAATGATTCATGATTTTTATCTTAAAGACACATGTACATTACAGGAATTACAAACTATCTTAGGTCATCTCACCTTTGCTACAAAAATACTCCCACAAGGTAGACCCTTCACATCACATCTACTATCTATGCTTAGGCATCCCGGCAACTCAAAGAGCATTCCAGTGGATCGGGAAGCTAAATCGGATCTACTCATGTGGGATCACTTTCTGCTCTACTGGAACGGCAAGTCCATGTTTCCTCCTTCGGTAGGACCTGACTCCCCCCAGGTGTTTACTGATGCCTCTGCTGGGAAAGGCTTCGCAGCCATTTTCAAATCTGAATGGTTTGCCGACTCATGGCAGGAAGAGGTGAGAGAGATTCCCGGATTTCTTTCGTCCTCTTCTTTATTTGAGATATACCCAGTAGTGGCAGCGGCGGCACTATGGGGCCATCTATGGTCAGGAGATGTAGTTACCTTTCATTCAGACAACCTAGCGCTATGTCATATCATTCACAAAGGGAGGTCTAAAAATTCACATATCATGATGTTCCTAAGGAAACTCACGTTATTAGCACTCAAGCAAAATTTTTACATTTCCTGCAAGTTTATTCCAGGAGTTCAAAATCACGCAGCCGATTCTCTATCTCGCTTTAAACTTCAAGATTACTTACACAAAAATCCAAACTCTAACACTCAATCACGTATACCTCCTCCTTTTCAGGAACTCATCATACCTTAAAACATCACATTGCCAACTCGGAGGTATTCATTAACAAAGCACTAGCTGCCAATACCAGAAGGAATTATGCTAAGGCATGGAAGACCTTCCTCAAATTCATCGCTTCATATCACCCCAAGCATTCTTTCAGTATCGAAACCATACTAGCCTTTGCTTCCTTCTGCGCTACTACGCTAAAGCTGTCAATATCATCAATCAAAACATACCTAGCCGGGATTCAACATCACCTGAGCCTCACACTACCGTACAACATTCATATATTCGCTTCTTATAAAGTCAAACTATTTCTGAAGGGTATGGAAAAATCTCTGGTCCAACCAGCTAGTTCACGTCTTCCCATTGACGGTGATATCTTTAAGAAATTAGTTTCATTTCTACACTCCAAACCTTTCGATTTTCTCACCAATCAGGTCATACTATCTGCAATTCACCTGGCATTCTTTGGTTTCCTGAGACCAGGTGAATTCATGGTTTCAACTAAAAAATCTCCTTTTCTCCAACTGGTTAATATTACTTTCAGTCACGACAGTTTCACCCTTCTATTACCTCACTCAAAAACCGACCAATTGGGCAAAGGTACATCGATCACATATTACGCCACCAATAACGAATGGTGTCCCGTGCATACACTTCGGTGTTTAATTTCAACTTTACAAAATAAATCTCCAAATTATCCCCTATTGCCCATGGCCGATTCACCACTCACTACATCAACCTTTGTCCGTCATATCCGTTGGGTACTATCCCGACTAGGTATGGATGCCAGTACATTTTCTGGTCACTCATTTCGTATAGGAGCAGCTACAGCTGCCTCTAGACAGCAAGTACCACCACACATAATCCAAAGATTGGGGCGCTGGAAATCTAATTGCTATTCACGCTATATCCATAATCCGACTGTTGAAATTAAGTCAGCGCAACGAGCTCTACTAAAGTGACAAACATGTCCTCCTTTCAGTCAATGCCAATAAAGTATTCTTGACTCATTAATTTTGGCTCCTTTTGGCCTCATTTCAGGTTTGCTGTACGTTCAACACACTCTCTGCCTTTCTGGGCAGGAGTGTTTGGCACAAGAATACATATCACCGTAAGATCCGACCATAAGTGAAAGGCCGTGGCCTGGATTTGTGGGAGGAGCTGGAGGTCTACTAAAGCCTCCGGCCCGTCCCTCTAGGCCTCTTGACTTTCCGGTGGGTCACTCCCCACCTCAAATTCCCACCCTTTCCTTTTATTACATTACCCAAAGTGAACCCTCATTTCAGGTTTGCTGTACGTTCAACACACTCTCTGCCTTTCTGGGCAGGAGTGTTTGGCACAAGAATTATATTCCATACACTACATATCACCGTAAGATCCGACCATAAGTTTACATTTTGTAGATATTTACAGAGAACACAGAAAGTGGAAGCTTCAGTACACTAAGGTTCTATCTTCAGACATGGATTAGCAAATAAACAAGAGCACTGTGTTTATATATACAAGCATACATTTGGAATAATTATATTAATACAATATGCATACATATGATATGATACGCATAGGTTTACAGCAAAGTCCTGGAAACAAGGAAATGTTCATTAGCACAGAGGTGAGAAGAGCCTGTTAGCCTGAGTTGGCAAAGGTACATTACACTGTGGAGTAAAAAAAGATGTGAGACCTGTCCACACATCCCATGCACAGCAGAGTTAAAATACCAAATAGACAGAAACAATTCCTTCACTTGAGCTTCATCAAATGTGGTATACCTCATAACTTGTACGCAGTGACCCTCAGGAGGATATTACATGGGGGAAATAGGACAGACATTGAGGAAAAGAATGAACCTCCATCGCCACACAGTATACAAAACAAAACTAGACACATGAGTTGGCTGGCACTTTTGAAGTTAAAATCATAGTCTAAAAAACAAGAAGGTTACCATACTCAAAGGGAAACAAAAACAAATCAGGAAATTTTAATCAATGGTTATGATTGACGCACTGAACACAGGTCTGATCCTGGGGATGGGCTTCATGTCCTATTGTAATAGATAGGACATTTTGGGATTACTAATTTTAAAGAGAAATTGTCTTGCCAACTCCCAGCCTAACAGACTCTTCACACCTCTGTGTTAATGAATATTTCCTTGTTCCTAGGATTTTGATCTAACCCTTTGAATATGTATGCAGACTGTATGTTTACTAAGTTAATTGTCCCCCATTGTGTATTCATATAATTTATTCCAAATGTATGCCATACTCCGTATATATAAAAATGCAGTTCTCTTCCAGATTTATTTGTTAGCCCATGCCTGAAGATGGGATCTTAATGTCCTGCTTGCACTTTCTATCATCTCAGTTAGCCATTAAATTGTTTCATCTTTGCATCATTCTTGTGAGTTCTTTATTACAAAAGTACATTGAATCCCATCTACCTTTTTCCTACATATTTGCTGTAAGACTATTTAATAACCCTATTTCTTTGTCTGAAGATTATCCTGCTGATATTTAATTAACATTAATATAATATAACCATTAATTTAAATTTCTATATTTTTCTTTTCCTTGATTTGAACTGCAAACATGCTGGTCAGCTGTGTGTGTGCCATCTGGTATCCTTTTGAAATGGTGCACTTAAAATGTTCCGTCTTAAAGTGTCGCATTTCTTTGGCCGCATCATTCTGAATGGCGCATTCACCATATCGCTCCTTAAAGAGTCGTAAATTCTACATGTCGCGTCATTCTGAATGGCGCATTCACCATATTGCACGTTAAAGAGTCGCAAATACAACATGTCACAGCAGGGCTTAACTTAAGGACGCAACTTATGGGTGCAATAATGAAGCATTAAGGACACAATATTGATGCAATAAGGATGCATTATGGACGCAAAGTGGGTGCAATATGGGTGCAATAAGGATGCATTAAGAACGCATTAAAGACGCAATATGGGTGCAATAAGGACACAACTGAAGGGTGTAATAATAAAGTGGGTGCAATATGGGTGCAATAAGGATGCATTAAGAACGCATTAAAGACACAATATTGATGCAATAAGGACGCATTAAGGATGCAATATGGTTGCAATAAGCAGGGCTCAAAATTTCCACTCGCCACTAGCCAATGGCGAGTGAAATTTTAGCCCTGGCGGGTAGAAATTCAGCCCTGGTTGGTATGTTATGGATTGCAGTGGCGAGTAACTTTTCAGATCTGGTTAGTAGCAGAGGACTTAAAATTATAAGCCCTGGCAATAAGGATGTATTAAGGATGCAATATGGGTGCAATATGGGTACATTAAGGACGCATTAAGGATGCAATATGGGTGCATTGTTGCATTATGGGTGCAATAAGGACTTATTAAGGACGCAGTATGGGTGCAATATGGTTGCAATAAGGATGCAATATGGGTGCAATAACAGTTGGATTTGGGTTGGTTTTAGCGTGTTTAGGGTTGGTTTTGGGTTGCATCCTTAATGCATCTATATTGTATTGCACCCATATTGCGTCCTTAATGCACCCATATTGCACCCATATTGTACCCATCTTGCATCCTCAATGCACCCATATTGTGTCCATATTGCACCCATATTGCATCCTTAATGTGTCCTTATTGCACCAATATTGCGTCCTTAATGCATCCATATTGTGTCCTTAATGCATCCTTAATGCACCCATATTGTGTCCTTAATGCATCCTTAATGAACCCATATTGTGTCATTAATGCGTCCTTAATGCACCCATATTGCGTCGTTAATGCGCTCATATTGCACCCATATTGCATCCTCAGTGCACCCATATTGCACCGATATTGAGTACTTAATGCACCTATATTGTATTGCACTGATATTGCGTCCTTAACGCTTCCTTAATGCACCCATATTGCATCCTTAATGCACCCATATTGCGTCCTTAATGCACCAATATTGTGTCCTTAATGCACTCATATTGCGTTGTTAATGCACTCATATTGCACCCATATTGCATCCTTAATGCACCCATATTGCACCCATATTGCGTACTTAATGCACCCATATTGCATCCTTAATGCGTCCTTAATGCATCCATATTGACATCTGTGGTAGGGAAGCTGTTTGAAAGGTTGCTAAGGGAATATATTCAAGAATTCTGCTGGAACAGGAATATCATTAGCAATAGCCAACATGGCTTTGTGAAAGATAGGTCTTGTCAAACGAACTTGATCGCATTTTATGAAAAAGTAAGTAATAATATAGATGAGGGAGAGGCGGTTGACGTGATCTATTTAGACTTTGCCAAGGCATTTGATACGGTTCCACACAAGAGGTTACTCTACAAATTGAATGAAATAGGACTAGGGCAAAATGTTTGTGAGTGGATTGGAAATTGGCTGAAAGATAGAATGCAAAGAGTGGTAGTAAATGGCAAGTTCTCCAGTTGGATAAACGTGATAAGTGGAGTGCCTCAGGGATCTGTCCTGGGTCCTCTTCTTTTTAATTTGTTTATTAATGACCTCCCAGAGGGCATAGGAAGCCATGTATCAGTGTTTGCCGATGACACAAAATTAAGTAAGGTAATAAAGTCTGAACTGGATGTGTCTTCATTACAAGAGGACTTGGACAAATTGAGTAACTGGGCAGGCAAATGGCAAATGAGATTCAATATAGACAAGTGTAAAGTTATGCATTTTGGGTATAATAATAAAAATGCAACATATAGTTTAAATGGTGTTTCTCTGGGGAAATCTACTAATGAAAAGGATTTAGGAGTAATGGTAGACAATAGACTTTGCAGTAGCATGCAGTGCCAGCTGGCAGCTGCAAAGGCCAATAAGATATTGGCATGTATTAAAAGGGGTATTGACTCAAGGGAGGAAGATATAATGATGCCTCTTTACAGGTCCATGGTAAGACCCCACCTAGAATATGCTGTTCAATTCTGGGCGCCCTTTCTGAAGAAGGACATTATGGAACTAGAGAGAGTGCAGAGGAGGGCTACAAAACTAGTAAGGGGAATGGAATGTTTTAGTTATGAAGAGAGGCTAGAAAAGTTAAACTTGTACACACTAGAGAAACGGCGTCTTAGAGGGGATATGATAACACTATATAAATATGTTCAAGGCCCATATAAAGGGCTTTCAAAAGACCTGTTCATTAACAGAACAGTACACAGGACAAGGGGCCACCCGCTTAGACTTGAGGAAAGGAGATTTAGTCTACAACAGCGGAAGGGTTTCTTTACAGTAAGGACAATAAAGGTATGGAATGCACTTCCGGAGGAGGTGGTGCTATCAAATACATTAGATGCCTTTAAAAGGGGCCTGGATACTTATTTAAAAGAGCATAATATAGAGGGCTATGCACGTTAGTATTGGGATTAATATTTAGTTAGGGCTTGTTGATCCAGGGAGAAATCTGATTGCCATTTGGAGTCGGATGCCTTCTTTTGGGTCAGCGATGGTAAACAGGAATAGGAAAAGGGTTGAACTGGATGGACGCAAGTCTTTTTTCAACCTAAATTACTATGTAACTATGTAACTATGTAACTATATATTGTGTCCTTAATGCACCCATATTGCTCCTCAATGCACCCATATTGTGTCCATATTGCAGCCATATTGCGTCCTTAATGAGTCCTTATTGCACCCATATTGCATCCGTAATGCGTCCTTATTGCACCCATTTTGCATCCTTAATGCACCAATATTGCACCCATATTACGTCCTTAATGCACCCATATTGTGTCCTTAATGAGTCTTTATTGCACCCATATTGCGTCCTTAATGCATCCTTAATGCGTCCTTATCGCATCCTTAATGCGTCCTTATGCGAGTCTTTAACGCACAACATGATGAATGCTCCATTCCAAATGACGCGCCATGTAGAATTTGCGACTCTTTAAGGAGCAACATGCTAAATGTGCCATTCGGAATGACGCAGCCAAACAAATGCAACACTTTAAGACGAGACATTTTAAGTGCGCAATTACAGAATTAAACAGTGTCATCCTATGGTTTGTATGCTGTGTGGTGATTACTTATAATCTATATATGGATGCAACATACAGCCATAAATGGCTCGTAACAGACATTTTAAAAGTCTACAAAATGTGCCCCAATGGCTGGTAGATTATTTAGACTCCACAAGTGTAGTTTGAGATGTCATGGGCTTTACTTGCAGCTGCTAGCAAAAGTGGTTATTTTTCTGACTCCCAAATCATCTGTCAGGGTACATATTAGAAATTCATTCACAAAATAGCATCTTCTGGAACATTGTTGCTGAAGAACAGTTGTCTGATTATAGTTTTGTCTGATTATAGTTCTTCAATACAGGAGAACTACTACTTCCTAATAATAACCCCCTCTTAACTTACTATGGCTAGAAAATCCTAATGGCCCCAGGGAATTCTGCCATTGTGCCTTATTACTGACTGTTCAAAAAATAACATCTTCAATCGATAATGGATGCCATGTCCATGTAGACAGACATAACAGTTGCTGGCAGTTTTCCCAAACTGAAGCAGGCAGCATGCATGAGACTAATTAATCCTTTAACCCTTCATGTGCCAGACTGGCAACACATTAATTTGCAATGCGTTGCATACCCCACTGACACACAAAGAGTTAAGCAATGCATTGGACATCACGCTGGTATTGAACCAATTAAGATTACAAAGTGCAGTGAGCAGAATCTGAGGTGGGAGTTCTTATTATTAGAAGGTGTTCATTCCTCTTTAATGTTCAGCTAATAAAATGGAATGCTTTTTCTGTCTGCACAGTTTAGACAGTACATCAACTCTATTAGACTACTTTTTTGCTAAGTTTCAGATTAACACTGTCATTATTATATTAAATTATGTAACTTGCAAATATTTCATTGCAGGTATCCACCAATGTGTTCATTACCACTTAAGTACAGCAGGAGTGTGAAAGAAAAACAGGAGGTGGGTTTCAAATTAAGCTATTCCATATGCTGCTACTTTACTTCAGAGATTCATCAGAACGACCAGATGGCAGATACTGGTTACATATTTGGTATTGTTCCAATGTGAAACCTAAAATGTTAATGATACTAGGAATAAAACATTAACAAAAATGGAGGGAAAAGCTGAATGTATAATGCAAATGTTCATGGATCTGAAGCAGTGAATAGCAACCTGTGGTCCTCCAGCTAGCGCTGAACAACAACTCCCATTATCCTCAGCCAGGCTGATGGAATTTGTAGTACAACATCATACCAGACAACTGTCCCGATTTACGCGGGACACTCCCGATTTTAGGGCCCAAACCCACTGTCCCGCCCGCAGAGCTGTATGTCCTGTTTTCCCTGGTCTGTTCAGTTTGCCCACAGTGCACTACCGCTATTCATTGTACTCAATGCAATCGCGCAAGTCCGCCTGCCACCCTGAGAAGTGAGTGTGAGGCTGAGCTCGAAAGACCCGTCGGCGCTGCGCCTAACAAAATTGAAGAACTACTTCAGCTTAGCAGTCCATCGATCTACTTCCTGTCGTCTACCCTACGTACAATAATGTAATAACTATTTTCTTGTGCAAAACTGCAGTTTGATTCTGACAATCAGATGACCGATCTGTCGCGGAGGTGGCTCAGCTGTTGCTAAGTTAAGTTGTGCGGTGCAAGGAGGGGGGTTCAGGCCGGGCGCCCACTGTCTCAGTGTCACTTGATGGCTGGCTGGAGGCGACGTGCTAAGTTGACAATATCCGCACTGACACTGAATGAGCACACAGACATCATGCCTCCGGTGTAACTTGGAGGAGGACAGGTGCAAGGAAGGCAGGCACTGACTGAGGCAGCATGATGAGCACAGCAGCGCCAGTCACGCTGTGACAGTACTCATCATGCTGCCTCACTCAGTCAGTGCCTGCCTTCCTTGCACCTGTCCTCCTCCAAGTTACACCGGAGGCATAATCAGGACCAGGATAGCTTAGCCTGGGCTGTGGTGTTCAACTGTACGATCGGTGCTAGTGCTTTTTGCAGCCGCCAGCGCTGTCCTTCTCCTCTGAGAGAGTGCCAGAGTGTGCAATGCATCATATACCCCTCTGACACTGCAGACACTCAAAGGGTTAACCCTTTGAGTGTCAAAGAGGAATCCAAAACAGTGCGTTGGGTACCTCTCTGGCACTCAAAGGGTTAAGGACTTTTCGTGTTTGATGTTTCTGCATGTGTTTGATGGATGACACTGACTGCAGTGCTCAGCTGTGATTTTGTTTACTGTTGGGCAAGTGAAGTGAGTCAGACAAAGAAGGGGGTTAGGGGTGAGAGCACTGGACACCATGGTTGTTTTGGTTTGACCCTTATTTCTACCCCACTTGTGGAGCAGAAAGAAGAAGCTGACTGAGGTAAACAACCATAGGTGCAGAAATGATTCCAGCAGCCCCCTCCCAAGCATGCTCTTCTAACCCCCTTTTATTTCTCTGACTTCACTTGCCCAAGACAATGTAGTAGAGAAAGTCAATTGAGAAGTCAGTTTGCCAGAGAGAAACCCTTCTGGGTTAAGCAACCCCTTGAGACAGTACCAGAGAGGAAACCTCTGACAAATACTCAAGGGGCTGCTTTGCCTGTACATTGCTCTGTTCGCACAAGAAAAGTGGCTTTCTTTAAAATTCCAAAGAGTTAATTTATAATCTGCATAATGGAGGCTTCTTTGAAAAGGGGGGGGTGCCATCGGGGGAAAAAGTGTCCCTCTTTGGCAATTTCAAATGTTGGGAGGGCTGCATGTTGCCTCCCCCTGCAGTTCCTGGCTGAGGAATTGTAGTGAAACCACAGCTGGAGGCAAACCTCGTGTTGCCTACCCACTGCAACAAAGTATGGGATTGCAGTCAGACAGTACTTAATGGTCCACAGGTTGCTCACTGCTTAGGTGAGGATTTCATGGTATACAAAAAATGAATATAAAATACAATTCACTAATAGCCATATTCAACAAGATAAAGAGGTGCAATTTTGGAGCAAACCAACTCTACCTTAGGGGAGAAATTAAACTTCCAAATTATTAAATGAATGGAAACTTGGGGAAAAGTAATTTGTCTCCTATAGTGCATTTGATTTACTTATTCAATATGTCTCTACTACTTTATCTTCCAGGTAGACAGTTCAAGACAACCTTTATAAAAGAGATATATGGCACTATTATCTTCCTAGGCACTAGATCATGTTATGTGGTGGGTGTTGTACAAAAATAGGACAGTGCATAAGATACCACTAAATGCTGTGTTTTCTTATAATTTTTCAACACATCAACCAGACACCCAGGCTCTCCATGAAGGCTACTCACATATTGTAGATGCTTTTCCTGCCTCTGGATTGCAGACCTGTACTAGATTTATTCACTCAAGGCATACCACTAATCTGGCACCTCCACTTGCTGGTTCCCACTCTCTAGACCAGGTCCTTAGTATACCTGCAACTTATAAAACTCTACTTTTTGTAAGGCTTTGGGGTAATAATAATATTGGGGCACCAGAATAGCTTAATGTAGGTTTAATATATCTTTGAACTATTAAAATATACAGTAAAGGATATTTTGTATCAACTATATACATGCATACACACTGCTACTTTATCAGGAGCATTAATATCAGTAGGATTGTATTTCCATTTGCATACTATATTTGCACCCATTTCATCTAACTAATCCCACTTCACACTTTTAACTGCTTTATAATTTTTATCATATGCTTCTGAAGTATTTTAATTACAATGCTCATTTTAAAATATTTTGAATATCCCAAAAATATGACATTTAATATCATTGGGATTCCTATCTGATGGCACAATTTACATAAAAACAAATAAAACTTAGAAAAATGACTTTCCCTTAAGATGGGGGGTCATTGGAAGTGTCCCATGCAATTAATATTCCTAGTTGGTACATTCATATCACAATCATATTCATTAAAAAAAAGTTGGACACATATAATGATGTACAAATTAAGGAAAATATCCTAAATACTATTTTATCAGACTCTATATTTCTATAGAAAAGTGGGTTATATGTAGTGGAAATTCCCTGCAGAACCATAAATCAGGTAAAGGAACTAATTGCAATTGTTTTATTTAGTCCCATTGGAACCATAGTCCCAATTGTTTGTATATCCATTAGTATTCCCTTTGACATAATGCATAGTAAAATCCTGGATTCATCTTTGGGACCTGTTCAGTAACTGTGATTATAAATTTCTCTAAACCTCCCACTGGACAGGTCAAGAAATGTCTAGGGACACCAAGTTCATTTTTATTATACATTCTTTGGAAATATAGCAAACTGTGTTGTCATGGTATATGTTGTTTTTTTATGTACACTGTAACCCCCCCCCCATTGTAGGCCCTCTTTTAGAAATAAAATGTATTTTAAATCACTATATAGTCCCATTTATTGCATTCTCTTATAGGGATTGTCTTAATATCAGACAGTTCCTTCACCAGTGTTCTCTCAGCTCTAGTAAGGTTTTTCTGTTTACGTGAATACTCTTTTATATTTTGATTATATTTTTAAGGATTAGCTGATAAAGAGCTTCAACATGTGGCCCTTTATATTGCTTGGAGTAGAAGCTGGATTTGCCTTTAAATTAGTGTGAATAAGGTATATTATTTGTTTACCCTTCACTAACCATGATTTCTACCACTGCTGTATTGTCTTCCTCACTTTCCTCAGACAAGTCTCCAAGGATGTCCACACATTCTCTGTCCTCTGCAGTGGACCTTTTTCTCTCTTTGCCTGTGACATTTCTTTTTGGAGTCAATAAAATTATTCTAATCATTTTATTTTTGTATTAGATTCAGACTTCATACCCTTCTTATAAAATTAAACTTGCATGTTTAAATATACAGATCCATCTCTTTACATTTTAGGTAGTATTCTTAGGTCATGGAGATTTTTACTCCCTTTCACTCCCCTTCTTCCTTTTCTTTTCTTTTTCTTCTATATTTGCTAGTGTTTCTATTATGCAGTCTTCCATCAATTACCCCTTTCTCCTTTACAAACTTCTGGCTCCCCATCCCTGAAAAGTATGACTCGTTATCAGAATTAAGTAAATATATCTATTTTTAAAGGATATAGATAGTCTATTGGTGAGAACTATAGTTACATAGGGTAATCCGTAACGGATGTTTGTGTTTTGTGGTTGTTTATTCTAAACTAGTGTAAAAGCCCGTGTACACGGGCCAAGCTCCAGGTGATGTTAAGAGGCCAGTCCTGCTCTGTGTCCTGTCACCGACGCAGCCATGTACTGTGTCCGAAAGCACAGAATGCTCCCAGCATTCCTACACCTCCCAGCATTCTGTGAGTTTGGGCAGTCTCTACTGCCCATGAAGGCTTCTGACAAACATCCTAGTCAATTATTATATAGGATTCTTATATCAGCCACTATACCTTTCTAAATACCTTTAAAAATTTCCATCTTCAGCTTTTTCTCCTTTATTTCTATACTTTTTAAATTATGGTTGCATAATAGTCCATTATATTTGTGTCTAGCTTAGGTCACTTCTCCTCTGTTAAATCTCCTATGCTAAACAGCGCTATGGTAGCTTCCTTGGTCACATATAAACAGGCACATGAATGGGCCAAGGGTGGATTTTATATTTGGGAAGGCTAATAAATGCCTTCTTTCCCAAGACATATTCACTTTTTAATGTTTATAATATGATAACATATCTCCATTGATAACAGAAACTCAGGAAAAATATGTGCATTTTGAGTAGAGCAGTCTTGTAGTATACTTATTCTCATCTAGCACCTACTGTAGTGATTTGGCAATCTGACTATTAACTTTGAGTTACCACTGAGCATAAAACTGAAATAGAATTACACAACTTATAGAAAGAGCTTACAGTTGAAATGGGGCTTTACACTGCTTACAACTGATGTAGCACTATACTGCTGTAGTGATATCACGATGCTTAAAAGTAAAATTGAGTTACAAAAGCAGAACCACAGCCTTTACAAGTGAAGTGGTGCTACATTAATGACACAACAAGGCTACTGAAAAGACTCATGAGCAGAAGCTGAAGAATGCAGACATCTGCTTTAAGCAGAAGTTGGAATGTAGCTGGTAGAAATAGGTGTAGACTGACTGGCTAGGAGTTTGAGGTAGGCAGCACTGGCAGGTTGAAGGAAAGCTGGCTGGAAGAGGTGATACTGAAGAAACCTACGAAGTCCTCAAGCAAAGGTTAGATATGGATAAGCCAGCAGGAACAACTGAAATCCACACTGGAACGCAGAGGACTAGGCCTTGGCAGCAAAGGTCATCAACATATAGGTAACAGGAACAAAAATGGCAGGCAAGGATGTGGTCAAAGCAGGTGAAGGTCTGCAACAAAACTCAGGGTTCAGGGCACTGAATCACTGCTACAAAGAATGCTTGGATTTGGCTCTGGATGCCACAGAAAAGTGTCATAAAAAGGAGACTACCTGGAAGTGAAGAGAGGCTGGATAAAGCAGGAGGAAGAACAAGGAAAAGCAGCAGAGAACAGAACTTGTGAAAGTATCATTATCAAATTTAAATCATTTGTCGAAATAGTTTTTTCTTTCCTTCCTTGAGGCCATAGATGTTCATACCATCCCAAATGGGGAGCTAGCAATTGTTACCACTGACACGCACAAACAATTTTCTAATCACGCATTAACCCATATGTTTAAATGTTTGGCCTAATACCCTTTTATACATTGATATGATACAATAATTTTTTTGTCCGATTTTTCTAACAATGAATAAGTCCTGCAATGCTGCTTTCTATCAACATTAATTATATGCAAAAGTCTATGCAGATATTTAATACTTATACACAATCCATGTAAATGTAGCCAGTCCACAGTAACATCTGTTCACCACCTCAGCAGTTAACTGCAAAGTACAGTACAAAAATGGGATAGCTCAGGTGCTTCAAGAAAGCCACTCATATATTTCAGAGGCTTCTCCTGCTTCTGGAATACAGACATGCTCTGAATTTATTCACCCCAGTCTACTGATTCAGCTTCTAGCAAGATGGTTCCCTTCTATTCTCTTTTACACCAAAAAGGTCTGACTCCTCTGATCACTGGTTTCCACTCTTCAGATGCCACAGGTCCATGGTATATAGTAAAGGCTATGTGGTAAAAATAATAATAGGGTACTAGAATAGCTTAAATAGGTTTAATATATCTTTAAAATATAAAAAACAAAAAAAACCTCAACGCATTTCATAGAATATATATTGTTACTTTATAAGAAAAATTAACATCAAAGTAGTTTGACTTTCCATGTATGTGTAATGTACAGATTAGTGCTACTATTTCCTAAATAGATGGTGTGTTCATCCTGTGTTACAGCATACCTTAGTTTCAGCATCATCTACAAGCGTGAGGCTTCAAGCATGCAGCAGGCCTCTGTTTTATGTGTTTGCTTCCTCTAGTCTCCTCCTACCTACTTCCTCCTACCTACTTCCTACTGTCACAGATACCCAGAAAAGTTCAGGAGTCAGTATGGTATAGTTAATGCAATTTTATTGACGAAATGAACAAAGAAAAAAATAAATAAATATATATATATATATATATATATATATATAGATATATATATATATATATATATATATATATATATATATATATATATATATATAAATACATACAAAGGAACATTCAAAGGGTTAAAGGGATAGTAATGTTTCATAATAAAAGCAGCTCTAATTAATCATCATACTATTTGGACTTTGGAGAATGTTATTTCAATTCTGTCAGAGTTGTAGTTCAAGAGTAATTCAATGACAAAGTATCCCCCTCCTGCCCCTTTTACTGATGTAACACTGCTCAGCCAGAGCAGAAGGGAGGTGCCCAGGTAGATTGGAGCGAGGGACAATCTTCAATTAAGATAAGGGAAAAACCTGAAAAACTTGTCAAGGGGGGTATGGCTTTCATTGTTCTCATAGGAAGAATATTGCCCCCTGCTGTTATCTGACTGGTCTATGGACTGCATTCCACATCTGAGAAGAGATGGCTTACACTAGGTAAAAGGGGTGGGAGGGGTAACTTTGCTTGTGAATATCTCTCAAACCATAAAGGTTTGAGAGATAAGACTTATATCGTTCTTCATGTTTTTTCAATGCCTACAAAATAAAATAAAGAGAAAACAAAGTATTACTATCCCTTTAAAGCCAGCAACCCTGTTATCAGGAATAATGGGATGCAAGGCTAAACTACAGTGCTAGAGACTAAGTCTTAGATGCTGGTAGTCTCAGCAGGAACCAGGAACAGGAGCGGGAACACAGGATCTTGATCCGATGTAGTGGGCGTACCGACTCAAGCCTGCAGTCAGTAGAGAGCAATATCTGACTCACTCCTGCAGTCAAAATGGAGCGAACTCTGACTCACGCCTGTAGTCAGAATGGAGCAAAATCTGACTCACGCCTGCAGTCACAATGGAAATTAGATAGCTGACTCACCTGCAGTCAGTATCAGAGCTGGTCTACCAGAGCCACAGGTCCGCACTAGGTTGTGTGTCTGCTAGGTACAAGGAACAAACATAAGAGTAGTCAGATAGACCCACAAGTCAGAACCAGAGGGGGTAGTCAGACAAGCCAGGTCATACACAAATCAGGTAGTCAGCCAGAGCCACAGGTTTGCATCAGGTTGGGTGTCCATTATATGGATAAGCAAAGGAATAGTCAGTCAGCACCAGATTGGATGGAAGACTAGCCAGGTCATACACAGAGCCCAAGGTAATAGAACTGCTATGAACAACAACGCAAGGGCAACTGAGTCAGGACTCAGTCTGCCTTTTAAACCCCTCCTCAGGAAGTAGGTAGAAAGAGCAGCTCAAAGGGAGGAAGTAGGTAGGAGGAGACTACAGGAAGCAAACACATAAAACAGAGGCCTGCTGCATGCCTGAAGCCTCACACCTGTAGATGACGCTGAAACTAAGGTACGCTGTAACATCCTGTTACTAAACCAATAAGGAAACAAAATACTAATCCACCTAGGTGGATCAAGGAAAGAGCACTAATCGGTACTGATATAGAATTGATTAAAGTACAAAAATAATGACAAAGGGTACACTTATGAATAACAGTGGTTAAAAAAAAATATACACATACATTCTAAACAGTACCAGCTATAACAAAACAGTAGATGGTAGAGTCCATTAACCCCTTACGGACCCATGACGGTCCTGGACCATCATGGGTTGTTATCCCCTTAAGGACCCATGACGGTTCAGGACCGTCATGGCTTAAATAATAGCAGCATGCCTCTGTGCACGCTGCTATCATTAATTCCAGGCTGAGACTGAGCTCTCCGAGACTGTAGCAGCGCTCACATGTACTGGCATTCTGAGAGACAGAGGCAGTACAGAAAGCATGCTGTCTCTGGGTGTCTCCTCTGCCTCTGTCTCCCTTGCTATCAAAGTAAGGGAGACAGATGTAGAGAGGAGACACCTAGTGGTAAATGAAAATACAGCAAATGGGGTTATTAACGCATTCACTGCTGGTGCTGGAGGCTGGCTAAATGCAGGTCAATTTCTGACCTTCAATGATACTTTTTTTTTTTTTTTTTTTTTTTAAACACAACACACTTTTTTTTTTTTTCAACAAAAAAATATTTAATTGAAAAAAAAAATCTCATTAAACAATTTTGGAGATGTGATTGTTGTGATTGTTGTGGAGCCATGTAATACACTTATACACACACCGCCAAATGTCAGGGATAAAAAAGTGACAAAATAGGGTGGGAAAAAGGGACATGGGGATTTTCACCCGGGGGGACAGTGGCCACTTTAAACTGCACATTTTGCAGGTATGACTCACCGATCATACCTTTCATGCAGTCTCCATAAAAATTTAACCCTTTGTGTCCAATTGATCCCAAGAGAAAACACAAAAATGGTGGTTTTTTTACATTTTTGTAACCTTTTTTTTAATTTTAATAAAGCAAATGATGGGTTATCCATATAAGTGGGGTATCAAATGAAAGCCCTATTTGTGCTTAAAAAACAGTATATAATTTATGGGGGTGGGATAAAAGCCTAAGAGGGAAAATACTGTTGAACAAAGACATAGTCAAAAAGGTCAGAATTGCTCCGGTCCTTAAGGGAAAACGACCTGATTTTCCCGATCCTTAAAGGGTTAATACAGTGATCTTGATAAACTATGTGAGCTGGCTGCACACCCTTATATGGACTGTGTATAAGTGGATTGTGTAAAATATATATCTTTTACAGTATATATGTACATTAGGCCAAGCATTTGGATTCAACTACAGTCGTAAAACACAATTTGTTTCAATTGTGGGTATTAAATACATCTGGCAAGTCTTGTATTAATACATAACCCTATTTATATGCTTATTTAATGTGATTAATTTCCAAAATGCATTGTTCCTGTGTTTATCCAGTATTGGAATTTAAGCAACCTATAGTATGATTGGGGAATCCTTGACGGATTGTTCGTTGCTGTCACAGCATAAGTATTAAATTTGGTTTTCAAGAAAATACTTGGAAGCCAGGTAATGATTATACACACACATAAACATACACACACGCGTATACATGTACACATGCACAGAGACACACATACACATAAACAAACACACACTCATGCACATATATAAACACTCATGCTCACTCAAATAGAACTTGAAAATAAAAAATTAAGAGATATAAATAGGTCATATATAGAGAAGAGTATAATGTTCATGATTCATTTTGAGGATCAGTAAGGAGGAACTGGAGAAAATCATGTGCCTTTTCAAATGAATCTGGAAAAAATCATGGAGTGGAAGGAGTAGAGACAGGGTGAGGAAGGGACTGGCTGAATGAGGGTACTAAAAGGAAGGCACTATTAAGTGTGGAAGAAAAAGAGGGTCCACTGGAGATAAAGTGAGTGGGAGAGAGTGGAAACCAAGTGTGGGATATGGGGAAGGGTCCCAATGCATGGGACATTGTGAGTAGACCAGGGGAGAAAGCATCTGAGAATGGGACAGTGAGTACTGGAGGGAGAATGATAGGAAGAGAGAATATAGGTTAGTGAGAGGAAGAAGGAGGGGGAGAGAGTGAGGTAAAGTGGGTGAAATGTCTAAGAGACTTGCCTAAATACGTTCCCTACCTTGTTCAGCAAATGCCCTGGACAGGAAAATGTTGTGACTGAAGTACATGAGTGAACTTGCTTTTTTGTATGTATACATCACCTGAATGTTTTTTTCAGCCAGCACATATCTGAAACCAAGAGAAATGTCAATGTATTCTTCTTGGTAAAACACTAAATAAATAATAAATAAATCAAACCAAGCAAACAAATTGGTTCCAAAGATGGAATTCAAGTCTTGTGAAAAGCTTGTTTTGAATGGAAACTGAATGTATAGAATAATTTTATATATTTTTATACATAATTTTTATAGAAGAATATAGAATGTATAGAATAATTTTGATCATATTTAGGAGGAGTTTTGGAGAAAGCACCTGCATATTTTGCAGTAAGGGAGATTTTACCAATTCATTTTTACTCTAAGGAAGGTTTTGATTTTTAGATAAAAACACTGGCCAATAAAGAAGTGAAATGTTCTCACCTTTATAGGTCTTTTAAGTACCTCATATTTTGTTATGTACTATTTTTCCCCAAGTTGAAATGTACCCACGTAATGGACTTTGTTATTATGAGCAGTGCCTACTACATTATCCTTCTACAAATTGATGTCCCATGTACTCCATTTTGGGGCAAAAACTCAACACCCCCAGTTATGTCAGGACTGTGATATTCAGTTTATCAAAGTCCAGCTGATAAGAAAAACAACAAAGCAATGCTAACATCAAACTGGTCCGACTCAAAGATGCCATCCCCAGAGCATCAAAAGAACATGTGCAAAACCACTTTGTTCTTCACAACAGCTCACCTGGGTACTGAAATATTTAATCCAATACAATCACTGATTCTAAGATGAGGTCCCTCTGTTCTTATTCTCTGCTACTGTTTTTCTCCCTTTTGAATCTGTCAATAGATAGATAGATAGATAGATAGATAGATAGATAGATTAGATTATTGGTATTCATAACCAGATCTAGTACTTGTGTGGCAGTTTATGAATTTTCCACATGCAGATAAGTGAGGTTGCTGTGTTCCTACATTTTATGTTTTATGTTGATTCAATTAACTGGACTTTAAATCTAAATGAAAGATGACCTCTATATATACTTGATCTTAAAGGGATAGCAGCTCCAATTAATCTTCATAGTATTTGAGCCATAGAGAGTGCTATTTCAATACTGACAGAGTTGCGGTTCAAGAGTAATTGAAGGATAAAATTTCCCCCTCCCGCCCCTTTTACCTAGTGTAAGCCATCTCTTCTCAGATGTGGAATCTGGTTGTAAGACCAAACAGATAACAGCAGGGGACAATCTTCTTCCTATGAGAACAATGAAAGCTCTGCCCCCCTGACAAGTTTTTCAGGTTTTTCCCTTATCTTAATTGAAGATTATCCCTCTCTGCAATCTCCCTGGGCACCTCCCTTCTACTCGGGCTGAACAGTGTTACATCAGTAAAAGGGGCAGGAGGGGAATAATTTGTAATTGAATTACTCTTGAACTGCAACTCTGACAAGATTGAAATAACACTCTCCAAGGTCCAAATACTATGATGATTAATTAGAGCTGCTTTTATTATGAAACATTACTATACCTTTAACATTCTGACTATTTTCATGTATTTCAGTGGTAATATCCACATTTATATACTGATGTTTTGAGTTTTATAATTTGTTTATATGGTCCTTAACATACATTTGTCACTCTGTCTTGCTGTTCTTCAAATAAAGACAGTTTATCTACTTTATCTATAAGCTATTCAATCAATAAAGTAGTTTGTTTAATGATATCTGACTGGAGAGAAAGAAATTCTCTTTGTATGGTTAATATGGCCAAAGGGATAAATTACTGAACAGTCATTTTTGGTGTATGTCATTTGTTGCCCAAAAGGATTTTTCTTAAATGCCTTAATTATGTCCTGCAAATTACAATTATGTAACTTCCAAATAATAAAAATTATGTTAATTAAATGTGTTAGAGTACTTTGTAAGCCCACCATGAATTATTCTACCATATCTGGATGGACTCTCAAAGACACATGAAAGGATTGAAAAAACTGGAGACAAATGGGGAGGGGGGGGGAGTCACTAAGTGATAAAGTAGAGATGACTTCTCCAGTGATATCACTTCTCCAGTTCCTATATTATTCTATAGAGACTATGCACTAAGATTTCCAAAGTTAAAGAAATCTTAATACATAGGAACCGTAGAATTACATTGGAATTGGACCAGTAATAAACTGGACAATTAATCTCCACTTTATCACGTCTTTATTACTTCTTTATCACCATTTAATGAATCTACCCCAGGGTGTCCATCCTTGTCCCATGCAACTGAAGATAAAACTTGTTCTCAAAAGTAAAATAGTTTTGTTTAAAGGGATAGTAATACTTAAAATGTAAAAAAAAATATGTTGTAGGGTTTATCCCCCTGAGTAAAACAAGGGTACTCCCATTGCTGAAAGGTGTTTTATTCAAAAGTTATTAATTTTCAAAGTTGAATTTTTTAGGTGCAATATCACAGTGGCCTGAAATTGTACAGTGACGCTGTTGCTACACGATCCTATGGAAAGCTCTGGTCAGTTGACCATAAATCTCCATAGGATGGTGTAGCAACAGCGCCACTGTACGATTTCAGGCCACTGTGATATTGCACCTAAAAAATTCAACTTTGAAAATTAATAACTTTTGAATGAAACACATTTCAGCAGTGGGAGTGCCCTTTATTTACTCAGGGGGATAAACCCTACAACATATTTTTTTTACATTTTAAGTATTACTATCCCTTTAAAAATGAAATGAATACAATCCAAAAGAAATATACTTTGTTGAGACCACATATTTTCATCTTTGACAAAAAAGTGCTGTGGTTTATAGAAAGTAAAAGTAATATCACTGATGTTATAGAGTTAGCCAAAGCATTGCCTAGCAATGCTTTGTAGACCTCTCTTGCATTCAGGAGGTTAACGTTATTTTTTATGTTTACTTCATTCTGTTAGACCTGGAACTAAAATAGTGATGCAATGTAATTTCATTCCCCAAACAACTATAGAAAATGTCTGGAACATCTGCAAGATTTTTCGAGATGAAATTAATCAGTCCCAGGTTTATAAAGTAATAGTTCTTGTCAACTTCAAGGATTTTAAACTATATATAGAAAAAGAAACATACAGACTTTCCATTTCAACATAGAAATCCTCTTATACATAGCAGCAGTCAGAATTAAACCTGATGAGCTCAATTCACATAATTCAAGTACAAGCTTTGACTATAAAATAACTAACACATTTTGCCTGTTTCAGTATAAATATCTCCTGAATGTTGGAAATGACATATTTACAAAATGAATAAATATTGATAAAAAAGAGCATTTAGTCCTGTTTGTGCCCTTTGGCAATATTAAACTTCTCAATCAAGTGAATTAAAGCAGGGAAATTGAAAGTTAATGTTTGGAATATTAACAAAGCATCCCACTCCAATGCATGAGGAGATTATATATTACATCATAGTTTAAATACAGTTTAAATAATTGACAACTAACAACATTGGAAATTAAACAACTTGTGAAGGGTGGTAGAGTACATATCTGAGAAATTGTTACATGAGTTGGGCTACTTCTGTTTGCATGAATGAGAACTTCAAAAATTTGCTTTAATAATTTGTCTTGCATGTATTTTCCAAGGGTTTTTTTCCTTGTTTTATATTTTATTAAAATATCCAACATTATGTGGCTGTTGTCTCCTGGACGGTGACCTTCCACTTAGTTCAAATGTAGTGTTTTATGAGGTATTTGATCTAATGCTTTAAAGGGATAGTAATGTTTCATAATAAAAGCAGCTCTAATTAATCATCATAGTAATTGGACTTTGGAGAATGTTATTTCAATTCTGTCAGAGTTGTAGTTCAGGAGTAATTCAATGACAAAGTATCCCCCTCCCGCCCCTTTTACTGATGTAACACTGCTCAGCCAGATCAGAAGGGAGATACCCAGGTAGACTGCAGAGAGGGACAATCTTCAATTAAGATAAGATAAGAAACCTGAAAAATTTGTCAAGGGGGGCAGGGCTTTCATTGTTCTCATAGGAAGAAGATTGTCCCCTTCTGTTATCTGTCTGGTCTATGGACTGCATTCCACATCTGAGAAGAGATGGCTTACAATAGGTAAAAGGGGCGGGAGGGGAAACTTTGCTTGTGAATATCTCTTAAACCATAAAGGTTTGAGAGATAAGACTTATATCATTCGTCATGTTTTTTTAATGCCTACAAAATAAAATAAAGATAATACGAAGTATTACTATCCCTTTAACCTGAGAGAGGTATACAGTACACAGTCAAATACCTTACACTATATTTTCTCTGAAGGTCACAGCATATTATATTAGCCTGAGAGCGGTGTAAGTTAAACAAAAGGGGATTGTACCACATAAAGTCTATGTATATACTAAAATTGGTGTCAATCCATTAGTAGATTTTGCTGTAGGGCTAACAAAAATGTGATATACAAATGTAAGACTGGAAATACAATTTTTTTTTTATTATGGCCCTTTAAATCCAAAAATACTTTTCAGCAGCTGACAATGAATAACAAAATATAACCAAAATAACTATTCTGTTTAATGGTTATAAGCTATAATATGTAGTATATAGTATAGTGCTGAGTCAGATTCCATCTACAGTGTATATGCATTATATAATAAAGACTGTTACAGTGTATAGAGTTCAGTCAGATTCCATCACAACATTATGTCAGCATCAAGTAAATATATAAACAAGTATCCTCTTTATTTAGCATTTGTAGACCCACTACTGTACTACAGGAATCATCACTAGAAAAATTGGTCTGTGACCTCTAAAACCGCAGGTTTAGCCTGCACATCTGTGAATGGTAGGTTTTCAAAACACAGTTTGCCTAGCAAAAGGGTAAGCATGCCAATCTCATTTAGTCAATATGTTTTTCTCAAATGATTACATCATCCCATGTCAGTCTCTCTAGCAGCAGTGTGAGAATTGTAATAAGGCTAATTAACCAGCTACCCAGTTGCCAATATGGTTTGCCCTGCTCTTATTATTTACCTGAACAGCAGCCACATTTGCTTTGATAGCATCAGCAATGATGCCTTAATTATTTAATTGGTGTCTAGGACAAAGCCTTCAAACAGAGGTTCTGCTATTTTGCAACAATGTCATTATTTATTCTATCCAGAAATTCAACAGGGAATGCATGGATCAAGGCAGGAGAGCATTGTAAGCACCAGTACATAATCTCTCTAGATCTGTGACTGTACCTGTGTGTCATACAAACTGGCACACAACTCCTCCACAGCATAACACCTTCCACAAGACTTCTTAATGTCATCATTATAGCAGACACAGGGAAAATGGAGATTTCAGTGCTTATTTCCTCTACGCTCAGTGTGGCTGAAGTACTAATAGACCTGGGGGGGGGATCGAATTAAGGGCTGATGATATGGAAATGTGTGTCTAATGATGTATGGTGAACACATTGCTTGATGATTTAAACACACATCACCTTATGCACTAAGAGTTAAGTATGCATGATCTCCCAATTAGCATGCAGGGTTGTAGTACTGCTGCTGATGTGTAAGGGATGCATTGCACACACCACAATGAAATGCAAATGGTTAATCTATTTTTTATTTATTTTCATTTAGATGTATTCGATTTGATTTATGTATTTGTTCTCTTTTGTGTTCTGTTGGGGTTTAGTGCATGTGGCGAACAGCCCCATTAACATATAAACACACCCATGTGCATAAGACAAAGGCTCATTAACTGCATTTCCATATAGAAATGAGCCATTGTCAATGTGTTAGGTAAAAAACTGTAAACCTGTTGAGAGCATGGTGGATTCATGACAATGATGGTGGATTGGTGATGGATTGACGGGGATATGATGGGGAAGACATATTAGTGCATATTGGCGATGTGCCTTTAACACATCTTTATCCTGAGTCCTTATCAACTTTTAGTGCATCTCGGCCTTGGAGTAATTCTGAAGCAAAGCAACTGCGCCTTAAGAGACAAATAAAAATACCCCTAAATTTCCATAGATTTTATTGGCCTTTTCACACATTGAATACTAGAGACATCCTGACACAATACACTGCAGACCGGTCTAGCATTCAAGGAGTTAAAAGCTCAATTTAAATCAATGGGTATTTTTATTTCCCCTGAGATGCAGCTGGTTTGCTCTAAAATTACTCAAACATACTTAGTGCATCAGCCTGCTCCTAGGTGCAGAGAAATATCATGTGGCATGCCCCCAAATCAATACCTATGAATTGGCACAATTAATGCAAAATATCCATTTAAATGTGGCAAGAGCTTTTTACATTGATTGGAAACAGAACCAATCAGTTCTTTGTGTTTATCTTTTGTTTGGAATACATTGCTCTCTGTGTTACTGGTGACTGACCAGCAAGGACCCTATTGGTCTACAGCAGATATCAATGAAGATAAGGGTAATAGTGCATAGAAAGGTTCTGTGGTTACCCTGCACACTATTTTAATACAAAGTTGTTTAGTAGGGCCACAATTTTGAAATGCATTGCTCAAACATTCATTGAATATACAAAATTGCTTACAAAATCACAAACATCCTTGATCACTTATCAGATATATCACTTTTTATTTCTAACATTTTCTTGATAATGAGCTGAAACTTGTTAAAATGATATATATTTCTAAAAGTCTAGTGTGACCTTGTTCTTACATTCAATATTAACTAGAATATAAATAGATAGATGGTTTGATAGATGAACGGATGGATACATGGAAAAATGTACTGCTGCAATAAAAGTGTCCCATTCAGTACAATGTAGTTATTGTTTCCAATGAGAAAATACAAATACATAGAAATAGAATATGAAGTACATTGTCAATTTGTCACATACGAAAACAAAACAGTCATCTTTTTCATTGTATGCCAGCACACTTAAAAACGTATATAGTAAAGTATGGGTCTTGACACTATTCATACTATTCATATGAAGATTATTGGCTTGGAGAAACAAAGAATGTGAACTTGTTTGTTTGTGAAGTTGATATAAATCACACTCCATGTGAAACAAAACTGAAGGTCATTGAATTTGCCGAATTGATTGATGCAGCAAGGAATTACATTTTCAATCCAGCAATGAAAACTGTTTTTTTAGGGGCTAATTTGATTACAGAGTTTAAAAAATGCTGCATACCTTAATATGAAACTCCTAAACACAAAAAACACATGCTGGTGAGATGGCACAGTTGGTTAGTACACCACCTGTAGAATCTGTTCAAGTCTCAAGGTTGTAGGTTTTAGTCCCGGTATGGTCAGCTCAGCCTTTTACCTTTCAGAGGTAGATAAAATGAGTACAGGACATACTTGAAAATGAGAGCCAAACTCAATGTATTCTTCCTGGTAAAATATTTTAACAAAAAATGTTATCACTGTCTAAATAAATTTTTCCTAATAAAAAAGATTTAGGGCAATGGATTGTGCAGGATTATAAATATTTTGATTTACTATTCTATAGCAATTATCTTCAGATAGAATTAATGCAAAATTACTAATACATGGAAATTCTATGGTTCAAAGTAAGATGAATATTTAAAAAAAATATTTTATGTTCAGTCCTGTACGGCAACATTTGACAGGCCCATCTGATAAAAACCTTATCCTCCAAATATAACACATTAAAACGAAAACAGTATTGTTCTAGTAGTTATGGCAGACACACAAAGTTCACTAGCATCTATCTTCAACACGGTACACAGCCACATAAAAAAACACGTTCTACCATCTTTAGGGTGATGATGAAGTCACGTGAAATTCAGCAGCTGTATAGGATAAAGCAATGCATTTTCTTAATAACTAATTTTGTGGAATTAAAGGTACATGGTATTATTAACCCTTTGAGTGCCAGAGATGTATTCAACATATTGCACCACAATGTGTTGGATACCTCTCTGTCACTCAAAGGGATAAAGGAGAATGAATACCTCCTCATAATAATAACCACTCCAACTTATGTTACTATGGCCAGACAATTCTAATGGCCCATACTCCTTGGTTCAGGAGATAGTATCTTCAGTTAGTCCGGTATGCCAAGTCCATGGAAGCAGACATGACAGTTGTTAGCAGGACCACAGGACCTCAGACTCTGCTCACTGTACATTAGGGGTATGCCCTTTGGTCCTTAAATGACTAGCGAGACTGGTGCACACTTCCTGGTTCAATAAAAAAAAAACACACTACTAACAATTGTCATGTGTGCCTCCATGGAATGGCATCCAGTATTGTATTGACTGAAGATACAATCTACTGAACAAAAGTACAAAAAAATTTATATGGGCCATTAGTATTTTCTGGCCATAGTACAGTAAGTGGAAGGTTATTATATGAGGTGTTCTCCTTTAATGGCAGTTCCCTTTGATTTAACCCTTTCAATGCCAGGGGCTTGTGGAATTTGTTTGTACTCGGTTGGCCTGATACATTTTCAGGATGATGCTATCTATCTGTTTAGGTAACTTTCTAGCTATATATATGAAAAGCTATATATTGTTTTTTCAGAATGATACAGTTTTTTCATGGCACCTCACAAGAACAACATTTTGCATAGTTCTACAAGCTATAATGTCATAAATACAATAACATTTTAAACATTATTTATTTTGCCAGTATCATAAACAACTTGTCAAACATATTTATGTTGGTTGTGAAAATGTTAAAAAGCCCTCAATCCCCTGATTACAGAAATATCAAATACAGCTTCTGCAGACAAGAGTGCAAGCTGGTATTTTTAGTAATGAACTAAAATGTACATTCCATTGGTTACATGGTATAACTACCCTAAAATAGTTCAATGACTACTAAAAGCATAATTTCAAGAAATTAGATATCCCGCTGCATCAAATGAGTGATTACTTGCTTTTCTGCATCTAGTCTTGTATGCACAAATGTTTCCAAAGGTGGTGCTGAAGAAAAAAAAATAGATATTTCTTTTACATTTTCACCACTTCAGATGTACTTGAAACTGTGGAATTTTCTAAAGTATTCATTAGTTGCTCATCTAATGAGAAAAATGGCACCCCTTTGGTATTTATGTATGGGGTGCCAGAAGTACAAAATTACACATATCTGTTTTCTTTTTTGAAATAGCCTAAAATGATCATAACTATGAAGAAAAGGTATACAAGAGATATGATTTTGGAAATTAGACACCCACTTGCATCATATGAAGGTATTTTTGTCTTTCTACTCTTAGGCTGGTGTACACACACATATTTCCATTATTGCCACTATAGAGCACTATAGGAAAATACAGTATATGGAAAGATACTTTAAATATACATTTATTATTATTTATTCATACAAAGATTAATTAATTCATCCATGATACTAAAATACTTGTAAACCGATTAATTTCCTACTGTATTCAGTACTTTCTATCAGCCCAAGAAAAAATGGTACACTGTTGGTAAGGGTTGACATACAGTATGGTGCCAGGATCACTCCCCAACACCTGTCACTTTTTTAAATGACCTGCCTGCACTAAACTGTTCATAACCATTACAGGTATGAAGAAAATGTCATTATGGCATACCATTTTGAAAAGTTTACATTCACCCACATTACAGGAGGAGACTCAAAACACCTGCATCATTATGGGGACTGAGGACAGGTTTATATATAATCTGTATATATTGGAGGGTTTATCCTTCTGGCTAAAACATGTCTACTCCCACTGCTGATAGATGTTCATATATTTCAGTGCTTAACCTTCTGAGTGTAAAAATTGTACTCCCATAGATCTTATATTCAAAGGTTATTTAACACAAACAAATTTTGGGTGCAGTAACTTCATGGCCTTAAATTTTAAAGTGGCACTATTGCTACAACAGCTTTTGGAGGTTTACTGTCACTGAAATTATTCATGTTTTAGTTTTACACAGGAGGATAAACTCTGAAATCTATATTTATGCATAGTGATACTCTCTTTTTAACAAAAAAGCTCACTTGATTTTACTTGGATTTTTTCCTTTGATTCACATGGTGCAATTGGTTTACTCCTCAGATACTAAACATTCCTCTTGATTCACATACAGTGTGCATGTACATGTCATATCCTAGAAAAGTAGCCATTCTTTATAATGATTGGCAATTATTAAAGGAGAAGTAAAATCTAATAATAACCCATATTTACTTTATTATGACCAGAAAATTCTTATGGCCCCATTGAATGTTGCTCTTGTGCCTTTGTTCAAGAGATAACAGTTCTGGATGTCATGACCATGGAGGCAGACATAACAGCTGCTGGCAGTATTTTAAACTGAAGCAGGAAGAGTGCATGAGCATACTTAATCCTTTAAGAACCAGAGATTTGCATAATGCATTGTTCACTGGTGTATTGAACACCCCTCTGGTCCCTAAAGGGTTAAGATTACTAAGTGCAGTGAGCAGAGACTGATGTCCTGTAGTACTTCTAGCCTCTGCCATTGTTAGATTTGTTAGCTTACTGAAACTTCCCTCTGAGCGGATGGAGCTACCCATATGTTAGCAGAAAGCTGTATTAGTCAGAATAAACAAGTAGGAACCCTAAAATGCAGAGTATAGGGAATCAGACCTAAGGGCCAGAGATGGTACAGTAGCAGACCCAATACAAAGCATACAAACAGGATGTAAAGTGCAGAAGTAGGCCAGAGATCAGGGCAGGTAGTATACAAGCAGAGTCCAGTAACAGGCCCGAGATCAGGGCAGGCTGAGTACAAGCAGAGTCCCGTAACAAGCAGTGTCCAGTAACGAGCCAGAGGTCAGGGCAGGGTGAGAGCAAGCAGTGTCCAGTAACAGGCCAGAGGTCAGGGCAGGCTGAGAGTAAGCAATGTCCAGTAACAGGCCAAGAGTCAGGCCACTGTGATATTGCACCTAAAAAATTCAACTTTGAGCTGTAATAACTTTTGAATAAAACACCTTTCAGGAGTGGGAGTTCCCTTCTTTTACTCAGGCGGATAAACCCTACAACATATTTTTTTTTTTTACATTTTAAGTATTACTATCTCTTTAATAATGAACCAGGAGGCAGAAACTGTTGATATGAAAACCTCTCAATATCAATGTAAACCAGCGACAATGGCTTATTGTATATGGAACAAATAAAACAACAAATAAAATATTGTTAATAAGGATATAGCCATATGCTTAATTTCAAGGCAGAAGTCTATTACACTAGAGCACCAGAATATTTTTTAGAAGTTTTCTGAACATCATTTTATTCATTGATTTGCTTGTTGCATATAATAAACAGATTTTAAACTCCTGGATCATCATTGGCAGTTCCCAAGCAGGGTGGAATAATCCCTGAGAGAGCTTTGCCATAATATACTTTGGAATTCTTGGATGATTTAAATATCTAAGTATGTATTAATTGAAGTAACTGAAGTAGTGTCCTCACTGTTTTCTGTTGTGGTAAAATTTGTCCAAAGGGCCGAAAGGCATCAAAGAAAAGAGCAGCTGATAGCAACAATGAGATCTGCGTGGAGCCAGGACTATATCCTTCCCTAATTCATTAAGCTATGTTATTGTTAGCATTTCCATAATTGTGAGTTGATATGATTATCTTAGCCATAATCATTTTCTAAATGTTACAGTCCTGGGGCTGCTCCTCCTTTCTCTGTTTTCCCACATACTTTATTAATCATTTGTTATGCTTCAGTTTATATTATATCAGTTCCCCAAAAATGTTTCCACCACCAAAAAACTCACCAGGAAACTGTGAATAAGGATAACATTCAAACACTGTAAACATAGGAAAGATAAATACTAACACTGGAGATCAAGCTAGAGAAAAACATATATGTCCTTAAACTGTGTGTCATATTGGGCTAAGAAGAATGTAGTACAGCTGCTTTGGTGCATGGGTGCATGTGAACTTTTATTCCAATAGAGGTTATTTATAAGCAGAATTACAAGTACAATTTTTCTCTGTGTCATCTGAAGCATTGATATTACTAGGCCCATAAAGCTCAAGAGGCATTCATTTTTTTAGCGTTTTAGAGCATTTGTCAAAGCAATATGGCCTGCAGTGCTTATTAGACCATGCTATTATAATACCCTTGTATATTCTGAAAGCTAATCATAATGGCCTTGACAGAAGGCAAATGCTTTACTGAATATCAGTATCAAAAGCCAGGAAAGTTTAATTGTTGCACACACATTAATAAAGTTAGTATTTATTTCAAATTTTAAAATCATGCAGTTAAATGTATTAGAATGAATGCATCTCTCTCTTTCTCACATGCAATATTTTCTAGTTGCAAAATCTTTGTACTAATCTTTAATTGTTTTTATTTATGGATTTTTAACAATCCAAAATTAAGGTAAATTAGAAGAAAGAAAAGAATAAGAGAAGAGGAAACAGAAAAGGAAGATAAACAGGGAAATAGAGAGAGAGAGACATAGTGTACATGCATATTGATACAACTGTAACCAGAGGACAATTGTACCATTCCAAGGTTATTAAGTACTAACAGGTATTTGGCATGGCTTTTCCTGTGTGACAAAATGTTTTTTTTTAATTGTATTAAAAGTCATGGTGCGGCATCAGGAAGCAGAGTAGCAGGGAAGGATCAGGAAATCCTTGCATGTCAATGACAGAGGCTTTCCCTCGTTGACTTTAGAAGGTTTCTTGATCCCTCTAACTCCTACCTGGGTACTCCAGGTGGAATGTAAACAGGGGAGCTATTTTGCTCCCCTCTATTGCCACTATTGATCTCCCTGGAGAATCAGATGAGAGATCGGTAGCTGAAGGACATAAGGAGGGGTCCAGACACCCCACACGTGGTCTGACATACATTTTCCTTATAAATGACTGGGGCCTGCCTCCACCTAAGCCAGTGGATTTTTTTTTTTTTTTTTTTTTTTTAAACAGTGGCAGCAGTGGTTGGTTGAGGAGGCAGGGGGTGTAGAATTTTCTATGCCCCCTGACAGCGAACCAGATTCACTTAAATTTATACATATATACTTTAGCTATAACTGGATTCATAGAAACTCCTCTTGAATCATGTAGAGGATTGGCCAATGGGAATTCCAGCAAAGCAGACCAAATTTTATGGAAGTTCTCAGAAGAACCCCTAATAATATACATCAGTTTGTAAATAGGAAGATTATTGGTCAACCTAAGCCATAGGTTAATATCAAGGGGGTAAAAGGTCTTCCATTTAAGAAGAGTGGCTTTCCTCTCATAAAATAGAACAATACAGAAAGCATATTTGTCATATATGCTCAGCACTGAGTCTGAAAGAAGACCAAGGAGACAGCGCTCCAGTGAACATGTCTACGGAAATTCAAAATGAGTAAAAAGAAAATAAAGAATCTGTGTCAAGAATCTAAAAATACAAGTAAGGACAAAAACAGAAGGAAAAAGGTGCCCTGACTCAGTTGACATTTGACTGAAGAACAGAACAGTCGCACCAGTGATTCATGTGTTTGAAATGACATTGCTGTGAAATATTTTATAAAATCATCAGCTTTATTGAAAAAAGGTTAAAATCGTACCTTATTATTTTCCATGGTATCAATCACTGTGTCCAAGTAAACATACTCACAAAGTGGGAATAAAGCAACATTGATTATTAGTAAGCACATTAGTCAAGCAAAACACATTTATCTCTCTCTTTAAGCCAGGCCGCCTTGATTTATTCCCAAACCTCAGCTGTAGGTATCTGAAGCATAAGCCAAGCTGTTCTTTAAAATAATCAGTTGTCTTAAGATTAGTGCCATCCACAAAGTATCAAATATAGTTAACCTCTAACAAGTGCAGCCCATATCCAGAAGTCCTATAGATCATAACAGTCTGGTGAACATGGGTTATTTGAGCAACCACCTCAACCTGGGAGAATCAAGAAGAACACTAATCCTATCCCATATCAAAACAACATTTTGGATCAGAGTAGTTGCAGAACATTTCTCCCTGCCCCAAGTACTGCATAAATAAAGCCTCAACCAAACCCGTAGCAGCAGCCTCCACCATTGTCACAGGACTGGCAAAACTGGACTAACAGCACCAGGATAGAAAAATGGGATGAGAGGCCAGATAATACAAGGAAAGACTAGAACGCACCAAACTACCATGTTCCAGCAGGCGTGCAGAGTTTTCCTACCAATTCTTGAGGTTGAATTATTCCAGAGCAGAACAGTATTGAATGTATCATTGGTTTAAAAATTGTTGGGGAATAGCTATGGGAGAGTTACGTAATAAATACAAAAACTTATGGATATATATCATTTACAATATATTAACTAAATGTAAAACAGTAGTTTCATCAAGAATTGTGCCTTACGCTAATGGTTATGACAAAGCCTTGTTGTGGAACACACTTCATGCAAATGCTGTAGACAATGCTGGCCAACAAAATTGCCAGTTATAACTGAACAATATTTGTTAGATGATAGTCTTTAGGATGTTATCCCACTTATGGATAACCATTAAGTTGTTTACCAGCAATCTTTTATTTTAAATATCAATTCTCACATTTTTTGGAAACATTGAACCTTATACCTATATTTGTAATGATTCAATGTTCATCTTATACAGGGTAATAACCCTGTACCCTGCATATCTAATTCACTTTGCTGTGATACTGTTACACATTTGCATATATTTGTACATTCAATATGAGTTATCATTTATTTGGTAAGCCCACAACAATGCCAGTGGCAAATTAAGGGACCTTATAATAGGATTGTGTTTAGTCACACTTAGTGCTCGGAGTTCCCTGACTAGATTGTTAGATATAGGTCTGGTTATATCTTCATATTAACATATATTTTGTTACTGTTGAGTCACCAATTCTTTTCACTGTTATTAATTCTTATCTTTATGCACATTTGATTTACAAATCACTTATATCACTCTTATTATATTTAAAGGGACTTCACCATTAATCCTATTATAATGGTAGGATGTAATGAGTGTTTCTAATAATGTTTTTATCTGTGTTCAATAAAAGTTATTTTTAAGTTACTATCACCAATGGTGATATAATCTTCCAAGCTCATATTTACTTATGACCAAGCACTGCCCTGTTAAACATATTTGTGTATCTGCAAATATTTTTGCCACCCTATTTTGGAGCTACAGATGTAGCTTGCCTCCATAATAAATGTGTGGTGCAAGATTACAGGAAATATCCATGGCAGTGGATTGTGTGATAGTTCATTAAACAATTCCCTTTTATCCACATAATTTACACAAAGCAATAACATGACAGGAAAGCTCCAGATTTATCCATCAACATAAGCCACATCTGCATAGCCATAACAATTTTCCAAATCATTGCAGTATGTGCAATGATAATGTAATATTCAATTGAACTGAACAATAAGATGAGAAACTTGTTGTATCAGTAAAGGAGGAACATGCTTAGAAATTAGTGGTTGAAATTGTATGAGAAATGCTGGTGGAACGTTACACCATTAAAAACAACAAAATAAATATAGGCCTCTACTATTTTATTGTGTTCTATTTTCTCTAATATGGATGTATGGAGAATAATGGTTCTGAAAATTACTGTAGAAGCTTATTATAATGATAGAAGTTAAAAAGGAATTTAAACAGCAGCAGCAATTCTGAGGCAAGCCATCTGCACTATGGGGGGGCAAATAAAAAATCCAATTGATTTGAATGGAGCTTTTAAACCTTGAATGATAGAAAGGACACCAACTCTAAGAGCTAAAAGTCCTATTTGATTGAGTGTAAACATGAGGAGTTTCATGTGCCCCCCACCTCCCCATGCAGTTGGTTCACCAAAACATCTACACTTTGCCTTTACACACACGGCCCAATAAAAAGAGGAGAAATTCTGGGGTAAACCAGCTGTATCTTTGGAGAAGAATAGAAAACTTGAATTGATTTAAATGGGACTTTAATCTCTTGAATTTTAGAGATTTCCAACATAATAAGATGAATACTTAAATATTTAATTCAGTGGGAATCTGGAGAATGTCTGCCCATTACAATGCAGTTGATTTGCCCCAATATTGTTCCACTTTCTTTTATAAATTATATCTTAATTCAGAGATTGATTTTCCAATTGAATGGTTTATAGCACAATAGTCAATACACTGTTCATGCAGCAGACTCTTTAATTATAAGGAGCTCACCAAAATATTCATACTCTCTCCATCATGTTCTGTGGCATACAGCAGCTCTGCTGAGCATTCTTTTATGGTACTATTAATTGTCAAATGCTATAAAACACCACAAAGAACAAAAACAGATCAAACTGCACAGTGAACAGCATGTTCCATATCTGCTGCTGATGGAATAAAAGTTGTGTTCTAAGAGTAGCAATTGATATCAACACACAGTAATTATTTTTTTCATTCTCTTCCTTAATATGTTGGCAATTTCTGAATAGAGGAAAATAATAATTCTCTAGCGATGTACAAAAGATGTTCAGATACCACTGAAATGTAATATAAACGGGAATCAATAAAAACCAATACTGGGAAGGGATCCAAGGTTCTAATGCTGCTAGGAAGCACGAGGAATGCACAAAAGGAGAATGTTAATTACAACAATAAGTCATAATTAAGATAAGTTTATTGCTATATTAGGTTTTGTATAAAAGCAAACTGGAGCAATTGTGAGGCAATCCAACTGCACTGTAAGAGACAAATGCAATTTTCCAAAATTCTCTATGGGAGAGATTCACTAAGCGGTGATAAAGATGTGATAAAGTGGAGATGACTTCTTTTCCATTCCTATGTTATTCTATACAGCCTACACATTAAGATCTCAAAAGTTGAAGAAACCTTAGTGCATAGGCTCCATAGAATAACATAGGAATTGGAGAAGTGATCAACTGGAGAATAGGGATTGGAGAAAATATTCACCTCATACGGAAATCAACAAATAATGGCACTTCCTGCTTGCCAAATAATTTCCAGTGAAAAGTGCAGTTTTTCCTGCTTTTTTCTGCTTTTTTTGGCTAGCTAATTGCATTCAAATCAATGGGAAGAAATGTTTTCCCCACCTCATGAAAGTTTTCTCTACTTTTCTACAGCCATATACAAGGGTGTCAGACTCTCACAGTATGCCATTCTGTGATTGTGAGAGGAGAAAAAAGCACATTTTGTGAGCTTGAAAAGATAGGGGAATTGAAGTTTAGTTTAGAAAGTCTTTTAAGGAGGACATTTGTTATCTGTATTAGGAGTGTCTGGGGGCACTCTGGGTAGAAGAAGGGAGGAAGGAGGTTGACCCCAAAATTCCATGTGACTGACTGTCAAGACACAATCAGCTAGGGACATATTTGCTTGCTGTTATTGTCTCTGTGCTGGGGAAGTCTAAAGAAATAAGTTGTTGATTTTGCTTTTCAGTTATAACTTTTTTTTGACAGACTGTGATAAGACAGGGAGGACAACTTAAAAAAACAATAAAACATAAATAAATAAAAATAAATAAATAAGAAAGAATAAAGAAATAAACACACAACTAAATATATTAGGTGACAGACAGCTGACTGGGCAAAGACAAGACATCACACTCCATCAGCTGTGTTGTGTACTGTAGAGTAGAAACACACAGAGTAGTTGAGTAATGTCCATCAAACACACAAGGGGCAGGGGGAGTTTGAAGGGTGGCACAGTGCAGGGACGTGAGAGTAAAATTGTAGTTCAAAGACTGACTTCAGCAATGGTTGCTGCAGCACATGCAATAAATGATGATACCTCTCTTCTAAGGAAGGATGCAGTTTGTCAAGGTCCTAGCAAAACTTCCAACACCACCAGTGCCAGTACAAAAAAAGAACCATATAAGAAGACATATAAAAAGAACACTGAAGACTACAACAAGTCACATTCAAGTGTTGATGATGGCAATAGCATAATAGAGGAAGGTATAGCAGCTCAACTACCTTCTGCATTAGATAGTGAGAAAAACAAGGACCAAAACACCTATCCTGAAAGTAGTAGAGAACTTTGTTACAGTAAAATTAAAAGAATTTTTTTAAAGACCTCTAAAAGCTTAGAGCAATATAAGGGTAGTGGGCAAGAATTGGCAGGGTAATGCTGATGTTGCTGAGGATGACCTAATGATGACTGATGATGATGATGCAGATCTAGAATATATCCCTCCAACATACTTCTCTTGTTCAGATACAGATGAAGTTGAGAGTGAGGATGATGACATGGCCATAAAGTTAGCAGAAAGACAAATGCTGAATCTTCCACCACTGAAAAGGAGCACTGTGTCTGTCTATAAACAGTTTGAGAAAACCATTGGAAAGTCTGACCGTGGACAAGCGAAGATGGTAAAAAGCACACAGTCAACCTATCATTCCACTCAGCCACACACATCTGTGTTGAGTACCCATCAGCAACACCATCACAGGTTATTAACATCCACAGTGTTAGATATGACAGGTGCCTCTGCTGCCGCTGGAAGTGCTGCACCTTTGTGCAAGAAAATCCACCTGACAACAGATATGTGGACAAGTGGGCAGAGCACAGACTATATGACCATTACTGCTCACTGGGTTCCCCACCCAGCACCAACAGTGCACAACATTAGCTAACATCATCAGTGTCAAGGTTTTGCTGAGCTGCTCCCATTCTGCCTATTGATTCTGCTGTCTGAGCTAATCTAGTGCTCTGCTATCCACTGCTGCTGTCTTCTGAGTTTCTGGCTCAGGCTGAATCAGCTGACCTCTCTGATTACTCACCTGACTGCTATTAGCCAACCCTCCCAGGGTATTTATAGTAGCTTGGCTCACTTACCCATCGTTATTGTGTTTGTTTCCTGACCTGTTGCTGCTGGCTGCTGTGGATTTTCCTGCGCTCCTGTTTGCTGTGTTCCAGACCCTTGGCTTGTTCCAGACTTCTCTGACTTCTGTGCTTCTGACCTTTGGCTTGTTGCTGACATCGCAGACTTCTGGTTTCCTGACTCTGGCTCGGTTGATTACTTCTTCTGGTTCCTAACCCTGGCTTGTCTATTGGGTCATGCTCCTGGAACACGATTCTGTTTGTTTATTTCTTTAATAAAGGTGTTTTGCATTTTAACAAATGTTGTGACGATCACCCATCGAGAACAAACAAGATAAAGTGTCTTATTCTTCGTCATAGTGACCCCTCAATGGTGCTACAAGTCACATTTTTCATTCCCATGTGCCATTGCAGAGAGGAAATTTCCATATTCATATCAGACTGGTCACACCCTCAGACAGTCCAGCTCTGAAATGTCAGGCAAATCCTCCCCACACAAGAGAATCAGCAAAACCCCAGATGTACGTTTTGGCCTATATGAGCCTTGTTGGTGTGGTGCAGCTGATTCCCTCTAGGCACATGGAGAGCAAGGGCCCATGCCTGGGATCCCCTTCCACTTAGGCAGACAAAGAAACAAATGTTGTGACGAGCACCCATAGAAAAACTAAAAAGATAAAGTGTCTTATTCTTGGTCATAGTGACCCCTCAATGGTGCTACAAGTCACGTTTTTCAATCCCATGTGCCATTGCAGAGAGGAAATTTCCATATTCACATTAGACTGGTCCCGTCCTCAGACAGTCCAGCTCCAAAATGTCAGGCAAATCCTCCCCACACGAGAGAATCAGCAAAACCACAGAAGTACATTTCGGCCTATTTGAGCCTCGTCAGTGTTGTGCAGCTGATTCCCTCTAGGCACATGGAGAGCAAGGGCCCATGCCTGGGATCCCATTCCACTTAGGGAGACAAAGAAACAAATGTTGTGACGAGCACCCATCGAGAACGAACAAGATAAAGTGTCTTATTTCTTCTGCATAGTGACCCCTCAGTGGTGCTACAAGTCATGTTTTTCACTCCCATGTGCCATTTCAGAGAGGAAATTTCCATATTCATATCAGACTGGTCCCACCCTCAGACAGTCCAGCTCCGAAATGTCAGGCAAATCCTCCCCGCACGAGAGAATCAGCAAAACCAGAGACGTAAGGTTTTTTTTTTTGCATTTTACCTTTTTGCGTCCTGTCTGTTTCCTGGTCCCTAACAATCACGTGACAGCCAGTAATCATGTTTCTGGTTCTGGCAGTGTAATTAAAAGGAGGCATCAGAAGCAGGATAGCCCATACTATCATCACACCACCTTGTGCATGCAGAGTTTTGAGAGACAGTCCCACAAAGCCACAGATGTTTTAAGTAAGCTAAAGCAGGTGATAGAGGAATGGCTTTTACCCCGCTCCTTAAAAGCTAGTTTTGTGTCTGTTGATAATGGCTCCAACATAACCACTGCTTTGAGAATAGGAGATATGGTGCATGTGCCCTGCTTTGCCCACGTGCTAAATTTAGTTGTGACCAGATTCCTGGCAGAATCCGAAACCCTCAGAGAGATGCTTACTATTGCACGCAAAATATGTGCCCATTTTAGTTATTCCTACAGTATTCTATATTTCATACAAGAACATAACAACCTGCCCCATCACCAGCTGAAAATGAAGGTCTGTACCAGGTGTAATTCCACAATGTACATGCTAGAGTATTTGTATGAGCAGAATAAGGCCATTAGCAAGTACACCATGCAAAACTGGATGGCTTTGGATGGAACCTCTTTGTCACCTGGTTAATGGCAACTAATGTGAGATGTATGTGAGCTGCTGAAACATTTTGTGGACTGCTGGTGATTTACATTGGGGCAGGAATTAGTGAAATTCTACCACTGATATTTTCATTGCAGAAAAATATGAGGCTCATGGCTGAGGAATCTGAACATATTAACAACATAGACATGCACCAGCTGGTAAATGACACGATAGCATTTTTTGAACAAGATCATCACATAGTGTCCATTAAAAGCAATTAGGAATACATTTTTCCCACTTTGCTGGACCCCCGCTTCAAACACAAAATTTCAGAATTTCTTCCAAAGGGTCATCAGCAGTTTCTCACAACAAGAAGTCATGACAATCAGCAGCAACTCTCTGAGGAATCGGATTCTGAGGAATCGGATTCTGTCAAGAATAAAGAAGAAAAGAAAGAAAGAAATTTTGAGACATGTTTATTGATCGAGTGGAGGGTTGCATTGTTGATGATGAGAGGCATAAAGTGAGGGCACAACAAACATCTAGACGGTATAGTGAAAAGGAAGGCAGCAAAGCATTTCAACCAGCAGAAGCAGCTACATCATCACTAGAATATCCCATTCTAAACACAGGGCAATTCATGGGTCTCAGCAGGGGAGGCAAAAACCCAACATTGGTGGTGGTGGAGGTGGCGGCACATCTCTTTTGGACTTGCTCCCTTAGTATGGGTTGGTAACTGACACACAGGAACACCATGTAGCTCCTAAAAGTGATCCCACTGCATGTGAGATGGTTTCTGCATACTTGCAGGATAGCTACATTCTAGGCAGAGACAATTACCCCATGGACTACTGCAAACATAACAGTGTGTGTGGTCAGCATTGACACAGTGGAAACCCTTAGATGTCCTCCGGCAAGTGTTGAGTCTGAGAGGTTTTCAGTGTGGTTGGTTACATTGTCAATGACTGCAGGACTCAACTATCAAGCAGCAATGTTGGAAGACTAGCATTCTTAAAAATGGACCAAAATCTCATACCATCTGAGTATCAGGTAGCAGAAACCACACATGACAGAGAAAGCCAGGATAATCAATTAACAGCAGCACAGATGAGGAGATGGAGGAGGGATATGAAGAAGGGTTGCCAACTTGCCACCATCTACCCCACTTGGGACCACTGCTATGACTGATAAGTAATGTGGGTCAATAATCTGACAAGAAGGATAGCGATTTGACACAAACATGACAATGGTAAAAACAATATACATATACAAATCACACAATGCCAGCCTCCACCACCACTACAGTACACATCTGCCACATTGTAGGTTGTACTTTATTTTTTTTATTACTTGCCATTATCATGAATATGTGCCAGTGTCACTTAAGCAGGAAGTTAGACAAAGGACAAATGCATTCTGCATGCTAATACATTTTAAAGCCGTATGTTGCTGTAGGACTCACACTTATTTCTAAACTACAGCCCTCAGAAGTACTATTGCAGTGGGAAATGTAGTACCCATAGAAAATATAGGTGAAAAATCTGTTAAAATATGAGAAAAGGAGGAAAATGTAGCATTGGCAAAAAGGAGAAAACTTTCGTGAAAAAGGAGAAAAATTGGGAAAAGTCAGGCGGGAAATCTTTTACACTTTTTGCCCAACCCTACTGAAGAAGTCATCTCCACATTATCACCTCTTTATGACTGCTTTATCACTGCTTAGTGAATCATCCCATTGTGCTTTTTACCCCACTGAATGACAGAGAAGTCTCCAATGTAACAAAAATTATTTAATCAGACATGCTTTTCAGTTCTAATTAATGCATAATGTTTGAGAACACATCCAAACAGAATTGATTCATATTGGACATTAGGATTTTCCGCCCAAATTAAAGTGGACCTGTCACCCTAAGGCAGGGCTTAAAATGTGAAGTCCTTTGCTACTAGCCAGACCTGAAAAGTTACTCGCCACTGCAAGCCATAATATACCCACCAGGGCTGAATTTCTACTCGCCAGGGCTGAATTTTCACTCGCCATTGGCTAGTGGCGAGTGGAAATTTTGAGCCCTGCCCTAAGGTAAGTTTAGATCATTTTAGAGACTGAGGCCTCTATTCAGTTGAGGCCTACGCCAAATAAAACACTCAGCGGCATTTTTTCAAGCATGGTAAGCAATTCAATTACCTTTTCATATAAAGAAATACCACCCAGAAAAAAAAACACCTCAGACGCTAATTTTCCTCACATTTGCACCCATTAAAACACACTACAAAACATTGAAATATGCCATTCAATTCCATGCGTTAACCTTAAGATACGTTAAGGGACCTACTGTCATGGGTGAAAATCTGCACCCAGTTTTTTTGGACGCAGAGTCCCTTAACACATCTCAAAAGTGCCAATGTAGGAACTGAAACTGAAAAAAGTTTATGGGGCAATCCCAACATGTGTGAAATGCTAGTAGAATTAACCCTATGAGTGCTATCTCCACTGGCACTCACAAGGTTTATCCGGCTGAAAAACAGCCCCTGACAATAAACACTTACCAGTAATCCTGATGTCCAATTGAGTCTTCAGCAACCTGGTCAGCTACTGTCCATCTTCTTCAATCTCCTATGTTCCTTCTTCATCAATCTCTCCATTTACTACCTATTTCTCTTCTGTTTCTTCTCTTCTTTGTTTCAAATAGTTTCCTGTAAAGAGACAAAAACATTAGACATTAAATTTTGCCCAAAAACATAACTTGGAAATATAGGCATTGTTTAACCTCTGGCACTCACAGGGTTAAAGTAATGCATATATCCCAAGTTGAAAGACAATATTCCCCCAAACGAAAAAGCATTGTCCCAAACCTTTTCACAAACAACCAATTATTCGTTCTAAATTGAAATGTAATCCATAAAGCAAAAATATTGTGGTTGTTAAAAAGTTGTAGTTGCACTTTACTGTTAGGGGTAGTGTAGGGCTAATGTTTCAGAGGGTAAGTGTCTGTTGAGCTCACACGATTGGTGCTTGACAGTCTGGGAGACATTTTGAACAGAGACTCACCATATAAAAGCCAGCCTCTGTTCAAATTTCCCACTCTCTGAATCAGGCATCAACCCGAAAGGGGGGGTTGTATGTCTCACTTCCTGAAGCCACTTTTGGCATCAGAAGCAGAGCCTACAACGTGGGTTCTTTTTACAAAGTCACAATATTTTTTTTTTTTTTAGTAAGTGGATTGGGACAATGTTTTTCGATTGTGGGAATATAGTATGTAGCCTTGGAATATGTGCATTAATTTAGGCCCTTGACTGCCAGAGAGGAACGCAATGCATTGCTCTGCAATGTGTTCCGTATCACTCTGGCATTGAAAGGGTTAAACAATGCACATATTTCCAAGCTATGTTTTTGTCCACAATGTAATGTTTAATGTTGTTTTCTTTTTACAGGAAACAGTTATAAATAAGGAAGAGAAGAATACAGAAGATGGAGAGAAAGAGGGAAAAAAGAAGTTGAAAGACAGTGGATGATAGGTAAGTGTTACCCAGATCTGGGTGTTAGGCTAGTGTTATGAGCAGTATTGTTGCATTTCACTGTTAGGAGTAGTGTAGAGATAGTATTTGGGAGGGTAACTGTGTGCTGAGCTCACACTTGTGCTTGACAGTGTGTCAAGTACCAATCGTTAGACCTATTCCTTTTATGTTCCCATTACTCGCTATTTGAATATAAAACACACAACTGACATTTGGCCACAACTCAGTTTCTGTGGGCAAATTTTTATTGTGGTTTCAGTTGGCAGGGCAATTGAATACCGACTTAAACTTTTTTTGTTGGTCATATCAATTTTGCCCTACCTCAAGTTTTAGCGTGATTAATTGAATTGAGGCCTTAATATTTGCTTAAATGTTTTCACTCTGAGAAAGGGCTTGCTCATACACAAAAAGGCATAACCCCACTTTCCAGGGGCAAGATGCACTAAGGAATGATGCTATGGTGATGTGTGTCCAGAAATATGAGGTGAGTACATTGACCTGGCGATTGGAGACACACATCACCATTTACACTAAAAATTAAGAAGGAGGGAATTCACACATTACCATGAAGGGTTGTCAAACTGCTGGTGATGCGTAAAGGATGCCCTCCCTTACATATTGCCAGCAGTGTGACAACTGTGAAATCTGAGAGCCTCCTTTCTGCTTCCCCACTTATCCTGTGGTGTAGCAGAGAGGATCAGCTCAGGCTTCAGCACCACAAAACGTAACCCTTTCAGTGTCATAATGATATGGATTGCACTCCCATTTGGCGCTGAAAGGGTTCCCAATAAAATTGATGATGTTAGGACTGTGAACTCTGACATCAGAGGCAGCTATCAGAGCTTGGTGCATATGGTAATGTGCAACTTTAACGCACCCACATGAATACAATAATATCTCATTAACCTGCATTTCCATAAATTAATGAGCCATTTTAAAACTCATAAAGCTGTCGATGGCATGGCAGATTCATGGAAATGTCAATGGATTGTGGTGGACTGGCAGAGGATTCTCAGGGATGTGATAAAAAAGACATCTCAGTACATACTTTTGGTATGCTATCTACACAAATCCAACACAGCATTATCATCCTGGTCCCTATCTTCCTTTATTGCATCTCCTATCAGTTCCTCTGTTGTCATGATATATTACATGGACATTTTAGATATTGAATCTTTCTTTGCAAGTTTCCTGCTGTTGCTGTCACATATGTGTAAATGTTGTACTGGCCATTTGTCTGCAATATAAAAAGATTTTTAACAATTAACCTTTATTTGTAGTTGGCACAGTGTGATAATTTTAGTTAATTCCTTTCTGTTTTAGGCCAATATTACCACTTACTGTGTTATGTAGAAATGTAGGCCGGGCACACACAGTGTGGACATATCTAACAGCACAGTGAGTGATATTTAGCCTGAAACAAAATAAATTATCATCATCCCACTAAACAATAAAGGGTAATTTCTTAGAACTATTTATTTTGAAGGAAGATTGCTAATTCAACATATAGGCTGATTTAAATTTCCAGTAAAATAAAATAAACTTGATTTAGGGTCATATGAACAGTGGCCATATTAGGACATCTATACTTCATCCTTCCTCCTACCAAACCTCTATCAATCATTCTTCCTCATACCAATCCACTGTCACTTATCCTCCATCCTTACAAATTCCATCTTTCATCTTGCTGAATTCCATCCTTCCTCCTATCAAACCTCACTCACTCATCCTTCATCCTTACAAACCCCCTCCTTCCTCTTATCAAACCTCTGACACCCATGCTCCATTCTAACAAACTCCCTCCTGTCTATGAAACCTGGGTGAGAGAGTTTTGATAGGAGGAAGGAGGCAGTTTGGTAAGAGGAAGAATGGAGTTTGGAAGGTGGAGGATGAGTGACAATGGTTTGTTAGGATACAGGAGGTAGTTTGGTAGGTAGAAGAAGGAACGGTGGAGTAGTGATATCCTAATAGAGACACCGTAAATATGTCTAATTTAAAGCCAACAGTTTTAAATAAAAAAATAAAAAGCTGATTATGTACTTTTTTATCAATTTATTACACCCCTCTGATTTTTTGGCAGCCTATGAAGGTAGAGAGATGTGATTTTCTTTTTTGGATATGGTAGTCATTTATTATGTATGCTTTGTCTGACCAAGTCAGAAAACAAAGCTGCGCTGGGATTACATTCCCAAAATACTAAATAAAAACATTTCTAAAACTATTGAGGCGATTGGAAAACAAAAACACAAACGTTATAGGCAGTTAAACATAATGAAACTGAAAACTGTGTAGATAAATTAATTTTTATTGCTAAAATTTGTTAGTGCTCCATTAATTTATGCTATGTGAATATTTCTGCAAATTCTTATTTTATCATAATTTTTTCTGCTATATTGGCACTGTGATAAATGCTTGTACATCTCACTGTTGTTTACATGTAATTATTATATTGATTCAAATTCACAAAATTTACCTGTCAACAATAACTTTTAAAAACATCTGTAAATTATGTGCAAATGTAAGTAAATTAGCTCTACAGAAAAAAATTAATCATCAGGGAATCTTTAGCAATTAACAGCATGCTCATTACAGATTAAATATACCCAAACAGTACCTCTTGCTGTTCTAATTATTTGACACTGTTGTTAAAAACTGACTATAGCTTAATTATATTCTACTGTAGTTTACACAGGAGGGTCTGTGAAAAGAAATAAGATGAAGAGATGCAGGCTGATGAAAGAGTGTCTCTAACAAGTATTTCTACAGAGGATTACAAATCGCTTGTCTGAGCAAAGTACAGGTAACAATGATGAACCTGATTAATTGGATCCCAGCACTGTTACAAAACTGTATATTTTAATGGTAGACACATTAACAGCAATATCACATATGTATGTCTCACCACACTTACTCTTTTCCATGTTCTGGCCTTCAGGGGGTTAATTTAGGCTTTCATATACTCAGCCTACTTCAACTGATTGCTCCTCATGTGGCCTGCTGGTGGTTGTCATATAGAGGCTGAGACAGACTAAGTGCTTTGTATGGGTACCCACACCAGCAGGCATATGTGGTAAGTACTCCTGTGACTTTTTTTAATCATAGTATATTATTTGTTTTTAATTGCATACATAGGTACTCACAAACATTCTGGAAAACAATAGATTTAAGGGTCCCCCTCCGATGCATTACTATGACATTTCCTCAGGGACAATTTTAATTTATTTATTATTATTTTTTATTATTTTTTCTAGATAGGGACCCAAGTGTTCAGTGTAGGTTCTTACCACATTTGAGGTACCTTGGCGCGATTGGCAAGCTTACCCACCTCTTTTGGCCAAAAATGTGGGCAACTAGAGCCTCAAATTCATCAACATTATTATTTATGCCCATTACAGGGCACACTACTTTTTTATCTAGCTGGAGGAGTGCAGGTTTATAGTCTTTTTTGTGTTTGGACCATTTTGGGGGACTGGAGAACCCTCTTATTCCTTTCTGCACACTTCAGTTACACTTATTTCTTCAATGAGCACTTCATATATAAAAAATTATAAAATAAAATAAAAATTATAATTAAATATGTATTATTAATTACATACACATATATATTCTTATACACTAAGTGAGACAGCACTGTAAGTTGTTGTTATTATATATATATATATATATATATATATATATATATATATATATATATATATATATACTAGCAATATGTGACAGCGTTGCCTGTCATTGTAGTAGGGTATATGTTATGTAGCACTTTTTGTTTGAAATGTTGTAGGTGGCATGTTGAAGGTATTTTGTAAGAATTTTTTGTGTTTGTTTGTATTGTACATTTCATTTAGCTGTATTGGCTGATGATGTTTTTTTTGTGTGTACTGTGTGAAGCAGAAAGAATCATATCGCACACATACATGAGTACACACAACACACACATACAGATATTATTACGGTCCTGTAAGTGCCAGAGGGGTAGGAAAGGCATTGCTCATTGTGTTGCCTAATCCTTTGGCACTGAAAGGGATAACCAGTTGTCCCAGTATGTAGCGAGAGTCATGGAGTCCACAGTCCCTGAAGTGGAAGGCATTGGAGGTGCATGTGATGGCTTTCAGGCTGTGGCTCTCCAGTTGTTGCTGGACTAATGGCCCCATTATCCTCAGCACCCTTTCAGCTCCAGCCACCTCTTTCATTCTGCGTCTGTCTCTGTACATGCACACTCAGAGGCTGCCAGACAACCACCGGGCTGGCTCCATAGACACACACACATACACTAACATATACAGACATTGATCATACATACACATGTACATACATGCATACACACACACACACACACACACACATACATAGACACACACAGATTCACTGATATATACAGACATTGATCATACATTCACACGGACATACATGCATACACACACATACACACATACAGATATTATTACGGTCCTGAAAGTGCCAGAGGGGTAGGCAAGGCATTGCTCATTGTGTTGCTTAATCCTCTGGCACTGAAAGGGTTAACCAGCTGTCCCAGTATGTAGCGAGAGTCATGGAGTCCACAGTCCCTGAAGTGGAAGCCATTGGAGGTGCTTTCAGGCTGTGGTTCTCCAGTTGTTGCTGGACTAATGGCCCCATTATCCCCAGCACCTTTTCAGCTCCAGCCGCCTCTTCCATTCTGTGTCTGTCTCTGTACATGCGCACTCAGAGGCTGCCAGACAACTGCCAGCCCGGCTCCCTGGCCAGTAAGACACCTCCTGCCCCAGGCCTTGGCCAAGAGCGTTACTAGGGACGCAGCCCGGGCACCGAGAGCGGGAACTGAGGAGGGATGGTGTGTGTGTTTGGAGCAGGGATGGTGTGTGTGGCTGGAGCAGCTATAGTGCGACATGTATATTTTTTGTGCCAGGGTACTTACACAATGCAGGTGTGTGACAGTGGGCAGAGAGCAGCGGTGAAGAAGCTTGTGTGTAAGAGTGCATACTACAGAGTGGCCCCAGCATGGTCTGTCTCAAGCCCCTAGGCCACGTCTAATAGCCACATCCAGCTGCTGCTTGTAGAGAGCTCCTTGAAGGGCCACATGACCGGGCTGTTGCGGGGCGGAGTGTTGTGCTTCATGAAGGGGGAATATGAAGGATTTGGTACTGGGCCTGCCTGCCTCCGAGCTACATGAAGCAGCTGGACTTCGTGCAGCAGAAGCACATTGTGCACCAGGAGCCAAAAGCATTGTTGTGTTGTGGATACCAGAAATGAAGGTACACTGGAGCCAATCCCACCCTCCCTGTGTTGGATCAGCTCATTGTGTGCCTCAGGTTGGTGGAGGGACCCCTGGGGACTGTGTGTGTGTGTGTGTGTGTGTGTGTGTGTGTGTGTGTGTGTGTGTGTGTGTGAGGCTTGTGTGTGAGTCTGTGGTGTAGGAGAGAGTGGCAGCCATTTTGTTTTTTCAGTCACTTGGATAGTGGTGGGCGGGCTGGATAGTGGGGGCAGGCCAACTCCCTGAATTATTTAAATGACTCCTCCATTGAATCACCCAATGGGAGCAGTAACTCCTCCTTACTTAAGCTGAGGTAACATAGAAATATAACACACGGTGGCTCTACAGTTGAAGCAACGTAACAATATGCTGAGGGAACAAATAGAAAGTGGTGTTTGAGGCTTGCTCTCTGTAACATACAGCAAAGCATATCTCCCTTTAAGGAGAAAGGGCAGGAATCAGGAAGCAGGAAGTGGAGGAATGACAGTTGAAAACAGACAGTTAGTGAGGTTGACTGAAGAGATGAAAAGAGTTAAATAAAAGATTTGCTATTAAGTTTATCCCTGAGTTTGTATTTTATGGAAACATTACACCCTAGTACTGACACAGAGTGTATGGAAGGTTACAGTTATCTGTGGGAGTTGAAACAGTGTGCTTGTGGGGTCATGATCCTGAGTGAGAGTGTGTGTGGAACTGGAGAAGTTATTGATATCCCTTACTTCAGGAGCGAGTGGCAGTTATAATTTTTTTTTTTCAGTTGGATAGTGGTGGGCGGGCTGGAGGGGATGGGCCAACTCCCTGTATGATAATTATGCCCCCATTGAATCACCCAAAGGTAGCAGTAACATCCCCATTGAATCACCCAATGGGAGTTGTGTCTCCTAATGAGACATAAATTATGTAATGAGGCATTCTGTTCAATGTGTGTTTGTTTTCTGAGGAGACATAAATTATGTTCTGTGTGTGAGGTAGCATAAATTATGCAATGAGGCTTATTCTTTTATATATATATATATATATATATATATATATATATATATATATATATATATATATATACAGTCCGGAAGGATAAGCACTCACGCTGAACTGTTATATCGGTAACTGTTACATCGATACCGGGTGATACAGAATATCATAATACACAAGAAATAGGCTGTGCACTCACAGATTTCAAAGAAGATAACCAATTTAATGGTGAAGCAAATGCAACATTTCTGTCCTCAAATTGGGACTATACCTTTGTCAAGCAAACATTCAGTACAATGTTAGATTACACATATATATATTGAAAAAGACTCACCTACTGTGCACCAAATGACCCACGGTGATGATGCGAAAGATGGACAGGAGATGAAGACAATAGAATGAACCAGTACCACAGACCCAAAGCACCCAAGGGAGAAATTCAAAAACAATGCCACCCTCTGTCGGAAGATGAGAAGAAATGTAAAACATAATAGATGCGTGTATAAGAATAAAGATACATTGCATACATCCAAGTGAATTGTAGTATATGTAATATGTCCAGACAAATTGCACTATAAAGAATATATCAAGTGAAACCACGTCATCTCCCAGGGAGAAAACAACTAAAGTGATTTGTTTCATATAATCCATAGATATTGATCGTTTTGAGTTCCTTAATCCAATAACACGCTCTCTGGAGTAGTTTTCTAGCAAGATCGCCTCTTTGTCTGAGAATTGTAGATTATGCTAGATTAGTGTACTGATAATCTTAATTTTATTAATGACAGGAGGCGAATATTTTGCATAAAACTCCCTTTACTGAACTCCATAGCAGCAACGTGATGAACAAAGCAGAAGGGTAGTTCCCAACCGTCCGAAGCCCCGCTTGCAAGGGAGAACCTGGGACAAGGAAGAAATAAGCATATGAGACACAGTAAGCTACCTCCTCCCCCCGGTAAACAGGCCGCCCGCGCTACTCCTAGGCCACTGAACGGGAGTACCAAGATGGCCGCCGAGACTTCCCCGCTATCGTGAGAGTCCCGAACGGTCACCCAAACACCCCGCGGCAGCGTGGAACGGCCACAAAAGGACCTGCGCCGAGAAGGAGAGAGGCACCCACTGAGGAATATCTCGGGGCAATACCCAGAACGGACCCTGTAAGAGCAAGTCCCTGGCAAAACGCTACCACGGGGTGAAGGCCAGAGTAAACCTAAAGTCGCACCCCGCGTAGCGAACGCGATAAATCGCTCTGGAAGTAGCAGAAGTAACCTTACTGTAGAACAAAGAACAGTAAAGCCTTCAGCATGAAACGACACAACAGTAGAAGAACATAGAGAAATAAACAACCACACTGTCTCAAGTCATAAAAAACAGAAATTCTGACCTGTGCCACTTGGATCTGGAGCAGCAAAGAAAGAGGGAGGGGTTAGTATGTAAGGGTCTTATATAGGATCTGTTTCCTTTCTTTTGATTGGTTATGTAAATCTGTGCTGCTATGGAGTTCAGTAAAGGGAGTTTTATGCAAAATATGAAGCCTCCTGTCATGTGATAAAATTGGTACATAATCGATCCCTATGAAACTGAAGTTTGTCACTGGGTGATTCACAGCAAGGTACTGATTGGCTACAGGTTTATCTGTAACCGCATCCCAGAAAGCCAATTTGATCACAGATCAATGGCCTGCCATCTTTTCTCTGAGTGTCCGTCCAGTTTTGCCCACATATGCCAAGTCGTAAGGACAGGTGAGAAGGCAAACTACAAAATCTGTGGTACAGGTAATTCTGCATTTTTTTTGGCTTTCAAAAAAGCTTTATTTAAGAAAAACAAATGACAATCGAGAGTACATCCATGAATCATACAGATCAAAGGTACAGGACAGCAAAACAACAAATAATACACTGCTCAGTACATTCAAGTATCGCAACTAGTGATTTCCTTATAGGGTAGGAATTGCAAAATAAAATTAATGTCCAACATTCACGGCATAGCTGTGTTATGCTTCACAATTAGTTCAAAGGTCAATATCAGGAAGTAGCTCCAAACCACAAAAGAGGAAGGACAAGAAAGTCAAAGATGAGAGAAGTAGGCGAGGGCAGTGAAAGAGAGAGAAAAAAAGGGGGAGGGGGAGGTGTAAAGAAGTCACGGGGAGAATAAGCATGCAAATCGAACGTGTCACCTCCAGAAGAATCTCAACTGTAAATATTTGTGGTGTTTCAAAAGGGCATGTAGAAAATAACTTATCAACAGCATCCAGATCACCTCCATGTTACCAATGTGTATCCTCAATAGAGAAATGTGTAGTCTCACGCTACATGCCCATTTCTGAATTGTGGGAGGAGAGTCATCCTTCCAGTGGCATGGAATGAGAGATTTAGCCATGAGGAGCATTGCAAATAGTAAGCATCTCTTCCATAATGGGAGATTCAGGAGTTTCAGAAAAAATAAGGGTTGCCAAATATCTCTAGAAAGAGATACGTTCAAGTAGGTCATGATGGAGTCTAAGCACTTTGACCAAAAGGGAAAGATCTTTGTGCACGTCCACCATATATGTGAAGGGTTGCCCCTCTCTAAGTGGCATCACCAGCGAGAAGAGCTAACTAAGGAGGAGATTGCATGGAGCTTCAAAGGCATGAGGTACCATCTAGAGAGAAATTTAAAATGTGCCTCTAATACTGATGCGGAAATAGAAGCTGAAGATGCCGTCTTCCAAATATTCTTCCAATCCTCAATAGGCAATGTTAGCCCTAGTTCCCATTCCCATGATATTGCATATCCTGGTTTAAAGGAAGAATGGGGTGTCGTATAGTTTTCCTAATTTACCAGAGTGTGGCTTAGGGGCCAATAAGAGGGATTCAAATTTCATTGGTTGAGATGACCTTATAGGTTATAGTGATGGTTGCTCCAAAAAGTGTTTAATACGAAAGAATCTCCACATCTCCGAGGCAGGGAAGCCATAATTATCTCTTAAATCTTCAAAGTGTTGAATCATAACATCAAACACTAGATCAACGATTCATATGTGAGGAACTGCTGCCCATCTGGGGAAATCAGAGGAACGAAGAGAAAAGGGGGTATTCCGCAAGCAGAATATTGGTGAGGCAAGCGAAGGAAATGGTGATAGAGCCTTTTCCTTGTTAAATACAGACCAAACAGAGAAAACGTGAGAGATAATGGGATGAGATCATAATGATTTGTTCCTCATTTTGGGGTATAGAAATAGTTTGACCAATGGGTGTCCAGGAGTAGCTGCTTCTCTTTCATCACCACTATGCACCAAATCTATGACAGAACAATTGCCGATGTGTGGTAGTACTTGACAAGATTAGGGAAGTATCACGGTGCCCGTGATTGCTGACTTTTGCTGTCAGTCAGGTGTGTGTGCTCTCCATTGGCCGCCTGTCTATTGCCTGTCCAGTATTGCCTATATAGACTGGGCTGAGGCACCCTTTGGTTGCCCTTTCATGGTGTCTCTATGTCAGTAGTCATCTGCCTTGAGCCTGGATCTTTGGGCCTGTCTGCTCTGTTACCAGGGTCAGCGATTCTCCAGACGTCAGTGTCACTCCTGCGTGGTTCCTGCCTCCGTTCCTGATCCGGTTGGGCTGTCGTTCCTGCTTCCGTTCCTGATCCAGTGCTGCTATTGTTCCTGCTCCGTTCCTGACTTGGTTTGGCCGTCCTGCTGTTACAGTATTTGTCCTGGCCTGTCTAGCGTTCCTGTTCCTGGATCCCGTCATCCGTCTATCGACTTTGGTCATCTGGGCGACATTCTGATCACTGGTTTACTCCACATTCACTGGTTGCTGTTGCCTCCACTATAGAACAGGTTGGGTGATACTGTTGTCCAGTATGCGGTACTGGTTTACTCCACATTCACCGGTTGCTGTTGCCTCCATTATAGAATCAGTTGGGTGATACTATTGTCCAGTACGCGGTATTGGTTTACTCCACATTCACCGGTTGCTGCTGCCTCCATTATAGAACCGGTTGGGCGATACTGTTGTCCAGTACACGGTACTGGTTTACTCCACATTCACCGGTTGCTGCTGCTTCCATTATAGAACCGGTTGGACGTTACCATTGTCCAGTACGCGGTACTGGTTTACTCCATATTTACCGGGTGATGGTTGTCTCCATTATTGCACCAGTAGGGCGATACTGTTGTCCAGTACGCGGTACTGGTTTACTCCACTTTCACCTGTTGTTGCTGCCTCCATTATCGAACCGGTTGGGCGTTACCATTGTCCAGTACGCGGTACTGGTTTTCTCCATATTCACCGGGTGCTAGTTGCCTCCATTATTGCACCGGTTGGGCCTCCCTGGTTGTCCTATACGTGATACTGGTTTGCTCCACTGTTCCGTCTTATGCTGCTGCTTCCATCTATACAGCATTAGTGGAGCTGTCCTTCTGTCATTTAGGCTGCCTTGCCCGGTATATTGGCAAGGCCAGTAGAGCCACATTCAGATTGTCGTGCCACCCTCCAGGCTGCCTTGCCCTGTATATTGGCAAGGCTGGTAGAGCCTTTTTTCCTCCAATTGTGTCACCTTTCAGGCTGCCTTGCCTGGTATATTGGCAGGGCCGGTACAGCCTTATTCCTGCAATTGTGTCATCTTCCAGGCTGCCTTGCCCGGTATATTGGCAGGGCCGGTAGAGCCTTAGTCATATTGTTGTTTCATACCATAGGCTGCCTTGCCCGGTACTTTGGCAAGGCTGGTAGAGCCTACCATACTGTATCTTGTAAAAGCTACTGTTTGAACCTATTTTGTGCATGTGATATATATGTATGTTCAAGACCCGTGAGGGTTCCCATTAAACTTTTCAATAAAGTTTGATTTTTATCTTACTCTGTGTCTGAGAGTCAAAACATACCGTGACAGGAAGCCCAAGGCCTCCCTTGATTTGTGTAAACATAAATAATGATCCACTAGCCTAGGTGATCTAGCTCCCCATAGGAAACAGTGGATGGAGCAGTTGATGATTGAAAAAAAGGGTGAAGGAACATGTATTGGTAAACTCTGGAATAGATAAATAAGGCAGGGAAGAATATTTATTTTAATTACATTGACCCTGCCATACCAGGATAACTAGATCATGTTTAATTGACCTCAGCAAAAGGGGACGTTATTTTGGTAGAGAGATTCGAAGGAGGACGACAAGTTGACACCTAAGTATTTAATGTGCAAGTCCAATCACTGAAAGGGTCTGTATTATAATTCGTTAGGATGTTTGTCAGAAGCTGTCATGTGCAGTAGAGGCTACTGCACGAGGTGCAGTCATGCACAGTAGAGACTGCCTGCTCTGCAGTCATGCGCTGTACTGACTGCCTGAACGCGACACAGCTGATACGGACCGGGGCTCTCCGAATTCAGACCAGACCAGGAAGGTGCACAGAGAGGACTAAGGTCTGAATTCGGAACACCCCGCTTTGTATCAGCCGCCTCGCATTCGGGCAGTCAGTACTGCGTATGACTGCAATGCCGCCAGTGAGAATAGAGGCTCCGGCCACCAGCCAAGGATGCTGGGTGACACTGTGGCCTGTGTACACGGGCTTTAAAACTAGTTTTTATAAAAAAAATCACTTAAATCCTTACCGGATGTGTCGACTATCATCACAGGAGAATCCCTGTTGGATGACAGAGGAAGAGAAATTATACCATATATGAAAAAATGCAATGAGTATATTATTGTTGGTAATGTGCCATCTGGTTTCATTCTCAGGTCGTGTTTTAATCCCATACAATTTAGAGCCAATTTTTTAGTTACATTTGGTTCAAAAAATAATGGAAGATCTTAGAAGTATAAGGGGAAAAAATCTGATTTCCAATTTAACTGATGATCTTTCGGTAATCATTAAACCTGGAAACAAGGGACAGTTCGGTGGTAATTCAAGATATTGACGACTACATGCCTTGGGGGACCCTAGGTATTATAGGGTGTGCAAAGCAGATGCAACAGTATGATATATGGGGAAAGTGAGTGTACTAATTGAACAAACTTATCATGAAGGCAGGGCTCAAAATTTCCACTCGCCACTAGCCAATGGCGAGTGAAAATTTAGCCCTGGTGAGTAAAAATTCAGCCCTGGTGGGTATGTTTTGGCTTGCAGTGGTGAGTAACTTTTCAGTTCTGGCTAGCAGCAAAGGACTTCATATTTTAAGCCCTGACGAAGGGCTCCTAGAACTAGCAGAGAGGGACTATATTTTTGTTCATCCACCTAAGGTCGTTCTATATTACCATCCCTCCAAGGTACATAAATCCCTCACTTCTCCTCCTGGGAGACCCATAATTTCAGAGGTTAATTCCCTGACATCCAATCTTTCCTCAAATACTGATTTTTATCTGCAAAGACTCCCCTCATATTTAAAAGTTACTGAAAACTTGTCATTATTAACTGCCTTTATTTGGATGGAGGAATTCCAGTGGGTGACATTAGATGTCACCCCTTTGTGTTCCAACATTCCGCATTGAGGAGGTTTAGAGGTTGTTAAGTTTTTTCTATTTCAATATTATCTTATGCCTATCCAACACATAGGGTTCCTTTTACAGATAATACAACTTCTTTGAATTTGATGGGATGTTTTACCTTGAAGTCAATGAGATGGTGATGGGAACCATGTTTGCTCCAAGTAATGCAAATTTGTTTATTGGCTATTTAGAACATCTGTAGATCATTGTTTCATTGATGATATACTTATTGTTTAGAAGGGCATTAGGGAGGATATGTATTCTTTTGTTGAGTACCTGAACAGTATTATTTCACCATTCATCAATTATTTAGTTTCTGGATTTAGAACTAATAGGGGTTCCAGAGAGTTTGATAGTTGACTCTTATTGTAGAGCTAGGGTTATGGAGAGATCTAAGATTGAACGTGCAGAGGATGGGAATACTATGGGTGGTAATTTCTATAAAACTCCACTGTTTATTACCAGATTTAATAATTCATCATCTGATATTTCTTACATTTTTTGGAGTGTTTTGAAAATGGACCCTTTCATAAAAGGATATATCACTGATCATCATCATAGGGTGGTCTATAGGAGGGCTCGCTCTTTGAAAAATGTAGTAGCACAGAGTCAGTTTCAGAAGCAGGTGAACAATATTCAACAATATCAATCTATTTTAAAACCCCTATGTTCATCTAGAGCCCCTAGTTCTATCTGGTTCAGCAACCGATATTTGATTATTATAACAGAGAATGTTAAGGAATCTATCCTATCCTGAAAAGTCATCCTCTGTGGGCACAGGAGTGCTATGATACCAAACAATTAATAATCCAAAACAGAAAAACAGAAAATATAGTAGTATCCTTCAAGTACTCCAATTCCAATATTATAGAAATTGCCCCCCCCTCAAAAAAAATTTACATAAAATGGAACTTTTATTAAGTGCATCAAAAAGAAAAAAAATGGAGATTTAAAAATCTCATATAACAAGTTATGCAACCTTTCCACACTTGTCCCTCAAGTTGTCAATAGCCCCTCATCCTAGAGACTATTCCAATAAGCATATCACAATTAATACATCAATCTCTGTATAGATCAGATTAATCCAAAATGTTCAAGTCTTTTTCCTGGTATCCATTAATAGAGTCTGGGGATTGATTAGATCCCTTTAGACTAATACATTAGTATCATCTGCTACAATGTTGCACGTCACTAATTAAGATCTTAACTAGCAGCGATTACCAAGATGTATGTTCAGGTTTATGATTGGTGCATGAAGAATTCAAAAACCCCGAGCCGTTGACCAACCAGTATCCCCTGACGAAGACTGTAAAGGCGATACGCATTGGGTGGTCGGGTCTGAGATGGTTGCGTCTTTTTTTCACTGATGGACATTCATAGTATTGCACATAGTATTTGTGTCTGCACTCAGTTTGTTTTTAAACAGTTTGTTTATTTCCTGTATTATATGGGGGGGGGGTTATTTAGTTGGAGGGAATTTAGGGTAGTTGTCACACATATTTTGTATTGCATTAAGCACTTTTTATACACCAGTTTTCTGTATAGACCCTAAATATATTGGTATATGTGCATATGCTTCATGTATGAGATATTGTAACTTATGCATATATGTTTGATTATTTATTCCATCCTTTTGCCCTCTCAATTTGTTTTTTAAATGTTTTTATATCATCTGTATAATTTATGGTCCTCTATACAATTTGTATATTTTTTGCCTATTTCTTTGTGTTGAGAGGAGTGCCTTATTAACTAGACTATCTTTTAGGGGTTTTTCTTTTTCCCCACCTTTGGAGCTCATGTTAGATTTTAGTCTAGGAGTGCACCGCTCTATATCTAGGGATTTTTCTCAACACTTTATATTTATCCAGTGCCTGCCTATTTTGCCACTAAAATCACTTAGGTACTACTGTAGATTTATATTCCTAGTAATGGGCCCCAAATATAGTTATTTCTCCAAAAATATATCACCAATAATGTTGCTTGTGGTATTTTTATTTAGATATTATGCTTTGTGATTACCAACTCATCCTCTGTAAAAATCAGATTTTGTGATTGTGATTTTTCCATTGTTTCATGTAACACTGGTAATGAAAAAGGGAAACAGAAAACTGCAAATATTAATTCATTTTTAGCTGGATACATGAAATCACCAACTGCATCTTTCAGCTTTAAACCCTTAATTCCTAATGGTCACTCATTTATTGGTAACAGTCCAAGAATCATCAGTACATGTGGAAACTGTACCCTAGTGTCACATTAACCCTCGAGGGGTCAGTAAGTATAGAGTCTCCTTTAATCTCAATTTTATGTAAATACCACACAACTATATCTCTGTATCTCAGTGTACCAAAATTTACGGTTGCTAATGAAGCATATATATGTACTTTATGTGACACCATCTTCCAGACCAGTCATAAATTATAACACAGAATAGATCAAATTAACTCTGTACTGGTTTTTCTACCTGGTACACTATCTTTGTGTCATATTTTTGATGGCAGAGTATAATCCAGATGTCAATTATTTATATGGCTATAGTATAGCCCAAATAGCCATAGGCATAGGATAGGATAACCCGTACCATTGGTACATCCCCTTGTGCATGCAGAGTTTTGAGAGGCAGTCCCACACACCATAGATGTATAGTAAATTAGAAAAAGTGATAGAGGAAGAGCTTGTACCCCACTCCATGAAAGCTGGTTTTGTGTCTGTTGATAACCATTCTAACATAATCGTTGCCTGATATGGTGCATGTACCCTGATTTGCTCATTTGCTAAATTTAGTTGTGAGTAGATTCTAGGCAGAATCCAAAACCCTCTGAGAGATGCTTACTATTTCCCACAAAATCTGTGCCCATTTTAGCTATTCCTACAGTGCACGCAAAACATTATATTCCATACAAAAGAGTAACAACCTTCCCCATCACCAGCTGAAAATGGAGGTCCCTGTCAGATGTTATTCCATGTTGTACATGCTAGAGCCTTTGTACAAGCAGAATAAAGCCGTTAGTGAGTACACAAAGCTAAACTGGAAGGCTTTGGTGGGAGCATCTTTGTCACCTGGGCAATGGCAACTAATGGCAACTAATGTGTGATGTATGTGAGTTGCTGAAGCATTTTTTGGAGGCAACCATGCTGGTTAGTCACTTTGATATAGAAATTAGCAATGTATATATTTACTGCATAAGAAACTGTTTGGCTGATAAATCTTACCATAATGACAACACAGATGGTCATGGATATGTTCGCAAGCTTGGAGCAAAATCCTCGCATAGAGTGCATTAAAAGCAATGACTAATACATTCTTGCCACTTTTCTGGACCCCCCCCCCCCCTTTTAAACACAAAATTACAGAATTTCTGCTAAACCATCATCACTTTGTCACAACAAGAAGCCATGATGCTCAGCAGCATCTCTCTGAGGAATCGGATTCTTTCAAAGAATATAAATATATGCTTACAGATCGAGTGGAGGGTTGCATTCTGGAGGATAAGAGGGAGAAAGCCAGGGGCAAAAAAACTGCTGGAAAGCATAATGAAAAGGAATGCAGGAAAGGGTTTATACCAGCAGCAGGAGCAGCAACATAAACCATAACATCCCATTCAAAACATATTCCTGAACACATGGAGATTCAGGGGTCTCAGGGGCATCAACCCAACATTTGTGGTGGTGGTGGTGGTGGCACATTAGTGTGGGACTTGCTCCCAGAATCTGGGTTGATAACTGATACACAGGAATACCGTGTAACTCCTAAGAGTGGTAGCACTGCATGAGATGGTTTCGACATACTTACAGGATAGCTATATCCTTGACAGAAACAATGACTGATATGTACCAGAGTGGAAACCCTCCAGCAAGTGTTGAGTCTGAGCGTGTTTTCAGTGCATCGGGTTGTATTGTAAATGACCATAGGACATGACTATCAAGCAGCATTAAAAATGAACCAACATCTAATACCATCTAAGAAGTAGAAGTGGACAAACACTCACATGAAGAGAAAGCCAGGGCACATATATCATTAACAACATACCAGCAGCACAGAGGTTGTGGAGGAGGAGATATGTGAAGGGTTTTATATATATATATATATATATACATATATATATATATATCGATCACACCACACCAATCCACCACCACTATGCTCATCTGAAAGTGACCATTGTCTAGTGAGAGTAAAAATCATAACTGAGAGCAAAAAATAAAGAAAAATGATCAGGTCAACATTAGCCAGCTATTGAAAAGAATTTTGAATTACACAGTCCAATCTTTTCAATGTGCTGCAAGACCTCCCAGACACAGACATTTAAACCTATATATAACCAATAACCTCAACTTATTTATAACTCAGTAACCTAGTTATTAAGACTATAATATACAATGCCCATGCCTCATCTACTGTGAAATAAGAAAAAACACCCAGAATAACAAAATAAACCGTTGCCATGATAAAAAAGCAACAAGGAATTAAACAAAACATCAATATTAGAAACAGGGTAGAATATGTAAGAATGTGCAAGACCATAAGAAAGTGCACAAAATAAAAAATGTGCCAGTTTAGTGTTTTAGCGCAGCAAAGGGACCCTGGAAGAAAATCAAGCACGTAAGACCACAAAACAAAAGTTTGCCACACCTAGGAGCCAAGTGCTTGCATTAATGCTTGATGATGGTACAACAGAAAATACTCAACAACAAATACTAAAATGAGTGGGACAATTTTATTCAAATCTTTATAAGGATGAAGGATAACAACTGAATCCAGTGTCAGATGCTTAAGATGTGCCAGATGTTTTGGTAGAATAAGTTGAAGCTGCGATAAAATCAATGAAAAATGGCAAAGCTGGACCTGATAAAGTTACTATTGAAATGTTGAGAGCTGGAGGTCAACCCTTATTTAATGCCCTAGCTTCATTATTTTCAAAATGCCTTCTACTAAACAAAGTGACAACATAGGAAAATGTAGAAGCTACCCTATTACTCAAAAAAGGTGATTAAACGGATCTAAAAAAACTACCAGACAATAAGCCTATTGCCAGTGATCTGCAAGCTTTTCATAAAGGTACAAGAAGAACAAGCAGACTTCAGAAACGGTTTAAGTAAAATGGACCATTTCAAAACAGTGCATCAAGTTATAGTGCAGCATAATGGATACAATCTATGCATAGCCTTCATTGACTACAAAAAGGCCTTTGACTCAGAGAAAGTAAGCAATAATCAATGCCCTGATTAAACAAGTAATAGCTAGGGCTTACATCCATATCTTCCAATCAATATATGAAAATGCAACTGCATCAAAATGTCAGGAACTGCCTATATAATCCGGGGTTTGGTTGCTTCAGAGCATCACTGAGCAGTGATGCTCTGTGCCATTCTCAGTTGTCCCTTGCTGTACCCGAAGCCTAGTATATGAAGCCAGATGTCAGACCCAAGTTGAGCTGAGACCCTGAGCAAGTGAGCACCAGACAAACCCAAATACTACTAACAAAGGGAACCCCTAATGCAGATAGAAGCAATTGTAAGGACAAAGGAAACCCCACTCCCTATTAGTGAATATGGTCGAAGAAATTTTCTTAATAGTGATGAAGCAGGCTACCACTCCTAGAGTAGAATATAGTATGGAGAAGTAATCTGAAAGACTAAGGGAGCACACTAAGACTGCAAAGCAATGCAATGGATACCATCCTGCCACTCAACGGTTCACATGTCAATGTCATAGTCCTGCAGCGCTCCTGTCATAGCTCACATCACTAATTACATCATGTCATTTGCCCACACAGCATTCCAGTCATCATGAGCAGAGGAGTCAGAGGAATCCTCCGCTGAGGAGGTCGCCACCTCAAGGGCGCTGCCACCAGCACGACCCCCACAACTGCAACAACAGCAGCAGTGGCCCCAGCATGGCCCCCAGCAGCCATAACAGCAGTGGCCCCAGCATGGCCCCCTCACAGCCACAGCAGCAGTGGCCCCAGCATGGCCCCCAGCAGCCATAGCAGCAGTGGACCCAGCCTGATCCTGCCCTCCATGTTCCTCCACTACCGCAGCCTATGGTGAGGCACAGAATGCCACAGACTGTCCAGATGCCAGGCCGTGCGGAGTCCGGCAAATGGGCTAGGCCTAAGCCACCCCCGGGGAGATTTGGAAGCCAGGAGGCATCCGTGGTGTGGCTCCTGGACTACCATCACTTCGGGCTGATCGGGGAGCCACAGCAGTCACAGGAATGCACAGACTTCACCCCCCACCCCCACCAAAGCCATCACCCCCAACCACACCAACAGATGTGCACCACCCAGAGGCTGTAATATCAGAGGGGAGTGAGGGCTCCGGGGATCAGTTTGACATATTCTCCCACAGCCTCCATGTTGCTTTCTCTCCTGAGGCCCTCCATAGTCGTCCGCTTACCCACACCACACCACCGCCTCTGCCAGCCTCCATGCCCACCACGCCCATGTCACCCACGCCCACAGCAGTCCTCGACGTGGCATGTGTGGCTGTCAAGGGGGAGCAGCTCATGGTGATACGGAGGTGTGCCCCATCCCTGCTGGAGGATCAAGCTGAACATAGGGCGGATCATGGAGTGCCTCCAGTCCATGGAGGCACAACAGGTGGTTGCCAACACCCAGCAATTGCAATTCAACACTGGCATGATGGAGGTCATCGGCCACATGCTGGTGGAGATGCGGGACTCAAACTGGCGGGAAAACTAGCACCAGAACATGGGCCAGCCATCACAAGAGGGGTCCAGTAACGCATCTCCAGCCAGCAGTGATCCACCACCACCACCAGCCACCAGACACCCTCGGGTAACCTGCTGCAGTCAGAGGGAATCCACCTCTGCAGCCCCCCCCGACCCTCCCAAGAAAAAGAAGTAGGGCCAACCTTCTTCAGGCCCATTCAATAAATATTTGCACTTATTCATAACATCTGTGTCCATGCATGTTTCCTATTCAAGATGTTGTTTGTCTGGCAGAGTTGTCTCCAATGCATTGCAAAGCTATGCAGTGAACACAACTTATGCGCATCTAACATGGGTGTCAGATAATGAGTTGTCTCCAATGCATTGCAAAGCTATGCAGTGGACACAACTCATGCACATCTAACACGGGTGTCAGGTACTGAGTTGTCTCCAATGCATTGCAAAGCTATGCAGTGAACACAACTCATGCACATCTAACACAGGTGTCAGGTACTGAGTTGTCTCCAATGCATTGCAAAGCTATGCAGTGAACACAACTCATGCACATCTAACATGGGTGTCAGGTAATGAGTTGTCGCCAATGCATTGTAAAGCTATGCAGTGAACACAACTCATGCACGATGAATGGCGTCACAAGCTTTTACAGCAGGGGTGAACACAAACATCACATACAGACACGTTTATACAAGTTCAACTCACTGACATATGACAGCCAAACAACATCAGGGTGTTGTTCCATGATGTGACTTGAATTTGAACAACATGAACACATTGGATAGATCAACAACGTGATCACAATTAAGGGGATAGTAATGCTTATAATGTTTGAACAAATATGTTTTAGGGTTCATCCTCCTGAGTAGAACAAGGGAACTCCCACCGCTGAAGGGTGTTTCATTCACAGGTTATTTCAGCTCACAGTTCTTTTTTAAATAGGAAAATCACAGTGGACTGAAATTGTCGAGTGGCGCTGTTGCTACACCATCCTATGGAGATTCATGGTGCTGGGACCAGAGCTGTCCATGGGATGGTGTAGCAACAGTGCCACTGTACAATTTCAGGCCACTGTGAGATTTGATTGATGACATTCAACTTTGAGCTGAAATCACTTTGGAATGAAACACCTTTCAGCAGGAGGAGTTCCCTTATTTTATTCAGGGGGATGAACCCTACTATATAGGTTTCTTAAAAATATTCAGTATTACTATCCCTTTAGAACCCTGACAAGGGAGAGGCGATCAATGACACAAGATGGTCATATGTGATCAGATGTGTAATTGACATGGACACCAACAGGTGATCCTTATGGACGTGGATTCAAAATGTCACCGGAACAAACTTCTGGACCACGAGGGGTCATGCCATGGATGTCTGCAGAGGGTGAAAAGAAGATTGGAAGGTGCACTACAAACACAACAATCATGCTATTGCTGACCCATCATCATACCCTTGCGTGCCAGAGGTGTACATAAAACATTGGTCAGCAATGCTTTGGAGACCTCCCTGGCACTCCACGGGTACAGCTTGGTTATTTGACACGGAGTGAACAATCCGTTGCTTGTCAGGGTGTTGTCTAGCCATCATGACCTTATGGTGTTTGTATCACGGTATGGCAAGCAGAAATATGTATATGTGAGTGGGCACACACATCAGTGTGTAAACCAAGACCCATGAAACAGAGGAGCTATTTCATGGATCTCGATCTACATACTGATAAGGTATGTGCTCAGGGTCCGCGTGACACACATACATATGTCTGCTTGGCATCCCCTTGATGGACACCTCACATGGTCCTGATGCCTAGACAAGACATTGACAAGCAATGGAGTAGCATATTCACTGTGCTACACACACACACACACACAAACAAGCCAGCATGGCAGGCCTTCAGCTGGAGCATGAACAGTTGCAACAGGTGACAGCTGTTGGACAGGGGTGCCTGGAGGAGGAGGATGATGAGCCCTAGCCCTCTCACACCTTCGTCTCCACTGTCACCTTAGGTACAAGCAAGGTGTTGTTCATGTGGTCATAATGATGAGACCAAAACAAAGGGGATGAATCGCACCAACTCTGTACATAACTCCTTACTCAAGATAAAACTGTAATCAGCTTAGGTGCACTCAGAAATATACACTGATGACACCAAAGAAAGGCAAGAAAGGAAGGGGGAAACCAACCGGAAGAGAACCACCAGGTGGTGCCCCCCCTACCCCCCAAAACAGAAACCTAATACAAGAGGCACACTCTAGGAGTATCCAAAAAATAGAAATAAGCTTTATTATACAATACAAAATCAATCAAGTGAATACATCAAATCAATTAAAAACCATCCAGTACCGGAATACAAAGTCATGAAGATATTTCCCTATAGAATAATGCCCCTATAGACTGAGAGCAAGTATATGTAAAGCAAACGTGCAATACCAAGTACCTACGAAAAATCCAAAGTGGACTATTAGCCATGTGCAATATTATCATACATATGTAGTACAAGGTGATGATAATAAACAAAGTATGAATACACATATACTTATCTCTATGAATATAAGTAAGAGCACAAGGGAAAGATCAAACTGTGTGACTCCTGGAGTCATAGAGATAGATGGGTATTAGTGTATTTATATTTTGTTTATTATTATCACCTTGCACTTTATATGTATGGTAATATTGCACATTGCTAATAGTCCACTTTGGATTTTTTGTAGGTACTTGGTATTGCATGTTTGCTTTACATATACTTGCTCTCAGTCTATAGGGGCATTATTCTATAGGGAAATATCTTTATGACTTTGTATTCCGGTGCTGGATGTTTTTTATTTGATTTGATGTATTCACTTGATTGATTTTGTATTGTCTAATGAAGCTTATTTCTATTTTTTGTATACTCCTGGAGTGTGCCTCATGTATTAGGTTTCTTGTTTGGGGGGTAGGGGGGCACTGCCTGGTGGTTCTCTTCTGGTTGGTTTACCTCTTCCTTTCTTTTTTCTGTATCATGTGGTCATAATGTACTAATGGTAAGGTGTGTGTGTGTTATCCAGGTAATTGTTTTCTGGTGTGTCTGTGGTTAGTGGTGTGGTTATTTGTAATTGGTATGTACCTGTCAGGCTTGTGTTTTGTCTCCATTGTCTGCTGAGGTTACATAGGTGAGCTTGATTTGTTCTTGTAGTGACAGGTGTGCATGTTGTGTTGTGGGTTAACCCCTGTTGTTCAAAGGTGTGTTGGGATGGCTTATGTTGTGCTGATTTGTGTTCTCCTTGTCCCTGTGGGGTTGCTGTAGACTTGTTGTTTGTCTGTGACTTGTTTGTATGTCCTTTGTGCCTTGGCTCTTTAGTGTGCTATGAGCGCAAGCTCAGGTTACCTGACTATTCCCATACAGGTTACAACTGCTTTGTGGACATGTTTTCTCTGATGTATGTTTGTAGTGGTCATTTTGCTCAATTATCTCCTTCTTGTCGTCCCCACTGTGAGACCTACTAAAAGGTATGTATCCATTGATTGTTCCTTTCACTGAGACCTTTCTAACAACTGCAAGGGGTGCCCTGCAACATCCAGATTATATGTTAGGGGTGTCTTAGGTGGAGGGGTTGTGAACCACTGTTGTAGGCCTTGTTGTTGTATTTGCTAGGCATTGCAGGGGTTAATATCTGACCTCTGTATGCTTGGGTTATGTCCTTGAATGACCTGCTTCTTTGTTTTATTTTCCGCGACGGTGGTTTTCTACTCTGAGTTGTGTGATGTTCGCCCAATAAAATGTTGCAATTGAACTCGCGTTAGCCCTAACTCAAACATTTGAATGGCCCTGGGCTTCGCTTCTACATTGTCCCCAGTGGGCAAGATCTTGATGTTCTGGCGATGGGAGTTGTGTGTTTCAGAACTGCCGTTATTTCTTACTAGTGGGAACATCTGCATTGCCACTTTCACAGGCTAAGACAGAATTGTATCAAGTTGGAAGACTTTGACAGAGAAGGGAGCTTGTTGAAGTCACAATTCAGTGAAAAGGGATATACGGATTATTTGTTAAACTCTGCTTTTGAAAGGGCAAGGAATCTAGACCGGAATGAGATCCTCACTAAGAAACAAGAAAGAAAGGGAGGCGATAGAGAAGATATGAGCTATGGTAGTTCTTTTGTGACCCAATTTAATTCATATGGATACAAAATTAAAAATATCATACGGAAGCACTGGGGCATATTACAACAAGACCCTATTTTGAGGACCAATATAAGTAAAGATGCAAGGGTAATTTTTAAGAAAAATAGGGATATCCGTTCTTTCATTGCCCCTAGTCGTCCCAAAATTCTAAATAGCCATCAGAATAAGAAAATCCTGTTAGGGAGTTTCAAGTGTCATCATAAGAAATGTAACAACTGTGAATATATGATGGATGGGACTATGTCTTTCTCTGATACTATAGGTAGGACTTCGTATGATATTAAGCAACATATCGATTGTAATGTTGCTTTTTTGATCTATATGTTAATATGTGGTTGTGGACATAAATATATAGGCAGAACTACCAGGAAGTTAAAAGTAAGAATTGGAGAACACAAAGGTAAAATTAAAAGGGAAGAGATCAATTATGGCGTCTCACGACATTTTTTAAAATGTCCATTAGGGGGTCTCAAAAATTTGAGAGTTATAGGTCTAGAACACATCCCGGATGGTACTGGGGTAGGTGCCAAAAATTGTGCACGAGGGAGGCCTTCTGGATTTTTACTTTGGGCACTATGGGAGATGGAGGTCTTAAAGCTGAGATAGATTCCTCTTGTTTATAATTGTCATCTATTCCCGTATTTTAAAAGGTTTTTTATATATATTGTTTTAGAGTTTTATAATATGCTTACTGTATATATTTTTTTTTATATATATGTTTGCTCACCTGTCTCTCATGTGTCTGGCACTGGCTGAGAAAATTCTCCTTGGGTGCAGTGGTTGTGGGGTTTTAGCCTCGGAAAATGTACCCCCCTTTTTTTTTTCAGGGATATGTTTTTTTCCACAGAAGTGTGTGGCTATGAATCCCTGATACCCAAGTAATGGGTTGTTTATTTGTGTTTATTGTTTTTATTGTGAGGAGTATTGTTTTGTATTGGTGGGCTGACTCTCATGCCTTGGAGCCTTGAGAGAGCCTCCCTGGAGACTCCTGAAGCCGTTTGGATGCCTTTACCTCCTGGGCCAAGTGATGGGTGCCTTTTTCTCTGGAGGAGGGCATCGGCTTTGTGGGGTTGCTATGTGGGGTTTTTTCGTCCGCTTGCGTTCCACAGTTGGGAAGCACGCATGACAAGAATGCATACTTCCGGTTGGTACCTCACTTCCGCTTTCTCTCTGGAGTGTCGAGCGGGGTCATGATGCCGGGTATATGAGACGCAAGGTGGGTATTTGCTTCATGTTTTCTTGACTCTTTATTTTCTCGTGTCTACAGAAATTTGTGGTTGGGATTCCGTGTGGTGATGTCCCTTTAAGAACTGCTGCGACTTCTCGTGAGGATCAGACTTCTTGTGATCAGAGACTCTCTTTTTCTCTCTCTTCAGAAAGGTTACATATAGAGCGCTGTTATTTGTTATATATTATACTCTTTGCCAGTAGTCCCGAAGAACTCCAAGATACCATTGAAGAGTTACAACAGGAAAGAAAAATGTTTGGTCTGAAGATAAATATCAAGAAAATGCATGTCATGTTTAACAAATTTACCATACCAAGGAAAATCCCAATAAATGGACAAGAACTAAAAGAAATGGGGAAGTATGTTTACCTTAGAAGGAAACATCAGCAGATGGAAACACCATGATGAATATTATTTGACAAATACAATTAGGATGGCAAACATTTGGAAAACTTCTTAGTATTATCTTTAAGACAAATTTGACATTCTGCCTCATGTTAAATGTTTTTGACCAATGTGTCCTCCAAGTTATTATGTATAGCTGTGAAACATGGACACTAAATGCCAAAGCCATAAAAAAACTTAAGGTGACACAGAGAAGTATGGCATGCTGAATTTTGAATATAACAAAAAGAGATAGAGAAAAGTGTGCTTGTATTCATCAACAAATGTGCATTACATAATTGAAAGCGTAAAGCACCTAAACTGGAAATGGGCAGGTCACATAGCAAGAAGCCTAGATGGATCAAACAAATGTTGGAATGGCTTCCATTTGATACTAACACCCAAGAAGATAACCAAAGACAAGGGGCTGCAATCTTTGGCAGGTGCTAATTTTATCACTGCTTATATCTCCAGGTTTCCCCATAGACTTCAATAGGAAAATGTTTGATTAAACTGGAGGTAACATTTATCTCCTGCAATAGAATCAAGCCCTAGATGGGTTGTCGAAATTACAAAATTTGTTGGTGCTCAGTGACAATACAGAGCACAAGACCAAAATTGTTTCAAAGTTGCTGTGAAGGCCTTCATCCTGAAGAGGATCAACAATGGCTGAAGATTATATATATATTCCAGAAAACAGCACTCACTGGACTTTTCCGGAAGGACAAAAAAAAAGCATAAATCTGTTTTTATTGTGAAGTCAAGGTTTAGGTGTTCACCAGCAACTTTATAAAGACAAACATACATGTACACTTCAAATACCAAAAAAAAATCCTTTCTCTACCATGATCTCCCTGTCCTCATCCTGCCCAAAGCTGGCCACATCATGCTATCACTTCAGTTTTACAACTGCTCTTAATAAAGCAGCTCATGATTTACTATGCATCCTCAAACAATTAATGCTACAGAAAAGGAAAACATGGTGGGTTGTAGACTTCCAGCTGTACAAATTCAAGCTGTGCTCAAACTGCTCTGCTCTCTTCCTTGTCAAACAATATTACTTGACCTACCTATTTTGATGTGATCGATACCCCTCCGACACTCAAAGGGTAAGTAGTAAAACCTCTACTTGAAATATGAGGCAAATTTACCTATCCCACTAGTCCAATGTAAAATGTTCAAGATGAACCACAGACACAATGAGATTGAGTTACAAAGAAGAATTTGAAAACTTCTGGGGTAATTCAGCTGCACCATAGGGTGCAAATAAAAAAATGGGGCTTTTAATCCTTTGAATGGTACAGAGTTCTCCAATAAAACTAAACATCCCTTTTAAATCAATGAAAATAGATTTTGTCCTCTATGGTGCACTTGGTCTGCTTGTTTATACTTAAGCCAACGTATGATATACCTTGCAAATTGTTTCCAAAACGGGATATTGCAAATTGTGTTTGGGCTACAATAGTTGCTAGTGTTCAGCTAAAATAAAATGAAAGACTTTAAATATACTTTATCTTAAAAAAATGAAGATTTATATAAGAACTAATAGCACAATACATTTGATATTGAATTTAGTTTAAATATTGCATTTTGTTACATTCTAACAGCAGTTACAAAGAAATCGATGCATGATTGTTTAAGTCAGCCGTGTGTGATAAGCCATGACTTATCTTTTCGGTGGTCTGCTCTGCTGTTTGCTGACATATAACAAGTGACTATGGGTACAGATCCTTTGAGTTTCTGATACATAAAAGCTGTAGCACTTCTGTGTACAACTTTATGGGGATGGGGGAATCTGTGGACCATTTACAAAATACAGCATACATTTTTGTGGATTATTGCAATGTTTATTCTTGTTTGGCAGTATTCTGTGTGAAAAAAGCAGACATCAACAAAGTTCAAGCTTTGTTGTATAACCCTTGTTCAAGTTGATCTTACATCTCATTGAATCAAACAATGGCCCAAGTTACTTTCCAAATGATAATTATTATCAACTGTTTTATCCAACATATTCCCATTGAAGTCTATGGATACATTTATAGAAAAGAAAACCCTTGATAATTTTAGCAAATGCAGTGGAATTCAGACCTATACCAGGGATATTTTTATAAAGACAGGGTTTATGGTTAGAGATGGGCAAAAGGCAGCAATTATTATGATTTTTTTTTTTTTTTGCATTTTTTTTTGCAATAATTTTTGGGAAAAATCCAATTTTCCACTTTTCTTGCAAAATTCCCACCTATAGAAAAAAAATAAAATTTCCTCGTTTTTGCCACTGTCAATAAATTTCTCATGAAAACATTGCTGCTTTTCTCTAATGCTTTTGCAAATATGCCACTCAACAGGCAAGCTTTTGGGTTATTTCTTTGCAGTTTTTTTACTTCTTTCTTAGAACTTGGTATGGGTTGGCACCACTTAGAAGAACTGTGTAACTTAATTATTCTAACAACATTGCTAGTGCTAGAGTTGGGGTTGTGTTGGTGGTGTGGGGACTATATGATTCTTGTCATCTCCAGCCTTCTCTATGTCTTGTACTTAAATAACAACAACAACAGTAAAATACATGGGTGTTAAAATTCTCCCACTACCTGAGACAACCAAAATTATTATTATATGCCCCTTGTCTCAGTGCACTTCTAGGAGTGCTTCTACTGCTGCTAGTCATGACACTGCTGGCGTGTCTCCGAATCAGACCTGCAGGAATGCTTCAGGATGGACCTTGATGATGTGCCTGTATGGGATCTTGATTTCCCCCTGCTCACATACAACAGAGAGCAGCATGCAAAGCTTTTGGAGCTTGAATGAAGTATGTCCATACTACAGATTTCATAGACTTATGGATTCAATTATAGATGAGTAGACTGATTCTGTATTCTAGGTAGCTGTATTACTCAAAGCAAAACACATTTTATGAAAAATATGTTTCAGAAATGTTTTGTACATTATTTTAGGGGATTGTAGAAAAAGCAGTCACATGATGAATGAAATAATAAAAGGGAATTTTGCCACAGTATGTGAGTTAAAAAGTGGTCTCTGTACGTGTTGCTACTTTTGAGTACAAGGTAAGAGACCACATTGCAGATATGTGTTTTACTGCCAATTGTCAGTATGAATAAATGAATATGTTTATATAGTGCTGCAAGTGTTCACAGTGCTTTACAATTTAAGAGTTTAGACAATACAGGGTTACAACTGCTTTGCAAAGTGAAACAATGGAAGTGAGGTCCCTGCCTGAAAGCTTACAATCTAAAGTGGTAATGGATGACATACAGATTACATACAGTTCAAGAGCTGAATACAGTGCTAGAGTTATGACCAGGATAGGGGACACAAATAAAGTAAATAATTTATAAAGTGCATTAGTTGTACAAAGTCAGTGCCTTCTAGCATGTTTAAGTTTTGTTAAGGAGGCATTGTTGCAAGTGTGACTTGAAGACCATAAGTGCAGTGAAGCAGGGAGGGAAGTAGAGCATTCCATAGATAAGGAGCAATGAGAGAAAAAGGTTTGATATGTAGGAGGGCTGTAGACAAAAAAGTAGCTGAGAGAAGACTGTCATTGGCTGATCATAAATTGCAGGATGGGGTATATAGGGAGATCAGAGTGGAAATGTAGGAAGGGGTAGAGGAGAGAAGGGTATTGTTTGAGAGATGCACATTTTTGTAAATTTTGTAAGAGTTCCAGAGTTTTATAGACCATTGAAGAGAGTTGAGGAGGAGTGGGGCAGGGACAAACCTAGGTGACAATAGAGGAATTTCTGCTACAGCATTCTGTATGGATTGAAGTGGATAGAGTTGGGAGGCTGAAAAACCGGAGAGATGAAGGTTGCAGTAGTCCATCTGGGAAAGAATGAGTGCTTATGTAATACTTTTAGCTTGGAAGAACAGAGGAAGGGATGGATTTTAGCTATGTTATGCAAGAGAAAGCATCAATATTTAGTGATGGCATTAATATGAGGGAAGAATGAGAGCATTGTCAATTATCAAACCTAGACACTGTGCGTCTGATACTGGATTTATGGTAGTACCATTCACCTGGAGGGGGACTACTGTGTCAGACCTAGGAGGAATGAGGATTAGTTCTGTTTTCGACATATTGAGTTTGAGGTGCTTATGAGCCATTGTCAAGGTTTGGCTGAGCTGCTCTAACTCTGCTGCTTGATTCTGCTGTCTGAGCTAATCTAGTGCTCTGCTATCCATTATTGCTGCCTTCCCTTTCCTGGATCAGGCTCAATCAGCTGACCTCTCTGTGTTGCTTACCTGACTGTTATCAGCTAGCCCTCCCAGGGTATTTAAAGCAGCTTGGCTCACTTCCTGATTGCCCTTGTGTCTGATTCTGCAAGCATGCAAGAATACAAGCATGTTATCCTAAGTTGCTGGTTATCTGTGCATGACCTGGCTTCCTTTGATGTCCCTTCTGGCTCCTGACTCCTGGATTGTTCCTGACATTGTTGATCTCCCTATTCCTGACCCCAGCTTGGCTGAGTACCTGTCTTGGTTCCTGACCCCGGCTTGTCTTTTGGTTTACACTTCAGGATCACAATTTTGCTTTGTTTGCTTTTCTTATTTTAATAAAGATGTTTTGCACTTTACATTTTTGTGTCTGTCTGGTTCCTGGTCCATAACATCCATCCAGTCTGAGATAGCCAAGTGGCAATCTGTGACTTTATATTCAATATTAGAAGTCAGTCGAGGTGCTGATAAATAAACTTGGGTGTCATCTACACAGAGGTGATATTTGAGTCCAAATGAGTTAAAAAGATCACCATGTGTTACTGTGTAAAGAAAGAGCAGAAGCGGTCCTATAAAAGAACATTGTGGAACACCACTGATGGATCGGTTAGTTAGATAAGAGGATAGCTTGTCCAGTGCTACATTACAGATTCCTGAGAAGTGAGGAATTTGGAGGAGAGCATGATCAACGGTGTCAAAATAAGCTTGTCAAGGAAAATCAGGGTACCCTAATATCCGGACCCTAACATAGCTGGATAAAGTTTCTGGAGAGCGTAGTTCGGGAACGTTGTTGGTTGCACCTATACTTTGCTGTGGCCAAAGCCAGATAAAGATGCTGGCCGAGAACCCAATTGTCTGATGATCCCAGTTGAGCAGGGATCATGACCAGGATGGGATATGATGCACACCGGTACTAAAAAGGACCCAGTAGTGGGGATCCCAGATGTAGATCCTCTAAGCTCACAATGAACAGAAAAGGTCAACACAAGATAGCAGACTGGGACTGCTTAAGGTTTGAGAGTAGGGCAATAAAGAATAGCCCTTTACAAGTAGCAGGCTGGGACTGCTTAAGGTTCAACATTATGGCATTAGGGAATAGCCCTTTATAGGTATCAGACTGGGATTGCTCAAAGTTCAACCAGAAAATGACAGGAATACCTCTCACCATACACTGGAAAAAAATAGAGTAGGAAGGTAGTAGTATAACCCCAAAGGCGAATAAGGGCACTTCCGCTTGGCAAATAATTTCCCTCAAAAATTAAGTTTCTCTGCTTTTTCTCCTAGCTCATTCCATTGAAATCAATGGGAACATTGAATTTACACATAACACATTACAAATATTATTTTATTTCCCAAAGGCATAGTATATAAGGGACGTGAGGGTGCCTGTGTTGGTGGGGTGTGGAGAAAGAATAAGTTGAACAGGGAATATTTTTGTGGCGTGGGTTTGTTTACTGGGATTGGTGGCAGTTAAAAAAAATAAATCCTAAGTACAATTTAAAACCCCTATAAGACATGGTATAAAAGGGGTCTGAGGAGGGTGCATGTGTTGGTGGGTTGAGTCTGGGGAATGAATCAGTTGAAAAGGGAAATGTTTTGGGGGGGTTGACTGGTATTGAGTTCACAGTTGCCACTGGGGTGGACCTGATAGAGTATTTTGTAGAGGATGATTTGTTAGATTTGTGGTTAGAGGCCTAAGCCCTGAGGAAACATTGATTTGTAGGACTTAGACTTAATAGAGGCACAACCCCTGAAGAAACATTGATTTGTAGAACTTAAAGGGATAGTAATACTTTAATTGTACTAATCTTGTAGAACTTAAAAAAAGATTTTTAATGCCCCCAATCACATCTCTCAAACCTTTATGGTTTGACAGAAAATCGATTTCAAAGTCCCCCCTCCCTCCCCATTCTGTGAGATCAGCATCTAGCTGACTCCAGGAGTATTCTGTCATAACAACCATCCGGGGTTCTGCAGCAGAGCCAAGATCACGTTAATGAAGAAAATCCTTTACTGAAATGGTCTTCAACGTGTGTTTGGTTTCCAACCACTCGTAGAAGACCATTTCAGTGAAGTATTTTTAATTCATTAATTTGATCTCTGCTCTGCTGCAGAGCCGCCGGATGGCCCCAGGATCGGATTCCCCTGTATACAGCTAGACGCTGATATCAGGGAAAGTGGGAAGGAAGGGGGGACTTTGAAATTAATTTTCTCTCAAACCATAAAGATTTGAGAGATGTGATTGGGGGCATTTAAAATCTTTTTTTAAGTTCTACAAGATGGGGATTAGTAAAATTAAAGTATTACTATCCCTTTAAGATTGTTTGGCACAAGCCCTAAGGAAACACTGATTTGTAGGACTTACGCTTGTTAGAAACAACCCACCAAAAATTATTTACTTTTTTGTAGGACTATGTTTTTATTTATTTATTTATATATATTTTATTTTTTTTGAAGCGCAAGCCCTGAGAAAAAAAATGCCCTACTGGCTTAGTGCCAGCAGGTCATGTTGGCCAGTGGACACTGGGCAACTGCTGTTCTTGCTGCTGCTGAGTTGTTTAAGCTACAGGATGTTTAGGCAGCTGAAAGGGAAAGGGATAAAAAATAGCAGTAACATGGATGATGGATGAAGGTTCCACTTGCCACAACTAGATCCAGTGATGTCCCTGAGGCAGTAGCAGCACAATAAGTAGCCCCAGTATATTTGGAGAAAAGAAGCAGCCAATAATTCTTCTCCACCTGTCCCTCCTCCAAAATCATGGGTGTGCTGTTACTAGAATAGAATTTTTTCCCTTGAGAGCAGAAACTGTGCCTCTCATCAGCAACTGCAATGTTCATAGTGTGTGTGGTAAATAACACCTGTTACAACTGTATCCAAACACCATGACACCAGAAGCCAAGAACTGCTGCTGACACTATACCCCTTTACCACACTAGGGGTGGGCAAAAAGTGAGAAAAATTTCCCCCATGACTTTTCGTGAACAAACGCTGATTTTTATCTTTTTTCGCAAAAGTTTTCTCATTTTCTCCAATTCAAAATTTTCCTCGTTTTCGCCTCTTCCAGCAAATTTTTCACTCATTGCAACACATTATTCTCCTATTCTAACACCTTTTTCTCATATTCTAACACATTTTCTCCAATTCAAACACATTTTTCTCTGATTCTGACACATTCTGGTTATATCTGACCTCTGGTCGTATCTAGGTATGGGCGAAAGCTCACATTTTCTCCTATCACATTCTAACACATTTTTCTCCTATTCCAACACATTTTTTTCCTATGTTTAATATGGTGCGACATTTCCCTCCACAATATTACTTCTTCTGAGGGCTGTAGTGGAGAAATAAGTAGCTGAAAGTCAAAGCTGTGAGTCCTAAAGAAACATATATCTTTAAAAATGTGTTAGCATGCAGAATGCATTTGTCCTTTGCCCAAAACACTAACTTCCTGCTTAAGTGACACTGGCATATATTCATGATGATGTCAAGCGATAACAAAAATAAAATAAAGCAACCTACAATGTGACAGATGTGTATGGTACTGGTGGTGGGGGACTGGCGTGGTGTGATTGGTGGGACCTTGACAAAATGCATCCACCCCAGGAGGAGAGGGATCATCATCATTTATTGCACATGCTGCAGCAACAATTGCTGTAGTCAGTTTTTGCACTAACTTTTTATTTCCACGTCCCTGCACTTCCTCCACATTTCCCCATCCATCTTGTGCATTTGCTAGACATTACTCAACTACTGTTTGGGTTTACTCTCTACAGTACACAACTGATGAAGTGTGGTGTCTTGTCTTGGCCCTCAACAAAATTCTCAATGTCATCTGCTTTCTATCAAGTCTGCCTCAATCACAGAGTTCCCAGTCAGCTGTCTAATATATATTTATTTGTTTAATTATTTAGGTTTTTTAATTTATTTTTTTATTTATTTATTTTTAAGTTGTCTTATCAATTTTAGTCCCAAAATATATATATATATAACTAAAATCAAAATCAACAACTTCTTTCCCAACAGTACAGAGACGATAAAAGTAAAATCAGCACGCAATTTGGACACCAGCGGCCTTTGTCTCGCCAGTCAGTCACAACAAATTTTGGGATATTTTGGGTCCTTCCTCCCTTCTCTTCCCCCCCATTGTGCCCCCAGATTCCCCTACTACAGAGAACAAATATTCTACCTAAATGACTCCCTAAACTATGCTTCAATTCCCCTTAATTTGCCTATCTTCTCTAGCTTAAAACATTCTGCTCTCTCCTCTCACAAACACAAAATGGCTGCTGTGAGAGCCTAACAGCCTTTTATATGGCTGTAGAAACCTTTCGTGTGGTGGAGAAAACATTTTCTACCCATTGATTTAAATGCTCGATGACGTAGGTGAAAAAAAGCAGGAAAAAGCAGGAAAAAATTGCACTTTTCGCAGGAAATTTTGCCATTTTTCGCAGATTTCAGTTTGAGGAGAAAATTTGCATCCATCCCTAGACCACACCCTGCTAAGGATACATGACAACTTGCTGACAGTTTAATAGTAATGATGAACCCTTCCTGCCAGCATCTTAGCATTTCTGTGGGATGGAATCTCCTCAGATGCCGCTTGATGCCCTGGTTGTGATTCTTCTCCGGGGTTTCTCTATTCTTCCTCCTCTTTGATCTCTGCCTCACCTCTTGTTGCTTTTCTGGAGCGTTAGTGGGTACAGCAACAGTGGTGCTCAATTTCTGTGGTGGGTGTTTGTCTTTAACATGTTTGACATAAATGTCATGGTGTCTGTTTCATGTGTGTTATCAGGGCGGTTGTGCCAAGGTGTGTTTTTTCCTTTCCTCTTCTCACAGACTTACAAATTACAAATTGTGCACAGTGCTGTTGGTGATGACTGCACTGTGCCTACCCCAAGAGAAAAATAGTCCCACACCCATGACTTCAGGGGATAGGGATAGTGAACAGATGGAGAAGAATGTCCTCTTTCCTCTTCTCCTCCACATTCCCCTTTACTGGCTGGGGCAGAGGATGATGTTGCTGCTGTTGCTGCTACTACCTCAGAATCATCACTGCAACTAGGACCAGGAGTATTGTTGCTGCTGGCACGTGGAACCTGTCCTAGTCCCACCTCACTTGTTGACCCCATTCCCACTGTGTCCACGGTGGTCTGTGGCACACTAGTCTGCTCCTCAGCAAATTCCAAAAGCTCACTGCTGGTGGTGGTCGTGATGCCCATCCTGTCTCCCATTCCTTCTCAGTTTGGGCTAAAAAGGCCATCAATGTCTCTTCCACCCCAGTTTCTCCACCATCATCACCACAGCCACTAGTCTCCAAGTGCTGCTGCTGCTCTAGTACAGACATCTCACTGCTGGTTGGAGGAGGTGATGAAAAATGTGACAGAGGATCCCCTAATGTCACACTTGCCCTTTCTTGGTGACCTGAAGAAGGCAGACTGGCAGCAGTAGCAGCAGGTGCAGGCAGCTGATCTGTGCTCCTGGTGGTGGTGGTATTATTGATGCGCCTGCTATCCACCACCAGTTCTGGCTTCTTCAGGATCATGTTCCACATGGACAATGCGATGAAGAGAAGGGGACTCCCAGGGCCAGAGGAGTCGTGTGGGCTCCCTTGACTGCTAGTCTGGACGCTCTCAAATTCTTCCTCTTCCACTCCCCTAACACTAGTCACACTTGCTGCTTCACCATTACTGTTACTACTACTAACACCAACCACATCAAGTTCAGCCCCTGAGTCTTCCTCCTCACAGTCACTAGTAATATAATGATTAGCCCTTCCTTTACTCCTAACACTAACAAGGTGCTGGACCTTCTTAGTAGTAGTACTTGCATTGGCGGGACTGCTTGGTGATGGCAAGTGTGACTTAGGGCCCCCTGCTGTCACACTTGGTATCATCTTCTCCTCTCCCTGAGTATTACAAGACACACTGGGTGAAGGTTCAGCTCTGGTGGCAGCAGGTTCAGCACTGGCAGCAGGCACAGCACTGGTGGCAGCAGGGGCAGCCCATATGACAGCAAGCACTACTGGTGGCAGCAGGTTTAGCACTGGCAGCAGGCACAGCACTGGTAGAAGCAGGTTCAGCGCTGGCAGCAGGCACAACACTGGTGGCAGCAGGGGCAGCACGTCTGACAGCAGGCACAGCAATTGTGGTAGCAGTAGCAGGGTCAGCACTTCTGACAGCAGGCTCAGCACTAGTGGCAGCAGGGGCAGCATGTCTGGCAGCAGGTACAGCAATGGTGGCAGCAGAGGCAGCACATCTGGCAGCAGGCACAGACAGTTGACCTGTCCTGCTCTCACTACTACCCTTTTCTTCCTGCCTTTCCATTAAATTTCCCAAGATCCCTATGGGTGATTTAGGGGGACTGGCCAGCATTGGTTCTGTAGTGCTCACATCCTCCTTCTCCTCAGACTCAGTGAACACATTAGGGTCCTTCCACTTGCTCCTGTTATTATTTTTAAACTTTCTCATTGTGAAAGCAGTCACTATGAGCCTCTCCTGCCTCAGTTTTGCAAAAAGATGACAGAACAGCACAGGAAGTAAACCTCACTCTATAGCTGCTTCTATTATGTTTCACTTCCGCGAATACATCATGTTTTTATAGTGAATAGGTGAAAAACACATAAATCAATGGGTGCAAATTTTTTGGCCAATTTTGGCCAAAGGGTGAAAAATGAGAAGATTTTAATCACTCTTTTTAAAGCTGATTTTCCGGTGAAAAAACAGACAACAACCTGTTTTTCACTGATTTTTTCACTGGAAAATAGCGAGACCTTTCGCTCACCCCTACGAGTTGGGCTTGGAGTGTGAGAGAAGGAGACACTACCATAGGAGAATGCTGCCTCTAAAGCAGAATCAGATTGAGAGAGCCAGGTTTCAGTTAGACCAAGTTACTTTACAGAGCAGGAAAAAGAGAGAGATATAATAATTTTTGTTAAGAATAGAGTGAGAATTGCAGAGAGCACAGGGAAAGGGAAGAATCTGAGGCTAAAGACAGGGAATGGTGATTAGGTTTGTTCCTATATTGTGTGGAGGTAGAGGGTTTGCAAAAGGAGAGGGGGTCAGGGTTTGGAGAGGTATCTCCAGCTGGCAGTAACAGAAGAATATAGACAGAAGATGAGATTATGCTTTGTATGCATTTTGGTTTCCTGTTTGCATGGTGTGTGAGAGCACAGGAGCAGTGACAAGTGAGAAGTTGGCGTGTAGACATGAGAATGGATTAGAGAAGTGAAGGAGGAATGTAAAAAAAGAAGGGAGGAGAAGGTGGAGGGTAGAAAGAAACAGATGAATCCTGCTAGGAGCTGATTGGCTGGGAGGTGTGTAAACACATATCCCAGCCAATGGAAATCTGCGAACCATTTTGAACAGGGACTGTCCATATAAAAGCCAGTCTCTTTTCAAATATATAACACACTGGTTTGGGTATCGCTTACCCAACAGGTAACAAGGGTGGGGGGGTTGTCAGCCCAAAACAATTTATTTCTATGTACCATATCAGATATTTTTAACTTAACCCTTGATTTTTCTATTTTGGATGAAAAACATTTTTTTAGCGAAATGGATTGGGCCACTTATTTATCAATTTGGGGGAATATGTTTGTGTTCTGACTTGGAATGGATGCATTAGTTTAACCCTTTCAGAGCCAGAGAGGTATGCAAAGCATTGCTCTGCAATGATTTGTGTACTCTATTGGCAGACAAAGGGTTAAACAATGCACATATTTCCAAATTATGTTTGTGGACCATTTTTCATGTTTATTTTTTTTATCTTTTCAGTAAACTATTTGAAACCAGGAAGGAGAGGAGAAGATAGAAGTAAAGAAGATAGAAGATGACAAAAGAAGACAGACAGTGGATGGCAGGTAAGTGTCACACAGATCTGGGTTTTAGACTAGTGTTAGGGATAGTATTGTTACACTTCACTGTTAGGGGTAGTGTAAGGTTAGTGTTTGGGAGGGTGACTGTGTGTTTGAGGTCATGCTTATTGCTTTACAATCTGTCAAGCACGGATCTTTAGGTCTTTTCTTTTGATGTTCCAATTTCTAACGCTATTTAGCATGGGTATTCAGAATTTAAAACACACAACTAACATTTGGCAACAAGTCAGTTTCTGTGGACAAACATTGTGGTTTCAGTTGGTAGGGCAATTGAATAGCTCCGTTTTCACAATTTTGCTAATGGGCCATTAGCCAGTTTGGACCTTCCGCCTGTTTCACTGGCCACATTTGAATCAAGGCCTGTATGGGGCATTTTTAATGGGGATAAGCAATAGTATGCTGTACCAGCTCCTTTTCCAAACAAAATCCATTTCCTTTCTGTTGATTTTCTAAAAAAAATAAAAAGAATGAAAGAAAATAATTTTAAAGTAGTCATAATTTCCCCCAGAAAATGCACTACATTTATTTTATATTGCAATTCTAACAATATAAATGCAGTAAATTACAATATTTGTAATAATGAATTGCAGTATATGCATAAAACTTTATCTTGCACCTATGCCTCACTTACTAGGAATACGATATGTGGTTTCTGTTTTCTCCAAATCTTGGTAAATTATTTTTTTGTTGTATCTATAAATCAGATATAGGAAATTACAATATGCAAAACAAATGTGATTTATATGTATATAAACCAGTTTATTAAACTGAGCAATTAGTAGTTTGAATCCGCTTATATTTATTACAGAAAACAGCCCACCTTGTGCCCACATTTAAAAACAATGAATGCATGTTGAAATAATAAATCTATCATGTGTGGTACTTTAAACTTCCATTCTTATGCAGGAGCACATGTCTGCTGTCTTCATTGTTAATGGATATATTCTTTATAGAACTCCCTGAAATTATTACTGACTTTTTGAGGGGGATGCAGTTATTTTACTGTACCTGTATAATACATTGTGGTTTGAATTAAATGACCTCATTGATCTTCAATATTCCCTATGCATCGTTAAATGGTTTAATGTCTAGACTGTTTTAGAAAATAAAGAACTGGAATACTGATATCTTCTTCACTTCACACAAACATATTCTACTTTACATATACTTTTTATTTTCAGTTTAACCCTTTAGGGTCATATAACTGACCAACACATGGCAAAATATTTGACACCCATCTGACACAAAGTTTTAATGGACAAATTTAGTTACTAAGATCTTAGGGTCCTCTGCTGTCACACTTGGCATCATCTTCTTCTTCCCTCCCTCCTGAGTATTACAGGGCACACTGGCAGTACTGGCAGCAGACACAGCACTGGTGGCAGCAAGGCCAGCATATCTGACAACAGGCACAGCACTAGTGGCAGCAGGGGCAGCACGTTTGACAGCAGGCACAGCATTAGTGGCAGCAGGGACTGCATGTCTGTCAGGAGGTAAAGCAATAATGGCAGCAGGGCCAGCACATCTGGCAGCTGGCACAGGCAACTGAACTGTCCTGTTCTCACTACTACCCTTTTCTTCCTCCCTTGACATTAATTTCCCCAAGATCCCTAGGAGTGATTTCAGGGAACTGGACAGCATTGGTTCTCTAGTGCTCACTTCCTCCTCCTTCACAGACTCAGTGGACACATAAGGGCACTTCCAGCTCCTCCTTTTATTATTTATTATTTCTAAAAGTGCTCATAGTGATAGCAGTCACTATGAGCCTCTCCTACCTCAATTTTCCAATAAATACACAGCAGAACACCACAATATGTCTACCTTGCTCTGTAACTGCTTCTATTGTGTTCCACTTCCTGGAAAATGTCACATTTCTTATATTGAAAAGGTGAAAAACACGTAAATCAATGGGTGGAAAATTTCTAGCCATTGAAAAAATTATGAAGAATTTTGGCCAATGGACGAAAAATGCAAAGATTTGAGTCTGGTTTTAAAGTGTATTTTCCTGTGAAAAAGTGGACAACAATGTGGTTTCACAGATTTTCTCACAGGAACATGGCAAGACCTTTTGAAGATCAATGAGATAATTTAATTCAAACCACCCCTAATTATAACTGGTTTGATTACCACTTGTTCTTCGTAGTAAGATGGGTGGTATGATTTTAAATGAAGATTGTGCCTCTAATAAGTCTAAGTCGTATAAATCAATGTTTCCTCAGGGCTTAGGCCTAACACAAGTCTAATTTCCTTCAAGTAATCAATGTTTCCTCAGTGCTTGTGTCATTAGTAATAATTCTAAGTCCTACAAATCAATATTTCCTCAGGGCTGGGGCCGCTAACAACAAATATTACAAATCATCCTCTACAAAATACTCTTATCACTTCAAGTATCAGTCTACCCTCTCCTCATCTTACGTCAGGGGGTCCCTGTCTCTGTCATGTTATGATCACATGAGAACCTTTTATGCCATGTCTTATGGGGGTTTTTTAATTGTATTTAATTTTTATTATTTTATTAACTGTCCCCCCAATCCCAGTAAGCAACCCCCCAAAAAAACATTCCCTGTTCAACTGATTCTTTCCCCACACTCCACCAACACGTGCACCTTTTATACTATGCCTTTGGGAAATAAAATAACACTTGCTATGTAACATAGTAACATAGTAATTTAGGTTGAAAAAAGACTTGCGTCCATCTAGTTCAACCCTTTTACTATTCCTGTTTCCATCGTTGATCCAAAAGAAGGCAAAAAAACCCCTCAATACAGCAATTTCAAATTCTGCCTTGAATGGGGGAAAAAATCCCTTCTTGATTCCAAATGGCAATCAGATTTCTCCTTGGATCAAGAAGCACTAACTAAATTTTAATCCCAATACTAATTCACATAGCCCTCTATGTTCTGCTCTTTTAAATAAGTATCCAGGCCCTTCTTAAAGGCATCTAATGTAGTCGATGTTGCCACCTCCTCAAGCAGTGAATTCCATACCTTTATTGTCCTTACCGTAAAGAAACCCTTCCGCTGTTGTAGATGAAATCTCCTTTCCTCAAGTCTAAGCAGGTGGCCCCTTGTCCTTTGTACTGTTATGTTAATGAACAGGTCTTTGGAGAGCCCTTTGTATGGGCCCTGAATATATTTATATAGTGTTATCATATCCCCTCTAAGACACCGTTTCTCTAGTGTGTTTAACTTTTCTAGCTGTAAGGGATGGGGTTTTTTTGGTGATCTCCTCATGGTTAGTTGGGGGTTAATGCTCTGCAGTTTTGGCTGGCAACAGCAGAGGGGCAGGCAATGCTAGCTTATGTAGTGTTTATGAGAGACAGGTAGTATCATCTCCAATATTCAGTGTTATAGAACCAAGCACATACGCATGCGTAGTGTTAGACATCCCTTGTATACCTGGAAGGGCGTAGTCTGTATTTTTACCCTTTACTCAACACAACAGAGCTTAGAGCCATTGGAGACTAGGGAAGAGTGTACCTGGTCTCAAGTCTGAGAGGTAGAGATTGTACCTCATCCAAACCTGTGTGTTGCTGTTTAGCCTTTTGGGACGTCAGGTCTGTCTGGCTGTTCACCTGTGTAACAATACTGCGGAGGTTCTGAATGTGTTACTCTGACCTTGTTGAAATGCTGGCAGGGACTGAAGCAGGACAGGAAGTTGCAAACAGCCAGACTCCAAAGGGTGGCGACTAGTGATGTAGGAATAGGGGGGGAGGGTGAAGTAGAACCAACTGACATACTCTTTGTGACACCCACAGCTCCACCCCCACCAATGACTACTCCATACATGGAAGCATTTGATGCATTACATGAACACACACAGACGTGGATGCTTCCTGAATCTGTATGACATGTTGGCTGGTCCCCGTCCCCAAACACTGCTGTTTTGTATATAGCAGTACTGAAATCAGGGGACTGCTGCCCATATGTTTGTGATTGGGGACACTGTAGGCAACTACAAGATGTGACAGCCTTGCTGGATACTGGGGCAGAAGTGTCACTGTGTCACAGCAATGTGAATCAGACAAAGTACACTAAAGGTTGTGCTATGGGTGAGAGAGTGGGAGAACAGAAGACACCTGCGTACCGGGTGCAGTGCCGCATACAGATAGGTAATGGTCCCATATTCCCAGCAGAGATTATTCTGGGAATGGGTATTGTGATGGGACAGATTCTATACACTGAGACAGGGTGTTACACTTACGGCGCTGTAGTCCGTACTTTGTCTCTTTCAGCGTTTCAGCCAATAGTCTGGGGACATACCAAATGGACCCCAGTGTACATCCCACTGCCAGTAGAACCGAGCAAGTACCAGCAGTACCACAGTCCTGGAGAACATACAGAAATGATAGAGACTATTCAAGGCCTTGGTGTGTTGAGGCCTGCTGCCAGCCCCTACAAGGGTCAAGTCTGGCCTGTGGAGATGCCAGATGGGAGTGGGCATATCACTATGGACGATAAAGAACTGAACAAAGTGACATCCCCGCTAGCAGCCGCTGCCTCAGACCTGCTATTGGTGAAAAAGACTGCACTGACTACTGCGCAATGGCATGCTGCCAGAGTCTTACAGGCTATGGGACCCCTTCAGTGTCAAGTATACCGGGACTCCGATGATGATATGGAGAAGCAAGTGGTCAAAGACATGGATGCAGCACAAGTCCTGCTGGGCTTTTCTGTTTTCTGGAGGTGCCTTGTGCCCTACCAGGGATTGTTCCTGCATCCCATCCGTGATGTAACCTGGAAAAAGACTGTGTATTATTGGGATGAAGCACTGGCGTCAGTCAAACAGGCTGTACGTGTCAACAACAATTTGGACCGCATCCCACTAGTGAAATCCATACGTAACTGGGTGCATCAAGACGGCCTTGCGGCTTGCACAGCAGTTGCGCAGAATCAGACCCTACAGACATGGAAGTGGTGTCTGGTAGAGAGAGGCAACCCAATTGAACAAGACACTGTTGCTATCTGGAAACGCTTGGGGGGTTTTGTGAATCATAAAACCACATGTGATGGGATGTACCATGAGACAGAAGTTCCAGCACAGCCAAATGAAGAAGTGACTCAGGCTGGCAACCGAGCAGCAAGACCAATGGACAATCAAAGAAAAAACCCCATGGGGTGGTACTGGATTATGGCAGATCTTGTGGGCACAAAGCAACAAGTGGCCCATTGCTGATGGACATACTGGTCTCTTGGAAAATGAGATGGCTGTCAGTGTGGCACAGACCCCCTTCCAGACTATGAATGGACTGTTGAAGTTGGGGGACTGGACTCAAGCCCAGGGTGGACACAGAGAAGCATTAACATTCTATCAGTGGACCAACTTGAAGGGAATCTCTCTGACTATGGATCAAGTGAAAGAGATTGTGATCAAGTGTCTCATTGGTCAGGCTATACAGAAGGAAAAACCAAAGACCACCTCTGAACAAAGAGATCAAGGTATTACAGGTGGTGAGGTTGGGCAAATGAGTTTCCTTGGGCCCCTACCACAGGAAGATCAAAACTAGGATCTCTGAGCACCAAGTTCTATGGAACCCTACAAACTAACGATACTGACATGTTGCTGAAGATGTGTGATCCAACACGGGATGTGCATTTGGTGTACCATAGCCCTTTTAACCCGCAGGAAGCGGGTATGATTGAAAGAATGCATGGCTTGCTGAAGGAACAAATACGCAAGATGACTCCCACACACGCTCTGGGGAAGGGTGTCTTGTTCAGGATGTTACTCCCTTGGAGCGAATGTTGGCTCATGACACACAAGAACAGAGTAGGGTGATTATGGTTCTGTCTAAAGAGATTACAGAAAAGACAATTGAGGAAGGGGTGTAGTGTGGCATTGTGAGTGTTTCCTGTTTGTGTTTCAAATCCCACCCCACAATCAGGGAGATATGTACGTGGAATGGGATAATGCGAGTGGAAGAGAGGAGGTGTGTACTTGGAAAGAGATAATGCAAGTGGCAGATTGGGAGTGAAGTGGAAGTTTTGAAACTAAAACCCATGTATGTTTGTCCCATAGATTATCCCTACTACCATGACTGGGAATGCATGTGGGAAACCTGCATTGGTGTACGAAACTTGTGGTTTTCCGTTTTGGTGGGACTGAACATTATGGATGCCACGGGACTATGAACTGCATATACATCCAAAATCTAGTTCAGTTAATCAAGGATATCACTGAACTGCTTGATGATGATTTTCGCTTAATCGTAGAAGATTTGAGAATGATCCAGAGACAGTTAGCGCAAAAGACTTTTGTACTAGATTATCTTACTGCTAGTCAGGGGGGCATGTGTACTATTGTAGGCCCATCCTATTGCCAATATGTTAATATGTATCCAATGCAATTGAGGCTCACATTCAACAGGTGGAACAGTTGAAGGAACGTTTTGCAGCTGAGCACCACACTGAAATGCCAGGCTGGCTGGATTGGTTCTGAATCCTGCCGACTGGTTGAAAGGTGTGGGGGGTGGTTTGCAGACATCCTTCAGATCGTGTTGCATGTGTTCTTATTGTGTATATCTTGTGGAAATGTATTGGGTGCCTGCATTCTCGTGTTGTACCACTCCTGCAGATGTGCACAACTTACCTATCTGACGTGAGGAGATCAAGGGTGAGTGTAAGAGATGTTTTTTTTTGGTGATCTCCTCATGGTTAGTTGGGGGTTAATGCTCTGCAGTTTTGGCTGGCAACAGCAGAGGGGCAGGCAATGCTAGCTTACGTAGTGTTTATGAGAGACACGTAGTATCATCTCCAATATTCAGTGTTATAGAACCAAGCACATATGCATGCGCAGTGTTAGACATCCCTTGTATACCTGGAAGAGCGTAGTCTGTATTTTTACCCTTTACTCAACACAACAGAGCTTGAAGCCATTGGAGACTAGGGAAGAGTGTACCTGGTCTCAAGTCTGAGAGGTAGAGATTGTACCTCATCCAAACCTGTGTGTTGCTGTTTAGCCATTTGAGACGTCAGGTCTGTCTGGCTGTTCACCTGTGTAACGATACTACAGAGTTTCGTGTGGACGGCTCTCCCACACTGATGTGCAGCTCCCCGTAGCTAAGTATCTTTTATTTTAAGTTCTCTTTTTATATACCTCCTGTGAACTCTGGCAGAAGTGAAGTTCTCTTTTTATATCCAGGAGTTGGTATGTCTTTCATATTCATGTGAACTCTGGCAGGATGTTTAACTCATCACCTGTTTAATTATTGCATGTTTAATAAACTGATCATTTAAGTTCTCTTTTAAGTTCTCTTTTTATATCCCAGAGTTGGTATGTCTCTCATACTCCTGTGAATTCTGGCAGAAGTGAAGTTCTCTTTTTATATCCCGGAGTTGGTATGTCTTTCATACTCATGTGAACTCTGGCAGGATGTTTATCTCATCACCTGTTTAATTATTGCATGTTTAATAAACTGTAGTTCTAGTTTCACTGCAGTGTGTCTTTATCTTTATTCTGAAATTCCAGACCTAATTGTAACACTAGCCTTTCTTCATAACTAAAATTCCCCTTACTAGTTTTGTAGCCCTCCTCTGCACTTTCTCTACTTCCATAATGTCCTTTTTCAGAAAGGGCTCCCAGAATTAAATAGCATATTCTAAGTGAGATCTTACCATGGACCTGTAAAGAGGCATAATAATATCTTCCTCCCTTGAGTCAATACCCCTTTTAATACATGCTAATATCTTATTGGCCTTTGCATCTGCCAGCTGGCACTGCACGCTACTGCTAAGTCTATGTCTACCACTACTCCCAAATCCTTTTCATCAGTAGATTTCCCCAGAGAAACACCATTTAAACTATATGTTGTATTTTTATTATTATACCCAAAATGCATAACTTTACACTTGTCTATATTGAATCTCATTTGCCATTTGCCTGCCCAGTTACTCAATTTGTCGAAATCCTCTTGTAATGAAGACACATCCAGTTCAGACTATATTACCTTACTTAATTTTGTGTCATCGGCAAACACTGATACATGGCTCCCTATGCCCTCTGGTAGGTCATTAATAAACAAATTAAAAAGAAGAGGACCCAGTACAGATCCCCGAGGTACTCCACTTATCATGTTTATCCAATTGGAGAACTTGCCATTTACTACCACTCTTTGCATTCTATCTTTCAGCCAATTTCCAATCCACGCACAAACATTTTCCCCTAAGCCTATTTCATTCATATGTATTGTGTGTAAATTCAATGTTCAAAATGAAAAAAAAAGTGGAAAAATGGCACTTTTCGCAGGAAATTATTCACCAAGCTGGAAGTGCCATTATACTCCAATTTTCGGTTTGAGGTGAAAATGTTTGCCTGTCCCTACTAATGAATAAACTAGTAAATTGCATAGTTCTCAATGATTTCAGTAACTTTGAAGGAGTAGAAATGTAAAATAATGCCTTGTTTTTTTTTTTGTTTTTTTTTTACAATTACACCCATTCAAATGTACCGTAATCTTTGAAAACTATGGAATTTCTTACTGAATTCATTAGCTACTCCTCATAATAAAAGCAGCTCCAATTAATCTTCATAGTATTTGGGCCATGGAGAGTATTATTTCAGTAATGTCAGAGTTGTAGTTCAAGAGTAATTGAATGATAGAGTATCCTCCTCCTGCCCCTTTTACTTTTACTGATGTAACATTGCTCACCTCAGAGCAGAGTTATTATTGAAATAACACTCTCTATGGCTCAAATACTATGAAGATTAATTGGAGATGAGGTTTTTGTGAAACATTACTATCCCTTTAAATAGGCTGCCTGCACTAAAATGGCCCTAACTACTAGAAGGAAAGGTAGGCAGCTTATACGATTTTGGAAAGTAAACATGTTTGTCTTTCTACCTCTAGGTTGGTGTGCACAAATATTTCCATAAGTTTGCGTTATTGTAAAACATTTTTTTTACATTTTCATCACTTCAAAGGTACTAAAATCTCTGAAAACCATGGAATTACCTACTGAACCTGCTACCAGTCTAAGAATATTAGTACCCCATGGGCTGATGTAATGTATGAGGTGTATGGGTTGATGTACTGTATGTGGTGACAGGAACACCGACCTACACCTTCCACTTTTCTTTACTGAAATTGCCTGCCTGCACTAAAATGGATTTAACAATTAGATAAATGAAGAAAAGGTAAGCACGGCATACTGTTTTGAAAAGTAGAAATTCAACTGTGTCAACTGTCTTTTAACCTTAGGCTAGTGTGCATAATTATTTCCAGAAAGAAGTGTTCTAGAAAAAAAAAAACACTTGAATTTTTAAACTTCAATCACCTCAAAGAGAGTAAAATCTTTGAACACCATGCAATTTCATAATGTATACATTTCCTAGTGCCATCCTAAGAAAAATGATACCCCATTGGTATGGGTGTGTGTGATTCTTTGGACACCATTTTTACAAGACTGGAGTAACAGAGAGAGTAATGAGTGGCTCTGTATCTACCAGTGGAACCAGACAGAATCAGACAATGTATATGGGGATCTGTTTCGGTACCAGAGGCAGTGGAGCAAGGCTAAGAGGTCAAACAGTGTATGTGGGGCTCAGTATCTAACAGTGAAACCAAGCTTGTGGGTTAGACAGAGTGTGTGTGGTTCTATGACTGCCAGTAAAACAAGACTGGGTGTCAGTCAGTTTATGTGGGGTATCTGTGGCTATCAAGGGGCAATGGTACCAGTCTTGGGATTGACAGTATATGTGGGTATCTTTGCCAGTGGAATCAGGCTGGGGGAATAACAGTGTATGTGGGGTTCTGCTTCTACCAGAGAAACTAGGCTGGGGGTCAAGTGGATGTGTTGTATCTGTGGCTACCAGGGAGCAGTGGAACCAGTCTAGGAGTTGAAAGTGTATTTGGGGCTGTGTGAAACCAGATAGGGTGGGATCGCAGTGAATGTGGGGCTCTGTGACTACTAGTGGAACCAGGCTTGGGGGGTGTCAGAATGTTTATGGGGGATCTGTGGCTACCACTGGGAAGTAGTCAGGGTAAGGGGTCAGACAGTGTAGGTGGGGAATCTATGGCTACCAGTGAGCAGGGAAATAAGGTTTTGGAGTCAGGCAGTGTATTTGGGGCATCTGTGACTACCATTGGGCAGGGAGACAAGGCAGGGGTGTCACACAGTGTATGTGGAGAACCTATGGCTAACAGTGGGCATGGGAACAAGTCTGGGGGGGTCAGTGCATGTGGCCAATTTGCGGCTACCAGTGGTAAGTGGCATTAGGACAGGGGGGTCAGACAGTGCATGGGAGGAATCCTTGGCTACCAGTTGGCAGGGGAACAAGACTGGGAAGTCAGACAGTGTATGTGGGGGATCTGTGGGTATCACTGGGCAGGGGAACAAGGCTAGGGGGGTCAAAGTGTATGTGGGCAATCTATGACTACCAGTGGAGTATCACTGGGCAGAGAAACAAGGCTGAGGGGGTATCACAGTGTATGTGGGGACAATATGGCAACCAATGGGCAGGGGAACAAGGCCTCTGGGTTCAGAGTGTATGTGGGCTGTCTGTGGCTACCAGTGGGCTGTGGCATTAGGCTAGGGATGTCAGACAGTGTATAAGGGGAATCTTTGGCTAACAGTGGGCAGGGAAACATGGTGGGGAAATAGACAGCATATGTAGGGAATCTTTAGCTACCAGTGGACAGGGGAACAAAGCTGGGAGCATCAGACATTATAGGTGGGTAATCTGACTACCAGTGGGCAAGGAAACAAGGCTAGGGGGTATGTGGGTAATCTGTGGCTATCAATGGGAAGGGGAACAAGGTAGGGGCATATAGTATATGTGGGAAATCTGTGGCTACCAGTGGGCAGGGGAAGAAGGTGGGGGGAAGACAGTGTATGTGGGAAACCTGTGGCTAGAAGTGGGCAGAGGAAATAGGCTGGGGGCAGACAGGGAATGTGAGGAATCAGTGGCTACTAGTGGGCAGGAGAAGAAGGCTGACGGGGGGTCACACAGTGTAGGTGGGGGGATCTGAATCCCCCAAGTCTTGTTCCCCTGCCAATTGGTAGCCATAAATCCCACTCTGCATGCATGACCCCCATCTATTATGTGGCACAGACTATATGATTATGACTTCTCTGGGTTTCCCTCCCACCACCAGTGGGCAGCACTAGCCTACAGCATCAAGTCACAGCCAGCAATATTTCCTCTGGTTCTGGAAGTATGATTAAAAGGCAGCAGAAGGGTAGCCTATACCGTTGGCACTCCAGTTTGTTTATGCAGAGTTTTGAGAGACAGTCCCACAAAGAGATAGATGTATTAAGTAAACTAGAACAGGTGTTAGATGAACGACTTGTACCCCGCTCCTTAAAAGCTGGTTTTGTGTCTGCTTATAATGGCTCCAACATAATGGTTGCATTGAAAATATGTTTTATATATAGTCAGGCTCATCATTTTACATTCAACATTATTAAGAAGGGTTATTCCCCCCGAGACTGAACAAATTTTATTCTACACTCAGACCTAATTGTGTGAAGGGAAGGCGTTTGTGGCTACAATGACTAAGAGGATAAAGAAGGAGGACATTGACTTAGTAGAGCATAAAGAGCCAGGATGATTGTACATACAACTATTTTATATGATACTCAGCATTTGAATAATCACTCTGGTGAGCAAATATGTATATTGAAAGCTCATCTAGCTATATATATCTAGTGTCTGATACAAGATATGGCTCTAGTAAGCCCATAATGTATGTAATTATGAGTGATTTCACTTGTGTTATATGGGTTTGCTCTCTATTCAATCCTTATTTAGACTCCATAGATCTTTGACCTTCATCAATCCATCATTTCATACCTGTTCCATGGTTTCGGTGCTTAGTTGGGCATTCTGTCTTTTGTTGGATTTCGTATGGTATTTTATTTATTTATTTATAAGCTTTTTAGGTGTTGCCTCCTCGGTGGCTTTTACTCTTATTTTATTATTTTGTTTTTTCTTTTTGTTTTTACATATTCTCTCATTTTGCAACCCTTTTAGTATAACAGAAATGTGCAATCCACATTTCCATGGCACTCTAAGGGTTAAGAAAGCAATATTGTTTGTGGTGCTGAAGTCTAAGTGGATCTTCTGAGTTCTTCTCAAGCAGGGAGAATGCGCTCAGACTTCAGCATTGTTGTACAGCTGGTGATGTGTAAGGGAGAGCATCCCTTACCCATCACTAGCATTTTGACAACCCTGCGTGCTAATGTTTAAAGGGGAACTCTTACCTCCAGTAAAGTCTATCTTATAAGAATCTTCTATGGCCATACATGCTGTAGTGACAGAGAAATTAGGCTTTTTAATGCAAGCGCGTGATGTCTGTTCCAGACAGGCTGAGGTACAGCTCTGAACCTTAGCCTGTCAATCTTTGCCTCCTCCCCTCCCCAGTTGCTCCCCATTATCACCCCGTCCGATGATGGAGGAATCCAGCATGTGAGCTGGAGGGCTCTCTCTTCCCAATGCAGTACAGCTCTGTACTGCAGCCTGTCAATCTTCGCCTCCTCCCCACCCCAGTTGTTCCCCATTACCACCTGCTCTGATGATGGAGGAATACAGCATGTGAGCTAGAGCTCTCTCATTGGCAAGAGAGAGCTCCAGCTCACATGCTGGATTCCTCCTTCACTGGGGGAGGTGGTAACAGGGACCAACTGGGGAAGGGAGGAGGTGAAGATTGACAGGGCTCTACCACAGCCTGTCCAAAAAGGATGCCATGAGCTTGCATTAAAAAGCCTAATTTCTCCATTAATACAGCATTTAAAAAAAGAAGAAGAAAAAAAAAAGGATTGAAAATGTATTGCCATAGAAGATTCATATAAGAAGGACTTTACTGTTGGTGAGAGTTCCTCTTTAAATTTGACCCCCTCCCCCCACATACTAAATTCTTATAGCATTTGATGATGTGCGTCTATATCACCTAGGCGATGTGCTCACCAGACACACATCGTCATAGCATCTCCCCTTAATGCGTCTCCTACCATTGCATTGCAAGGCATTGGGTACCTTTCATGCACTGAAAGGGTTAACTTACTGAACACAGTCCTCAGCTCCTTAGGAAAAATAAGACATTTAGGTACAATTATTCATATCTTTAACAAGCTTAATTGTTTTTCACTGCTGTTACTTTTAAACAATAACCTTTACACATTTGACAGAAATTGATTTTGGTCCCTAGACACAAATAATGAAACAAAATATAACTGAGCCAGATCGAACTTGTCTTCCACAGTGTCCTAAGTTTCTAACCAAAAGCAAAATTTTAGAAAGACCCACATCATATATGAAAAAGTTGCCTTATTAATAAAGAGATCTTTAGGGCTACATTTTACTACCTGTGACATTCATCATTTGATTCACTCTCGCTAACCTTTCAGTTATAGGCCTCAATTCAATTGAGAATGTTAAAAAAAAAAACAGAAAAAAACAGCCGAAGACGTTTTTAAAGCACAGTTAGCTATTCAATTAGCCATCTTATGAACAGCTAACACCAGTTTTAAAATCAGAACAGATGATAATATTAAGTCCATTGAGAAATATGGAACAGATATCTCAAGAGCCATTCAATCGTGCGCTAGTGCTAACGTATGACAAATTCATACTTTTTACAGATGAAATTCTGCACCGAGTTTCTTTGGCTTTATACCACACAATGAGCAAAAAAATCACTGTCGGACAAAACAAAGTAGAGAAACAGTAGCTCATACAACACACAACATAGCACAAGTATACCTATTGCAACATTAAAGTGGAACTACCACCACTTACAAGCATGGTCCCAAATAATTACCTATCTGGCGACTATCTGCTCAGTAGCATTAGTTGCCAGAATTATTACTGCATTATTGAGAATTATACACTGCTCCCAGACTGACAGCCAGGAAACAGTGCAGACATCTTTCTATAGTGATGTCTGCGCACCTGCGCTGTCAGTCCCAGCCTGCTCTAGGAGGCATTGCTAGGAGACGTTTGGCTCCAAAAGGGACTGACAGCGCAGGCAAGCAGACATCACTATGGAAAGATGTCTGCCCTCCGTCCTGCCTGTCAGTCCGGGAGCAGTGTATAATTCTCATTAACGTGGTAATAATTCTGGCAACTAGCGCTACTGAGCAGCTAGTCGCCAGATGGGTAATTATTTGGGGCATGGTTTGTAAAGGGTGGTAGTTCCGCTTTAACCCCTGCAAAGCCAAGCAAACACACCAACAAATCCCATGACCTACAAACAAGTCATGGGCAAACAACAAAACCAATCATCCCCCCAGGGACAAGGGCTTCTCAAAGCATCACAACACAATCCATCACAGGAGTTAACAGTAACACACAACACGTACACCTGTCAATCCAATGCAACCCAAGCTCACCTGTGCAACATCACCAGCCCATGCAGACACAACCTACACCTCACAACATCACACATGCACCTAACAGCTACACAGCAATCAGAACAAATTAACACACAAATACATACCTGGACAACAAACACCTTCCCATTGGTCACTACCTAACTCATGACTGAGCCTGGATAACACCCCACCACTGGTTTAAAGGAACATCTCTGTGTCCTCAGACATGGTGTATTTACAGGGAGGACTCTGAGAGAGAGAGAGAGAGAGAGAGACAGATTATAACCAGTATTTTTGCATACCTATTCCTTCTAAGACAGCAGAGAAAAAGGTATATGAGGGCTAGGGATCACCATCCTCCCCCAAGCACACATTTTGAAGCTGATGCTCCATCCTGGACAGTCAGACAGGGTCCCATCTCCACCTGGAGAACCACAACAGGCAGCAGCACCCCAGCTGCCGAAACCATATTTCCCACAGCTGCCACAGGAACTTGTGGAACAGCACAGGGATGACATATGTCTACACAGACCCAGGATATTATGCACAAGGATCATGTTCCAGAGAATGACAAATACTGAGGTCAAAGACCAGTACAGTTAGATGTCCCACAGCAACACCCAACGATATGAGGTGATCAAAGGCAACATCAACCCCATTTATACCACCAACTATACCCTATCTGGCTTGTGAAGCTGATGTGTGACATACATTTCATGGCAGGTGGATCCTTCCAGTCCACTGAAGGATATGTATCTGGCATGTCACAGGTCACATGTTCATGGGCACTGGCACAGGTGTTGGCAGCCCTCAAGAGGAAGACCAGGAGCTATATCCACTTCCCCTTCACCAACATGGAGGGGACACGTGTGAAACAGCAGTTTTACACAAGGGGAGGCACGCCCAGGGTCCTGGGTACCTTAGAAATGCAAATAAAAGTTCCAACACAAGAGGGACATCTGTACATGAACAGGAAGAATTTTCACTCTATCAATGTACAGATGGGATGTGATGCCAGAATAAGAATAACTCATGTCTGTGCCTCCTATTCTGGCAGCTGTCAGGATTCATACATCCTCACACACTCCTCCATCCTCAGGGACTTTGAGAATGGAACCTATACAGGAGGATGGCTTTTGGGTGAATCAACAAAACAGACATCACATCACAGCCACAGGTGCACTCACACGAATAATGGACAACATAGCTTACCATGGTCATGGCACACATTTAGTACATCTTCCACATAACATGTGCTCCCTGTATCACATATCACTCTCTTTCCACAGGTGATACAGGCTATGGGTGTAAACCGTGGCTCCTAACACCACTACCAAATTCATAAACACCAGCACAGGGGTGCTACCATGAGGCACACATTAGAACAAGGAATGCAATTGAGTGCACCACTGGGCTCCTCAATTCCAGATTCAGATGCTTTGATCACTAGGGTGGGTGAAAATTTTCAACTGAAACTGAAATCTGCAAATAATGGCACATTCCGCTTGGTGAAAAATTTCCAGTGAAAAGTGCCATTTTTACGCTTTTTTCCTCCCGTTGAAATCAATAGGAAGAAATATTTCTACACCACGCAAAAGTTTTCTACAGCCATATTTAAGGCTGTGAGGCTCTCACAACAGCCATTCTGTGTTTGTGAGAGGAGAGAGCAGCATGTTTTTTAGCTAGAGGCGGCAAATAAAGGGGAATTGAAGATTAGTTTAGGAAGTCATTTAGGTAGGACATTTGTTCTCTGTATTAGGGGAGTCTGGGGGCACTCTATGTGATAAGAAGGGAGGAAGGAGGTTGTCCCCCAGATACTCCAAAATTCCATGTGACTGACAGGCAAGATACAGGCAATCTATTTGCTGATCTTGCTGTTATTGTCCCTGTGCTGGGTGGAGAAGTCTGGGGAAATACATTGTTGATTTTCTTTTTCAGTTATAATATTTTTGGGACAGACTGTGATAAGACAACAGGGTGGACAACTTAAAAAATAAAATAAAATAAAAAATAAAAAAGAATAAAAAACAAAATATCTTAGGTGACAGTGACAGACAGCTTACTGGGCTTAGGAAAGGCATCATACAGCTCCATCAGTTGTGTTGTGCACTGTACAGTAAAAAAACACAGAGTAGTTGCAGAATGTCCAGCAGACACACAAGGGGAAGGGGAAGGGGGAGGGGTGGAGCAGTGTAGGGACGTGAGAGTAATGTAGTAGTCCAAAAACCTACTGTAGCAATGGTTGTTGCAGCGTGTGCAATCAATGATGATGATCCCTTTACTCCAAGGGAGGATGCAGTTTGTCAAGGTCCCAGCAAAACTAGGTTCAGCACTACCAGTGCCAGTAGAAATACAGAACCATATAAGAAGACACTGAAGATGACAACAAGTCAAATTCAAGTGTTGATGATTCTGGCAAAAGCATAATAGAGGAAGGTGTAGCAGCTGAACTGCCTGCTGAATCAGACAGTGAGACACCAAAACACCTGTCCTCAAAGTAGTAGTGAATTTTGTTATAGTAAAAGTAAAAATAAATTGTTTGAGACCTCCAAAAGCTTAGAGGAATATAAGGGTAGTATTCAGGGTCGGCGCTACCATTATTCAGGACAGGCAGCTGCCTTAGGGCGCCACAACGGAGGGGCGCCGAAAAGGAGGAAGCTGGGATTATTTTTTAAATATATATATCTGCCGCGAGGGAGCGCTGATTTACACTACCAAGAGCTCCCTCGCGGTGTCTATGTGACACAATGCAGAGCGACCCAGGGTATGTAGTAATACAGAGAGCTGGGAGATGACATCATCTCCCAGCGCTCTGCATTACTGAGAGCAGTGCGGGTGAGCTTCAGCTCTGTGCCAAAGGAGGCACAGAGCTCTAAGTTATGGCATGCCGCTAGACTACCAGGGACTCAAGGTAGGGGATGAAGGGGCATTGTGGAGATGAAGGGGCATTATGAAAGGGGCAATGTGGAGGTGGGGAGAGTGTGGAGGTGAATATGTGGGCGGGGGCAGGGGATTGTGGCAAGGTCAGGGGGGGGCAGGGGATTGTGTCCGGGTCGGGAGGGGGGCATCAAAATGCACCTTCGCCTGTGTATACAAAAATCCTTGCACCGGCCCTGGTAGTAGTGGGCAAGAACTGTCAGGTGATGCTGATGCTGCTGAGGATGACCTAATGACTGTTGATAATGCAAATCTAGGATATATTCCTCAAGCATCCTTCTCTTGTTCAGATACAGATGAAGTTGAGAGTGAGGATGATGACTGGGCTATAAGGTTAGCGGAAATTCAAAGGCTGTATCTTCCGCAACTTTTAAGGAGCACTGTGCCTGTCTATAAACTGTTTGATAAAGCCATTGGAAAGTCTGACCCTGGACAAGTACAGATGTCAAAAAGCACACAGTCACCCTATCAGTCATCCTCAGCATCATTGCCTCTTCAAAGTCCCAGTCACACACACCTGTTTTGAGTACCCAGCAACACAGGTTGTGTTAGATATGACGAGTTCCTCTGGTGCTGCTGCTATAAGTGCTGCACCTTTGACACCTATTAGTGGTGGCAGTAGAATTACATCAACAACCAGCTCCAGTAGTTGTAGTAGTAGCAGACACCACACATGACAGACAAAGCCAGGACAAATATATTAACAGCAGCACAGATGAGGAGGTGGAGGACGGATGTGAAGAAGGTTTGCCACATTCTACCCCACTTGGGACCGCTGCTATGACCGATAAGTAATATGTGTCAATAATCTGAGAAGGAGGATAGAGTATAATAATGGTAAAAATACATACACAAATCACACCATGCCAGTCCCCCACCACCACCACTACAATACATATCTGCCACATTGTAGGTTGTACTTTATTTTTTTTTTATTACTTGATACCATCCTGAATATGTGCACAGCACAATTATGATAAAGGCTAATTATGGGGTTTACAATTATATTATCAGTATGGATCAGCGCAGGTTAATTTTTGCTTTTGTTTTTCTTCTAGGTTTTTCCTAAGTTTGGGGGTTTGGGGACAAGCCTCCTCTTTCCTTGCAGCATTCCATACCTTAATCACTAGATTCATTCACATCCTTCACATTAAATATATTAATCATGGTGGTTTAGAGCTGTGGGTTTTCTATCTTTGTTTACAATACATATCTGCCACATTGTAGGTTGTACTTTATTTTTTTTATTACTTGATATCATCCTTAATATGTGCCAGTGTCACTTAAGCAAGAAATTGTTTTGGGCAAAGGACAAATGCAACACATTTTTCAAGTCATAGTTTCCTGTAGGACTCACAACTTTGACTTTCAGCCACTTATTTCTAAACTTCAGCCCTCAGAAGACGTAATATTACAGTGGGAAGTGTAGTACCTATAGGAAATATAAGCGAAAATGTGTTAAAATAGGCAGAAAATGTGTTAAAATAGGCGAAAAGGAGGACATTTTTGCATAGGCAGAAAGGCAAAATTTTTCCGGGAAAAGTGAAAAATCGGCACGTTTCCGTGGGAAATTTTTCACACTTTTCTCCCACCCATATTGATCACTCTGAGGGAGCACTTCAATATGCACCGGGCATAGAACATTATCCTGGCATGCGCAATCCTCCACAACACAGCACTATGCTAGTCGAGTATATGGAGCCACAACACTTCCTGGAAGTTCCTGTTCCTCAGGCACAGGATGAGGATACATAGGAGAGGGGAGGAGATAAGAAAGTCATCAGGGACCACTTCTCCCCCCATAAGTATAACACAAAAATCAAACACAATGCATGTATGTCCATGATCAGGCGTGGGGAATGTGTGCAAACACACTCACACAACACATAATCATCTGTTTCACTCCACAGGATGAATGACATACACAGCCCTGAGATTGCCTGCTACAACCACGTAGTTACTACAGGATATAACCCATGCAGCAGCTATTCCATGGATGTTTCATATTGAGAGTGTGGCTTCAACTAACATCTGCCATTCACTCAGCTGTGATGACATTGCCACTTCAAGGATATCATACATTCCTCTGAGAACAAAGGTAAACCACATTGCTCATGTTCATCATATGCATTAGATGAATTGACAGTAAACAATATATGCTGAGCTGAACATAACCATAACAATCCTACAACCCTTGGGGTGATATAGGGATATCCAGTGCAATGCATTGGATACATTTCTGGCATTCCAGGAGTTAAAGGGGCATAGGAGTTAGCATGAGAACAATAGTTGTGCAAATCCTAATGGAACAGAATAGGCATGGATATACTGTGTTGTCTACTGCATTAAAGTAGCAATATGGGAGTGAGGTTGCAAGGCCGACCATGCTGACCTGTGTGTGTGTGTGTGTGTATGTGTATCACAATTACATTGCCCGCCAACACCCTCTGTTTCATGGGGCTTGGTTCACATACTAATGATGTGTTGCTTCAATGTCCCAGTCTCAAGTACATATGGCTGGTTGGTATCCCCTTGTTCCTAACCTTATGGGTTCCACAGGGGTAAACTACCCATTGTAAAGCAATGGGTTGTCTACTCCTCCATAATGCAAAAGGTTAATGGGATAATGATGCTTCATCCTTTGTATGACAGTCAGACAGTGCAATTTCAAATCCTGGCATCCCTTCCCATAGGCATCCATGGCATGACCCATCATGGAACAGAGGAATGTCCTAGTGACCCTGGTGAAAAGTTGACTCCACGTTCATGAAGCTCACCTCCTGCTTTTTGTTCCCTAGTACTGGTCTTTAGTCATTGGGAAACCTGACTTTGTTCTTAACCCCTGAAAAACCTTTCACTATTTCAAAACATAATCATTTATATGTGTATGAGTTCACTTAGATCTAAGGTGAAAATGTAAAGAGCAATACTGCTCCTCTTCAGTGTTCAAAATCCTCTTGGAGCAAGTATGATCAGCTCAAATTGGATTAATAAGTAGCCTGTTTTTATGTGAAACTTACTATTTGTCTGCTTCTAGAAGTCTTAATTGCATATTTTTATGATACAAATATGTTTATGCTCTATTGTATTGCTAAACATTATAAAGGAAGCCTATCACCATCAATGATATGTCTGTTCATTTTGATGCTGGATTAGCCATATCTCAAGACAGCAAAATGGTTATGTGTTATGTATCCTTCCTTTATACTCATGAAATCATATCCCTAAACTCTGGGGTCTATCAATTAAACATGGACCATGAGTAGACTTTGAAATGTACTGAAACAAGGAGATGGTGGGGGAGGTTTACTAAGGTGTGATGAATAGGTGATGAGGTGGAGATGACTTCTCCAGTAATAACACATCTCCAGTTCCTATGTTATTCAATGGAGCATATGCACTGAGATTGCTTTAGTTTGAAAGATATTGCTGCATAGTCTCCACTGAGTAACATAAGAACTGGAGAACTGATAGCACAAGGGGAGTCATCTCCACTTCACCAAATCCCTGTCACACTTAGGTGCATAACTCAACATGTTCATCCTGCATAGTGTAATCAATTGAGGTGACTATTGGCCTCTTCATGATCATGTCTCATAGCCTAAATCAACATTGTTATCAACAATTAAGCTTGGATAACTAGGTGATTGATGAATTTTCCTTTATCAGAATGTGAATTCCTGCATGTGTTTGCTTGGCTGATATAACCTGTCTGCAAATTCAACCCAAAAACATGGTTGGCTAACAATACTTTAATAACTACACCAGTGGATGGAACCAAATGTGGACAGTCTGTCACCTAGTATGCTAAGAGGACGTTTGTAGTTGTTCAGGTTCAACTCACATCACTGCCACCCAAAATATTCATGATGTTTTGCTTTGCTAGGTGGAATGTGAATTGAAATTGGATAACATTGTATGTGCTGTGTGTGATCATCCATAGTGCAACACCTTTCAACCAAGTAATATGTGCAGGAGTTGTGTTCACTGCATTGCTTTGCAATGCACTGGATAAATCTCTGCCACTTAACCTGTTAGGAACCAGAAGCATACACAGACCTACATCAGATGAAGCAAGGCAAATTTATTTGGGGAAAAATGGTGCTTTTATTTTTTTGTGGTGTTACTGCAGGGGTCACACTGGAGGGGGAGGTTGTTGCCATGGACCCTTCTGTGGATGGCTATTCCCACTCCATTCACAGGTTCTCCCTGCAATTGGCCTCTCTCATTTCCACCAACATTTCCATGATCCGTGTCCTGAACTGCCTAATCTTGGTCCGTAGGATTGACACGTGGGATTCCAGTGCATGAAGGTGGCAGTGTTCCTACATTCATCTCCATGGCACCTCCTCAGGTACCAGTTTGTCCTCCTGTACTCCATGAACTGCCTCCTCTATATGTTCAGGCACTCTTCATCCCTCTCCATGATCGGGCTACCCGTGGAATTGATGTGGCTGGAGATAGTGGAGTCATAGGTGCTGGTGATGGCTCTGCAATATCCTCTGGTTTGTCATCTTGGGCACTGGATTTTTCAGGATGTTGAGGTTCTTCCACTGCTAGTGGTGAGGTGTGCCCAGGGGCAGGTGCCCGGGGGCCAGCATGTGGGGACATAGAGGATGTCTGTACCCCCACCACATCTATGCACTCCGAACTTGCCACAGATGGCTGGCCCTCTGGTTACAGCTGTGGTGGGGGTGTGAAGTCCTCCTGTTTCTGCGGGCACTGTGGCTCCCCAATCATATTCCAGTGGCCACAGGTCATACCATTGCCACTGGTAGCTGTTTCCCTTCCCACCTGTGTGTGGGGTCATACCTGGGTCCATGTTGTGACCCCATCCATGAGGGTAGCTGTGGCTGTGGGCCCATATGACCCTGTGGGGTGGGGACTGTACCTGGCATCCAGTGCCTTCCCAGTGGTGGTGGTGCTGGGGTCATAAAATAATGTCATGAGGTGGATAGAGGCATCCACCCCCCAGGAGGCAATACAGTCAGTAAAGGGCATGGATGGCTGACTGAACTCCACTGTTGGTCGAGCTGGTGGTGCTGGCACTGGTGATGACCACCTGCTTGTCCCCTCTTCAGGCTCATCAAGGGGGAAGTCACTGAGGGTGGGGATGTCATATGGCCCCTGCTCACTGTCCTCCTGCTGTGCTGCAGGCCTGTATGCTGTGTAGGGAAATGAGATGGTGTGATTAGTAATGTAAGCATTGACAAGATGGATGCAAGACAATGATATTGACATGTGAATCCTTGAGTGGCAGGATGCATTGTGTTGCGATGTATGGTATGTCCCTCTGGCAATCAATGATTGATGTGCTTGACAGTCTCCTGTACATCAGGCCTGTCCAAGTTCAGTCCTCAGAGCCATCAACTTGCCAGGATTGAAGGATTTATCTGATTAAGCACTGTTGAGTTGACCAGTAGCTCGTTCATTTTGACTGACTCCCCTTTGCTTAATCAGGGATATCCTTAAATCCTGGCCTGTTGGTTGCACTTGAGGACTAAACTTAGAGAGCCCTGCTGCACATTGATGCAAGCAACCTACAGTAGTTGATGTTTGGTTATTACATGTGTCCTGACAAGAGTGGATGGCCTGAAATCCCTTCTTGACATCTCCACTTTTCAGGATACATGTGGTAAGCAAAGCTTAACCATCACAGTTCAAGTAAAAGCAATTGCATACACAACACATAGGCATAGGGAGCAACAACCCTATGGCCTTGAACCCCTCCTTGCCATCCCCACTCCTCAGGATACTTTTGATTCCCACAATCTTTAATCTACACAGTTGTCACTGTTTTTGAACTGTGCATTGCTTTGGGGCCCTAGTGTTCTTTAGTTTGAAGCCTGTGTGTTGTATATGCAATCAGTTTATCTCTGTCAAACTGTGATGTGTGATCTGATTCCTGTGGACTAGTGCAATGTAACCTGTTGCATTATGTTGGTCATTGGTTAGCCCCTGGGGTGCCAAAGGAGTAGTCATTACATTATCGACCAATGCGTTGATCATCCATCTAGCACTCAAGGGGTTAGGTGCTGACCTCCCCCTGTCTAAGTATTTAACATTGTGCATTGTGGGGCAGCTTGACAGAGCTTCACATGACAATGTGATGACTAGCATTGTTTGTGTGGAGTAGGTTTCATGAACAACACAGCAATGAGGAGGTTAAAGATGGGCAGGAATTGTTGTGCTGTACCTATCCCATTTGTGCTTGGATTGTCCAGTATTTTGTCCTTGTTTGAATCCCCTCAGAGCTGTGTTGGTGCAGCTATGAAAATGAATGCTAGTCATATTTTCTGGTGTCATTGTGTTTGGCTATAGTAGGAAAAAGGGTTTGTTGGTGTGTGGTTATGGAATGATGCACTTACCTGTATTGTGGAGGGTGCTGTCATCCCCAGTGTCTGATCCTCCAAGGATCCCCACAACAATCATTGCCGACACACTCAGGCTGAGCATCTCCTCCCAGGGCATTCATTCAGTTCACCACCTGATGCCAGGAGACTTCTTCAGAGCCCCTAGACCAGGGATCCTCTTCCACAGGAACAGAATGTTCTCCCTCTCCAGGATACTCTGAATGTGGATCCTATTATTCTAGTAGGAGTATTTGGGGTCCCGAAGCCTCAACTCATCAGCTCCAGCCTGGGATGTGTGGGAGCTCTGGCTCGAATGGCCTGCCTGCTATGTGCCTGGATATGGAGGGTGCTCCCTGACAACTACCCCTTGTCCCACTGGCAATTCTGTCCCTGTCCTCCAGGTCCTCTCTGCCCAAATGATCTCCCTCTCCCACTCCTTCCCTGACCAGGTATGCCCTGATCTCCTTCCTCCTCTATTGCTCCTCTCCCCATACCTCTCCTCCTCTGCTCGCCATCATGCACCATCTCAAACACAGTTACTCACACAGTTCCTCACAGGCACACTCGATCACACTCTGTCATTCTCTGTCACTCATTGATTCACTGTCAAAATAAAAGAAAGATGTGTATGTGTGTGTGTTTGTGATTTTGTGTTTGTATGTGTGTATGGCAAATGTGCAAAAAGTGTATTATGTGTAGATAAAAGTGAAACTCTCTCCTCTCCAAAATCCTTCTATTACTCGTTCTATCACTATCTTCTGTTACTGGGTCTTGAGCTCTAGCTTGCCAAAACTCGAAACACCAGACTAGATATGTCAGTTATTTTTGGAGATACATAGGTGTATTTGAATGTATTTGATACTTTGGTATGTTGTGATTGCCTGTGAGTTTGAACTTGTCTTGACAAGAATCACGGTCACTAATGTTGACCGTTACCTTTTTTCCTTGTCATTAGATGTATCGTATGTTAATTATCGGCTGATTGGGGTGTATGGTTAGGCGAAAAAAGGTGCTATGCAGATTTTTGTGTTACATGGATTTTTGGGGCCTACTGTTGTTAACCATTCTTAGCCATTCTTATAGACTACTTATTGAATTCAATGTAAATCAAATATTATTACCCTTTTTTGCCTCAACGGCAGATTTAACAGACTAAATTGAATCGAGGACATAATCTGTGGGGAAATGTGGGGAGGAAAACTAGTGATAAGCTTATTACACAGGGAACAGAATCCATCTCCTTAGTGGCACTGATGACATAGATAAACCAATATAATTATAGCATGTGATTGAATTGACTGACAAACAGAGATGCATCAAAACTCTAAACTCTATTTATAACAGCAATTCAGTTAATTGAGGATGTAGGTCACAATTCCTAAAATAGCAGACACACTTTCAAAAACTTCTGTTTTATGCTGGTGCTTTGCATTTCAATTAACTTATTTGAAAGTCTAATTTAACTATTGTATTTATCACTGGCTTCATAATTGGATACAAACTGAAACCATAATAATGATGATGTTGGTGATGTTATAATGGTGATGTGTGTGTGTGTATGTATATAGTGATCATTAACCCTTTGAGTGCCAGAGGGGTATGCAATACATTGCAAAACAATGCATTGCATACCCCTCTGGCACTCAAAGGGTAAATGCGCCAAAATAGAACAACTGCGATATATGGTAGACCATTCAATAGTGCTATATAAATAACTAGTGTAAAAGCACGTGTACAAGGGCCAAGGTCCAGGTAATGTTAACCCTTTGAGTGCCAGAGAGGTACGCAATGCATTGCTTTGCAATGATGCGTACCCCTCTGGCACACAAAGGGTTAAGAGGCCGCTACCTCACTGCTCCACGTGACGCAGTCTTGCGTCGCCTCACTCATGTGATGCAATCATGTACAGTAGAGACTGCCCTAACACGGGCAGTCTCTACTGCGCATGACTGCATTGTGACAAATATCCTAGCGAATTATTATATAGGATGAGGCTGCTGTATTAAGGAAAAAATCCCAAATTCCCATTGATTTAACCGCTTGAATGCTACAGAGGTCTCCAACACATTGCTTCTCAATGCATTTGATAGCTTGCTAACATTGAAGAGGTTAAACTGAAATCAATGGGAATGTTTCTTTCTCTACATTAGAAGCTACTACAACTAGCAGCCATTATTTATGTCACAAAACTGAGCATGTGGTTTTGCCAATACTGGACAGTGCAAAAATAATCTGACTATATTGGAGATGATTGCACTGATTTTATGGTCACATATGTACACCTAAGGGCTCTTCGGCATGAGGGACAACTCTACATAAATGGAAAGCATTTCCACTCCATGAACACACATGGTGTGATAGAAACATGAGTATAACCCATGTCTGTGCTTTCTATCCTGGCAGTTGTCTCAACTCCTACATCTTCAGGCAATTCTTGATCTACAGGGTATTTGAGAATGGGACCTATACAGGAGGAGAGCTGTTAGGTCAGTCCCCAACCTACACATCACATAACATGCACACAGGGGCTCACTTGCACAGGATTGCTACAGTGAGGCACACGTCAGGACCAGGAATGCAATTAAATGCCCCTTTGGCAAGAACAAAGCTAAATTCCACTGCCTGGAGGAACTCTGAAATATGCACCAGGCAAAGTATGCAATATCATACTAGCGTGTGTCATACTATACGATATCACAGTGGACACACGTCTAGTGGAGGATATGATCCAGAACCCATTGTAGAGGTGCCTGTTCCCCAGCCAGAGAATGAGGACACCCTGAGAGGGGCAGAGACATGACACAGGCTCATCAGGGAATAATCTACTTGTGAGTTTGCTACATCAGTCAAACACAATGCATGTATGACCATGATTAGGCATGGGGAATTTGTGCAACGAAACACCAGACAAAATATACAGGATGATTGAGATTCACATGTGCTTCCAACATTGAAATTGCCTGCTTCAACATCACAACATTCTAGCTGGCACCGTAATGAACACAAACACCTGGCATGCCACGTTTGGGTAGATGCTGTGAATTCAACTGGAATCTGCAATTCCTTTTCTGCCATGATGACATTGCCACTCCAAGGCTGTCATCCATCCCCCTGAGAACACTGGTACACCCAAATGCCTATGTCCATCATATTTCTGAGGTTAACTAACAACAAATAATCTGAATTGGCGTTGAACATATCCATATCAACTATAGAACCCTTGGAACGATAGAGGGGTGTGCAATGCATTTGATACCCCTTTGGCATTCCATGTGCTAAAGGGGTTATTAAAGGTATCATGATAACAATAGATTTGTGATGCCTAAGGGAGCTGAAGAGGGACAGATTTACTGTGTTAATTTTGGCTATTGCACCAGAGTAAGCAAGTGGGAAGGGGATTAACAGGCACGTGTGTGTGTGTGTGTGTGTGTGTTTCATGGGTGTTGGTTCATGTACTAGGTTATGTATTGCTAAAATGTCCGGTTCACATATTAATATGGCTAGATGTGTTGATTATGCAGTTATGTGTGTATATAAACCCAGTGTGTTGTACAATACAGAGATCTTATTTTCACCCTACACTATGTTGCAACTAGTGGTTTGGGTAGCTGGAGAGATCGGTGGGTGCACTCCCACGTTAAGGGAGCACAGGTTGGTGGATCTACCCGGTTGGGGTGGTGGGTGGTCCTCCCCATGAAGAACAAGATGCACTCTCTCTCAATGATGCTGTGCACAAGGACCATATTCTCTTTGTGGGAGTACATGGGGTCCAGCAATCTGTCTACCTTCGCACCAGCCTGGTACATGTCAGAACTTAGAAAGCCAATTTTAGGTTCAGGTTCTTCCTGCACTGCTCCTGGTTGTGTATTCCTGCAGCACTTCCTCTCCCGTTCCCACTGGCATGACAGCCCCTATCAGTTGCGTACCTTGGAGTAGTTGGGTACCCCTCCACCAAGCTGCTCTCCCTTCTCCTTCCCTGACCAGGGATCCCCTGCTGTCTTTCCTCCTCTCCTGCTCCTCTCCCCAGTCCTCCAACCTCCACTAATCTCCCTGCCATCTTCCTATCACTGTTCTATCTATCTTCCTCACACAGCCACTCACTCTCACAGGCACTTGGTCAGACTCACTCTCTGTCACTCCACTGCACTCACAGAATCATACTGTATAAATTAAAAATAGAGACGTGTTGTGTTTGGAAAAATAAAAAATGTGTGTGTGTTTATCTGTGTATGCCATGTGAGCAATATTTGCCAACGTGTGTTAAGCTTAGATTTAAATGCAATGCTCTCCACTCCCCACTCTGTATACCTCTCTCTAGTGTTTGCGCCTCTCTCTCTCTCTCTCTGACTATCCCCTGCTCCCAGGCCCTGTGCTCTAGCTCGCTGAACCTTGAAACAAAGGCAATATTTTACAGTTATTTTGGGTATATATAGGTTTATTTGAATGTACTTGTTACTTTAAGGTGTTGTGATTGGCTGTGATTTTGAACCTTTCTTGACAATATTTAGTGTTGCTAGCTAACATTGACAGGTATATTGTTTCCTTTGAAGCTGACATATCTGGTGTTGTTTAGCTACTGAAATGAACACGCGGTGAGGTCAAAATGCACATTTTGAGGCTATATGTTTTTTTTGGGTTTTTTTGGCCTACGCTCGTTAGCCATTCCGGCAGATGGCTTATAGAATAGCTGTGCTACTAAGACATGGTTATCTTTTGATAATGATTTTGGCCTTACCAGATGTTTTACCGCACTTATTAAATTGAGCCCTTAGAGAACTCAAAATCCCAAACTATTCAATTTCCAGTGGTTCCAGCATTTTTTCTTCCCAGCTTCCTTGTGATTCATAATATCTGAGTTGAAGAATATACTGAAGGCTATAGAATTCCAATGGGTTTTAAAATATGTTTGATCTGTAGTTCAATGCCCAGACCTACACAGCTACACATGGAGGTCTTGTTACTGTGCCTCCCATTGCAGTGCAATGCTTCAATGTAATTTCTAAGGTGTTTTGTGAATAGTTGTATGCAAGTATAAAAAAGAGTACATCAATGGGAGATTACATTTATAATTCATGAACAGAAGTGTGTCATAAAATACATCATGTGAGACATGCTTTGCATTGACATCTATTCAATTTGTGACTTGCTTGAGGAAATTAAAATGCTAAATAGGTCTTGCATTGCTAAGAGGATTCAAAGGTGAGCAGAAAAGGAAAGCAAGAACAAACTGAAATATGGATGCTAAGAGAAAGGTAAAGACATTCAATGAGGCTGATTTACTAAGAGGAATTGGAGTAAACCAACTGCACCATGGCAGACATCTAAAAAAATACCCAAATACCCATTGATTTAAATGGGGCTTTAGAACACTTGAATACTACAGAAGTCTCCAACATATTGAAAAGCAATGCATTGCAGACCAATCTATCATTCAAGGGGTTAAACACCCCATTAAATTCAATGTGAATTATTAAACATCCTCTATGGTGCAGTTGTCTTGCCCCAGAACTAATCCAGATCTTCTTAGTACCTCAGCCTCAATAAATTAGTGAATTCAATCTTTATTGAGCATTTCTGTGAGAGTCAGAATTTGAATCAATGTCATTTGGGGGATTTTTAGTTTTACCCTATGGTATAGTTGGTTTGCTGTAGAATTTCTCCACTTTCTCTATACATATGAAATTTAGATTGGTGAAAAGAGATAGTGGGGAAAGGAGAGCGTGAAGATAGAAAGAATGATGAAAAAGTGAGTGTGTGTACACTAGTGGCCAAAAGTTTTGGGACACCTCCATTTTTGCTAGTTTTAGTTACTGCCATATAACTTGACAAAAACATTAGAAACATTGGGTTTTTCTAAAATCAAGACAAATATTATAATCTATTTAGCAGGTTTTTTTTACCATTTGTAGATGTGTAAAATATTTTTAGTGCATTTGTTACATTTGTTTCATCATATTTTATAAATTGTTTTATAGGAAATTTTATGAAAATAATGATATCTTCAGAAGCCCATCTTATTGCAAGAAAAACAGTATATAATATATGTGGGTACATTAAATTAGTAAGAGGAAAATTACAGCTAAACACAAATATAGTAGAAGTGTTAAAACAGCCATTGTCCAGGGTATGTAATCCAGGGTATGTAATTGTGCCAATCTATTTTAAGGTAAGGGTGACATTATACTGTCTAATGCATTATTAAAGCAGTAGCTTGGTCAAAGTCGCATTTCTTTTGAGGAAAGACTCTGGACTTTTAGGAACCCAGAAACCACTCTGGTCCCAGGTAATGTAAACCCACAAATTATAACAAAAATACTCTTAATAAGGGATAAACAGTGAATAGATGAAATTATAACTTTCCCGGTGTAGGCTAGGGTCACAATGTTCTTGGGATTAAATTTGGATTTTCCCAAGAGAGTATTTGGCCATCATCTTATACTTTTTCCACAGTCATCTGAGATGAACAACCTATCAACCTGAAACCAACCCTCCACAGATATTCAGCTCACTGGTGCCCACTGATTCTCACCTTCAAATCTTCGAAGAGAAAAACATTTTGGGGAGCAGTATGATATATTGATACTAGTGACACTCAATACTGCTAGAGAGTCAGTCAGCTTTTCTAAAAGCCAGTATGCAAAACATAGCCAAGCAGGAATAATGAACAAAGGATTCTAGAAGTGTATTTAACATGAATTACAGAAGCCCAATAGGGATTCTATAGTTAGGTTTGAATGAAGGTTCTATTTTATTTGACATTTTTATTTTGGCAATAATGTTTGATTACAGCAGTGAAACTGGCTGAAATTTTAGTGGGATTGGTCCCTTGAAACACAACAAGTTTCTTACTATTGAATGTGTAGTTTCTGAGTGCAAAATTCTGAAAAAAAATACATTTTTCACACTTAACTTTATGAGAAACCTTAGAGCTACATCCCAAAGTAACCTATAGATTCTCACCACAATTGGCAGGGAGATAGCCCCTGATGCATATTGTGTTCTTTTTATTTTTAAGCTAGTAAATAAAATCTATAGATATTCTTTCACAGAGCCTGCTTTCACCCCAGCACCCTATCCATCTCACTGCTGCCATTTCAACATCATTTCACGACTCACTGGTAGTCACCACAACACATACGGTCCCACTGGAAGAATTCTCTAGCATTTAGTAGGTTAAAAACTCCATTTAAAGCAACATAACTTTTTCATCTTATCCCTGTGGTGTAGAAGCCTTGGTCTAGAATTGCACTTTGTTAAGAAGAAGTACAATTCTGGGGCAAAAAAGGCACAAATTTGAAATAAACTTTGGAAATTCAATCCCAAAAAAACACTCAATGCATCAAAGCTGGGAAATACAGCTTAAGATCTTTCAGCTTAACTCCATAGCCCCATGAGCTTTGTTGATAACATCATATTTGACATTACAGCTTGTAAAAACTATCTGTCATGTAGTATAACTACCCATGTCACTGTTGAGATTGTTATGTTACCGATGTAAGGTTATCCATCATCAGCAAGTAACATGGGGGCGTTAAGTTGGATTAACCTATGTTTCCTGACTTTCAGGCGTAGAGTGAGACCTCAAGTTTGGCTTTATGTAACGCTGATAACTTACAAATATTACATTATGCAATTAAAAGTCCAGATCACTGTAAGGTGTTAACACATTTTATCATCTATTAATAGTTACTTACTTAGTGCTATATTGGTAAGTAATTATAGGGAAGATTGTTTTCATGATCAGTCTTTAAAAATGTTCATGTTGTATTTTTACAAGTTTTTTTTATTAATATAATTTTATTTTGCTCTCAATTGCACATCTCTAAAGATGGGAAAGACTGTTAATATCGCTATTTTCTTGTGTGCATTATGGACAACTAGGAGACGAGAGTTTTGTATACTTTATTTACATATATGCGCTTACGAACCCCCGAGACAATATATCATCTACATCACTGATATTTGAGAAATATACAGATGGTAGAGGATTTGCAATACATCAATAAATACCTCTGCTTACTTTTAGGAATCCTCTTGTTTATTTGGAATATTACAGAGTAGACTACTTTAATAGACAAGAGAGGAGCAGTCATCATAATGGATATTTGAAGTTGGTCTACAGACTGGGCATACTAGTTATTTTGAGTGACTGATTAGGACTGTAGGAACACTAACTCTATTTTATGTAGTTGCCCTATATCATTTGCCACTATTGATCTTTTTTGCCATATATGTTTAACTTTTTTGTTATATATACTTTTTTATATTTACTTTTTGTTCTATATTGTATATCCGATTTTATTATGTACAATTTGGGTTAGCCGTGTTAGTCCAGTGGTGTAGAGGTCAAATTAATTGGGTTTCATTTGAGTTCTGATTTTATTATACCTTTGTATATATATCTTTTTGTTCTGATATGAACAAATTTATATAGATTCGAGCACTACCTTATTGATTATATTTTATGCATTGGTTTTGCAGGGGTTATATCACACTTCATAGGATAGTAGAAGCTATCATTTATTCGCTTGGTCTATTCAATAATAATTAATTTCTCTGGATTTTGAGTTTAAAGGGATAGTAATACTTTATTACTATTCCCCATATTGTAGATATTTGCAAAAGAATTTAATAGCCCCCAGGTTCATCTCTCAAACCTTTATGGCTTGAGAAATAACCGAACGCAAAGTTTCCCCCTCCCTCCCCCTTCCCTGAAGTCAGCATTGTACTGACTGCAGGGGGGAGTCTGTCATACGACAGGCTTGCGGCTCTGCAGCTGAGCCGAGATCATGTTAGTGAAAAATAATTATTTCAGTGAAATGTTCTTCTACATGTGCTTGGTTTGCAAGCACACGTAGAAGACTGTTTCCTGCTGACTTCAGGAAAGGGGGAGGGAGGGGGGAACTTTGCGTTCGGTTATCTCTCAAACCATAAAAGTTTGAGAGATGAACCTGGGGGCTATTAAATTATTTTGCAAATATCTACAATATGGGGAATAGTAATATTTAAGTATTACTATCCCTTTAATTTCTAATATTGTGTTTTGTTTAAGTCTCATAATTGTCTAGCTTACTATATACTGTAGATCCCTAAAGTTGGTCAAATAGTTCAGAGATGAGGGAGAGATGATAACTATTTCTCTTGGTAATTCTGTTTAAGCCTCTATAATCAAACCAGGAACTCTGGGATACATCCTCCTTATGGTGTGGTAGTTAAAATGGGGTGCTAGCCAGATGGTCATGCAAGGAGAAGACTTGTGTGAATGAGCTCTCTTTTTTTCTTGTCATCTCTTTGTGATTCTGTTATCCAGAGTATTACAGAGTGAGATGAGGTCCTCAAGAGTTTCTAGAAGAATGAATTAATGTTTTAATTTCACACAGTACCTTTATGATGGCTGTCTTAAGCGTGCTGTCTCCCCAGTCTGTTTCATATGTAGCTATGGAAGACTCAATGGCATACTGATTAAATGACATAATTCCTTTCGGGACAGAGTAGTAGCTTCTGCCACAAGTTACCTGCCAGGGGTATCAAATACAGATTGCAAGACTGCTATAAAGGTATCCATATTTTCTAATATGGAAGAGTCATAGTGTAATAGGGAAGAGACCAAAGCTAGTACTTGCCCGTTAAAAAGGGAAATGATAAAGGGTTGTCTTGCTTGGTGTATAGAAAAAGTCTGGCTGATTCCTAAACTGTAATACAAACTGAGAAATCCCCTGAGCTCCTTGGACTTGCCATTGAAGTCAAGGGGATTTCAAGAGGCTTTCCAGGGAGTTCCTGTGTAGCTGGAGGAAGTGTAGACCTCCTTATGCTTCAGGTTTTGCAGAAGCCCAGTAATAGAATCAAACTTCTGATCTAGGGCTGGATTCTATTACAGGAGATAAATGTTACCACCCGTTTTATCAAAAATGTTCCCATTGAAGTCTACGGGGAAACCTGGAGATAAAAGCAGTGATTAAATTAGCACCTGCAATATAATCTAGCCCTATTTTCTTAATTTGTAAAGAATACTGTCCAAATAATGCTCTCTGTTTTGAAACAGCCTTAGTAACATCGGAAGGATCTGTAGTTATGGCACATGTATAATCTGTCACTCTGATTAACAAGAAAAGAGGGTAGAGGGCAGTTATTAGGCAGAACAGATGAAGAAACACCAGACAGGAACATATACTGGAATATAAGGAAGCAGGTATTGACAGAAAAACAATATCTCAAGACTGCTGCTGAGAGTTGCTTGAAAGCAAAGCTGGGGTTCATAGTTAGTAATTCTAACTGCAAGTGCAACCTTGCTGTAGCTACAAGTCATGAGAATTGTTGTTGGCTGTAAAGCCACATAGTCAGAACAGGCTGAGTCAGACCTGGACCAGGATGGTTGCACTCGTTTGTCAATGCAAAGCAGCAGGTGGCTCATACAGATGATAAACAAGACTAGTAGCTCACAAACAAATATAGGCTGCAGGATCCAAAACGGCATATCAGAGCAAATCAGGAGCAAAGCTGAGATCAGGACATAAAGAAAATAAGCCATGGATATACAAAGACTAAAGGAATCAAAACACTGGAACAATAGTCAGTAAGATATTATACAAGTGCATTGCAGTAACTGTGAGGCTGCTTGATAGAGGCATCAGCAGCTGTGTCCTGGAAAGAAGACTGGAAGACAGGTAATAGCTAAGCTACAGTAAGTGGAGTGGATGTGTCCGGTAAAACAGGAGACTGGTACTGCTAGTGTGCACGTATATGTGTGTGTGTGTTGTGTGTGTCTGTGTCTGCCTGTATCCCTACATGGCCGGCAGCATGGCCAAAATGAGTCTCTCTGTGGGGATTTGACGGGACTACGGATGTGTGCTGCGAGAAACTTAACTCTGGACAACCGGAACTGAGCAGAGTATCAGCAAGCAGCTCCAATGATATATAAGAAGAAATCTCCCCAGCAGGAGAGTAGAAGAGGCTGGATACAGTGGCAGGACAAGTGAGGCCCAAAGAACAGATATACATATATGGGTAATACATATACAGATTAAATGGGTACCTGACACCCCCGGACCACTGAACCGGAAGAATGGACTGAAGGCCAGACGGACGGAATCACAGAACAGGAGACAAGAACCTGGAGCAGAGAGCAGCGACAGGAGACTGAAGCACTGAGGACCAGGAGCAGAGAGCAGCGACTGAGACTGAAGCACTGCGGACCAGGAGCAGAGAGCAGCGACTGGAGACTGAAGCACTGAGGACCAGGAGCAGAGAGCAGCGACTGAGACTGAAGCACTGCGGACCAGGAGCAGAGAGCAGCGACTGGAGACTGAAGCACTGAGGACCAGGAGCAGAGAGCAGCGACTGGAGACTGAAGCACTGAGGACCAGGAGCAGAGAGCAACGACTGAGACTGAAGCACTGAGGACCAGGAGCAGAGAGCAGCGACTGGAGACTGAAGTACTGAGGACCAGGAGCAGAGAGCAGCGACTAGAGACTGAAGCAGATCCAGGAAATAGTATACAAAGATCCAAGGAGAACACAGAGATTCCACGGACTAGTGCACACAGGAAGCTCAAAGAATAACTGAGCACTCGCTACTGTGCTCACCTCCCTTTTATGAAAGGAACAGATGACGTCACGACGTCGCGCCGCGGTTGCCTAGCGACGCAAGCCCGACATCCGATCCGGTCTGAGCCGCGCTGTCACTTCAGCGCGGCACCGGATGTGAGACCCGACGGACGCCGACAGAGTCCCCCCCCCGACCCGCGGCCACCGGACGCGCCGAGGACCCGGCGAAGAAGGGTGCGCGCGGTGGAAGGAACGAAGAAGAGCCGGGGCATGAATATTGGACATTGGCTCCCAAGAGCGTTCCTCAGGACCGTAACCACGCCACTGCACCAGATACTCAAGCCGACCGCGACGCCTGCGTGAGTCCACAATAGCCTCCACTTCATATTCCTCAGAACCATCCACCAGCACCGGAGCAGGACGTGTAAGTGGAGGCAACGGTGAGGCACTAGGTCGCCATGGCTTCAGTTGGGAGACATGGAAGGACGGATGAACCCGCCATCTAGCGGGGAGCTGCAAACGAACAGTCACTGGGTTAATCACTTTAAGTACTGGGAAGGGACCCAGGTAACGTGGACCGAGTTTGCGAGAAGGACAGGATAGACGTAGGTGAGCGGAAGAGAGCCAGACCTTGTCCCCTACCCGATATGTGGGTGCTGGCAGACGATGCCGGTCCGCTTGGGTCTTATATGACTGCTGGGACTGACGTAGAATTCGACGGAGAGCAACATGGGAGGAACGTAGGTCTCGGACCCTCCGGGCAGCAGCAGGAACAGAAGGATCGGCAGCGAGGTGAGGATATGCCTGTGGGTGATATCCATATGTGGCGTGGAATGGAGACGTTTTTATGGACCGGTGGTAATGATTGTTGTAAGTGAATTCAGCCAAGGGAAGGAGTGAAAACCAATTGTCCTGTAGGTAGGAAATGTAACAGCGGAGGTACTGTTCTAGGTTTTGATTTGTCCTCTCCGTCTGTCCGTTAGTTTGCGGATGATATCCTGAAGAGAGATTGCGGTTGATACCAAGGTTCTGACAGAAAGCTTTCCAAAACCGGGACGTAAACTGAGGTCCCCTATCTGACAAAATCGAATTGGGGATGCCATGAAGGCGAAACACCTCTTTGATAAACAAGGCTGCAGTGGTCTCCGCCGTGGGCACTCTTGCGGCTGGGATGAAATGGGCAAGTTTAGTCAGTCGGTCTACCACCACCATTATGGTGGTGTGTTTATTGGAAGGGGGAAGATCCACAATGAAATCGACTGATACATCCCTCCAAGGTGTGGTAGGTATTGACAGAGGTCGTAACAAGCCCACGGACTTGGAATGGCTGTCCTTTGCCCTAGCACAGGTGTCGCATGCTGCTACATACTGATGTATGCTTCGATCCATGCCTGGCCACCAGAATTGCCTTTTAACCAGGTCGATGGTCTGGCGAGTACCTCCGTGACCAGCAGTGGGTGAGTCATGACACAGGTGGAGGACCGTAGTCCGTAAAGGCACTGGAATGTAAATACGGTTGTGATACAAAAAAAATCCATTGTTCCGGACAAGGGCATACCGGGTGATCAAGGTAGGATCCATCGAGGCTGAATGCGTTATGATCTCCTGACTGAGATCCTGATTTAGCAGAAGGAAATGGTCAGGTCTTAGGATTGTATCAGGAGGGGACTGAGAGAGCGGAAGTGTAGAGTATCTTCTGGATAAAGCATCAGCTTTGATGTTCTTCGATCCAGGTCGATAGGTTATATACAGGTCAAATCGATTAAAAAACAGTGCCCATCGTGCCTGCCTTGGACGTAGGCGCTTAGCAGAACGTAGGTATTCTAGGCTGCGGTGATCGGTATACACCGTCACCGGGAGAAGAGAGCCTTCCAAAAGATGCCGCCAGTCTTCCAACGCACATTTGATTGCCAACAGTTCCCTGTCCCCCACGTCATAATTGGACTCAGCAGCGGTGAGACAACGGGAGTAATAGGCAATGGGATGCAAAAGGTCCTTAGGTCCAAGACGTTGGGAAAGGATGGCTCCCACTGCAATCTCCGAGGCGTCCACCTCCACGTAGAAGGCCTTGGAAGGGTCAGGTTGTGCCAGGATAGGGGCAGTATTGAACAGGGTCTTGAGGTGGTCAAACGCAGCTTGTGCCGTAGGTGACCAGGAGAATTTGTGTTTGGGACTGGTAAGGGCAGTTAAAGGGGCAACCACTTTGGAGAATCCGCGTATAAATCTCCTGTAAAAGTTGGCAAATCCGATGAAACGCTGGACCTCCTTGACACAGGTAGGAGCTGGCCAATCCCGTACGGCAGTTATCTTTTGTGGGTCCATGGCTATCTTGCCAGGTGAAATGATGAACCCAAGGAAATCGATCTTGGAGGTCTCAAACGTGCATTTTTCCATTTTGGCGTACAGAGAGTGCTGCCGGAGGCGCTGGAGAACAAGCCTAACGTGCCTTTGATGTTCTTCGAGGGTAGAAGAGAACACTAGAATGTCATCCAGATAGATGATGACGAAAAGGTCCAGGAGATCTCGGAACACATCGTTTATGAAGAACTGGAAAGTAGCAGGGGCATTACACAGGCCGAAGGGCATAACTAGGTACTCGAAATGTCCATACCTGGTGCGAAAGGCCGTCTTCCATTCATCGCCATGGCGGATGCGCACCAGGTTGTAAGCCCCCCGAAGGTCGATCTTAGTAAATATCCTGGCAGCGGCCAGGCGTTCCAACATTTCAGGGATTAATGGCAACGGGTGTCGGTTCTTCACCGTGATTTTATTGAGGTCTCTGTAGTCGATACAAGGTCTTAACCCCCCGTCTTTCTTTGCCACAAAGAATATTCCCGCGCCTGCTGGTGAGGTGGATGGCCGAATAAAACCCTTCCTTAGGTTATCTGCGAGATATGCCTGAAGATGTGTTAATTCCGGGCCGGATAATGGGTCGATGCGCCCATACGGAATAGGAGCCCCGGGTAAAAGTTCAATGGGGCAATCGTAGGGACGGTGGGGGGGCAAGGAGTCCACCCCACGTTCGTCGAACACATCCCTAAATTCATGATAAGGCGGTGGCAAAGCAGAGAGGGAGGAAGAGACTGAAGCACAGTGATGCTGCGGCGTGCGGGGTAGACAATACTGCAGACAGTGTTCAGAGGAGAAAGAGACCGTTCCTAAGGACCAGTGAATGACCGGGTCATGCAACTTAAGCCACGGAAGACCGAGAATCAACGGAAATAAAGGCGAGGGAATGATGTTGAACTGGAGAGACTCCTGGTGATGGTCGCCACTGAGGAGGAGCAAGGGCGCCGTTTCATGGGTCACGGGTCCTAGGTGATGTGATCTTCCGTCAGCCATCTGGACCCCCAAGGGCTGAGGCTTAAGATGAATAGGGATACAAAGAGACGAGGCCAAGGAGGAATCCAGAAAACAGCTACTAGCCCCAGAGTCGATGATGGCAGAGAGAGCATGAGTGCGATCATTCCACTGCAGAAGAACAGATAAAGACAGATGAGTAGAGAAGGGGCCCCAAGAAGACCCCACCACCAGGAAAGGTGGGACTAGCTTACCTCTCGTATTGCGTGAAGAAACAGAAGCCCTAGATCTACGGGAACAGGACCTAAGAAGGTGGTCTGGGCTGCCGCAGTACAAGCAAAGGTTTTGTTGTCTCCGCCGAAGGCGCTCCGCGTCGGAGAGGGGTCCGCGAACGACGCCTAACTGCATAGGTTCCTCAGGTCCAGCATCCAGCGAGGAAGTGGGCGAAGGAGCGGCCGGGAGGGGAGTGCGACGAACCGAATCCGACCGTTCGCGACGACGCTCACGTAATCGCTGATCGATCTGAATGGACAACATTATGAGGTCGTCCAATGTGGTAGGCACCCCAACACGTGCCAGCTCATCCTTCAGTAAGTCAGAAAGGCTGAAGCGGTACTGGTCCACTAACGCAGCCTCGTTCCATCCTGTCTCAATTGAAAGTCGCCGGAAATCAGCTGTGTAGTCTTCTACAGGGCGACGACCCTGATGTAGAAGCCGCAAGGCGGACTGTGAGGATGCCCTGCGAAAAGGATCCTTGTAAAGGTTATCCATTGCCTGCCGGAAGGAAGGCCAGGAGGTCAGAAGAGGGCTATGGTTTTGCAACAGGTGATGAGCCCAAGCCTGTGGTTCCCCTGCAAGCAAAGTGATCACCGTACGGGTCTTGATATAATCTGAAGAATATGTACGTGGTTGCAGGGAGAAGAGGAGTTCACAGGATGTTATGAATCCCGTGTAGAGTTCACGTTCCCCATGGAATTTCTCTGGCATCGGTACCCTAGGCTCAGGATCGGGCAGAGAGACCGTGGGTGTTTGTCTGGTACTAGGGCCTGCCTGAAGGTCCCGAAGGCGTTGTTGCAAGACAGCCTGATCTGTTTGCAGGTCTTGAACAGAAGCTGCCAAAGAGGAGATTTGATTCCCCAATGAAGTAAGGGCCTCCACTAAGCCCGCAGTATCCATCTGTAGTGTCTTTTTTTTTTTTTTTTTTTTACTGGCTCAGTTATTAATGCGGGGATTTGACGGGACTACGGATGTGTGCTGCGAGAAACTTAACTCTGGACAACCGGAACTGAGCAGAGTATCAGCAAGCAGCTCCAATGATATATAAGAAGAAATCTCCCCAGCAGGAGAGTAGAAGAGGCTGGATACAGTGGCAGGACAAGTGAGGCCCAAAGAACAGATATACATATATGGGTAATACATATACAGATTAAATGGGTACCTGACACCCCCGGACCACTGAACCGGAAGAATGGACTGAAGGCCAGACGGACGGAATCACAGAACAGGAGACAAGAACCTGGAGCAGAGAGCAGCGACAGGAGACTGAGGCACTGAGGATCAGGAGCAGAGAGCAGCGACTGGAGACTGAAGCACTGAGGACCAGGAGCAGAGAGCAGCGACTGAGACTGAAGCACTGCGGACCAGGAGCAGAGAGCAGCGACTGGAGACTGAAGCACTGAGGACCAGGAGCAGAGAGCAGCGACTGGAGACTGAAGCACTGAGGACCAGGAGCAGAGAGCAACGACTGAGACTGAAGCACTGCGGACCAGGAGCAGAGAGCAGCGACTGGAGACTGAAGTACTGAGGACCAGGAGCAGAGAGCAGCGACTAGAGACTGAAGCAGATCCAGGAAATAGTATACAAAGATCCAAGGAGAACACAGAGATTCCACGGACTAGTGCACACAGGAAGCTCAAAGAATAACTGAGCACTCGCTACTGTGCTCACCTCCCTTTTATGAAAGGAACAGATGACGTCACGACGTCGCGCCGCGGTTGCCTAGCGACGCAAGCCCGACATCCGATCCGGTCTGAGCCGCGCTGTCACTTCAGCGCGGCACCAGATGTGAGACCCGACGGACGCCGACACTCTCTCTACATAGGCAAAGTTCTATGTGTCTCTGCAAGACCAGAGTGTGTCCATGGCTCTGAAAAGCTAGAGTGTATGTGTCTCTACATGGCCAGAACTTGCCAGAACATACCTGTGTCTCTGCATGTCTAGAATCTTGGTCAGTATGAGTCTGTGTTGCTGCATTGGCAGATTGTTATGTGTCTCTTCAAGACCACAGTGTGTCTCTGAAAGGCCAGAGTGTGTTAGAATATGCACAGTGTGTCTGCCCACCTAGAATGTCACTCATGTAATTGTTATTCAGTTCATTGATCGGCCTTATGTAGTTTTACATATATGCCTATTATTTAAAAATAAAAAATATTTTCTTAAGGAAAAAATGCATTGTTTTATTGTCACTGGAGATCTCTATATAAATTATGTTTGGCTTCTATGTACTTTGAAGTTTTACTTATCAAAGAATTTAACCCTTTTTATAAATCTATATTTGGACATATCCAGTGAATGTTACGTAGTCTTTTCTGGAAAGATGTCAAGGTAGACCCGACATCGAAAACTAATGCTGTAAGAGAAATGAAAAATGCCTTGGACAGACATAAGTCTGCTATGAGAAGTATGTAGGATTCTATACTTTAATTAGATAAGACAATGTGCAGACAGGACGAGAAGTTGGTTGTTATCTGTTGTCAAAATTGGCTTCCATGTTTCTCTGATGGTTCAGTTTCCCTGTTGATTTCAAGCTCGGTTTCAGTCTCCCTGTATTGTACACTCTGTGAGTCAGTTCACCTATCCATTACAAGCTCTGTTTCTTTGTTGATTGTAAACTATATTGGCCATATATAAATGAACATTAATTTTAGAAAATGGCTTTTGGTTCACAATAACAAACTTCTTTAGTGGCACAATAAATATTTTCATATGGCAAAACCTTTCTTAACAAGTTTAGCTGTTTGGAGGTGATTGGAGTCTAAGGGTCAGGCTAGTATTCTATCATCAGCAGCTTCAATGTGTCTGTAGCATTTTCATAGATCATATCTATAGGCAGACCGTAAAATGACAATATGCCAGTCTTGAAATTACTCTTTTTGAAAACAGTGGCTGAGTATGACAAAGGAGGACTGTTTAATTACTCTACAGTTTTCAAAGAATGATTGCCTGTCATCCAGTAAAACCATTTTTCTGAAAATACATTTCCCAAGGCTGCAAGTGAAACTTCAGGTATACTCATGTGGATCCTTAATAATATACATTTTCAGAGAAACTATTTCTTCTTCTTGTTTAACACCAAAAGCACTCGATACACACATTTAGATCTGCAGTGGAGAGTAAAACATTAAATTACAAGAATAAAAGACTTTCTAGGTCACTAAATGTACAATTCAGAGAAAACAATTTCAGAGAACACGTTTTAATAAAAATTCCAATGGATCATTTTATAGATTGTCAGTTACACCAAATAACATATTGTTATCTTTCATACTAAAGTCTGAATCCTATATGCCAGTGGCACTGGTGCAATTATACATGTTGCAATTACATGGAACATGTATATTAATACTGTCAACAAAGCAGGGATTATATTTAGAGCTCTCTTTTTATTTCTACTTATAGGAATAATTTATTCATTATTCATTTCAATTGGGATTACAGCTGAGTAAAACTTTCTGTTGCCATGGAGCTGATGGTAGCATTTGAAACCATAAAGTGTTATTCAATAAATATTAGTATCTCTAGCAATGCTTAGAGGATATATTTTCAAGTATCTCATTATATGTTCTACTGCCTACTGATTTTAATGGTAATTAGACACTAGGGAAAGACCTTGAATTAAATTTGCAATAAACAACTCCATAATGAATGCTTTCCACTTGCTTAACTACCTGGTAGGCTGCTTATATAAACCAATGGGTGGCATTCTAAATATACTGTATAATCTAGTTGCATGGACTACATTTAGCAATGAATACATGCCTGAAGGATTCTCTCCATCCATAATCAAATTCTGGCAAAGATTTGTTGTCAGCAACACTGCTCTTGAATGTAACATTTACACAAGAAAAACGTAACCCTTTGGATGCTAACAATATAAAGTATCTAGTATCATGGGGTTAATGATGATAAGAGGTTTGTTTTCAACCCTTGTCCTCAAGTACCTCTAACAGTGAAGGTTTTTGCCCAAGCAGGTAGATCCTTAAAACCTGCAGTGTTGGTGGTAAAAGGTACCTGGTTTACGAAACACTACCACAGACCATGTCCAGCTCCTTCTGCTTGTAGGTGGCACTAGAACTGATTGCTAAGCATCCACAACTTGGTTCAGCCTACTTAAACCCTGGGCCTTTCCACTATCCTCTCCTTTGGATGGTCGTATACTCAGCTTCTAGTACCTGTGATCTGCGATTCTTCTGTTTCCTGTTGTGACCTGGTCTGCATATAGATTCTCCTGATTTCTGGCTTCCTGACCCTGGCTCTGCTTACCAACCACCCGCTACTCTCAAGTGATCTTACATTCTGTGTACTGACTCCAGTTCTGCTTAATGACTACCCGCATCTCTTCAGAGATCCAACCTTCAGTGTATTGACTCCGGCTCTCCTCACCGACCTTCCACTTCTCTCCAGTTTATCCAACCTTCAGAGTAGGACTCCAGCTCTGCTTACTGATATCCAGCTTGTATCCAGTCATCCAGCCTTCTGTGCATCAACTTCCAGCTTATTCTTTGACTACCTGTACCTCTCCAGTGATCCTACCATCTAGGTATCAACTACTATCTAGGTATCAACTACTGACTTGTTGTACGACTAACTGCACACCTCCAGTGATTCGACCATCTGAGTACAAACTACTGGTTTGTTGTATGACTACCAGTGCCTCTCCTGTGAATGACCGACAGACTTTCAACCTTAGGCATTAGGGTTCCGACCCTGTGTTGGCCCTTAGGGTGTCTCTGCCTACCTGTTACTCGACACACTAGGCTAACCCTGACCCAGGCTGAGAGACAGTGATAGAGAAGGCGTCATAACAATATCTTAAATTCAGAGAAGGTTTACAACATAATGAACTGGATATGTGTGCAGCTTGAACATTTTTTTTCACCACATAGATTACAATAGGAAGTAATAAATCATAAATGAATGTATAACTTAGAAGTGCTCTGTAATTTGAATATTAGTAAGTTAATCTGTACTTTTATATCTAATGAATGGACTATGCACAAATAATTAATATTTGTTAGGATTAAATATTTTGGATCAAATCACTGGTTTAGTCACATTTAAAAAAAATGGATTTATCTCTTTTTTGGCAGTTTTATTGATTTTCTTTATTCAATGATATGTAAATACATAAATTTAAGGCGATAGATAGATTGATAGATTACTAACATTATATAATTTTTCACAAATTGTTTATAGACATTTGTTAGAGTTGAGTTTCTCTTGAAATATTTTCAATAATGTTTCATGTTCTTTTACATTGCCTACAGTTGAATTATATGTTCATTAGTGTATTTCTGGGGCTGTTGTATCAGTAAAAACTGTCATCAATTTTTTTATTAGAAAAGTGTTGCGTAAACTCAGTACAGAAAGAGCACTGTGAGAATCTATTCCAAAATGTCCTACTTTACTATTATTTGATCTTCTACCTGCTTGTCTAGACACACCCACTCCACGTTTTCATGCTCCGCAATCACTTGTGGTTCTATATGATCTTCTGGACACAGCTATTTAGCCTATATCAAGCAGCCACACAAGCACTTTAGTGAGTGTATTAATGTTAGCATCTCAGAGCCTTTTATTTCTGTTTCTATGATTCCTATGTTTGACCCCTACAAATGTAACCCTTTGAATGCCAGAGGGGTACACAATGCATTGCATAGCCCTCTGTCAGTAAAAGGGTTAAAAGACTATTGCTTCTGTGTGTGGCCTCCCACAACCTCAGCTTCATTTGTTTTCAATGTTCATTGAGTTTTATATAAGAGAAAGGGGTTCACAAGCTACTTGCAGAGCATAAGTTAAGACATTACAGACTATAATATGTTGAGAATTCTTGCAAATAATGAAACAAAAATAACAGGAGAATATCAAAGTAAGGGAAGAGAGAAGACTGAAGGGGGAATCCACCACTCAGTGGAAACCTGAAGTATAATTTGAAGTTAACAGCGCTAGTAGAAGGGTATATTTTGTTAAGTCAGCCTGGAGGTACCATCTGAGTATAACATTTTAACACAACTTCATTAGATATGGAAAATGTATTAGTAGTGTTCTACCAGATTCTATTCCAGTCAGTCTCTTCTGTGTAATGAAGAATGGAGTGATAGCTGTATAAGTAGATATAAGTCCACCTGAAATGGGATAGTGAATGCAATGTATCTCAAAAAGGAAGTTATATTAGGTCCCTTGTTTTAGGAGGGAGGTTATGTAATAAGATAATTGTCTGTATCCAAATATTCTCTTTCTGGAAGTAAGTCAGTTAGAATTAAAGAGTTGAGGAAAAATAGCTGTAGTGGTACCATTTACTACCCATTGAGAGAAAGATGGCCTGAATAAACCCGGAAGGAACAGGGATTGCCAAATAGAAGGGCAGCTAGAAGGTGAGTAAACACTTGTGTGGCTCACTGAGCTTGGTTTAAAATTGGGCGGTATCCAAAGAAGAGGTTGGTCACTTATATTGCCATACAATAATGATATGCCTTGTAATATTTGTCAAAAATCAGAACTACCAGTCCCCAGATATATTTATATATCAATGTAACATTATTTTTGACTCTTTAACCCTTATCATCCCAGATGAATATGAAAATGTTATTTTGAGGGTCTTTTAGGTCAGTAAAGGGGGTCATAACTAGGAGGTCTCTAATAAATACAGATGAGGAAGGCGTTTCATTCTGATTGAGTTTACCCTACTAATCCTAGAAATAGAATATTTATTCCTTACTCCAGAAGATTATATACAAGTCTGAACATGTAAGGGTAGTTATTTTTGTATAATATATCAAACTTTTATGTTATTATAAGCAATAAATAGTTTACGCATTTTTAGTTCTAGTTAAGCTCAAAGTTCATTTGGAGAAGCTTTATAGTTGACTCTAAGAGAGATACATAAAGAGTGTACTGCAGTTGACTCTAAGACTAAGGATCAGTAGTCTGTATAGATTGGGGAGGGTGGTCATTAGCCTGCTAATTTCATTAAAATGTAATCTGTGAATAGACTACATTTCTACTGATAGCGTTCTATCTATAAGATTTTAGGGTCTGATCTTATAATTGATGCTGCATGGTGCGTCTGTATCCAGGGATCCAATCAGAAAGAAATTTGGAGTATTTAAATCTGTCTTGTGGAAACATATATAAGACCTTTACTCGTGAGGAGATGATCCCATATAGGCCCCAATTTATGTAGAATGTAAACTAAGTATTCAATTATGGAGTTCTATGGAAAGAAGCATTGAAGAAATATGAATTAAATAAATAATTCTTCTTGTGGCATTTGAAGCCTCATGGCCTGGGAAACCTTAGGAACGATGGTTGCTTAATGAATTAGTATAAAAATTATAGTCTTGTAAAAAAAGTGTTAAATATATTGGATTCAGGACTAAAGTTTCCCTCTTTTATGTACAGAAATTCATAATTTTAAGAAAGCCAGTACTATAAATAATTGTATGGGCTTTAGAAGGTGAGTGTTTTCTGTAATTATCATTTTTGGCATGAACAGGTCATATCAGATGTTTTTCTCCTCTGCATGTACATGCATGTATAAATCAACATCAGGTCTATGTATTCTGAGCTGTTGCCTAGGAGAAGGGGAAAGTTTATGCTTATCCTCGAGGGTGACTAATAATTCATAGTGCCTTATAAAGAGAATTCATAGAGATGACTGTTAAATTGTTAGGTAAAAAGTATATCTGCATATGATCAGATATTTGTTGGATTCGTGGATATTAAGTATAGAACCATTCAGATATCATATGTATTAATCTGGTATGGTAATAAGATTGTCTGTAATGGTAGCCACTGAGAAGTGGTCTGACCAGATCAAAGGTAATAGTTTCAAGGAACAATTTACGCTACTAACAACTAGGAGATGAAAACGGAATCAATAATTGTGCAGGACAGTAACCTGAAAGCCCTGAGGCAGTTGATGGATATTTGTCTAAAAGGCCATGTTCAGGTCACATCCTAGGATAAGTTTGTTCCAAGCTTAGGTAGCCAGGATGTGAAAAAATGTAGTGTACTGAGACAAATGTTTTTTTAAGACACTTATGTGTTGATCAGCATAAATAGCCTCTAGCAGTAACTTTCTTGGAAAACGTCAAGTGCACAAGGGAGCTCCTCTCCAAAACAACCATCCACGAGGTAGAAGTAGAGAATATGCAAAAAGAACAAAAAATGGAGGGGGCCTATATTGCTTTATCTGGTATTCATATAATTAGACAGTACACATTAATATGGTGTTGAAAATCAAGCATACAATTGTAATGAACCAATATTGCATGCAGATAGCCTTTCCTCTATGCAATATCATAAAAAAAAAAATTCTAAAACTAGAAACAGGCTCAGTGATATGCGTTTCACAGACCAAACAACTGGTTGATTTATCAACCTGAAAGGCCTGCAATTACAAATTGAAATAATAAAAGAATCGGCTACAAACAATCTCATTTGAAAAGCATGTTACAATGTGATTGATCTAATAAACTATGAAGAGAGAGATCAAAGGCAAAAATGTAACAAATCGCAACAATAACATTGTCATCTCAGCAGTATATATTAACAACCTGAATGACCCAAAAGACATCCATAAAATCTAATATATCTCATAAATATAGATATTATATAAACATCACTAATCTAATATTAAATCATAATAACGAATCAAACAAGGTGATAAGAAAATAACTTAAAAATGGCAGAGTATACAAATCAAAGGGCTATCCTCCCAACACTACTACGCATATGTGCATGAACAGATGCGAGACCAGCATATATATAGCAATAACATCCCCCTTCTTTCTCTCACATCCTCCTCCATCTCCAGTCTGACCTCCCATGGGCCCTCCACTCAATGGGGTCACCAGTGAAATATATTTAGAAAATGAATGTACTTAAACAAATATTTAAAAAAATATGATCTTAAACTCTCATTGTACTGGAGGTATTACCCAGCAGAACAATTCTAACGCGATGCAACAAATGTCATAAGCATCATCAATAACACCGTGGTCCCATACCTAAGCTGCATCTGAGAGACCTAGGGTAACATCCTCATGGAGCTTAGAAGACAAAAATAAACAGGGAGCATCAGGCACAATTTCACACAAACTAGTCTCACATCTGCCCCTTCACGAAACTGCATACATCCAAAATATGTATTATATCACTGTAAGCCATATACGCAAAGACTAAAGGGTAATGCATTGCAAAAAATATACATAACCAAAAGACCATTTCCCATACACATGTGTACACACACAAAATCAAAATATAACTGATTTTGCAGGATCTGACCATGATAATCTCGGTCCCACTTCCCTCCCCACCATATCAATGTCAACACCAGAGCACCACCCTACAGGATGGGGATAACTGGATCATAAGATGAACAAATAACATCAGTCACATTGGATTTATTTGAAAGCTGACATACAATAAATTAGTAGTCATCTTAATCAAATTTTTAGCATCCCAGAGTTGCTCTGGGATAACACTACAGTGGGCAGGAATAAGGAAGGATACCAAAAAATAACCAGACAATAGTATAACACTACCAGTAGAGGAGATAAAGAAGGTGAAAGAAAACCATCACTCAAATACCCTCCACTCCAAGGAACCACCAGCCCCAAAGAGTACTTTCCGAGTATCACAATAACCACATGTAAATACATATGAACTTTCTGATATCCCAAAACAAAATATATCTGATACCTGCTCCCAATAGATATATAAACTGGCACAGAACATAATGTATATAGGCTAAACTAAAATAAAAATATCATAATTGAAATAACACATAGTACTTAATAATAATAAATTATATGTCCTTAATTCCATTACTATATCATACTCACGATGCCTAACTTTATAATACTTAATCCCATCTTCCTGTTCACCAATGAACCACAACCCTGAATCTAACTAGAATATATACTAGAACCTTAATCCACCTGTATATTCCTGATATCCATTTAGTATACTATACTCCATGATCAATAATCCTATTTCTAATAGAATAAACAAAATGAACTAATCTAAACTATTAAATAGTCTATTTCTAATAGAATAAACAAAATGAACTAATCTAATCTATTAAAAAAAGTGAAATATACTCTCTGTAAATCTATATAGTGGTAATCCAAATATAAACCAGCTATCGTCCAGAATATCATAAATGTGCTGTAAATATTACCCACCTATCCATAATAACATATAAAGAGTAATCTAATGGAGAAGTGAATCAACATAAATTCTCTCTCTCACTTGATAAAACCGGAATATTCAAGACACTATAGTCATATTTATCACACGTAGTCCGAGAAAACACATAAAATACATAAATCCATATTTAACTGAAATATCCAGTAAGATTCTCTCAAAGAGGGAGCTATATACTCTATAGAAATTACACTCATACATGTTTTCCCATCATGTTGTTCCGAAAAATGTCTGGAAATACCATGATGTGGAATCCTGCTGGCAATATTCCTCCTATGTTGTCCAATCCATATCCTAAGACATTGTGTAGTATGTCCCATATATTGCAAACCACAGTCGCAGGACAATAAATAAATAACAAATTGGATGTCACAGCTCATCATGGACTGAATTTCAAAGTGCTCTGATGTAAACAAGAATGAAAATCATTGAGCTCCATTAGGAATATATGTAAATTAGACACACATTTTCATTAGACACACATCTTCTCCCACATTTATAAGTGCCTTTTATATATTTCTTCGTGTCATGTCAGTTGTACTTTATTATGGTGTTCTTTCTTTAAATTAAGTATCTTTGATGGAGCCACAATATTCTTGACACTGGGAGCATGCCTAAAAAGTACTCTAGGGCTCCTGTGGATACTCCAGTGTTTCCTCAGTATGTTAATCATTGGGTTCGTTTTGCTGTTGTATTTTGTTATAAACACCATTTCTTGCTAATACTCTATGTTTTTATCCCTACTTTTACTTTTACCAGGTTTATGGTCTTTCACCCTTTTTTGTGAATCTGAGATTAATTATTAGGGTAAGATTTTTACAGGAAATGATCTATCAGAACATTAGTTTGTTCTTCAAAATCATATTCCCATGTACTATTTCACTTCATTCTGGCAAACTGACCATAAGGTACATTATGCAGCCATTTTTTATGTTGGCAATTTGTGCATGTAAATAACTGTTGACATCCATTGGTTTGGAGAAGGTCCGAGATACTACTTCCCTAACAGAGATTCCAATCAGTTCCAAATCCAAAAATTAAGTTGAGGACTTGTTAACTGTTTTTGTAAATGAAATTTTCCACAGGTTGTCCTCCATATGTCTAGCAAAATATTTACTAGTTTATCACTGTCTCTTTTCCAAATCATCAAAATGTCATCAATATTTTAGGTGGATAGCCACGGTTAAGATGTCACTCTTACCCAAGCTCTTGTATCTCTTCTGGGCTCTTGCAATCAAGCCTACTCGGTGTGACATTCACTCACTCCAACGACACATTTTCCAGTTTATTTGGACCCTTCGGATGCCTAGCTTGAGCTCCAGGCCTGACCCCGGGTGTTTTTCATTGGTGGCATCAAGCGGAGGTCATAAAGCTTTCTGATCTGTTCTTTGTGAACACTCCCTTGACTTGAAAGCAGTTTAGGGAAGAGTACCATGCCCCTCATGGTGAATATTGTCACTTTCTCCAAGCCCACCATTTCCTTCAGTCCTACCTTAGGGCGGGTCCTCCGCCAAGTAAAACGCTGTTTGAAAAACTTTGCTCATCTGCTCTTGGTAGTACGGGTGCTATTTCCAAAATCTACTCTCATCTTTTGACTATTCAGTTCCCGCGGTCTCCCCTCTATCGTGCTCGATGGGAGGAGTAACTGGGTGAGTCTTTGGAGCCTGAGGAATGGAATGACATTATGAGTAATATTGGGAGTTTGACTTCCTGCACTCTGGTGAAAGAGAATGCCTATAAAGTGTTAACGAGATGGTACTACTGCCCTGTCAGACTTCATCATATGTTTCCATCAGCCACTCGACTATGCTACCGTGGCTGTGGTCAGGAGGGTACTTACTTTCACATGTGGTGGTCCTGCCCCTGTGTGACTGTCCTATGGCTACATGTTTTTAGCCTCTTGAGCTCGGCTTGGGGGTCATGGTGGCACTGGATTCTTGGACTGCTCTGCTGAATAGGTCCCCCCATTATCCTCCCTTGCCCCGGTCAGCTAACAAACATGTTTGTGCCATGGCTCGATGTCACATTGCTTCTCATTGGAAGTATTTACTGTCAGGTCATGATCCTTTGGATAATAGAATATGGAAGTTGCTATGTATGGAAAAATTGACTGCTTATATCCGCAACTCCTCTTCTTCCTACCTCAGGATCTGGGCCCCGTGGATGGACTCAGTTGCACCTCCTGTCTTCCATCGGGACCTACTATTACTTTGACTCTAGAGTATGTGGTCTAGGTTCTGTGTTCTCTCCTTTCCCCTGTTTCCCACCATGTGTCCCCCCTTTCCTTCCCATGTCCCTCCCTTTTTTTTGTGTTAGGTGACGCTAACGTATATTTAGATGTTTGATGTACTGTGGCATCGCTTTACCTGTTTTGCTGGATCTTTTATATTTCCTTTATTTCCCCCCTCCTCTTTTTTTTCTCTTTTGTATCCATACCTTTAAAAACTCAATACAAATTTAATTTAAAAAAAATGCATCAATATAGGGACAATAGAATACCAGGTTCACACCCATATACTCCAAATCAAAGACCTTAAGCCTCTCAAAGAAGCCCATAAAAAGATTTACATAGGTCAGGAAGAAATTTCAAACATGGCTGCCTGTGTCTTCCAAGTTAGTCACACAACATTGTGGGGTATTTGGGGTCAAACTCTTTTCTCCCTTCCTGTACTCCAGACTCTCCTAATACAGAGAACAGATTTCCTGCCTACAAGACTCTCTAAAGTAAGTTTTAACCCCACTTTATTAGACTGTCTTCTCTAGCACTAGGTGGAAAGTGCCATTTTTCACCTGTTTTTGCTTTTTGAGGTGAAAAAAGTCACCCATCCATAAATATATAAGCTGTTCTCATTTAATTTATGTTTTTGGACAAGGCAAGAAATAGCTAAGCAAATGCATTTATTTCACATTTGAATATAAAACAGTTACATACTTATTTAGCTATAAAATCTTTATGAGAAGAACTGACCATGCTAGTTCATTTCCACAAGGGGTACCTGGCAATTACAGATAAGTCATGCATTATCAGTATTGCCTGCATTTTTGGCTTTGGCCATGACATTTTCACAGTAACTTTACTTGTTACTCATTATACTGCCTGTGTATTCAAATTTTTCATTAAAATAAGTGACATTATAATAATGGATGCTACAGGCACATTAGTTAAATTATTCAATTAAACACTTGATTTCCAAGATAAATGTGATCTATTTACTGCTGGGACTCAATTACTATGAAAATCAAGATTTTATTATAGTTTTAAATGTATAGTAATATAATTTAACATTGTGTTACAGTGAATACAGTTTCAATATTGATCTCTATTCATATACAGATAGTTAACAGAATTTAACTTTAGCACATTGATTTTCAGCTCCATTCTTCAAGGCACACCAACAGATCATGTTTTAAGAATGTCCCTAATTCAGCATAGGTCACTTAATCATGACTGAGCAATTGATTAAAGGGATAGAAATACTTAAAATGTAAAAAAATATATGTTGTAGGGTTTATCCCCTGTGTAAAACAAGGGTAATCCCACTGCTGAGAGATATTTTATTAAAAATGATAACAACTCAAACTTGAATGTTATAGGTGCAATATCACAGTGGCCATGAAAATGTACAGTGGCACTGTTGCTACACCAGCAACAGCAACAGCCCCCCTGTACATTTTCAGGCCACTGTGATATTGCACCTAAAAAAGTTTGAGCTGTTATAATTTTTTAATAAAATATCTCTCAGCAGTGGGAGTACTCTTGTTTTATTCAGGGACATAAACCCTACAACATATATTTTTATACATCTTAAGTATTAACCAGTGATCGACCTTGGTTTTCCAGAAAACTTGCACTGTTGGTGTGCCCTGAGGACTAACATTGAGAAACACTGCTCTTGTATTAACTCTTTGAATGCCAGAGGGGTACGCAATGCATTGCAAAGCAATGCGTTTAGTGCCCCTCTGGCACTCAAAGGGTTAAGACATTAGCACTAAAAAATGTAATCCGTGGAAGACCTCATCTCATAAAAGAAAACTTTCTTGTCTAGAACTATTTTGTAAGAACCTAGGGCGGAATGCAAAATAGTGGAGCATTAGCTATTTTAGAAAAGCCATAAATGTATGTGCTATTTGCGATTGCTCACATTTTGATGCAAAAAACGTATTAATGCATTGAAGCTGAATAGCACATGCTAATGAATTAACAGGAAATTTAGCAAATGCTCCTAAATTAATGGCAAATTTAGCCAGACATATGAAAGTGTGTGCTAATTGCTTTGCTGAATTAGGTGCAATTGCTAATCCCCTCCACAAAGCAGCAGACACTTTGGCCACTCCCACTTTTTGAAATGCATTCGCTAAAAACTGAGCAAAGGTTTGCTAAATGAGAAAAAAATATGAGCAATTCAGTAACACTTTGGGGCTAATCATTTTGCCATCAAAAGTACACTGTAAATAGTGATTGTGTATGTTTCTTGCATTCCACACCTAGAGTTTTATTCACTATTACAAATGTACTATTTTTTTTCAACCATCCTATATAATAATTCGCTAGGATGTTTGTCATGATGCAGTCATGCTCAGTAGAGACTACCCGTGTTTGGGCACTCTCTACTGCGCATGATTGCATCTCGTGATTGAGGCGACACAAGACTGCATCACGTGGAGCAGTGAGGTAACAGCCTCTTAACCCTTTGTGTACCAGAGGGGAATGCAACACGTTACAAAGCAGTGCATTGCATACCCCTCTGGCACTCAAAGGGTTAACATTACCCGGACCTTGGCCCATGTGCACGAGCTTTTATACTAGTAGATAATAAAAGAAATAATGTGCATGAATTTTCGAAATTATGTTTTGGTTTTTAAAATTATTTCTTGTAACAAATTTTTTCATATTTAATTTAAAATGAAGAGTTCATATCAGTTGTGAATACTTGTATAATATTTTGGGATTGTTAATGTTTCAATAACATTTATATGTCCATCTCCTTTTAACTAATTAATTAAATTATTTATTTAGCTGAAGTATTGGAATCCCTGTAATTGTACAATATGAGCATTTTCATAGTATGAAGGCCCAGAAAAATTAAGTTTCCTATGTTAAATGTATATGTACTCATTTTTGTTTTTTCTTTAGACCAACAACATAATTTATTGAATGTCATTCAATTAATAGCACTTTCTACAAAGTGGCCTGTATTCTTTTGCAATTGATGCTCCTATCAAAGGGTTTATCTGCAAACTGCCTCATAAACTTCAATGGGACTATTTTAGATAAATCCAGGAATGCACTGTAATCTAGACCATAGAAAACAATTATGTGGTTCCATTAAATTTTGTTCAGATTTAAAGCAATATTCCTTTTCATGAGAAATGTAGTTTTAATGATAAGGTGTTTCACATGCAGAAGTTCATACTTCATGAGCATTGGTAAAACTTACTGGGAACAGATCATAGCTTAATTCAGTTAACTGTAAGCTAAATTGAGCAAGGTCCCAAAGTAAGTTTGAGTTATCAAAAATTGTACTAAATGGACCACAGATATTTTAAAATATATTTTTCTAAGTATAACTCATATTCCCCAGGTTTATAAGAAAACTATTGCAATGAAAAGTGTAACATCTGATTTTTTTTTCTCCCATTTTCTCATCAAATTCCTTTTTTGCCTAAGAAGTTTCTTCTTCCTATAAAACATTTCCAAATTCCATCTCATTCTTTGTCAATCTCGCATGTATGTCCACTTATCCTGCCTAAATTACTACTATTTATTATTAACTGGTCTCATTGCCTCACATTCTGTTAAACCCTACAGCTGGAATAATGTTCCAAATCTGCCACATGTTTACATGCCATTTCGTATCTTTCCATGTAGCCCTGTATTTCTCTGCGGCTCTGTACACTGTAGCTTTTTTACACCAGCTCCACACCCCTCCCATATATTAAATCATTCTCCCATAGTATTCCTTACCTACTGAAATCCATCAATCCATGCTTGAAGCAAAACCTTTTCTTCCTCCACTTTCAGATCTAATATGAAGTCATTTTCATCTTCCCCTGAATGTGGCCCCTAATTTGCAACATTAACTGTTGTATTAATTCCCTTATATTTTCATAGGATACATTGGGCTATGTATTAAACATATAACTATATATATATATATATATATATATATATATATTATTTTTTTAATTCTATATACATGAAAATCATGCTGAATGCAGGACCTGCATTAAATTATCATATATCTGCTATCTCTTACTTCTAGAGAAATCTAATACACAATCTAATTGAGTTATATACAGTATTAAAATTAAAAGACAGTGTTTACATAATAGGTACATTTACTGTTCTATCACTGGCTTGTCACCCCTGTGGCAGTCATCAGCTCATTTTTGTGCAGCTCTACATTTCATGGTCTTACAGTAGGAGCTGCTTTCCTATTCTGATTAGCACTAAATCTGCAATTGGTAATCTCTGATATATTTATCCCTGAGGTGTGAATTGGACTATGATAAGTAGAGGTATTTAACATCCCAGAGATGTTGGTAAACCTCTGTGCAGCAAGGATTAATATTTCTGTTTCAGCTACAGTTGCTTCTGATATTACAAATATTTGTGAATATAGCTATTTTTAAGTGTTAATGCCAGAGGGGAGCACAAAGCACAGCTAAGTGCCACTTGTTGTTGTTGATAAAAGTGTGATATATATTGTGATCATAATCAAAATAGCTATCAGTTTTCTTGCATGTTTCTGTACCTTTTTCTACTTCAATAATTTATTTTTAAGAAATGGTGCAAAAAAATTTACTCCATATTCTAGATGAGGCCAGGCCAAGCATTTATGTAGAGGTAGAAGTATATTCTATGCTATTTATATACATAATACTATCCAATTGGCTCTTGCAGTGGCTGGGTGACACTGCACACTTCTATGAAGTTTATTTTCTTCCAGTGGTTATAAATCTATCTCTAACAAGGATTTCCCAAGTAGTTTCTCATTTAGTGTTTTTCTGCAACCCACATGCATAACTTTACATTTATCTAAATTAAGCCTCATCTGCCACTTTTTAGCCCATTCACTGCAAAATCCAAGTATACTACATCAACAGCAACAATATCGTCCAAGTTACTGCTTACCCTTTCACAGAATGCAAGTAAATGAGTTTGCTATGATCTATTCTTCAAAAAGCCATGATGACGCCTTCTCATCTAGTAATCCTTCTAATATCGTACCCACTATGGTAGTCAAATTCACATGTCTATGATTTTGTGGTTTTGTTCTTGTCCCAAGTTATAATGGTCTACTTTATTCACCATAACATTTCCAGTCTCTGACTTTGTCGTCAGCAAATCATGTATATGATGGAGAGAAATCATGCTCTATTTTGCAATACTTTTCTCATTTTTAATTTTAGCTAGCTTTATTGCTTGTTTGCAGATTTTGTTGCTTTCTTTGTTTTTAAATGTTGTATCTGACCCTTCTGAATTAATTTTAAAACATGCTTCTTATTCATAATTTCCACATAAACCTTTTGTTAATCCACATTGGTCTTAATATTTTCCTCTTTTATTTATTACACAGTGGTATATACTGACTTATATAATTATCCAAGAGCATGTTGACTAAATAATATTTTTATTTTGCATTTTTATTTTTAAATATTACATCCCATTGAATACCATCTAATATTGCTTTTGGCATTGTGAAATTATCATTTTTAAAGTTTAATATTTTGGTTAAACCCTTTTTGATAGGTTTCTCATAACATATTTCAGAGGACACCATGTTGTGGTCACTGCTGTCTAAATGCTCCTATATTCATATATGATATGTATGATATAACATTTCAGAATTGTTTGAGACCACTAGGTCCAGCAAGGTCCCTATTAAAAATTTATTTTTCATAATTACTCCACTTCTTTTAAGTACATAAGCTTCAGCATTAAGATATAAAGCTATAATCTCATTATTAAAATGAATACTAATATATTAGCTTATGAAAATTCTACTTCTATTAATATTAATGCTTTTTCCGCTGGATATCTTTTAATGGGATTAACAGTAATGGCTATAACACATTTAGAAAACATAAATAGTTGTATATGTTTTACTGACTGTATATGATGATCATGTTATTTTTTGGGGTTAAATTAACCATCAACTGATTTGTTGAAATCAACTTGCAAATACTATTCCTTCTATCTGCTACACTTTTTGACAGCATAAGAGACTGGTTTACTAAAAGAACTGGAACAGTTCTGGTACAAACCGTTTGTGCCACAGGATTTTTGAAAATGTGTGTGTATTTGTCCCCTAAGGTGCATTTGGTTTGCCCCAGAATTACTCCAGTTATCAAATCAAAGTAAATAATCTTTGTTGCAATATAATGTACTCACCTTGAATAAAAGCAGTAAATATGCATGTGGTAAATATGCTGCAAATTAAACAAGTAAAGTGTCTTTTTATTAAAATCTACTATACACAGTTTGAATAAAAGCTGTTATTTGCAGGCTTTTCACAAAAGGGACATTGGATAACAGAAATAAAAAGGTTTTATTAGAAGCTGTAGAATTGCTAGAATGTTTGTATTCCCTTCCAGTCCGCAACAGCATTATGGGTTTAAAAGAAAATTCAAAGGGCAGATGATGTTAACCTGCCAGATACAAGTGGGAATAGGAAGATAAGATAACTATGGCAATATTATTACCTCAGAACACAAAACCAAGCACAATGGTTCTCAGAATTGTTTTATTTGTTTACAAGAAAGCCCCTGCAGGGCAAGGGGAATACATTCACTGCCTATTACTAGCAATATTATATTTGTGTAATCCTGTACCTAGCAACCTTTAACAACAAATGCATGCATATGCTATAAGAGACACAGAGGAGTACATTTATTACAATTATTAATGTATGAGGACTACATGTGCAGGGAAACAATGTTTTACATATGCTGGCATTCTCACATTTGCTAAGAACAGGAAGTCACAGCACTAAGGGCTCCATTCAGGAAGCTAAAGAGGAGAAGTGAATACCAGCTACACCATAGGGTACAAAAACATTCTCCAAATTTCCATTGATTTAAATGAGGCTTTTACCTGTCTGAATGAGCGATCTCAACATATTAACAAAAAATGCAGTGGAGACCTATTTAGCATTCAAGAGTCTAAGCACCCAATTTACTGTAGATCAATGGCAATTTTTATTTCACCACTATGGTGCAGTTTGTTTGCTCCAGAACTGTACCTCATTATCTTCCTGAATATGGTCCTAAGACCGACAAATGTATAATACGTAGTGAAGCATTCATTAGTATTTGCTCACTTGTCAAAGAACAGTGTAAGTGAGGTCCTGGGTGAACCATGACTCTGGCTCCCCCATATTTCCCAGATAATTCTCCTCCCTTATCCCTTTGAGTGCTAGCGGGGAGTCAAGCACATTGATCTACAGTGCATTTGTCAAAAACTCCACTGGTACTCAATGGGCAAAAAGGGACTATGCCCTGGGTACGTGTCACTTACAGAATAAGCTACCAGTAGAGGCTAGGAAGTACTGCGAGTGCACAGTGTCAATGGTACTTAGGGCTTTGGTACAGCTACAAGCCAATGGTAAATATGTAAATTGCAAGATAAAATAACCAGACCCCAGTTGAGCTGGGAGTGGAACTGAGTATTGTTACCTGCATGTCATTAGGCAGCTGAATCCTGGAGGTATAAGGTAAGTAAACTAGAAGTGTAATGCAGACATGTCACACCCAAGAGATGAATCCTTAGTACAGTGATAAACCTTAAAGGGATAGTAATGTTTCACAAAAACAACAGCTCCAATTAATATTCATAGTATTTGAGCCATAGAGAGTGTTATTTCAATACCGTCACAATTGTAGTTCAAGACTAATTGAATTATATAGTATCCCCTCCCCCCTTTTTACCTAGTGTAACACTGCTCACCTCAGATGTGGACAGATAACAGCAAGGGACAATCTCTTACTGTGAGAACAATGAAAACCCTACCCCCATTGACAAGTTTTTTCAGCTTTTTCCTGTATTATAATTGAAGATTGTCCCTCTCTGCAGTCTACCTGGGCACCTCCCTTCTATTCCGAGGTGAGCAATGTTGCATCAGAAAAAGGGCGGGAGGGGGATACTTTATCATTCAATTACAACTCTGACAGAATTGAAATAACACTCTCAAGGGCCCAAATACTATGATGATTAATTAGAGCCTGTTTTATTATGAAACATTACTATCCCTTTAAGTTGTTATCATCAGCAGGGTCAGTAGGCAAAATAAAGGAATGGGCTCTGGCACAGGTTTGTAAGCATAGATCAGGTATGTCAAACAGCAATGTCAGGCCCTCAAAAAAGAGTAACTTTTTACATGCCTTGCAACCCAGAAACAAAGGGGGTGGGGGTTATGCACTAAGGTGTGATACAGAGGTGATAAAGAGGAGATGACTTCTCCAGTGATATCACTTCTCCAGTTCCTATATTATTCTATGGGGACAATGCACTAAGATCTCTTCCACTTGAAAACTCTTAGTGCATAGGCTCCATAGAATAACATAGGAACCGGTGAAGGGATAATGTTGGAGAAGTTATATCTGCTTTATCAAGTTATTATCACCTCTTTATCACACCTTAGTGCATCTCCCCCAAGGTGGTAAAAGCCGCATTTAAATTAATGGGATTTTTTCTTTGATCCCTATGAAGCAGAAGGTTTGTCTCAGAATTGATCCTTTTGGCGTTTTACATAAGATCCTATGTTTTTTCAGGATTTCTCTGTTGGAGAGCAGGTGGACAAATCAGGGATTCAGTCACTTTAACCCTCCGAATGCCAGAAAGGTGTCCAGTGCATTGCTTTGCAATGTGTTGGACACATCTCTGGTACAGGTTAATTGATCCACCTGTGTGCTCCAGAGGGGATGGATTTCCCAATAGGCAGGGTAGGTAACTTCCTAGAGCTCCAAATTTTAAGGGTCACCTCAGTTGTGCTGGCCACAACCACATTCTGAATTGAAGGTGTGGTCAGCACCCCTTGGATGCTACAGAGAACTCCATTCCTTCAAAATGAGTTGGAGATCTTTGTAGCAACCAAGGGGTTAAATATATTTTAATTTTTTGTACCAGAAAACAGTTGATGGGACTTGGGGTGGGATCATGTGAGGACTGGGGGTGTGGCCATCAGCGGGGCTAAGGGTGCCTAGAGTGCCTTGCCTCAGGGAACCTGGGATGTAAATATATGCCCTGTGCTCCAGTAAGAGAGTGAAAGCAGCCAGTGTATGGGGGGGGGGTTCTGTGGATACCAGTGGATCAAGTATGGTGTGTCAGACAGTATATCATCATTTCCAACTTTCTCATACTTTGCACATACACGTACCCTAGCTGCCAACTGTGTATGTTGAACCTTCCACTATATATGAGTCTGACATACCTGACATAGAATGTTCTGCAGGTTAGTGCTGGCAGCACAGGTTCATAGGACAGAGACTAGCCAAAGGTTTGTGCTCAGAACAGTTCAGAGAATAACTCACAGCCCAGAGCCAAACAAAGAGTGAAAATGTTTGTGTTAGTAAAAACACAAATTAGCAAGTGAATATAGAAACTGGAAGAAGACTGTGTGCATGTACAAAAGCAGGTATTTCCACTACAAACAGCAACAATCCATTCATTTGTGCACTTAGACTGAGGAGGCGGAAGATACAAATGGAAACTGGCACACACAGATACATGACAATCAATCTGTCTACTGGAACATACCTGCTGCTATACCTATAATTCTACCGGTACAGAGATGGGCTGATGTCTGAGGCCCTCTAGATGGTGTGGACTATAACTTCCATCATGATGGGAGTTCTAGTCCACAACAGCTAGAGGGCCTCAGCACTTACCCATACCTGACCTAGTAGCTGCACCATCCCCAGCTATTGAGCAGGAACTACAATACTTTGGTGAGGGTCATGATTGCAGTTAATGGCTCACCGAGCTCTCACATTCAGTGTGTGGGTGTGTGTGTGTATGTAGAATATCCTCATTTAATTTATTATATCATGTATTTCTATTCCTAGTTTATGTAAAGCAGAGAAATATCATATTAATCATTCAGAAAAACACAAATGTAGTAGCTGCACCAGCCGCTGAGCAAGAACTACAATATTTTATGTAATAGGAAGGACTCGCTTAAAATGGTATAATTCAATGGTGTAATACTTGTTTTATACAGTATTAGAGTATAGAGAAGCTTGGGCTTGTTTTTCTGTAATATTTTACTGATGTTTATAAATTATTTGTGCCAGGTTTTGACTGGTGTATTCCATAAAAGTCATTGGGTCACCAATAGGGATGAGTGAACTTTTTTCACCTAAAAAGCAAAACAGGTTAAAAATGGCACATCATAACAAGTGAGACATTTTTCACGAAAGGTGCGATTTTCTGCCTTTTGCCACCTAACTCATTACATTGAAATCACCCCCCACCAACACACATTTGCACCAAGTTCCCCTTCTTTTCCCACAAGGATAATATAAAAGGGGTATCAGGTTCCTGTAGCATGTCATTCTGTAGTTGTGAGAGGTAGAGAAAGCAGCACAATTTTAAGCTAGTTAGCATAGTCAAATAAAGTGGAGTTGGAGGGTAGTTTAGGGAGTCTTGTGGGTAGGAGATTTTATCTCTACATTAGGGGAGTCTGTGGGACTCAGGGGGAGTATAAAGGGAGAAAAGAGATTTACTCAAAATACCAACTGAGACAGGTAGGTGATCCAAGCTGCTTTGTGAGCTGGCTCTTCTCTGTGTTAGAAATTCTGGTGGGAAGGAAGCAAAGGAGATTTACCACAAATTCCCAAAATATTGTACAGCTGAGAAGACACAGGCAGCTGTGATCTAAGTTCCTTCCTGAGCTGTCTGAGCATCTGTCAGTGACTGACAGTATATTTAGCAGACTGGCACTCAATAGACAGGCAAGTTCAACTGGCACTGACTCCTTCAACAGGAAGAAAAGGAGGAGCCAGCATATTTCATAAAATAGAAAGTAACAGCTGAAACACTCTTGACACTAGCTAATTTAATTTAGTTAATATAATCCTAATATTCACATCGGAGCAGTGTTGCAGTATATCTGTATAATGGCTCATTCATCACAGCATATAACATACATAACCACCAAGGTATACAGTTAGCAAAAAACTTTGGAGAAGAAGTGGCAATGGCTCAAAAGTGTGCACAAAATGTTAAGCAAGCAGTGAAAGGGATGTATAAGGTCTTAAGTTTGATAGATTTATAAGCAGGATACGATAAAACTTAGGCTTCAATTTATGTATCAGTTAAATAATGCTCAAACCGTCCAGCACAAAATATAAAGAAATAAAAGCAGACAATAAACTTTATTACTCACCCCCCAGAAGCATTAACATTAACTTTGCTCCATCTTTGTTTGGATTGTTTGTTCTGCCACCTCCTCTTGGTGTCCTTCTCTCAGTGTCCTCTCATTGCCCATAAGGAATGCAAAGACCACACAGCCACCCATGCGGCCTCTATATTAACCCTGCCGAACTACTCCACTACTCCACTATCCATCACACTTTGAATTCTGTCACCAGCATGCAGTCTCTCTGTGATGGTTATATAAATAGATAAATATCATGTGTTCATCAAGCTGCAAATTCATGTCCAAGCAGTATATTTTGAGTCCCAACACGTTTCCTCCCTTGTCATCTTAGATAAGGACTTATTCTTGCAAATACAAACAATGAGTTCCAAATTTAACACTTCCTGCACCAACTGAATGATTGCAAACAGTACTCTCCTACTGAATATTATGAATTCACCGTGATGGAGTCCACTGGATGGGAAACATATGAATTAGGATGTTTGAATAGATTCAAACCAAAATGGTATTGGCATCCAGCTAGTTTAGTATTAAAAGTGTGGTAAAAACTCTAAAGAGAAGGAGAAAAAGTAAAGAAAGAAAAAGGAGCTTCCCATCATGGACTATGATACCTGTGTGGGTTTATTAGATATGATTGAAAAGTAGGTGGTTAACCCTGGAAATTAAGCCACTTTATCTACAACGCTTGATGTCATGAATAAATTAGTATATTATAATTCAGAAAGTTGTATATTATAAAACATTGATATTTTAGTAAGTTACTGTGCATATTTAATTCCATTACAGAAATGAAACCACCAGAACATTTTAGTGTCCCAAATTCCTTAGTTGATTGGATTAAATGGTAAGTATCATGAACACTGCTACTTCTGGCCAATTAGGTTAAATAATGACTTTAATAATATTGTCTTATAATGATAACTATATACAGTTCTAAACTGCCAGTTTGTGTGATCCCAATCAGGGAACACATTCTGTTGTTGGTCTTGTATATCTTTAAGAGAAAACATTTCTGGGTGCTTTGGTGTTGTAGGAAGAGATAGGCTATATCTCTCTATATCCAGACTAGCTTCCTCTGTGAATTGCTGTAAGTTAAACACAATATCAGTAATAGGAAGGAAGTATATTGTCAACCAATAAACACCTGGCTTAAAAAGGATTTCTGAAAAGATGCCTATAGTTCATTGTTGGGTAGCTGAGGTTACAGGAAAGCGGATGAAGATTTGTTAATTTCACACTACGAAGTGTAATGCCAGTTCCCTAAATAGTCTCATTGTTTTGTTACATAAAATTGGGATGAATGGGAAGGAAGGTAATCCACTGTTACTAATTAGCCAATGAAGACACAAATGCAATATATATATATATATATATATATATATATATATATATATATATATATATATATATATATATATATATAGTGTAATCAATTGGATACAGTAGTCCTGTGCCAAATTGGGGTCACCTCCTCTAGAACTATACTAGGATATAAGTATCCCAAAAGTATATAACTAGATTAGGAGAGGCCTTGGGGCAAGATACATTTTGTGTTCCTTTTTCCATTACAACCTGAGTAAAGTCCGTATGTTACCGCGGGTTTGCTGTATAATAATTATGGGAATGATAAAGCCAACATGTATAGTCCAAGCTGTTGTCCAGATTGGAGTATGGTATAATTAGATCAATTCATTATTGCAATTGTGTAACACTCCATTAGTGACTGTGATACATGACTAAGGAGTATCTTTATATATGAAATAGATACGAATTAAATTCCCTCTACGGAGTTTAACCTCTGATTCACTCTACTAGGAAGTAGCTCAGTGAAGGAAAATGCTAAAAGAAAACATTATTCGTCCAACTTCACCATAGGCATGGTCACACCTACGATTACTAATTCAGTGTTACACTATTGTAATAATGAAATAATCTAATTATACCACACTCCAATCCAAACAACCATTCAGACAATGCATTCTGGATTTATCTTTCATGTAGGGTTATTATATGAAAACCCCATGGGAAAATACTTGGTTACTCAGTGAGTAAAGGGAAAAAGGAACGCAAAACTTACCTTGACCCTTAGACTCTATCTGTCTAGTTATATACTTTTGGGATACTTATATCCTAGTATGGTTCTAGAGGGAATGTTGACATCAAACCATCATATACATTGACTTCATTGGCTAATTAGTACCAGTGGATTGCCATCCTTCCCATGTATCCCTTGTTTATGTAACAAATCTGCAAGACTATAGTGGGAAATTAATAAATCATCATCCACTTTCCTATAACCTCAGGCCCCCATCAGAGATCTTAACGCTTCTTTTCATATATCCTTTTTAAGCCAAGCATTTAGTGGTTGAGAATTTTTTACCTCCCACTAAAAAGGCAAAAGGTCCTGAAGTATTCCAGCGGAAAAAAAAATAATCGATAACCACTGGGTTTTCATCTTTTGCATGGGCAAATCCACATTTAAATAAACTATTAAAATCTTTGCTGTTTTCACCCAATAGCAACATTTTTCGCTATTTTTTCAATGGCTAGAAAGTTTTTGCCCCTTTAATCATGTGTTTTTTGCTTTTTCTCTAAAAAGCATGCTGTTTTCCAGGAAGTGAAACACAATACAAGCAGCTACAGAATAAGAGAGAGGTGCATGAGAGGCTCACAGTGACTGCTATCATTATGAGAAAGTTTAATAACAATAAAAGGAAGACCTGGAAGGACCATTATGCTTCCAGTGAGTCTGAGAAGGAATTGACCACTACCACCAACATTAAAGTGTCTGGATGCCCTGGTTCCCCATACCCAATGCTGGCCAGTCCCCCTACATCACCCCTAGGGACCTTGGGGATATTTCTGTCAAGGGCAGAGGATGAAGAAGCTAGTAAAGTGAGCAGGACAGCTATCTGTACCTGCTGCCAGTGTTGTACCTGCTGCCAGTGTTGCCCCTGCTGCCAGTGATGCACCTGCTGTCAGTGTGTCTTGTAATTCTCAGGAGGGAAGGAGGAGATGATGACAAGTGTGACAGCAGGGGACCCTAAGTCACAATTGCCATCCCCAAGCAGTCCCACCACTAGTAATACTTTTGATACTAAGAAGTCCAGCAGATTGTACAGAGTTGTAAGAGTAAAGGAGGGGTGATTTTATTACTAGTGAGGTAGAAGACTCAGGGACTGAAATTGGTGTGGTTGGTATAGTAGTAACAGTGATGGTGAAGAAGCTGGTGGGACTAGGGTTAGGGGAGTGGTAGGGGAAGTAATGCAGAGCATCCAGACTAGCAGTCAAGGAAGCCCACAACATTCCCCTGACCCTGGGAGTCCCCTTTCCCAACAGCATTGTCCAGGTGGAACATGATCCTGAAGAAGGCAAACTTGTTGCCTAGCAGCAATAATACTAGCAACACAAGGAGCACAGATCATCTGTTTGTTCCTGCTGCTAGTGCTTCCGGTCTGCCTTCTTCATTTCAACAAGAGATGGCAAGTGGGAAATTAGGGGACCCTCTGTTGCATACATCATCACCTCCTCCAACCAGTGAGATGTCTGTAATAGAGTAGCAGCAAGGAGGGACTGATGGTGGTGATGATGATGGAAGAGACATTAATGGCCTTTTAGCCCAAACTGAGAAGGAAAGGGAGAAAGGGATGGGGATGGGGATGGGTATCACCACCATCACCAGCAGTGAGCTTTTGGAATTTGTGGAGTTTCTACTGCTCTAATTCCTCTGCTGCTGCTTTGCAAGGGCAGCAGGATGTGGAGAAGCAGGCTAGTGTGCCACAGACCACAGTGGACACAGTGGGAATGGGGTCCAGAGATGTGGGACTAGGACAGGTTCCACTTTACAGCATCAGCAATACTCATGGTCCAAGTTGCAGTGCTGATTCTGAGGCAGTAGAGCAACAGCAGCAATACTCCTGGTCCTAGTTGCAATACTGATTCTGAGGCAGTAGAGCAACAGCAGCAGCATCATGCTCTGCCCCAGACAGCGAAGGGGAATGTGGAGACGAAGAAGAAAGAAGCCATACTTCTCCACCTTTCCCCTCTCCCCTGAGGTCCTGGGTGTGGAACTGTTTTTCTCTTGGGGCAGGCATAGTGTAGTCATCAGCGATGGCACTTTGTAAAATTTGTGATAAATCAGTGAAAGGGGAAAGGAGGGAACACACCTTGGCACAACCACCCTGATAACACACATGAAATACAGGCACCACAACATTTTTGTGAAACATGTTAAAGCCAAACACCCACCAAAGAAATCGGGCACTGCTGATTCTGTACCCCCCGACTCTCCCCAAAAGCAACAAGTGGCGCAATAAAACATGCACATCTCCTATGATATTGCATGTAATAAAATCCCTAATCTCAAATGTTTTAACTCCTGTGAATCCTGAAAGGATTTTGTTTAACAAATATGGTGACACATTTTACAGTTACCACTCCAGAAACACTTGGTTAATTTAGTATTCAATGATGATTCATCATATATTATTCTGTGAAAAAAGCTGGACACTAGCAGATCTCTAATATTATGTGTTTTGATAGCAGTTATGCTGACTATACTTCACATAAAATCATCCTGGGTGCTGAGCAGCATCCAGTTTCTCATTAAGATTGTTCTGTGTTTTAGTCACTAATCATCATAAATTTTCTTTGTCTCTGCTGATGACCATACAAGAGCATTTCACTATTGTTACCTTTAGCCTGCTCAAAAACAGATTGGATCTATAACGAATACCCACTTTACACAAATCTAGTGGACATCTCCACTTCAAATTGTTCCTCTGTGGAGCAGTTCCTAAATACTAGTTGGAACTGCCAAACAAGAATAATCTTGTTTAGTATAGGGTTTGGTAGTGATTATCTACTCTAAGTACATTGTTCATGGAACTGGGTTTTCCGTATGTTTCAATTATTATAAACCTCTCTAGGATCCTAATTTTAAGTTCCAGAAAGGTAATCTGTCTCAGATCATGCTCTAACATCAAAGTGAAGTTATACTCACTTTATTCAATTAAGTCACAAAATGTTAAGAGTTCTGATGACGTTTCCTCTCAGAGTAGCAGCAAGTTGTCACAGATTAATACAGAGCTCCACCTGTGCATTCATCCATGCACCCAAATATCCAAACACCTTCTTTTTTCCCAATCTCCTGAATTGTATTCATGCATACTTAGACATGTCCACAACAATTTCTCATATTTATAGCCTTTGCTCTTCAACAGTAGCCACTTGCAACTTGTCTTGTTTTTCTTTGCTTAGTTTGTTTTTGGTGGGTGAGAGAGCCCACAATTTCAACCTTTTCAACATCCCCTCTTCCCAGTTTCTACTCTCTGTATTTTTCAACCAACTGAAGCCACCCCACTTCCCAACTTCATACAGCCATATCACCATCTATGCTCCAGTGAATCAGCACTGTTCTCGTTAACCATCTCTGCACCCTAGTTCCTGATTCAAGTTTTTGTTCTGTGTCCGCTGGCATTTACTCCTCCCAGTTACTGTATTCAACAATGTATAGGTCTAATATGCCTCCAGGTTACATTCAACTGCTTGGTTGTAGGGCTATCATTTTTCATCACAAATACACTGTAACACTTTGTTGCTAGTGTAGGGATCCTCTACTAAAACCACTTGTAAAATAAATAATTAGAAGGAATAAAATCCCACCCCCAAATCCCACTACATGCAAGAGCAAACAGATTGATTATTTGAACACTTTTTGCCCTATAAAATCAGGGAGGGAGATAGAGCATTATCAATCCAGTGATGAGAAATGTTTGCTGTTGTTGTAAGTCTAGGCCAGCAGGGAGCAAACTGTATCCTTCCTCTAGCTCCTGTACCACAATACGCATCATCCTCAGCTTTTAATATGCTCTGATCTTCAGAACCATAAAAATACATAGAATTTGCACAGCAGCTACAAGCTAGTACTTTGTTTTAGGTAGGCCTACAAACTGGAAATTTTGCTATGGTATGTAGTTAGTCCTCCTGGGCATTTCGGCAAAGACACTGGATTATTTCAACCAAGAACAGCTATTCTTTGCAAGGTTATAAATCAGATAACAGTAGATGTAGGCCAAAGCAAACAAATGAACCCTAAAACAAAGCTTTCTTGATTCATGTGCTTTTTAAACAGAGTGCTTGTTTAGGTAGTCTATTTCTAATTGCTGTTCCCTTGAATACTTTTAGGTGTACTGTATATGCAAAGGGAAAAATGTACCCAGCAGTGTCCTTCCCCAAAATTGGTGGAATGGAGAGATCTCCAAGACATAGTATATGTAACGAAAAAGAAGGGAAAGGGAGGGACAGTGCGGAGTATTAGCTGTAAGTTTAGTATTTATTACATAAAAAGCACACAACGTGCCAGAGGGTCAGAGGGGTTTTTAACACATTGTGAAACAATGCACTGGACACAACTCTGGCACTAAAAGGATTATAAAATCACATGTTATTGCATACTGCATAGGATAAATAAAATCTATAAATTATATAAATGCAACTACTTTCTACCCGGTTCGTAAGATGTATCCAGTACACCTAAAAGAAGGGTAAGGGAGGGACAGCTCAGAGTATGCACTCTAAGTCTAGTATTTATTACATAAAAAGTGCAAAAAGAATCATGGGATCAATAAAAATATAAACACACCTTATAGAGTCCTGTGTACACAAAGACCTATATACCATAAAATAATAACTGAACATCATAAAGGATTCCTCCTGTGAGGGGCAACAAAACACATACAGAGAGGATGTATATTGAATAAATTGAGTGGTGAGTAATGTGAATGAAAACACATCTACCACTCAATCTATATTGTTTGATGCTAAAAGATTTAAATCAGTCTCTCTACACCACCTATGTAGAGACCATATCAGAAGACTGGAATCTTGAATAATTATAACTTATAAGATACAATGTATCATGTACAAGAACAAATGATAAAAGGGCACACACAAAAACATACTAGTATTAAAAATATTAGATATTACCGGAAGATGGCTGTGAGTATTCTCACAGTCAATTTAGCCAGCTTCTAGATTCTACCCACAACAATCTATTGGACCCTTCATTGAGACCTTCATGGGGATAGTTATCAGGGAATTAAGAGAAGCTTTTGATAAACCTTGCATACGCCATCATAATCTGAATCATAAAGGAAGCAGATAAAGGTGGAGGAGTTGTGGTACAATCAAGGGACGACTATATGATGGAAGCAGAAAGGATTCTGGGTGATGAGAATTCATATAGAAAGTTATAATATAATATAATCCCCAAAACACCTTCACTGAAGAATATATGAGGTTAATCCAGGTGGCAAAAAGCAATACTAATGAATTTAAATTTCTGAATGTACGATTCCCCAAAACTCTGATTTACTATCACCTGCTGAAAATCCACAAGGGTTTGATAGATTTACCAGGGCATTCAATTATCTCTGGCATCCATTCCCCTAGGAGTAACCTCTCCCAGTTCTTAGACTGGTATTTACAGGAGTACTTATAGAGACTAACCTCATTTACCAAGGATTCAGTGCATGTCCTGAAAAGTGAGTGAAATTACTTGGACTGAGAATCTACTATGGGCTACCTGCGACGTCACATCTTTATATACGAGCATCGACCATTGGATGAGAATATTGGATATACAATATTTTCTGGAGAAAGATACTGATATTCATTTAAAACAGAAGATCTTTATTCTCTGGGCAGTCCAGGATATCCTGGAGTACAGTTACTTTCTCTTTAATGACCAACACTACTTACAAATATGTGGTACAGATATGGGAAAGAGATTTGCCCCTAGTCATGCAACTCTATTTATGGGCATACAGGAAGAATTACATCTATATCCCAAATATAGGGCAAATATCTTTCTCTACAGCAGATACATTGGTGACCTGTTATTTATCTAGAAAGGAGAAGAAGAATCACTTAGAAGTTTCTTGGAAGATCTAAATAAGTATGGCATGGTGATATTGTTCACAACAAATTGGAGTAGGGAATCAGTAATCTTCTTGGATCTCCATCTTGGTAATGAAAATCAATAGATCATTTCCAACACACACCAGAAAACTGTAGACTTCAGTACTTACATAGAGGCAAGTAGCTCACACCACCCAAACTGATTACGAAGTGTTCCATATAGTCGGTTCCTACGTCCGCTAAGGAATTGCACCAATATAGAGACCTACAGACAGCAGGCAAAAGATCTGAATAACAAATTTATGGAAAAAGGCTATAAGTAGGAAATTCTGACACCAGTTAGATTGAAAGCTGGACATGCTATGAGAAAAAAATGTATTAGAGAAGAAAAAACGGAAGCCCAATATAAAAAAACAACTGTTAGCCACATATGTTACCAGATATTAGGGATGGGCAAAATCTCTCGCCATGTTCCCGTGGGAAATTCAGCAAAAACCATGTTGTTGTCCACATTCTCGTGGGAAAATCCGCTCTAAAACCAGTGATTAAATTTTTCACCCATTGGCCAAAGTTTTTTGCCATTTTTTCAATGGCTAGAAAGTTTCCATCCATTCATTTACGCTGTTTTTGCCTTTTCGGTATAATAACATGACATATTTGCTGAAATCAAACAAAATAGAAGCAGCTACAGCGTGAGGTAAACATGCTGTACTGTTCTGCTGTGATTTTTAGGCAAAATTGAGGCCGGAGAAGCTCAAAGTGACTGCTTTCACTATCAGCATGATTAAAAATAATAAAAGGAGGAACTGGAAGGACCATTACGTGTCCACTGAGTCTGAGTCTGAGGAGGAAGTGAGCACTACAGAAGCAATGTTGGTTAGTTCCCCTAAATCACCCCTAGGATTTTTGGGGAAATTACTGTAATGGGAGGAACAAAAAGGTAGTACTAGTAACGAGAGCAGGACAGGTCAGCTTCCTGTGTCTGCTGCCAGACGTGTTGCACCTGGTGCCAGACATGTTGCGCCTGCTGCCAGACGTGCTGCGCCTGCTGCCAGTGCCACCACCAGTGCTGTGTCTGCTGCCAGTACTGCCCTTGATTCCACCAGTGCTGTGCCTGCTGCAAGTGCTGAACCTGTGTCTTGTAATACTCGGGGGGGGGGGAGATGATACCAAGTGTGACAGCAGGGTACCTTAAGTCACACTTGCCATCCCCAAGTGCTAGTACTACTACTGCTAAGGTCCAGCAGCTTGATAGCATTAGGAGTGAAGGAGGGGGTGATCAACAATATCCTCCAAGGAAGACTCAGGAGCTGAAATTGATGTGGTTGGTGTCAGTAGTAATAGTAGTAACATTGATGGTTAAGCAGCCAGTGGGACTAGTGTTAGGAGAATGGTAAGCAAAGCTATTGAGAGCATCCAGACTATCGGTCAAGGGATCCCACACCACTCCCCTGACCATGGGAGCCCCCTTCCCCCATGGCATTGTACTTGTGGAACAGGATCCTGAAGAAAGCAGAATTGTCACCACTGCAATAATGCCACCACCACCAGCAAGAGCACAGATCAGCTGCCTGTGCCTGTTGCTAGTGCTGTCAGTCTACCTTTTTCAGATCACCAAGAAATGTCAAGTTTGACATTTGGGGACCTTCTGTCACATTGCTCATCACCGCCTCCAACCAGCAGTGAGCATTTGGAAATTTTCTGAGTTTGCAACTGCTCTGATTCCTGCTGCTGCTGAGTTGCAAAGGCAGAAGGATGCTGAGGAGCAGGCTAAAGTGCCACAGATCACCGTGGGCAGAGTGGGAATGGGGTCAAGTAATCAGGGACTAGGAAAGGTTCCACTTGACAGCAGCAACACATATACCAGATGTGGTGGGGGCTAGTTATGGTGCTGCTACTTCCTCAGGCCCATCATTGGAACTAGTCATAGCAAAGTGGAACCTTCATCATCCATCACCCATGTTACTGCTGTTGTTGATCCCATTCCCTTTCAGCTGCCTAATCATCCTGCTGCTTAAACAACTCAGCAGCAGCAGCAAGAACAGCAGTCGCAAATTCTGCATCTTCATCAGGGCATTTGACAGGACATTACGTGCTGGCACTAGGCCACTAGGGAATTTTTTTTTTTTTTTTGCTCTCAGGGCTTGTGCTTTAAAAAAAAAAAAAAAAAAAATCATAGTCCTACAAACAATAAACAATTTTTGGGGGTTTGTTTCTAACAAGCCTAAGTCCTACAAATCATTGTTCCTTCAGGACTTGGGCCTCTAACAACAAATCTAACAAATCATCCTCTACAAAATACTCTATCAAATCAAGTGTCTTGGGGGTTCCTTTCTCTATTACTTTACATACACATGTCTTATTTTATTTTATTGATTTATTTTTTATTAACTATCCCCTCACCAGTCAAGAACCCACCCCCACAAAACAAATTCCCTGTTCAACTGATTAATTCCCCAGACTCCACCCACCAACACAGGCACCCTCCTCAGATCCCTTTTATACCATGTTTTATGTTTTTTTTTTATTTTATTTAGGATTTATTTTTTATTAACTGTCCTCCAATCCCAATAAACAACCCCACAAAAATCATCCCCTGTTCAACTGATTCTTTCCCCACACCCCACCAACACTGGCACCCTCATGCCCCTTTTATACTATGCCTTTGGGAAATAAAATAATATTTGTTATGTGTTGAGTGTAACTTAAATGTACCCATTGATTTCAATGGAATGAACTAGGTGACAAAAAGCGTGAAAAAGAGGAAAATCTGCACTTTTCACAGGAAATTATTCACCGGAAAGTGCCATTATTTGCCGATTTCAGTTTGACAAGAAAGTTTTCACCCATCCCTACCAGACATAATGGTGACCAAAAGAAGATTGAGCAGATCTTCAATAAAAATTGCAACATACGACTGGGAGACAAAACAGAAGAAAATCTAAATCAAATCAATATTAAGATTTTTCTTCTGTTCACTCACTATGCATTTTTCAGTTGATACATATAAACTAATAGCATGTCTACTTTTGAAAGCATTCTTACTTTACAGTATTTTTCACACCTGCCTAAAACTTTTGCATAGTACTGTACATAATTGGGTTAATGGGATATCAGATGGTGGGGTTGGTGTATCTTGAGATGTGTGTTGCTCTATACTGTACTCCATTATGGAGGTTCGTGGGCCCTATTTATGATTTTAGCTTATTATTTCATTATATTATTAAATACCATATAATAATGACACCACTCTAAATATCTGGGTTATGTACATTTTGTATATATCTCAATGCCTCCCCTGATAACGACTGTGTTACTTATAGGTGCATTATGAATTGGTTCTATACAAATCTCTCTTCTCTTTCTCTTTTTGACTATAAAGAGTTAAGTTAATTCATGGCAAGACAGTATTTAATTATGGGAAGACTAGCGTAAAAATCCGTGTGCACACGCCGTGGAGCGGTGAGGTAACGGCAGTACGCAGAGCAGAAACGGCCTCTTAACATTATCCGGACCTGCTCTGCATACTGCCATTACCTCACTGCTCCACGCGATTGCGCCGCCTCACTTACGCAATGTAATCATGCTCAGTATAGACTGTCCGAACACGGGCAGTCTCTACTTCGCATGACTGCATGGTGACAAACTTTCTGGCCTTTTATTATATAGGATAGCTAAAGTATATTAAGAAGAAGTTGAGTGCTCTCAGCCATTCACTGTTTTCCTGAGGAAGGTGTAATTGTCCACCGAAATGCATTGAAAACTTGCAAAGAGACTGCCTTACAGAGTGGTGGTGAGGTGTGTGAATGTGACTACATTTGGAGCTGCTGAAGAGAATGTCGTGAAGCATTGGAGCATCCAGAGCCTACTCTAAACAGAACAAGCAGAAGGGAGGTATCCGGTTACTCTGGCTGAGATCTCGAAGCTGGGAGCTTGATAAGCACCTAACTCACTGCCACCAGCGCATTGACTGCTGGGGGTAACCCTAGGATGGTGGATTGCATAAATATATATATATGTAGCCCTTCACATTTTTCCTATTTGCATGACTGTGACTGTTGAACTTTCAGTTCCTGAAACTTATGACAGGAAATGACACAGCAGTTTCTATCACAGTCTATGTAGAACTTGACTGCAAAGGATGTTGGTCATGTGATTAATTCAGCGAATAGGAAGAGCCCTAGGCTGGAAGTTGAGAGTATAGCATGAGAGACAGAGGAAGAAGGAATTTTGCTGCAGCAGTGGAGGTGTGAGATGCCTAAATCTACTGATCCATTGTGTGCTGCTGTGCTGATCCAGTGAAAGAGCTTTGGAGCAGGATGCAGACACAGCAAATGGCTGACAGCCCCTGGAGCTTTCCTACAGTTCTGTGAATCTGAGTGATAAGAAGTATCTGACAGGGCAGTCTATTTATCACTGATACTAATAAAATGTATCACAGACACTTCCTGTGGATATTAGCTGCTTTTATCTTGTGGATTTCCTTAAAGGGCCCCAACACTTCTGTGCACCAACTGGTACCCTTCAGCCATTAGGGAGAAGCCAGAGGGTGGGTCTGCAGGTGGTTTGGGGAGGGTGCTGGGCCTGGTAAGGTAGATTTAGGTGTGTTAGTCAGGCACTGTATTACCTGCCTTACTCTATTCTTTTAATACGTTTATATTGTTGTGACTGTTCTTACTGTGTGCTCTAATTATTTACTATGTTCCTGCCTGAGAAACCTGTCCATGCCCTGGGTGCCCAGTCAGGGGAAGGCACTGCCAACACTATGTATCCCAACTCCCACAAAAAAGGTTCCCCTTGTAAAGCAGGAAGATGTAACCACAGATAAGGGGCCCGAAGGTATCAGCCCCCTGGGGTGGAAGTCCATTACATCTATCTATCTATCTATCTATCTATCTATCTATCTATATATATAGAGAGAGAGAGAGAAAGAGAGAGAGAGATAGATGGATATAGATATGCTCACACTCAGATTAAGAGCAGTATCTATTATCTATATGGAAACAGGGGCAGCTTCCCCATTGTTTGCCGCAGTGTATATTTATTTTCATCAACTCCGCTGCTCCAAGCCATCTTCTTATAGAGCTCATGGACAGCTGGATTCATTATTTATTTTAGAGATTTTATGGCTGTGGTATAATTTATTCATATTATTACCGCTAGCGCATTTTTGTGTGTGTCTTTTTCTTGTACATACAATTATATATTGTATCTTATAATAAAGTTATAATTATTCAAGATTCAAGTCATCTGTTATCGTCTCCACATAGATGGTGTGAACAGACTGATTTAAGTCTTTTTAGCATCAAACAATATAGATTGAATGGTACGTATGATTTTATTCATATTACTTTCACTACTCAGTCATTTTATTCAATATACATCTTCCACTCTGAATGGGTATTGTTGCCCCTCATAGAAGGAATCCTTTATTATATTCAGTGATTATTTTATAGTATATCGGACTTTATGTACACAGGACTCTAAAAGGTGTGTCTAGTTTCACCTACTTAGCACCCTTTCTCGCCTACTTACCTTCCATTGTAAAGTCAAACCCTACCTTTTCTCTTACAATCTCACCCACTCAGTCACTTTATTATGTGATTTGCATCATTTAGACACACCCATTCCCAACCCATGAGACCTCTTCAGGAGGCTCCAAAGAAAACAGTTCCCAAGTAAGTAGGTTACCTACCTCCTGTGCCTGTTCAACTTTGGAACAAATTACTTTATTTCCTCTTTCCACTCATTTCATTCAATTTTTGTCACTTCTGTCAGTGTACCACACAGCAATAACTATGAATTTTAGTATAGCAGTAAAAGAAATCTAATAAATGTTGTTGTCCTGAGCAAGCATTGATGCTATTGCAGCTCTTAACCCCTTCTTTGCTAGAGAGGATTGTAATGTGTTACTCAGATATAGGAAGCCAAATTTAAGTTAAGTAAACATGTTGTTTATAGAGAAAAGAACCACCTAGTTAACTGATGTGATTATAACCTAAGCATAAGAGGTCCTTAATTTGTTAATCAAATGGACTTACCAGGTTAGGTGACAGTATAACTGCAGTCAATTAGGTATTTCTATTTTTACAATTTATCTTTTCATTTGATTTCTGTTTTAGGAACCATCTAGTTATTTGTTTCAGTATGATTCAATCTAATAACAACTAGGGTCCCTTGAGAGGCATTCATTTATATTGCATCCAGTTATGTGAGGTGATCACTATAGATCTGCAGAATTCAAAATATAAAAAGATAGGTGCACCTGACTACGGTAGCAAGGACACCTGCTTAGGTAATTCATTGTGTTAAATCAAGAGTGGCTGATTCCTAGGGTACAACTTGTATACAAGTTTCATGAATAACTGCAAAACAAGAGTTCTTGTTTTATGACAATGTTTTCAATGTAACCCTTCAAAGTCAGATCTACCACAGTTTGCACCATGACTCGGCCTTATGGTGATTCTTTAAGTTCTCCGTACCAAGTTTTTTCTTTCTTTCTTTTTTGTGACGCAAATAGGGTTTGTTTTATTTTTAGATGACCCTTTTGTTTTATGGATAAAATAAGGAGCCATGGCTTTGTTAAAACGGGTTGGACGTCTGGACAACAATAACATATCTGCTACATATTATTTTTTATTGTATATTTATAACCAGCCTTGATTCATATTAATGAAGATAACAATTTGACTAGTTCAACGGACTTTAAACAGGGAACATAATAATTTTTCAGCAGAATGATTTGTTATTGTCATAGACCAATAAAGTAGTGGCATTTTCCAGAACTGTCCATTCTGAGGCCCCTAACCCCAATCAGTAAGAGTTGGGAAATTTAAGTATGTAACATCCAAAACACAGGATAATGATTCATGGCATCAGAGGTAGGTTAATGAGGTAGGTTAATGAGAAAGATGTGGAGAAAGTGATTGATAAAAGCAACTCCTGAGCCACCAAGAATAGGATTGGTCAGATAACAGCATTGTGGTCCCAGTAGCTTAGGGGTCAGCTGTTTAAGGCAATGGATGATTGTTGAGGTAGGCTTCAACCATTTTGGAGGTGCTACTCTCACTTTGTGGTGCTTTTGTGGTAGCCACCAAAGAATCAAGGGATTTGGCCCAAAAAGCTGCTGCTGCAGTTAATGTGTGCACAAGTGTGAAGCCTGGAGAGATAGCTGGGTGGCACTACTGCTGCTGCTGCTGCTGCAGTGAGTTTCCATGTTCAACTCCTGCCACTCTCCTTCCCTGAGCATGCCCCTCTTACCCTGCATCTTATGCACTCTGTGGACAATCTTGTCCCTCCAAGTTTCCAGGTTGTTATTTTTGCAAGCTCTTTATCCTTGGGTCACAGAGGGTGGCCAGCACATACTTCAGGGTGTCCAGCTCCTCTCTCAGACTCCTGATCATTGTTGAAACCTCTGGATATAACAAGATACCAGGCAAATGATCACTGTTTTTAAGGTAAAAAAAGACGAAACCTGAGGGAAGGAGGTGGCGAGCAGCCAAGATGGACGCTTTTTAGTTCTGCTCCGTGAACAGACCGGGCCTTTTCCTCAATCTTGAGCTCTACTAACTCGTTTGCTTAGCTCAGCCTGGGTGGATCTTCTCACCGGAGTCTCCCTTATGCCATATCGTGGGATCTTGCGATCCAGTGTGACCTCCATCACCCCAGAACGAGTAGCTGACGGAGTGGATACGCCGCGGCCTAGGCGGCTGTCTACTCTACAGAGGGACCTTGCAACGCCTGCTACGCAGAGTCCCTTGCGTGCCAGTGATCGCAAGGTGCTTATGGCTTCTAAAAGTACGATGATTGTTGCCACTCAACCGGTTGAACTTAAGGACCTCCCGACTCGTTCGGAACTCCTGGAGCTCTTTGCAGATCTTAAGGCCACGTTGAAACAAGACCTTTCTGAAATTAAATCAGAGGTGTCTCTGCTAGACCACCGAGTTACTTTGCTGGAATCTGAGGGAGAGTCCTACTCGAGCCAGATTCGCAACTTGGAACAACTTCTATCTGATCAGAGAGACACCATCGCTAACCTGCAATACAAGGTGGATGATTTAGATAATCATGGCAGAAGATGCAACCTGTGCATTAAGAACTTGCCGGAGTCAGTTCCCAATGGCGATATGAGGTCTACCTTACAACAGATTTTTGGTGCCCTGCTGCGTAAGCCGGATTCCTACATTGTCCATCTTGATAGAGCACACCGGGCTTTGCGACCTCGTGGAGGCCAGAATCAAAGGCCTAGGGACGTAGTGTGCTGTGTCCACCACTTCAAAGATAAAGATATGATCCTACCTCGCAGCCGAGAGATGGAACCGGTCCTATATGAGAGGACGGAAATACAGATTTATAATGACTTATCTCCCACCACTCTACAACAGAGAAGAAGTTTGAAACCCCTTACTGAACACCTTATCAAACATGAGGTGAAATACAGATGGGGGTTCCCATTTCATCTGCAGGCGCAGAAGGGGGACGTGACTGCCTATGTTCGCTCCATGGATGAAGCTGAAACTTTCTGTGCGGCCTTGCAGTTGCCCTCCTTGCCAGTGCCTAAAAAGGATGCATCTAGTGCTCCACTGGAGGACAACTTCATTGTGCCCCCGCTGAGGAAACAAAAACGATGCCCCAACGGGGATCCGGGGAAACGCCCCAGGCAAGATGTTGTAGTGGCTTGACAGCTCCTGGATGACCGATTCTGCAGGGGACACAGACTATTGTACCTCTCTGAGCAGTGGACTGCCCTCCCATGGTCTCATGGACCTGCTCCCTCTCCGTTACCTGTCCCGGGTGGACTGCTGGTGCTTAGTCACCCCCTTCCGATGTGCAGTTGACTTCTACCCGTAGATATACTGTGTGCTCGTTTACTTATGTATTTGCCTGTATTTTGTCGTTTCTTCTATGGGGGGGTGATGTAGTGCATGTCTTCTGTGGTTCCCATCCTACCGGAGGGGCCCTTACTGCCAACTGCCTATTTCAGCGGTGGGACCCTTGGGCCTTGCAGAGCCACTTATTAATGGGAATTGTTTGCTTCCACGCTGTTGGGGGAGAGTGGCAGGGGGGCGGATCTTAGTGCAGATCCCATCTTACTGGACATGGGCTGGGTGTCTGAGACAGGTGACATGAGGGATTGCAGGCTTCTTATATTTACTGGCGTCTCCTCCCTATGGTGCTCCCTCCTTTCTACTGTTTTTCCTACTGTTTTCCTCTTGTCTTCTCCTTTCCCTTGGTTTTTCTCTGCTGTTCTCTTTTGGGGGGGCGCCCTGGGGATTGGCATCCCTGGTAGGGGACTTGACATTTCTGAGTAGATGATTTTATGAATGTTAAGTTACTGTTCCTGGAAATGTTGCTGCATTTTTATTGCTTGCGGTACTATGTTGCTATACGGTTTTAGCTGTTCCGCCTGTCTCGTGCACCTGTACCTGTTTGATTATAGAGTGGATCTGCTACAGGGGCTCCCCCGGCAATGCCCACTCTATCGGGGGGTATTTTGCCGTGGGACACCTCACGGCATGACGGACCTCCTGGGCTTAAGTGGGAGGTCTTTGGGAAGTGTGAGTCATCCCCACTTTCTTGGAGGAAGTGGGGAGGGCTTGCTGAGGTGGGTGGGATGCTCCATTGCAGTGGTCTGTACTGACCCTTTGGGGGGGTGCTCTCTGATCGTGTAGCCTCCTGGGTACCATTACCTGTACGACTGATGTCCCTTATGGCTTTGTTGTATGTCTTGCTGCACTGTTGGCTCTAGAGCTCCTCCCACGGGTGTGATTGTTAGACCTTAATGCGATATGGGTGGGTCAGATTTTTGGCTCATGCTCACTTTGGACATACCCTGTCGTGGAGCAATTTTTGGAATTTTGGGGTTTAGGTGGGGATAGATGAGGATTTCCTCCCTTTTTATATTTCCAGGCTGAGGTTTTTGAGATTTATTTCCTGTGACACTCTTAGGAAATGGCCCTTCCCTTCCTGGCATTGGATGATGCCTCGGTGGAATACTGGGCCTGCTCCGCCACGTATGCTGTGGTTGGTCATTTTTGGCCTTGGCGGTATAGGCAGTGGAATATATTGTGGGTGTCCTCCAGTCTTTGCTGGGTTCATTTCTGTATGTAAATGGTATTGAATTATATTGTTTTTCATTCTTGTGTTGACTTTTGACACTGCTTGTTCTTTCAATATGACCTCCTGTCATGCTTTCTCATGCATTGCCCGAGTCTGTTCTGCTAGACCTAATCAGTAGTACACCTTTTTTCTTTCTTTTTCTTCTTGGTGTTCGGAGTAACGCTTGTTTCTCCGGTACCTGGTTGAGTTATCCCCTCTCCTCGACCAGATACTTATCCATACAGTCGGCACCTTTTGGCCGATTTTTAGTTTTTCCTTTCTCAATTCTTTGCTTCTTACTGCTCTTGCTTTTTCTCTTACCCTTCTCCTTGTGTCTTTCCTTCCCTTCCCTTCTCCCTTCCCCCACCTGTCTAGTGTTTCAGAGCTGGTTAATGCACGCTTGGGTCGCAGACCTAATTTAATTATGGATGTGAAGTGCTGCTCTTTTAATGTGAAGGGGCTAAATATCCCGAGAAGCGAAGTGTGCTACTTAGAGATGCAATCCGTAAGCGTGCTCTTGTCCTGTTCCTGCAGGAGACGCATTTTAGGCGGGGGGCTCACCCGGTGCTCAGTCAGAGGCACTTTCCTCTGCCTCTTCTAAAACTAAAGGAGTGGCTATCTTGTTACACCGTACCCTGCTGTGGGAGTTAGTTGATACTTTTAGCGACCCAGATGGTCGATATCTGATGGTAAAGGGCAGAAATGGCGGGTGTCTTGGTGACATTAGTGAATGTATACCTCCCCAATGAGGGTCAGATTTATTTTCTGTCTTCTCTGTTGTGCAGAGTTGATGCATTTTGTGAAGGCTTACATCTCCTGGGAGGGGACTTTAATTTCGCATTGAATCCCTTAGTAGATTGTAACCCTCCTCGTTCATCATATTCACAAGTGGTGCTGCGCCGCTTTTTGAGGCTCCTGGACTCTCACCACCTGCTTGACCCTTGGAGATTGGAATTCCCATCCGGACGTGATTATACTTTCTATTCTCCGGTTCACACTAAATATTCTCGCATAGACATGTTTTTATGTGACCAGCACTCCCTGCAATACTTACACTCGCCTTCAATTGGTCACATTACGTGGTCTGACCACAGCCCCATCTATGTCACACTTAAACTAAATGGTGGGGTCGGGGTCGTCCTGCCTGGAGACTCAGTGAACTCTTGCTGGAGGACGAGGAGGTGGTACAGGACCTCAAATCTAGTTTATCTACATATTTCTCTCTTAACAAAGATTGTGGTGTGCCACTGCCGACTGTATGGGAAGCCCATAAGGCTACCATACGTGGGGAACTTATTAAACATGGGGCCAGGTGAAAATGCACCAGAGAAAAACAACTTGTGGGCCTTCTTGGCTGTCTTCGGACTTTGGAACGGATCCATAAACCCCGCCTGTCAGTGGAAGAGGGTCGAGAGTTGGAGCAGGTGCGTCAGGACATCGCACTTCTCCTCAAATCGGCTTCAGTGCGGTCATACCAATGGTTCATATATAAGGCCTATGTTCATGGTAACAAATCTGGCAAGCTCCTGGCTGGTCTGGTGAAACGTAGGCAGCGACAGACGTATGTTCGACTGCTTCGTGGACCTGATGGATCAGCTGCCCTCAGGTCAGATCTTATTGCCGAACGCTTTAAGTCCTTTTATTCGAGTCTATACAACTTGCCTAACCCCCTTGGCGTGAGGTCAGAGGACTATGGAGGCCTGTTAACCAAATTTTTGGATCGCAACTTTCCTAACCGACTATTAGAAGTCGATGATGCTGCTCTAGAGAGAGATTTTACACTAGATGAGATACACGCAGCGTTAGCGTCCATGACCCCTGGCAAAAGCCCGGGACCCGACGGCTACACGGTCAGTTATTATAAAAATTTTCGGGACGTACTCCTACCCCAGATGCTTAGTTGTTTCAACTCTGTCTCTGAGGCCTCTCCCTTCTTGGCACAAACCTTGGAGGCTCATATCACGGTCATACACAAAGAGGGGAAAGACCCGGTGGCCTGTGCCAACTACAGGCCGATCTCCTTACTGAACGTTGACCTCAAAATTTTTTCTAAGGCATTAGCTGGTCGGATTCTGCCTCTCTTGCCGGCCTTGATTCACTTGGACCAGGTGGGATTTGTCAAGGGACAACAGGCTAAAGATAATACGACCAAATTGATTGCCCTTCTTCATAGGATACACTCTAGTGGACTCCCCACTGTGCTGCTGTCACTGGACTCCGAAAAGGCCTTTGACAGAGTTCACTGGCCTTTTCTTTGGGGAGTACTGGATTGCCTGGATCTGGGGCCTTGTTGCTTGGGATGCATCATGGCTTTATATCAGAACCCCACAGCAAAAGTTAGAGTTAATGGAGTACTGTCTACCCTGTTCACAATCTCCAATGGGACGAGACAGGGGTGCCCCCTTTCTCCACTCTTATATATACTTACGCTGGAACCGCTACTGAATGCGATACGGGGTGATGCTCGCATCAAAGGTGTCCCAGGGAGGGGTCGAGATTATGTGGTGTCCGGCTTTGTCGATGACGTTCTTTTGACTCTTACGTCTCCAATGGACTCATTACCAGCTGTAATGAGGGTATTGAGGGAATATGGTTCCCTGTTGGGCTCACGCATCAATGAATCTAAATCGGAACTGTTAAATATCAACATCCCCTTGGACCAATGCGGTCACTACGCTCATCTTTTCCATTTACCTGGGCACCGGCGACGATCATCTACCTGGGCGTAAAGTTCCCAAAATGCTGTAATGACCTGTTTAAATTCAACTTTCCGCCACTTTATGATCAGCTCTCTTCGGATTTGGAAACTTGGGGTGATCCTAGGATCTCTTGGTTCGGTAGACTGAATGTCTTAAAAATGCTATTTTTACCTAAAGTGCTTTACTTACATCAGGCCCTGCCGATCTTGATTCCTACAGCTTTCTTAAAACGGCTCCAGGCTTTGATGACCGCCTATGTTTGGAATGGGAAGAAACCGAGGTGTAGTAGGTTTCTTATGATGACACCGAGGAAATCGGGTGGATTGGGCCTTCCCGACCTCACCGCCTATTACGATGCTGCGATACTTACCAGACTTGCTGATTTTGCACCTGCTACTCCAGAGGCAACATGGCTTCTAATAGAGCTACAGGATCACTTGAACCTTAGACCCCTACAGTTGCTTCTCCTTCAGAAGAGTTGAGTTCCTGCATCCCTGTTGCGTTTGCCTGTCGTGGGTAGAGTGCTTACAACTTGGTTTAGGTGCGGCCAGAGTCGGAACTTTGCTCCTAGGCCTTCTCCACTGCTTTCCCTCCTGGGCAACCCGGACTTCCCTCCGGGTATGTCCCCGAGGGCGATGTGCCTTTGGACTGATGTAGGATTGGATGAGGTGAGATCCCTGGTGGATGGAGGGAAGCCAGTGGGTTTTGACACCCTTCTTTCTCAGGGTCGTATTCCGAAGCGGGAATTTTGGACATATGTTCGGATTCATCATTACGTCCTTGGAGTATTGCGGCTAGGTAACCCACTGCGATACTTGACCCCTATGGAATCCTTTCTGACCTCCTCCAGGGTGGGACAAAAAACCTTGTCCAAACTTTACCATCTACTAACTGACAGGGTAGATGAGGTTCTCCCTGCATTAGCTTCACAGTGCAAATGGACCTACAGAATCCCCAGCTTGCTGATCCCTCAGTAGGGGTTCTATTTTTACAAACTTTTTCTTCCTTCCAAGGGACACCCCCTCTCAGGAAGGCTTCTACATGCTGATTTCTAGATGGTACCTGACACCGGACCGTCTTGCGAGACCATTTCCAGGTTCCTCAGACACCTGTTGGAGATGTGGATCTGAGAGGGGCACTATGGTTCATATTTGGTGGACCTGTCCTGATGTTAGGATGTATTGGCTGAAAATTGGAGATGCTATTCAAGCAGTGTTGGGGTACAGCATACCTTTAGAACCCTTAATATTTTTGTTCTCTTACAGCCCCTCTTGGACACCACGGAAATTTGCGCTGCTTCACTTTATGCTTTCGGCCGCAAGGATAAATGTCTCTGCGCACTGGTGATTACAGGGCCCTCCCTCCTTGGATCGTTGGAGAGCCAGAGTGAGCAACTATTGTTCCCTGGAAAAGATACATGCATGGAGCATGGGAAGACGTAGTGCCTTTCGAGAGATCTGGACTCATTGGGAGGATTCAGTGTCTACCTCCTGATGCCCTGACACATCCTGCCTGCCCTCAGGTGCCTGTTTATGATGTATTGTCACTGGCTGGGTCTCGGGGTGGCCCTGGCTTGTGTCTCCTGTGGAGTTCACTGTCTCCCTTCCCTACTGTGTTCTTTCCCCCCCCACTTCACCACATCCCCCCACGTCATTCCACAACCCCTCCTCTTCTTTCTCTGTCCATCTTCTCTTGGTCCTGGTCTTTTCTTTCTTTCCTTTTTCTTCCTGTCTCATACTCTTTCTGTTTTCCTAGTTTCTTTCTTAGTCTACCTAAATTGGAAATGCTACCTACATTAGTGATCACCTATTATTCAGAGTTGGAGAACATTTGAGGCATTTCTCTTCTGTACTGAATTGTATCTATTATGCTCTCTAAAGTGGTTTGTTGTGATATCTGCATATTGTTTCATTGCTGGTGTTTGTTACATTTTACCAAATTGGATGTACTTGTTTCCAATTGTGTTGCATGTCTTGGATTTCAATAAAGCTTCTTTACTCCTGAATGTTTTTGAGGACCATCACTACCTGCCCCATTAATGCCCATCCCTAACTGCCCAGGGAGCAGGACAATGTTCTAATCAATGGCATGGAGTGAACTGGTCTCTGCTTTCCAAGATCCTCTCCATCATCTCCAAGGTGGAGTTCCACTGGGTGACATCTTGGTGTAGCCGTGTTACGGTTAGCAAAACAAGACAAGGAGTCAGACGGTATTGTTATGAACACCTTTATTAAAAATTATAATAATAAGCAAATGCAAGTAAGTATGACAGTACAAGCAGAGGGTGACTGGAAAGGCTAGAGACTCTATCAGCAATAGGAGCCTTTCGACAGGTCAACTACACTGCTGGAGACTAGGCCGAAACCAGCTGGTAGTCTCAGGAATCGAAGAGAAGACAACACTGAACCTACAGTCTCCTGTAAGGGACAACAGAGGAGACTACCTACTCACGCCTGCAGTCAGTATGGAAGAGCTCGTCTCCAATAAGGATAGCAACAATGGAGACCACTGACTCACGCCTGCAGTCAGTAAGAAAGAGTCTGCCAGAGCCCCAGATCTGCACCAGGATGGGTGTCTGTAGTTAATGGCGCCACAAGCAGAGTAAACAGACAGATCCACAGGTCAGCACCAGCTAGGACAGTCAGACAAGCCAGGTTCATACACGGAGTGGGTAGTCAGCCAGAGCCACAGATCTGCACCAGGTAGGATGTCCACTAGGAGTAAACTACACTGGGAGGATAGTTGGACAGAGCCCCAGGTCAGCACCAGAATTGATAATCAGACAAGCCAAGGTCATATACGGAGCGGGTAGTCAGCCAGAGCCACAGGTCTGCACCATATTGGATGTCAAGACAAATGGTGCGCACAGAGAGAATGGTCAGACAGAGCCACAGGTCAGCACCAGAATGGATAGTCAGACAAGCCAGGTCATACACAGGATACAAGAACAACTGGGACTAGAACTGCTCAGAAAAACAACGTAAGGGTAAGTGATACACAGGTCCATAGAGGTTTATAAAGGAGTAGGAGAAGACGGGACCAATTAGGTCCCCCAGGCTGGGCCTATAACAGGCGTCCAGGGAAGAGCCTGATTCATGAAGCCAGTAACAGTGAATCAGATGCAATCAGGCCGCAGGCAGAGAGGGACGCGGATAGTGAAGCCGGAGCATCAGTACAGAACCCTGTTCCCGGCCGAATGGCGCAGGCTGAGGTAAGGCACTGTGACAAGTCGGTGCTGTGATAGATCCGCTTCCTCCTGCTCCTTCCTCTGACACTGACACTGTGGTGGAAGTGCCCAACAATCTTATGACAGCAATCAATGAGGTTTGACAGCCTGCAATGCCCTTTAACTGGAAAAGCTGGCCTTACCATGAGATGCAGTATATGTGCTCAGCTCAAACCCACAAAATATTTTCTTTGACTGCTTTCATCATGTTTTCTGAGTGGTCATTAGCAGCAAACCCATCTTCACCAGGGTGGCTGCCTGCAGACCAACCCACTGTGACAGCATCTTTGTAAGCATTGCCAAAATGTAAGCTGATGTGTCCTGCTCATCCTTAATCTCAGCATGGAGGAGAAAAGAGAAAAAGCCCAGCTGTCCTCCTGACCAATTTCTATCCCGCTTGTCATACAATTTGCAAGCAACAGCAGCAGAAATGCATTCTTCAAATCCTTTGGGTTTCCACCAGTGTGCTGGCAATGAAAGAAAGGCATTTCGTACACTAGGGGTACTCCATATATCAGAGGTGAAGTGATCTGTCCAGCAGCACAGTTCACCCTTCAACAATGAAACACAGGTGTGGTACAGTGAAAGCACTACATTCCTGCTGAAGCTGGTGCGAGAAGGGAGTTGGTAGTGGGGAAAGAGAGCCTCTAACACCTGTCTGAAAGGTTATCATTTTATCAATGTAAGCTCCTCCAACAGTGATCACCTGCCCAATCAGCTGTGTCAACTTATTTGACTTCTGCTTAGACATACCCCATGAATAGAAAGCCCCAAAGAAGTCAAAGGTGAGCTGTCTCTGGGAACCAGTCTGAGTCTTAGAAGAGGCCTAGGCTTCTCCACGCCCTCTGTCCTGGCAGCTACAGCTGGTGGTGGCTGTTGCGATATTACTGTTGGTACCAGTGCTGCCAGTTTGTGCCTGAAGCAAAAGCTGCATTGTGGTGTATATTCTAATGTTGGTTCATACCAGAACTGGTAAGATGTTACAACACTTCCATGGCTCACTTATGACACTACTTGTACCTTGCAGCGCACCCATCTTCCACACTCTCAAATTGATCCCACACATTACTACACCACTCTAGGTCAGCCACAGCCCAGCAAGAAATTGATGAAGTACTGATTTTCTGAATGGCAGTGCAAGTGGGTGGTGGTGGTGGTGGTGGGAGCAAATGTAAGGGAAACAGTGGCAGACAGCTAAGGAGTGAATGTCGGGTTATGTACCGTATATTATAAGTTTTAATTTTCTGGGTTAGCCCCACAAATGCTCAGAGCTTTCAATGCAATCCTGAAGGGGGGAAAAGTGGACAAAAAAATTATTTGTGAAAACAAAGGCTTTGTGTATTTGTCCCTATCATCCAGATCCTATTAATTCTGATCAAGTGGGTTTTGAACTTAAATGTAACGCCAAACATAATACAATAAAAGGCATTTCCCTTATCCCTACCTCAAAAAATATTTCCATTATATTAGTTTCCACAGATGTAGAAAATCTTTCGAAAGGTTTAGATGGATACACCTAAGGTCTGTCTTACCCTCACCCTTCTGTCAAAGTTAAAGTAAACAGTCTCTTATCTGACTCACTCCCTATTATAAATGGAAGGGAAGCAGTTGAAGTCCTTTGCAAGTAGCCAGACCTGAAAAGTTACTCGCCACTGCAAGCCATAACATATCAACCAGGCCTAATTTCTACTCGCCAGGGCTAAATTTTCACTCACCATTGGCTAGTGACGAGTGGAAATTTTGAGCCCTGAATATATATATATATATATATATATATATATATATATATATATATATATGAACCATTACTTACCACTATTAAAAATTCCAACCAAATATCATTGTTACCAGTTCATAATCATATTGGTAAATTTGCTAATCTTTGCTAATGATGTGCTTTTCTTTGTTTTAGACTCTGCTACATACCTAACCCTACTCATCCAAATCACAGATGATTATTGTACCATTTCACTGTTTAAGATAAACTATAGCAAATCGGGGATTCTTAGTATTAACTGCCCCCATCTGTCATAACATATTAAATGATAAAAATGCGTTAATGCAAAATATAAAATCAAATACCTTGGAGCAATGATCACACCAGATCCTAAAGATATGTTCTATTACAACTTTCCTAATCTTTTAGGTGTGATCTCATTATATGAAAAATTGGGATAAACTCTTTATCTACTGTTTTGTAGAGTAGATATTATCAAAATGATTGTTCTGCCCAACATTCTGTATTTATTTGAATCAATATCTCTCCCTCTTTCCAATACATATTTCAACAAATTTCAAAAGGAGATCAGTTAATTTATATGGGTGTATAAAACCCAGTCAAGGATTAAAACTTTTACCCCAGCATAGTAAATAGGGAGGAATTGGGATATTACTAAGTATTATGTCACCTCCAGTTTTTGCAGAATGACGTTCTCCAATAACTTAGAATGTGTTTGGATTGCGTCTCTTTTGAGCCACAGAGTTGGTCTTGATTCTTATACTCACAGTTTGCAATGAACGTGTGATATTAGGTCACTTACTTCAGCACTGGAATGAGATTAATGGATCTCTAATATTTGCATACTATTCCTCTCCACTTTCATCTGTTATAGAGGGCCCTGAATGTCCTCCAGGTTTATCACTAACCAATATTATAGAGTGGAAAGCTAAGAAGGTTTAAACATTGCAAAGCTTAGCTCCAGACATTAAAGGGATAGTAATACTTAACTTGTAAAATAATATATGTTGTAGGGTTATCCCTCTGAGTAAAACTAGGGCACTCCCACTGCTGACAGATATTTTATTAAAAAATGTTAACAGCTCAAACTTGAATTTTTTAGGTGCAATATCACAGGGGCCTGAAATTGTACAGTGGTGCTCTTGCTACACCATCCTATGGACTGCTCTAATCTCTAGACCATAAGTCTCCATAGGATGGTGTAGCAACAGCGCCACTGTAAATATTCAGGAAACTGTGATATTGCACCTAAAAAATTCAAGTTTGAGCTTCTATAATTTTTAATAAAATAGCTCTCAGCAGTGGGAGTACAACATATTTTTTTTACATCTTAAGTATTACTATCCCTTTAAACAACCTTTTAACATGGGGCATGTTATCCAAGAACTGTGAGACAGATTCCACCTGGGCATATAGATAAATGCATCATTTCATATCTGGTTTTCTCACACAGGGTGACATGTTTCTTGAGGCCTAACACATTCTAAAAACTGTTGTCCCTTGATGGGACTCCCTGCAGGACCCTTTCCTTTCCTTTGATTCCTTGTATTACCTACTGTTTGAACTTTCAACATGGGGAAAATGTTTTAATCAAATTACAAATGGGCCATAGATACCTCAGTGAGAGAAACTAGCAACCTAATGCTATAGGACTCCCCTACTGGCTAAATGAACATGCTTGTACACCTTTATGTTGCAGGTGTCAATAATAAAGTGAAACCATGTTCTACCTATGGTAAACATGTTTCCTTATACAGTCCTACTAGCCCCAGAAATTGGGGAAGTCTTATATATACACATCCAGATAGAGCCAGGAATATGTCTTTTTACTACTTTAACCCCCTCTTCATCATTTCCCTCAGTTGTACACAATTATACACCCAGTGCCTAGGGAAACCAGCTGCACCTCACTGACGAGGTCTAAACAAGGCCAAAAAGTACATCTGGGGTTAGCTGGTATTTCCTGTGCAGAGGGGACTTTCCTGTCATTTTGGAACTAGACCACCCTTGTGGGCGGGATTAGGCTAATATGTACGTGGAAATTTCTCCTATGTAATGGCGCTAGAGAGCTAAAATGTGATGCTCCGAGCGGTAACTAGCTGCACAACAGGCAACATTACTTTTGTTCACGATCAAAGCTTCTCACATATCTTGTATTGTTCTTCTTTCTTCATTTGCACTATGTTTTGTACATCTTTGACAATTCTGATAATTTTGTAACTTCCTGAACTTTTAATAAAGATGTTTTAAAGAAATGAAATGTAAAACGTTTGTAATTGATTATACAGGCCTCTTCCACTAGTATGATCTGGTCACCTCCCCACCATGCCCTTTTGCTAATATGCCTCTCCATAAAGTTATTAATAATAATAGACCAACTTACCAACATTCTATCTTTTCCTCCTGATCTCTAAATATCTATATGTCCTGCTTTAACATTTAGCCCTAAATGCTGCTTCTACAGCCTCCACTCCATAATGTTTTCTTATTTCCCATATCCCCTCCTATCTCACCCTGCTCCTACTGTCTATCTACCTCTTTCAAGCAAACAGGAGTTCATTGTTGGGGGTCATGTGACAGTAAATGATGCCACTACATTACCTACAGCTCCTCCACTTTGCCTTTTTAGCCTGTGATAAATGTTATTTTGTAATGACTAATCTACTTTAATACAGAATTTTACTGTAACCAGTGTATTGAGTTAGATATTAATCTCCAAAGAAGTCATGGAGTGAGAGGTAGCGTTAACATGAAAATAGTTTAGGTACAAACTGGAGAAGTAAATGAGTGTACTTAGTACCTACGTTCTAGCAGCGTCCGCTCAGTAGTGATAATAATTTACCACAAGTATTAAAGTTGGTGTGCAAAACAGATTTTTCTAAAGAAATTTAAATTGTTTCTTAATACACCCAGAAGCTCACAACATTTCATTTTTATTCTGTTAATCTAAAAGCAGCAACAACAAGATGAGTGTTTACTAAAGATGCAAGGGCTTACCCATCAAGCTAAAGAGGTACAATTGTGTCGGATACTAACAGCACCACAGGGAAATTCTTTGCAAATTCCCACTTATTTATATGGCACTTTTAACTTCTGAAATGCTAGAAAGGCCTTGAGTCCTCTCTAGAATTCAAGGGCTTAAAAAAAAACATTTAATTTAAAATAAGTTTTCTTTTCCCTCTCTGTTGATGTGCAAAATATATATTTGTACAAACATTTACTTTTCTCCATAACAGACTCACATCACAACCGTTCATTCTTTTATTCTATTAATCAAAAGGCAGAAACAGCAACATCAGTGCTTGAAAGGGGCACCATTCCTCTTCCCTCTATCAGTCCCATTTCTGTCCCTCTAGGATAGGGCCTCTATCAACTCATTTTTTCTCTTTCACAAATTCTTTTGTGACTTCACTATACTTCTGTTTGTATTTTGGCCTGCTACTTATTAGACAGCATTTTTTATTACAGCATTTTTCTCCATTTCTCAATTTCCGTGTTATAGATTCCTCAGCCTCCCTCTGAATCAACCTGCAATGTGAAATCAATGAGAATGAGAGAGAGCTATTATTTTTCTGGAGATATTTCACAACATTACCCCTTGAGGGGCAGAGAGGTATCCAACACATTGCATGCAAAAGGTAAATTCTGTGATCATCCACTTGTGCAAATACCAGGTAACATTTGCTCCTTGCATATATAACATTAAAGGGGAAATTTAACCTAGGAATAAGTGTTTAACAGTAGGTGTCATTCAAACAGCAGTCATCAGTCAGATACATCAATATTCTATTGTTTTAGCTGTTTTGATCCCTGTTGAAGTCCACTGCAAAACTGTGTTTTTAAAAACTGATAATACGTTGTTTCCCTTATGACTGATTCAGATAAGTGGAGGTATATTGTTTACTGTGAGAAGGCGTGATATTGAGTAAATATCACTATATGCAGGAAACTGCATACGTATGCAATAAGTAAACAAATGCATACATACATACATCTGACTGCTATATGAAGGACACCTACCTACATAAATTAGTGTGTTAAACAAATTGATACCCTTGTTCCTAGAGCATAGTTCCCCTTTAACACTTTAAGTACTAGTGGTCCTGTGGTTGGTTTCCCTTTAAGGAGCAGATTGACGACTTCAGCGTGCCGTCACATGTGACTGATCATGTTCTGAGGGCACAGAATATTTTTCTATTTCCAGGGCCCCAGGGCTCTCATTGATTGTCCAGGATTATCTGTCAATCAGCTGAGATAACATGATATCCTTTTGGAATAAAAGAGCGGTGGGTACTAATCACTATCAGATAATTCACATTAGCACATATTTCTCAGTACAAACAACACAAACATTAACCCCTTAAGGACCAGTGGTCCCAGGGTATGTGGTCCTTTAAGGACCAGATAGGAAAGTTCAACGTGCCACCCCATGTGACTGATCATGTGTGCCGGCACGGCGAACGAGGGACTGAAAGAGATCGCTCTGGGCTTGGAGCGATCAACTTCAGTCCCTGGTATTCCTCACTGCGCTGCTGCAGGAGTGCAGTGAGTAAAAGTACGTGACGTACCAGGACTGTCACTGGTCTTTAAGTGCCAGACCAGCGTGACGGACCGGGTACGTCAGTGGTCGTTAAGGGGTTAAATACTCTCTGAACAGGATAATTTACATGTATGTTAAAGAACAAGCTTAGGGTGACACAATTAATTTTTACGTATGCTAGCTATATGTACATGATATTTAAAGTTATGTAGAACTATTTCATGTTTGGTGTTAGTGTTTCTTTAACCCCTTAAGGACCGGCCACGCACGTACTTTGCAGTCCCTTAAGGACCACGGAGCATTTTTTTTTTTTTGTGCGCTCCGATTCCAGACTCCCCAAACGGCGTGCAGCCACGTGGGGAGCCCGGAATTCCATGACGGTCCAGGACCGTCATGGGTCCTTAAAGGGTTAATCACAATGCTTTGGAGACCTCTCTAGGATTCAAGTGTGTAAAAGGTCCAATATAAATCAAACGGAATTTGGAGAATATAAAGTTTGTCCCTACTGTGAAGCTGGTTTCCTCTACAAATGTTGCAGTTCTTCTTAGTACAGAAGCATCATTTTACCATACTGTGACATTCACAGGATCACTATTGCAGAACAATGCAGCTTTCTGCAACATTTTTATGATAGTGAATTAGCAAAATTTGTAGAATCTAGACTGTAAGCTCTCACAAGCAGGGCCCTCTGATCCTTCTGTTCTTCACATATGATTTACTATTTAATATCCCTGTATGTCTATTCCCTATTGTACAGCGCTGTGGATTAAGTTGGCGCTATATAAATAAAGAATAATAATAATAACTGGTTTTGACTGGCAACCCACAAATGAATACGCACTGACAGAAAGGGATGGTGGTAGAAAAAGAAACCTTGTCATGCTATCACATATAGGTCTGTACACTTAAAAGGAAAAAGATGCCATTCTGGAGCAAACCAACTGCACCACAGTGGCAAAATGCAAATTTTTTATAACTTAAATTGTGCTTTTAACCCCGTGAATGATAATAGGGTTATAGCTTATAAAAAATGTAAAACAACAGAATAACAATTCAAGTACATTGAATCTGAGTGTTTAACATTTTTTACTGTCATAAAACAATGCTACTAAATAGTTATAGTTTATAACAATGTTATTTTATTGCTAAATATGTACATAGTCATTTAAAATTAGAAAATCCAACAGCTGTTGCTGTCATAAATGTTTGTGTGCAGTTCAGTCCTTAATATATTGTTGGTAAATATGTCACTGTATGTTGCTATTCTTTAAACTGTGAATTTTTAACTTTTATTTCTAATGCCACTAAAATGTTTTATTCTCTATCTTGTGTTGCAGTATATATGCTTTAAATTTAATAGCATTCAAGGAGTTCACTAATGTCAACACTGACACTGACAGTCAAAATGCATGAGCACCACCTAGTGTTTACATTTTAATTTGCATTAAATTGGGTACAAGAATCAACTGCATCAAAAATGTATTTTCCCTAATATTTATAAAGATGAAACACATTTCTTGGCATTTTTTCATTTTTGTAAAAATAGATACATACAAAAAGGCATAGGGGTATATTTATCAAGGAAAGTGTGCAGAAAGAACCCCACTAAAAGCAAAGTTCTAATGGATCATAAGAACTAATGTTTAAGATAGGGTGCAGCTCCACAGAAGCCTTGATGTTCTCTGTACAATCCTATATAATAATTTGCTAAATCGTGTGTAACGCCGCAACATGCGCAGTAGACACTGCGCGTGCTGCAGTCATGCGCGGTAGAGACTGCCCGCGCCCTTCGGAGCGCCCAGCTTTGTATCAGCCGCGGCGTGGGCAGTCTCTACTGCGCGTGACTGGCCCGCGACCGGGTGGCATTGGCACTGTGGCCCGTGTAACGGGCTGTTCAACTAGTTGATAATAAAAGAGGAAGCAAAATCTAGTGAAGAGAAATATAAAGCAGTTTACTGGATACTGAAAACTGACAAATGTTAGAAATTATGGTATTTTAGATGTGACCAGACATAAAATGTGAAGACAGTCATATCCTTTCCTATGTGATCTGTTTCCTGGAGCTTCATTTGGCCTCTGATGACAACATTAGCCTCCACCTGTTGTCCATTTAAAGTCTATTAAAACCACCTCCCTGTGCATCAAGTGCTCAGTGTTTTGGGGCCTGGACCTCAGATCTTAGCCCTGTTACTTCTCTGCTTGATCTACTGGTTATCCTTGGCGTCATTGTGCTGCCTGCCCTAACACAAATCTATTTTTTGATTACTCTTCTGTCCGCTGATTCCATACCTCTTTTTCTCTGACCTTCACAGTGTGAACTCAAACTGCAGGGTGATCTGTACCTACTCCAGTGTCTTCCCATTAGTTTGCACCTCTCTGCCACTGGGCTCCAGCATCCAGGTATGTTTCTTTACAAAATGTGGTCAGAAAGGAAAAAAGCAGGGACTTTGACAATCTGAATAATGGTAGCCAACACTGGAGAGTTTAATCAAACAGGCATTATTGAAGATACAAAACAGATCCTGGTCAGACAGTGAGATCAGAAGTGGCACAAGCAAGGAGCACAGTAAGATAAACTGAAGCAGGACAGACCTTTAGCAGGAGTGAGGCCAGACAAGCCAGATCAGGATAAGCCACAAACAAAAAGAGTGTTAAGGCTACTGTAAGGTCTGGTAAACTAAGAGGTAAAATCAATCACCAACTATAAGTGGCATGGTGAAAAACCCAAATCACTGTAAACTGGCAAACACTCAGCATGGAAAAGGATGCTGGATAGCATAGAACTCTTGTGTCACGGGCACCCAGGGATGCTCAGAACTCAGTACGGTAATGTAATGCAAAATATTTATTAGAATAAATCACAGTAATAAATATGTAGTACAACAAGCAAAGGGTTACAAGCTGGCGACACTACTACCAGAAATAGTAGGCCTCTCGCTAGACCACAATGCTGGAGACTGGACCGAAGCCCCTGTGAGTCTCAGCAGGAAATAGGAACACTAGCTCTTGATCCGTCGACTGGAACACTGGAACAGGCGACCACTGTGAACACTGGCTCAGTAATCTTGATCCGATGAACAGGAACACAAGGACTGCTGGACTGGAGAACTGACCCACGCCTGCAATCACCGCTAAGAGACCCTGTGACTCACACCTGCAGTCACTATATTCAGACCCTGTGACTCACGCCTGCAGTCACCAATCAGACTCTCTGTCCACAACAGTGGTCTGTCTTAGACCCATAGTACAAATTGATCACAGTAAGGGGTACTCGTGATCACTGGGTCATACACAGAGAGTGTTCTCGTTCTTAGTTGGGTCATACACAGAGAGAGGATTCTCGTACGTATCTGGGTCATACACAGAGAGGGTTCTCTTACTTAGCCGAGTCATACACAGTGCGGGTTCTCATAAATAGCCACGTCATACACAGAGTGGGTTTTCGTAGATAGCCAGGTCACACATAGAGCCCAAGTTCTTCACCTAAGAACAACAACGCAAGGGCATCTGAGTCAGGCCTCAGTCTGCCTTTTAAACCCCTCCACAGGAAGTAGGAGGAGCAGCTCAGAGGGAGAAAGTAGGAAGTAGGTAGGAGGAGACTACAGTAAGCAAACAGATAAAACAGAGGCCTGCAGCCTGCTTGAAGCCTCGCATCTGTAATCATGCTGGAGTCAAGGTAAACTGTTACATAATGATACACAGGCGCAAGACATAAATGAAAAAAAGAAAATTAAATTATGTATTTCAAGCAACTAAACAGTAATGCATTGCACTGGGAGCAATGCCTGTTCAGGGAGTAGCTTTAATCTGGTCCTGCATATAGGGAAAGACTTTGCCTACATTATAGAGACAGCTCTTAAAGGTTAAAATATGAATAAATGGCCATCTGAATGAGCATGTTTGCTTAAATTAAACAGAGCATGCACTCTATGGATCCCAATCTCCCAGACTTAATTATAATTTTAGAAAAGAAAAATCAGAGCTTGTTGGGAGGCATCAGGACCCCTCTTGACACCTCTCCCTGTATTGATCACCTATGTTATCACAATAGGTGATCAATACTGCGACATGGAAGGCACTAGTAGCTGCCTTCCCTTACCTTCCTCCTCAACCTGGCTTTCATTGAACTTCCAGGTTGAGCTTTAGGACTTTGAAGACCCACTTCTGTCATAGTGATAAAGGGGTCCCAATGAGGTCTGAAAAATGCATGTGTGTCAGAGAGGTACAATGTGTTGGACTCTCCTCTGGTACTCACACATACACTGGCTGCTTACCCAGCCTCCTTCCACTGTCCACTAGTCACGGAATCACATATTATCTGTCTTTCCCCACTACTAGCTATTGAACAACATATAAAATGTCTGTCACCCCAGCCTTGCCCCAATGCTCATTGGTAACCACAGAATTACACATACTCTGCTTCCCCAGCCTCCTTCAACTGGTAGCCTCAGAAGCACAAATACACTTTTTGTATCCTATCCATTTTCCACTGTCTCAGAACTACACATATTGTCAAACAACCCAGCTTTGTTCACTGTCCCACTGGCAGCAGCATAAGCACAAATACACGTTCTGCTTCCCCAGGCTTCTGCTACTATTAGCTGCAGAACCACACATACACTGTCTGCTTCCCCAGCTTTGTTCAGCTGAAAGTCATGCTCCTGATAATCTCTATAATATGTCAATTCATACCAATAAAGCACAACCTTTTTGAAGCTGGCACATTAGAGGTTGAATACAGTAGGAAATATCAAGGTATTGAAATGTTCACACATGAAGTGATTTAAGTGTAATGCAGAATGTATTTTTTCCTATAGGGACACTTTCTTGAAACGTATGCGCATACCAGCCTAAATATAAAAAGAGCAAGCAACCACTCATTCAATGCAGGGGAATGTCTAATTTACAAAATTATATGCTTTGAATACATTTTCTTCAAATCTATAGTGATTATGACCATTTTATTGCAGACAAGTAATTTCAAAAAAAGAAAGGCTCCCACCAAGCATTGAATACAGTAGGAAATTCCATGGTTTTGAACAATTTAGGTATGTTTGAAGTGATAAAATGTAAAAAAAAGTGTTTTTTTTCCTATAGAACCACAGTCTGGAAATAGATGAGCACACTAGCCAGAGATAGAAATGCAAGTGTCTGCCTTACTTCTATAATTGTTACAACCATTTTAGTATAAGCAAGTCATATTTAGAAAACTTAGATTGCAATTGGTGTAGATTTGTGATTGTGGTACCCCTACAGTATGTCAACTCAAACTAACATGGTACCATTTTTCTTGAAATAACAGTAGCTAATAAATACATTAGGTAATTGCATAGTTTTCAAAGATTACAGTATCTTTGAATCAGTAGAAATGTATGAAAAATGCCAAATGTTTGGTTTTAGCTTCATCTTTTTGAAATATTGTGTATATCAGGCTACTGTTAAAAAGCAATTGACTGCCTCATTTGATACAGTGGGATTTCTGGTTTCAGGCAACATATGTTGTTCATCTCCAATTTCATTAATTAATCAATCACCCAGTTTGTGAAGACCAGGTTCAATAGGGGGAGACCTACTCAAGCTGTCATTGCTAAAAAAACTCTGGCACTCAAAGGGTTAAGTGTGTGGGGGAGGCAGCATGTTGTAGGTATAGATTGTGGGGCAGCATGTCGGATTTATATGGCACCATATGTCAGATTTTGCCGGGGTGGCAGCATGTCAGACTTATATGGCACTATATGTCAGATTTTGCTAGAGGGGGCAGCATGTAGAAGTATAGAATGTTCGGTAGAATGGGGATATCACCATTGTGTGTTAGCCCCCTGACATCTGCCTGACACCCCCAGCCTTCTTCACTTGCCCAGGCAGTACCCATGGGGATTTGTGGCTAGCAGTAGGGGAAAATGTTGGAGCGTGTCAGGCAGTGTACATGGTGAGCTATGGTTACCACTGGTCAAGGGAACAATGCTGGGGGCCAGGCAGTGTATGTGGGATTCTATGGCTACCAGTGGGCAATGGAAAAAGGCTGAGGGGCAAGTGGTAGCCACAGATCCCCATAGATGCTGACTGACCCCCAGCCTTGTTCCATTGGGAGTGCACAATATATGATACAGAGATAAGGGGAAAATTGTGTAGTGCTTGGTGTACTTTTTTTAACTCTTTGAGTGCCACAGGGGTGAGCAATACACATCCCTATGGCACTTTAAAGGGACAAGGGATTGATGCTGTCCATGGTGCTGGAAGTGTTCTCTCCATTCCCCTAGTTACAAAGTGGGGCAGCAGAGAGAATGGTCTTAAACATCAGAATTGTTGTAGTTTTGGTGGTGTGTAAGAGAGGGCATCCCTTCCACATTGACAGCACTTCAACAATCCTGTATGCTAATAGGTACCTTCTCCCCCCCATTGCATCTATACATTTTAGTGACTATGTTGATGTGTGTGTAAGTCGCAATGCAGGCGTGTTTAAAACACATCGACAAAATCATATCACCACAACATTGACCTTTAGTGAGTCTAGGCCCTTGAGTCCCATTCACTGTTTCCTGTCATGTACGGCATGTATTTGACAGCATGATCTAAATGCTATAATCATCCATGTCTCGTATTTTTACTTATTTACAGATATAATAAAATAAACACACAGATAAGCACTGTGATGTACAGATCTCCCGCACCATTCATATAAATGATCTGTGGTGATTAAGAGGCTAATCCATTCCACATGAGCCTGACACTGTGATACTGTGTGTGTGTCAGTGGGAACTATCCTTTACATTTCTAACTAGATAGGGGATGCAACATTTAATATGTCCCTATGTTGGGGTGTGCTGCTATGTTACAGAACCCTATTACCACAACCATTTATGACTCCCTCTGATCTACATGCCTATCGTATGTGCATATTGATGAGGGTAGGAGTAACATTTATTTCTACAGATTTTCTCCCGTTTTCTTCCCCTTTTTTTTGTTTCAGCTTGGTTATAAATATAATTATTTCCCCCTGATTACAAACATTTATTGAGATGATGTTGCAGTTTCTTATTGTACAGTACAGAAAATACTCTGGGCCTATAAAAAAAAGCAAACATCAAAAAACCTTCACTTTTTTGTTGATGATCTCTCTAGCATTCAAAGGGTTATATTACATCCTGTAAAGGGTATAAAACTGGTGCAGAGATTGTCGTGGCCACACCCACAATTCAGAATATGGGTGTGGAGAGCACAGCTGAGGTGCCCCTCAAAATGTAGATATCTTGGCAGTTACCTATTCTGTCTAGTGGGAAATCAGGCTCTGGCCATTTTCTCGTTTGTTGGTTAGTCTACATTCAGGAAATATATGCTATTATATTGTTGACCTGTTCTTAGGGTACTTTCACCATGTAACCAATGGAATGTGCATTTTAGTTAATAAAGTGGAAATACCATTTACTCAGGATTCAGGGCCTTTAAATATAGATATATATATGTATGTATATGTATATGTGTATATATATATATATATATATATATATATATATATATATATATACAGAAAGAGCAAGTCAGAGAGACAGAGAGTATTCTACAATCTTTTGGTAGGAAGCACTCATGCTTTCTGGTGTATGTACCTGGGTGCCAGTTACATGGCTCAAATCATATTTCATAAAAAAAGTATATGAAGGCACACTCAGGGCTTCAACGTAGTTGAAAAAAGTGAAAAGAATGTATTTAAATCATCATTTTGTGTGTTAAACAACCTTCCTCAAAATAAAAGTAATACAAAATAAACCCTCTACTTATACCCTTGTGCAAAAGCTTCTTACCCGACTGATTACGTCATGAATAGACACGTGACATTAATTTGCATAATAAGGTGTTTGTGTACCATACTGACAATTGCTTAAGAGTGAAACATCAGATATTGAAACAATTATTGGCAGAGGATAATAGCCATATGTCATATATCCAAATGCAAACGTGAAACACTAAAGTGTGAATCATGCAGTTGTTCCTCGATAACACACATCTGGTTAATGTGATAATGTATGGAACAATCATAAATAAAGATAACTGCCTGAACTGTAACACTTTCATGGGACTATATATATGAGACCAATACTGGGTACAGCCTCCAGTACTATTACACAGTGCCATCCACACATTACCTCACCACCCCGAATACCACAAGTATATGGGCATAAAGTGTAGGAGAGCAATGGCCAGGTAAGTCTGTGGTATTAGGGCCGAGAGTCATCAGTATGTCTCATATTGTGTTTAAAGGGAAAGATGAGATAATATTAATGAAAGGACAGGAAAATGTGTGGATGCCATGCAATGTAGCTAGTCTAAAGGTAGGTATGCACAGGGGGCAACTGTTGATACAGTGCACTAAAACATTATTATGCAAATTAACATCACACTTCTATTTTGACGTCAACACTCTGTTGAGATGCTATTTTTAGCGACTTTTTTTCTACAAGGGTATAAATTGGGGGTTTGTTTGGTATTATTCTTATTTTGAAGAAGGTTGTTTAAAACAACTGAAAAGCTGATCATGTAAATAAAGTATTTTCACTTTTTTACATCAAAGTCCGGAGTGTCCCTTCATATATATTTTTTTATGAACTTTATATATAGTACCGTTATATGATATTAGCCAAATAAGTAATTTGTTTTTATGATATCATATCTTGTTGCACATTGCAAAATTTGTGTCAGTGAGTTGGCATGACAAATTTGAATTTGTTCTGTAAAAAATAGGTAGATAGATAGAGTTTCCCAGTATATAACTAGAAAGTTGCCTGGCTACTGGAATCATATTTGTATACATGGATAGCATAATTCTGAATGTGTCTGACCTCTGTTGTACAAAAAAATTCCCCAAGCATCTGGCATGTAAATGTTTAAAAGCCACAGAGATGCTAAAGACATTTACAGGAATGTCAACAAACATCTGTCAGAGCAGATTAGTTTGAGATTAGCAGGTTAAGTTTACAGAGAATACATTGCAGGAAAGCACCTGTGTTGCAGAAGAGACTCATGAGAGTCAAGCAGGACGCCGGCAGAATTAAAGTGATACTTTTATTGGCTGAGTACTAGTAGCTTCAAAATATAAGTTTTCAAGACAACTTGGGTATCTTCTTCAGGAATATTTAAAATGAAGGATGACAGGTTATATACATTCATGCAAATTCTGTTTAACCCCTGAGGTGGATTTCACTTAACCCCTTAAGGACCGGCCGCGCACGCACGGTGATGTCACTTAAGGACCAGGGACCTTTTTTTTTTTTTTTTTTTGTGGAATCTGATTCCGGACTCCCCGAACAGCGTGCAGCCGCACTGGGAGCCTGGAATTCCATGACGGTCCAGGACCCCTTAAGGACCAGAGCAATTCTGACCTTTTTGACTATGTCTTTGTTCAACAGTGTTTTCCCTCTAAGGCTTTTATTCCATCAACATAAATTATATGCTGTTTTTTAACGAACAAATAGGGCTTTCGTATGATACAAAATTTACGTGGATAACCCACTATTTACTTTCTTAAAATTATATAAAATGGTAAAAAAAAAGTTAAAAAAACGTAATTTTTATTTTTACTCTTGGCATTATTTGGGCGCAATGGGTTAAATATTTATGGAGAATGCATGAAAGGTATGATCAGTCAGTCATACCTGCAAAATTGGCAGTTTTAAGTGGACACTGTTCCCCCTGGGTGAAAATCCCTATGTCCCTCTTTCCCTCCCTATTTCCCCCCTTTCTCATATATATGATTTGGCTGGGTGTATAACTCGGTTACGTGGCTCCACAACAATCACATTGCCATTATTTTTTTTTTACACTTAAAATATTTATTTTATTAGCACTATTTTTTTACATATTTATTCTTTTTTAATTTTATTTAAAAAAAAGTTGATTTTAGCAGGTCAGAAATGGACCTGCATCCAGCCAGCCCACAGCACCAGCATTGAAGGGGTTAATACCCCCAGCTGCTGCATTTTGTTTTTACCACTAGGTGTCTCCTCTCTCTCATCTCTCTCCCTTACTTTGATCGTAAGAAAGAGGCACAGCTCAGACACAAAGGCGGTGTGCTTGGCACACTGCCTTATTCAATCAAAAAGCCGGTACATGGGATCGCTCCTGGAGCGATCACATGAACCGGCAGAAGTGACAAGCGCTGAGACTGAATGCTCCGGTACCGGAACGCTCAGACTCAACCTGCAATGAATGATAGCAGTGTGCACTGAGGCACGCTGCTATCATTTAACCCATGACGTGCCAGGACCGTCATGGGTCCTTAAGGGATGTTTACCCATGATGATCCTGGCACGTCATGGGTCGTTAAGGGGTTACATTTAAATTCCAGTGGAGGTGAATCTCTTATCACCATTGTCTGTGTAAATCATTGCTTAGACTCCAATAGAGACATCTCTTTGTAGCTAGCCAAGTGGTAAAATATTTATTTCCTCATTGATCTGTGAATCACTCCATTCAATTTAGTGTGTAATAGGTACGGGCGAAAGTTTATGCCTCATTACTGAAATAGGTGCAAAATGTCATTTCCCACAAAAAGTGCAGTTTTCCCACTTTTTTCCGCTAGCTCATTGCATTGAAATCAATGGGAAGAGAATTTCTTCCCACCACATGGCATTTTTCTCTTCTTTTCCTGCAGACATATAAAAGGGTGTCAGGCTCTCACAGCATGCCATTCTGTGTTTGTGAGAGGAGAAAGCAGCACATTTTCTTCTCTGGGGGGGAGGAAAATACCCCCAAATTTGGTGTGACTGACTGGCAAGACACAAGCAGCTGTGATCCATGCTCCTTTCTGATCTGACTGTTATTATCTTGGTGCTGGGGGAGTCTGGGGTTGTGGGAAGGGAGCAAAGGAGGTTGACTCCAAATACTAAAACATTCTGTCTGACTGATTTAAAGGGATGCCTGGTTTGCAAGCACATTTTGTAGGCCGTTCCAATGAAGTATTTCTTAATAAACCTTGCTATTTCGGATCTACTGAAGAGCCTCCGTCTGGTCAAATGACTGGATTCTGCAGCTGTCAACTAGAGAGCTGACGTATGAGAAAGGGGAGGGAGGGCGGAAGTTTAAATGCTATGAACACAAAAACTATGAAGTGTTGGGGCATGGAAAGTAGCTTATTCTAATTCTATTATTAATATCTACAATTTTAAAGATTTTTAAAACAAAGCATCTACAGTCCAATTTCCTTGCTGATCTTGCTTTTATTATTATCTCTGTTGGACAAGTATGGGGGTGTGAGAAGAGAGAAAAGGTGGCTGACCCCACATACCCCAATATTCTAGACATTGATAGGCACAAGCAGCTGTGGTGCAATGTATTTGCTGAATTGCTGTCTGGGGAAGTCTGGGGAAAGAGGCAGTTGTTGTTTTTTTAAGTTATAATTTTTTTGAGAGTGATAAGATAGGGTTGAAAACTATAAAAAAAATAATAAATATTTAAAAAAATAAATAAATAAAAAAGTAGGTGACAGGCAGCTGACTGGGACCCTGACATGAGCTGTGTGACATAGGCAGACTTGATAAATAGCAGATGAGACTGACATTTTGTTGAGGTCCAAGGCAAGACATCATACTCCATCAGTTGTGTTGTGTACTTTAGAGTAAAAACACACACTTTAGTTGAGTAATGTCCAACAAATGCACAAAGGATGGGGGAGAGGAAAGGAGGAGCAGTGTAGGGATGGGGAGTAAAGTAGTAGTTAGAACACTGACTGCAGCCATGGTTGATGCAGCATGTGCAATAAATGCTGATGATCCTCTCCCCTCAGGAAGATGCAGCTTCTGAAGATCGCACCAAAAGTTCCACCACCACTACCACTACCACCAGTGCCAGTACTATAAAAAAAATATACGAGGAACACTAAAGATGACGAGTCACATTCTAGTGTTGATGACTGCATAATGGAGGAAGGTGTAGCAGCTGAACTAACTGCTGCATCTGACAGTGAGACAGACAAGCACCAAAACACCTATCCTCAAAGTAGTAGAAAACTCTATGAAATTAAAAAGAAATAGTTTGACACCGGTAAAAACTTACAGTAACATAAGGGTAGTGGGTAAGAAGTGGCGGGCAATGCTAAGCAGGGCTGGCCCAAGACATTGTGCTGCCTGTGTCCAAGGATTAAATGCTGTCCACCACCATCAAAACCACGCTCACCAAAACATCTAGAAGTAGTAAAATGTGAGCGAATGTACTAAATAAATTGGTATAATTCTGGAGCAAACGAACTGCAACAAAGCTTACAATTTTGCAAAATTATTATTGATTCAGATGGACATTTAACCTCCTGAATACTATAGAGATCACTAATGTATTTCAAAGTATTCAACAACTACAGGCCCATTTAGTTATATTGATTTTTTTTTTTTTATATCTTCCCTATGGTCCAGTTGTTTTACCCAATTATTGCACCACTTTTACATTGTGCATCTGCTCCAGTGAAATAAGAGGACATGTGATGGGCTTGAGCCACAGAGCTAAAGGTATAGAGAAGTGTATATATATATATACGATATAATCACTAGTGGATGAAGTAATAAAAGGAACGACTTGTATATATGTATATGGAGATGTCTAGAATTGTCATCTCAACACAGCAGTTTGTGTCTGGGGAAGGATCATGGGGTCCATTTCTAACCCGCACCACAAGCCCATTCCCCAGAGAAGCTTACCGGGAGGGTGGCTCTACAGCGACTTTCTGCCTCCTGCTTGGGAATGAACCAGACAAGGAAAAGATGAAATGAGGCCAGTAGCATTGCGAGCAGATTCAGCTCCAGACTGATCAGCTCCAACAGTACATCAAGTAACCTCCGCTTCTCTGGCTCTATCTGCAGAACAGCCAGCGCTGACCCACATCACTTCACTCCGCGCATGTACACTTTACATAACAGGCACACGGGTGGCTGTCTGCGTTGGGGTTGACTGCCTAGCAACTTATCTCAGCAGCTCTCTGTTCTGTCATTGGCTGTTACCAGTTACAAATTGCCGCCCCTGTCAAAGTGCCACCTGGGTCCCATGGACCCACCGGGACCCATGTAAGGGCTGGCTCTGATGCTGAGGATGACCTAATGATGATTGATGATGATGATGATGATGATGATGATACAGAGCTAGAATATATCTTTCCAGCATTCTCCTCAGGTTCAGATACAGATGATGCTGAGAGTGAGGGAGATGATGACATGCTAGAAGGTTAGCTGAAAGGCAAAGGCTCAATCTTCCACCACTAAAAAGGAGCACTGCATCTGTCTATAAACTGTCTGAGAAAACAATTGGATGGTCTGACCCTGTATAAGCAAAGATGCCTAAAAATACACAGTCAGCCTGTCAGTCATCATCAGTATAGTCATCGCTTCCAAGTCCAAGCCCCACTCAAACACACACAATTGTGCTGAAGTAATTAGCAGCAACAATAACAACACAGGTTATTAGCATCCACAATGATGAGTGTCTCTGCTGATGTAAGTAAAAAGAGTCATAGAGTGCCTACACATACCACGACCACCATGTCCACAGTGATGGAGTTAAAGCAATAAAGTTACAAAATTCTTCTACTCTTTACTGCCATCCCACACTTACTTTGTTCTTAGAAAGTCAAACCCTGCACAAACATAATACAAAAATGCCTATGAAATAGTAAACTTGCATGTTTATGGTTAACATGCTATCACGGTTCCCGTGCTTCCTGGCGATATTCTGTCAGTCTCCCACACTGCTATTCTCATTGGTTGCAGTACCTTGTCCCGCCCAGTATTTGTCATTAAATACTGGGTCCTGTCACTTCGCTGTTGCCCTTTTGTGGTGTTTCCGTTGCCAGCACTTGTTCCAGTTCTCCGTGTGAAACTCTGTGTACCGACCCGGATTGTCTGACTACTCTGCTGATCTGTTCCGGCCTGTGTAATGACCCGGATTGCCTGACAACTCTGCTGATCTGTTCCTGCCTGTGTACCAACCCAGATTGCCTGACTACTCTGCTGTACCTGTTCCTGCCTGTGTACCGACCCGGTCCGGCTGACGTTCCTGTTCTGTGTACTGACTTGGCCTGGCTGACATTCCTGTTTGGTGTACCGACTACTGGCTCATTCCTGCTCTACGTACAGGCCCGGTTGGGCTACTGCTCCTGATCCAGGAGCGACTTGCAATCCCTTTCCGGTCCTCAGTTTGGGGTTCCGCTGTCTGCCTTAGTCTCCGGACTACCCTGTTGGCCTCAGAGTCTCTTGTGTCTAGTCTGTGTCACGAGGGCGACATTCCCATATTTGACACTCCTGTGCACCATGGTACGCTCGACCCTCCGTTCTGCCTACTGCTGAGGCTGGTGTTGCATAAGGCGCCTTTAGCTGCGTTACCATCAGGCAGTCTAGGTTGGTTGTGGCGTTCATTAACCCCTTCGGGGAAGTTGCCATTTGTCTCCGGTCAATCACTGTGCAGTCTCCGTTGGGTATTCCTCTTGGCGTACTGTCTCAGTCCTCCGTTATTGTAGAGACAGTTCTAATATCCAGGGCCTCCATTTTTACTGGCGTTCCTCACTACTTATCACTCCCTGTACAGAGTGGGAGTTCCTAGGGCCTCACATTATTAGGGCCGGCTCGCTGTGTGGCCTAATAGTAACCCGTTCCTGGCTGTCTCGGTCCAAGTTCACACGTTCTCTACCTGACCTGTGTCAGTATACTGTATGGTCTGTTTATACATATACTGGACCCGTGTGGGTATTCACTGTAATTTTGCTATAACCTGTCCTGTGTCAGCATTGTATTGTGTCACCTATACTGCTGGACCCATGAGGGTTAATGTTGCTAAACCTGTTCAATAAAACTGTGTTTTATTCCATCTCCTGAGTCTGAGTGTCATTTAAACCATAACACATGCTGCCCTTTTCTCTTGTTGAAAACAGAGGCTTTAAAGAACTGAAGTCATTTGCTGCACCCCACTGGAATATCCCAAGTCAGTTATTTTTCAAGGATGGTTGAGCTAATGTTATATAGGTAGGAAGTTAGTGTTTTGGACAAAGGACAAAGACACTCAGCCTGCTAACAACCTTTTCAAGGCATGTGTTATAGGACTCACAACTTGGGAGGAGAAGCACTAAGGCAGGATAAAAATGAGATAAAATGGAGATAACTTCTCCAGTGATATTACTTCTCCAAGTCCTGTGTTATTGTTTGGAGCCTATGCACTAAGATCTCGCCATATTTGGAGATCTTAATGCATACACTCTATAGAATAACATGGGAATTTGAGAAGTGATATCACTGGAGAAGTTATCTCCACTTTATCACCTCTTTATCCCGCCTAAGTGCATGATCCCCCTTGACTTTTAGCTATTTATTTCTCCACTTCAGCCCTCAGAAGAAGTAATATTGTGGTGGGAAATGTTGCAGTCATAGGATACAATTGTATTACATTTATTGGCAGTGTCGAAAAAGAAGAAAACTTTTGCAGTGGCGATAAGGTGAATATTTTCAAGAAAAAAGCAAAACATTTTTTTTTTTTTGCAAAAAGTAATGTGGGAAATTTTTCAGACTTTTCGCACACCCCTAGTGTGTCTACAGTTTGTGACTGTAGTCAAAAATGGCTAAGTATATGAAATGTATGAATGTGAAAGCCTGTTTTATTGCAATGAGAATCCTGTACTTCAGAATACTGTCAAATACATGTATGGCATTACATGGGTCATATTTACCCTGGCAATATAACTGGATTTTATCAAGTGCCAATCAGTACTTCTTAAACAGATAGCAAGACCTGGGGAAGCTCAGCAACCTTCGGATTCTATACCTGAGCTATGAATTACAAATCTATAATTAGACAGGGAATACTTATCAAGCGGCCACAGCTACTTTGATAAATATCCATGAAGAATGTTTTATCAATACAGGGATCTCTATATGGAGCGTTTTATTTCAGGGCCTGATCAAATAACCCTTACGATTAGAGGAAAGGAGGTTTCATCTCCAGAAGAACAGATTTTTACTGTTAGGTCGGTTACATTTGTAATTCCTTGCCCAAATACCTGGTAATGGCAAATGTAAATGATACATTTAAGAGAAGAATAAATACATATATAGAATAAGGGAACATGCATGGTTTTACTGTGTATTGGTAGGTAAAACAGATAGTTCTGGTAAACAGACTAATATCCATACTGGAGTCTGGAAGGATGATATAATTCTTATTTTTTGTGTTATACTGTGATAAAATTTAACTTGATGGACTTGTGTCTTTTTTTCAACCTTATTTAATACTGTATGTACTATTATAGCAATACTCCATTATATGTCATCAGCAGTGCAATACACATCTATATGCCATAAGCACAATGGCACTGATGATGGCATGCTATGGTATACTGCCCTAGTGCCCTGTTGATGGCATGTAATGGTGTATTGATGCAAAGTAAAGTAGTTAAAAAAGACACAAGCATACCAGGTTTAACCATTACCACAGTATAAACCAAACTCTAAGATAGTTGTCTAATTACCATGACCTTCTACTTAATCTACTAATAAATAGTACAACCCTGTATTTCTCCCTGATAGAAATGTATCTACTTAAATATAGAAATTTTATCTGCTGTTACTACATCCCAGGACAATTAATTCCACAATTTAAAAGTCCTTATTCTAAAGAACCCCTTCACCTGCTGAAGTTAAAACCACATTTCCTCTGTTAGTAAGGGGTAGCCTCTAGTTATTTGAAATTAAAAGCCTATTAGTAAGATGCTTGTATTACACTTGCATATGCTTACACAAGATTACCTCCTAGGTGCCTTTTCTCTAAGGTAAATAAACCACATTCTTCATACTTCAATTCATCTTAATTAATTTTATTGATCTCCGCTGTACAGTATCTAATTCTAGAATATCCTTTGTAAGACCTGGTGCTCAAAATTACACTGCATATTTCTGATGAGGTCTTAACAATGTGTACACTTGGCAAAACAATGCTATACACTCCTGGTTAAATACCCCTTTATAAGCTGGATAGTAATTTTTTATTTATTTATTTTTGTGTTTTGTTTGACACTGAGCACTATTGTCAAGTTTTCAGTTTAGTCTCCTAGAATGCTCCCATTAACCCCTTGAAGTCCATGGGTGTGCAACAAATTGCAAGATAATGCACTGCATACCTTTCTGATACTCAAGGTTTAAGTTCATAAGTAGCATGCTCATTTGTTCTTCCCAAATGAATAACTTTACACTTTACTACATTCAATTTCATATTTCATTTGTTTGCCCAAACTGCCATTTTATGTCAATCCTTGTGCAGAAATTTAGAAATTTAATTTTTGCTTTCAAACCTATTTTCAAGTTATTTAAAAACATGTTAAAAAACAGTGGTTTAAAAAGTACTGAAGCCTTTCAGTACTTGTAATAACTTGTAATCACCACCAATGCTCATTAACTCCCCACACTCTCCTCCTCTCTTCCAGAACTACCATTGAGGGTATTATATTACTGACTATCTCCCCTAATACTCTGTGCTCATTCTATTGAATGAATCTAATTCCTGATGTACCTTTCTGGGTTAGAGGTTGGTGACCATATACCCACCATCATCTTTTCACCATTATCATCACCATGTCCCTCGAAAATATCTTAAACTTGGATTTAGAAATGGTCTCACTGTTAATCCTGTCCTTCCTAACCAGGGACTAGCTCTCAATGTTTATAGCTCAGTCATATGTATCATCCCAATATGTTTTAGTAATACCAGTTATGTCCAAATGCTCATTAACTGCAAGTATTTCCAACTCTGCTATTTTGCTACCATACTTCTTCTTTTGCTAACATACAAATCATTTTGTGGTCATTATGTACTTTACATGCTTTTTTATATCTGAATTTAACAGGGGTTCATCCATGTTAACTAAATTTATCCTATGCCCTTTTCTCCCATGACCCTCTACTTGTACCCAGTTCCTATATGCTCAATCTACGCCGATTTTACTAGTTATGCCCTCCCCCATTCCTTGTTTAACAGCTCCAACAACCTCATAACCATTCTATCCCCTAGCAGAGCAGCTCCCTTTCCATATAAGTGCAATCCATCACTACCATAAAAAGTGTACCCAAGAGCAAAATCAGTGCAATGCTCTACAAATCCAAATTATCATTCCTACACCAATACTTAAACTATGTTTTAAGCTCCTCAAACTCCCTCTCTTTCCTGCCAGGGCACATTGTACTGTTTGTATTTTAGATACTACTATCCTGAAGGCCCTTGCTTTGAACTTACACCCTGGATCCCTGAAATAATTTATAGGGATATCCATCTTCCTCATATACCAATATTTACAAAAACAGCTGGATCCTTTCCATCCACTCCCTATAATCTGTTTGTCATTCACATTTCTGGCAACAGATTACACTGTCTGCTCTCCTAATAAAAGAGTCCCTTTTACTACCACCTGCTTTGGTTTTTACCTACTCTGCCTCCCATCTGCAGTGCAAGAAGGCCTGTTCTATTGGATGCTGGGGAATCAGTGCTCTCCAGTAATGCCGAATATCATTTAACATTCTAATAACATTTTGCAAATTTGTTGGTTTGAGTTAGTTAAAAGCTGTCCTTCCTCTTCCACTGCCCACTCTTCCACTACTTACTGTTATCTAGCTTCATATCTGCCATTCATCCACAACTCCACCCTCCTCGCTACTAAAAACACATATTACTTGTTCAGTGAGTTCCAAGCTCCTTTCCATATTTCAAATGCCATGTAGTGTTGTAATATTTATTTCCAGATGCAGTATCTTAGATTCTAAAATGCTTATGTGCTCACACTTGCTAAATTGTTATACTCCTTGTGGGAAAATGTGCACTACATGAAGTTGTCCAATCTTCTACCACTCATGTCTATAGTGCTATAATTCAGTATTATAATGGGGAGCAAAACACTCCTAGCTCATATATACCAGGTGTAAATATGTGGATTCTGTAAATTGGCCTGTCTAAACTGATTTAAACAGTCAGAAACAAACTTCCTGTTTGCAGTTTAAGCCTTAACAGTTTGAGTGCCAAAGAGGTACCTCTCTGGAACTCAAAGGGTTAATCTTATCACCAAAAGAACCTCCAAAAGAACCCCCTTAAGAATACTTCCTGCACAGAGATCTATGTGAGCTTTCCAACTCTTGCTTCAGATCAAGATCTTGACCAGAGATGTACTAAGGGTCAATGCAATAGTAATCACTTCATCATGGAGAATAGGATGCACTTCACCATATGTACTAAGAATTATCTATGCAAAAGAATGGGGTTGGCGTAATGCTGGCAATGTGTTATGGAGATAATTTTTTTTTTAGTCTCAGACCTCGTGGGGGGACATCAGGACCCCTCCTTATGCCCCACCCCCCAGTTATTGATCTCCCGGCCCAAAAGATCAATATGGCGACGCAGGAGAGCAATGAGCCTTCTCTCCTACTGTCACCCAATTGCAGGAATTCTGCAAGAGAGGAAGTGCTGGGGAGCATCGCTAGGGTGCGTGGCTGGTCGAGCGTGGGCTGTCTATTGTCAGGCTTTGCTGTGGCTATGGCCGGATACAGTTGCCAGCCGCAAGGCTGGCTGGCTAACCCCAGAGGAGCTGGAAGTAAGCCCAGGATAGACTGACAATAAACAGCACAATCTCTCCTGCAGAGGAGAGTGTAGGCTGGGGAGTAGGGGTCATCGCTGGGGAGCGTAGGCCACAACAGTGGCTAAAACTCTCCTAAGAAGAAAAAGGGAACAGGATACTAGGCTAAGTAGTGAGAGGCCAGCTGGAAATGGATGAATGGACTAGACCAGACTGGAAATACCCTATGGGCTGATATATCAAAGTGTAGACAGGAGAGAGGTCTTTGGCTAGCAGGGTCATACATGGTTTGGCAACGAATGGTCTCAATTGGCAGGCAGAAACATGGTCTTGGGCAAGCAGGGTCATACACGGTAGACAAGGATTGGTCACTATCGGCAGGCAAAAGAGTGGTCTAGGACTAGCAGGGTCATACACAGTTAGGCAAGGAGAAGGAACTAGGACCAAGGCTAGGTGCAAGGAAGAGCAGGGCTCAACAAGACGCAGGGAAACACAACAACAGGTCTAGCTGGCTTCAGAAACACTATAACAGTGCACCGAAACCAGGGACTGGCAACCAGATATAGGCGTTGCGTGCTACGTCACCCGCACGCGACGCTGACTGCAGGACAAGAAAAGGCCCAACAAGATGCTCGCGCGTGCACAGAAGGAGGCCACAGGACTGCACGGGGAGAAGGAACCAGGCAAGCGGAGACAAGAGCCGATGGAACCTCGCGCAAGGACCAGAGGCAAGGAGCAGAGAACCCGGATGGGAAACCCGGCGGAAGGGTGACACCTACCTCTGGTAGGAGTGAATGGGATTGGGGAAAGTTAACTAACGTCAGCGGTGACTATATCACTGATGACGCTGAGATGCTTCCCCCGATCCTGCCCACTCCTACCCATTTGGGTAGGAGAGAGGGGAAAGGAGAAGCTCCGCTTCTCCGTTGTAAATATTGATCTCCCAGCGTGATCGTCTGGGAGATCAATAACTGGGGGGGGCATGAGGAGTAATCCTCATGCCCCCCAAGAGTGCCAGGCAAATGCATTTCTAAAATGCAGCCACTGCAAGCATGTTATACCGGCTTATGCAGTGACTGCATTTTAGATGTACATTGTACGAGCTTGGCACAGTAGGTACAGCTGTGCAAACTCGTAAAATGTACCCACCTGGAACTTTAGGGGTTAACGCTCTGAGTGATATGCACTAAACACCACTGTGCCATTGAAAGGGTTATAATAAGAATCTCTGTTCCAACTCACAGTTGATTCAGAAATACATAAAACTGGCAAAACAGCTGTTATATACAACAGTTTCTCTGTCGGGGTCTGTCTTTACATGAAACATATTTTATATTACTGTAACAAAAACTGCTAAATTTGTAGGTGCAAGGCGGGCTAAGATCAAAGCTCTCTTAAAGATCCCCCCCCCCTTCATTTAAAAATGATTAGAATAAGTAAAAATATTTCCTATAACATGAGTTTTCTTTTAATGTGCATTATTTTTTTTTATAATGTAATACAAGGATGATCAATCTTTGGATCTCCAGCTGTTGTATAGTATAACTCCCATCATCCCCAACAACCAGAGTATGATGGCATTGTAATCTCCAGCAGCAGGTGGTCCAAAGATTGAATACTTCTGATGTAATATATGGATCAACAAGAACTAAATATTATAGCTTTAACTGGAGAAAAATATACATGATTGTTAGCAGATGTTTGTCAACAGGACTGGAAAGTCTCTTCTAAAATTGCATTGCAGTTTCAGTGTGTACATGAAATTGTTACAAGCATTCACATTGAATTCTACCTTTAAAAGAACAAAGCTTAATGTTGGTACATTGTTCACAGGGGACATAAGGTGACTTCAGATCATGCAGCGTTTCAGTAATAACTACTGTGGCTCAGGACTACAAAGAGGCAATATATGGTAGAACAGTGATACCAAGAGGTTGATATAAAGAAGTGCATTCTATTAGATTATAATGTTTTTGTACAAAGTTTTCCTAAATATTAAAATAAAAAAAAAACGAAACAGACTGATATTCTACCTTTAAACACAAAAAGTAATGTTGGTACATTGTTCACAGGTAGCTTAAAAATACTTCAGATCAGACATCTTTTCAGCAATATCAAGCTCAATCAGGACTTAAAATGAGCCATGTATAGTAAAACAATGATACCAACTGGTTACATTCTTTTAGATGGTAATGGCTGTACAATGCTTCCTACATTTTAAAATACAATAGAAATGTAATGGTCCGTGTTATAAGAATCAATAATCAGTCCGATATGCACACATTAATAAGGAACACACTCCTAATAAACAAATGCAATAACAAGGAGAAAAACACAATTGAAATATAGTGCAATCAATTAAGAGAATTCTCACTGGTTAGAAACCATCTTATAGTGAATACAGCAGGTACTGAGCATGGGGAGTATTAAAATCCACCCTGCTCGGAGACGCACAAACACTATTGGCCGAGGTTTCTCCTGATGAAAAAGCAATGTGCCTAGAAATGTATTTTACCACAAATGCATTAGTGTTTTATTTTGTTTTAATAAATTTGCTATTGAGATTATCACCAAGCATATCCAGTGGATTTTTCTGGCCTTTTTCCAATGGGAGGTGTGTCTCTGAGCAGGGAAGATTTTAATAGCCTCCATGATCAGTATGGCTATATTGAGCAGTGTGCAGTGAGTATTCTCTTAATTGATTTCACTATATTTCAGTTGTAGTTTCCTCCCCTCCTTGTTATTGCTTTGTTCCTCTTAAGGATCCTGGGGAGATCTTTATGTGTTGTGGGCGAGCTGAATTCCGTTTCCATTTCAAAGAGTAACTGAGTGAGAATCCATCATCCATACATCTGACCACACTAGTGGATATTATTATTGTAAATATGGTGGTGTATTAGTGGAGGTCCAATATCAAGATTTATTATACGAGGAGTGCCCCTATTTTCTCTTCTCCTAATAAACCAATACAATTCCTAATGGTATTGGGATACAAATGCAGATAAGCCAAAAGGTAATGCTAACAGTAGTGACCTGGGCAGTGCAACCATTCTCCACAAGGGACTGAGCCCAAGTTTTGTGTAGCCGTGTTAAAGGAACACTAACAAGTCTAGAATGACCCTGTCAAATTGTAGAGAAGAAATGTAGTCATATGAGCCAAAGCCATGGTGGGTATCTGAACAGCAAAATCCAGAATAACTATCTGAGGTCAGGATCACAAGTAACAAGTGCCTTGGTCCAGTAGAAAAAACAAAGTCAAAGGAGAAGTAAAAAAAGTCCATAATCAAACTAAGGGGTTAGTAACAAAAGAGCAATCAGAGACAAGGTCCAAGAAGCAGTCCATGGTCATAAACACTGGAGAGTCTAGCCAAGGGTCAGTATCAGAAGTATAATAAAAAAACAAAACAATAAGCTGTGAATGAGCCAAGACTACTGAACACTGAATGCTCAGAGACGCAAAGCTAAATAAAGTGCAGGATGTGTGCACAATGAAGGCTGAGAAACCAATCACTGAAACAAGTAATCAAGGATGCAATTGTGTATGAGTGTTAATCACAGTAGTAGGCGTTTGGCAAGCCACTCAAAAAGGTAGATGGCCATGAGGAAGGATGCACTCAGAGGAGGAACTGTGCAGAGTATGCCACTGTGCCACTGCCTAGGCAATATAACAAGGTGTTTGTGGATTGATTGGCCACCAGACCAGGTAGCATGATAATATCCCCCCCTTACACTGGTCTAACATCAACTATCTTGCTGAATAATATAGATACAGTGGTGGATAATACCGTATATTTAGCTTCTGGAACACCATTATGGCATCACATGAGGGATAGAATGAAGGGGGACACCACTGGTTCTTTATCTATACAAGATATAAAGCATTTCAGAGTACGACTATTCATACACTGCTCAAATCTAATTGAAGATTAAAACAGCTCTGTATGTTTTATGTTGGCAGGAATTAACTGGAAATCATTATATATAGGTAACTAGGAAATATCAAGCTTAAAGGGCTTTATAGAGGAATGCTAGTAACACTTATTTTGTTTGTTTTGTTTTTTATTTTTAATTATATCCATAATATGATGCTGGAGAATATGTTTTAGAACTTGGTTTCTATTTTTAATAATTTAAGTACCAGAAGATTGTCCAGTGCCTTGCAAAACTTTACTGTTACACAATGGGTTAAAATGAAGACGTTAGTATTTTGAGAAAAAGCCCCCCTATTTACATCTAAGAAGCAGGCATAAGAAATAGGGTGAAGAATGAAAGGGAGGATGAAAGAGAGGGTAAGGATTTTTGTAAACAGTGCACTGCTAATGTCTCCAGGGCATATTACACAGCCTGCTCTCATGTGAGTCAGCATTAAACTGATGGCAGTCATCACTTACATGCAAGCCAAGAGCTATCAGATATTCAAGCCAGAAGTACAGTGAGTAGTGGGTCATTGCCAACAGAAGAAGGTTGTGGGCAAAATGCAGTGGCAACTGCCTGTGGTGACAGCAACCGTAGTCAAATGAGTGGAGCCCACCAGGAGATTCCCCATATACCACTGGATGTGGACGACCCACACATCACTCTGTTTGTCTGCTACCTTGAAGTTATTATATGTGATGAAGGGAACATCCTTAACAAGGCTGGAGGAAGTGTGGAAAGACACAATCTGCAGCAATGTAATGGACCACACTACCACAGCTCCGATGTGACACATGAATTTCCATTTCAGCCTGCTATTATGTGGGTTGAATAGGGAGACCATGCAAAGTGGGAGAATAGGTGAACTGCCCAAGACTGCAGGACCCAGACTTATAACTGTGAGGGTCCAGCTAGATCCCAGAGCCGGATTACCGACAAGGCACCCTAAGTGAGTACCTTCAGCCTGGTCAGGTTGAAGGGGCCTGTCCATGCCCCCCACCACCACTGCCATGTAAAGATGAACCAAGGCATCAGGGAGGTATACCCCACCCAAATGCACATGGAAGATTGTGCCTCCATAACACTGAACAGCATTCTTAAACAAGAATCGTCCATAGCACACAATGACTATGTCTATGATTAGTCCTTTTTACAAGTATAACTAGTGAGTGGTATCTGTACTTGCTTTAACCCTTGGAATGCCAGAGGGGTACGAATCACATTGCTCTGCAATGCACTGCGTACCCCTCTGGCACTCAGAGGGTTAAGATCGCATGTGCCTGGACTCTTCCTGTTGTCCTGGCCCATGGGCATGTGTGGAAGGGAGGAATCAGGTCATCCTGCAGTGCGCGGAGATCACTAACTATAAGTTAGAAGAGGTCCCGTCCACTCCTCCTATAAGACAGTGACTCATCGTCAGCAAGCAGAAGTGGCAGGCACATCCTCAAGCCAGGTAAAGAGTACTATAAACAAATATAAAAACAATACTATATGAAAGATGTCCCAATGTGCCTATCAATATATAACAAAGATCTATACTAAATGAAAAAGTGCAAATATATTAAGGAAGCAGTTACAAGGCAATCCCCCAGTTTGTTTCTTAACCTTTATGGGGTGCTCCACGGTTATAAATAAATCACTGTAATATGGGTTTAATGGGGTTACACATCTGGTTACTCTGACACCTCACATAGCAACGCATCAGAATAACCAGATGTGTATTCCCATTTAAAGTGGGACTTTCACCTTAATTCAAGTTTGCATATTTGAAAACTGCATTAACGGCCTATATGTCATGTTAACTAAAAGGCCAGAAACTGTACAGTTCAGGAGATAATCATACTTCGTTCATATGCTATGAATCCTAATTGTGGTACCCGTACGTCATGGGTGATGTTCATATGCTAATTAATCTAATCAATGACAATTCATATGCTAATGAAGCCTTTTCAGTGACTTGTCACGTGCTAATGAAGGTTTCAATGACGTTTCATATATGAAGCTCTGTGCAGTACCAGGAAGTGTTCACTTTCACTTTCCTCAGAAATAAAAGTGTAAATATCTCCTAAACTAGAGATCGGCTGGACTTTTGGGTAACATGACATATAGGTAGTTTTTAATGCAGTTTTCAAATAAACAAACTTGAATTAAGGTGAAAGTTCCACTTTAACTCCATATAACAATGCTTTACTGATAACCACATGTAGCACTCCATAAGGGGTAAGAAACAAACCGGATGATTTCCCTGTAACTGCTTCTTTTGTATCTTTCCACTTTTTCATTTAGTATACATCTTTATCATATATTGACAGGCACATTGGGACATCCAGCAGACAAATGGTTAATTATATATACAAATTTCTGTCTTGAATATATACAGTAGGGGCCATTACACCAAAAATGGTTATATTATTTTGATCTGATATTTTGCATGACTTTTCCTTTAATATTGCTATTTTTTTTTTCCTACTGTACACATTGCTATGGCGATGGGCCTGTTTGGGCAGCTGTGTCATTGGGTATATATACAGGAGATTGTGTGGGCTGTCTTTTTCTTTTGAGAAAGGTCTCATAGAGGACCACAACGCTGACTTGATAACCCTTTGTCTTTGCCTTTTTTATCCTTCATTATGAAACAAATCAGATTTATTTTTCTAAGTCCTGTGAGTAGTGCAGGGATTAGAGTTTTTAATTTTACTAGTTCCCAGGCAACTTTCTATCTTTGTGCTGAGAGTGCACCCTAATAATATTACTGTGTATAACATAGGGATTTACTATACACACACACACACACATTGGTCCTTCCTCCTCTTCCTACAAGTCTTTACCCAGCCAGTTCTCATAATCAGTTTCTCTCTCTCACTACCAGGTCTTTATTTTGCCTATCTCTGTCACTCCTCAGCTAGGTTTCTCTTTCTTCCACTCCCTCCACTCATGAGGCTATGTCACCACTCCTCTACCTGCAGGTCTTTCTCTCTCTCTCCTCCACATGAGCAAACACTGAAATATTAAATACTTAGTGTCACAATGCACTGCAGAGCTCTCTGGCACCTGAAGGGGGAAAGCTTTATATAAATCCAAACAAAGAATCCTGTTTAAAAGGCACCCATCAGCATACCGTTAAAAACATAACTTTATTAATTAATAATGGGAGATACAGAAAAAAGAATATAGGGAAGAAAAAAAATAAAGGAGATTCCGACTGTGAATAACTGCACAGCAGTGAAGGGGATTTGCAATTATTATTAGAGACCAAACTTAGAATTTATGAAGATATTAATGGATAGGATTTGTACATCCATATCTTCATGGATTCTAGCACCATTTCAGTTGTATATTAATGGACAGACTTTTTACATCCATATCGTCATGGATTCTTTCACCATTTCAATTGTAAAATCTGTGGTTGGTATCACCAGTGTAGCTCCATTTTAATTCTAAACTCTGTTGTATCACTTGTGTAGCTTCATTTAAATTGTAAGCTCTTTGGTATCACTTTTGTATCTTCATTTCAATTGTAAGCTCTGTGGTATCATTTGTGCAACTCTATTTCAATTGTAAGCATTGTGTAATGCCCAGTGCATTGCTTTGCAAAACGTTGGTGACTTCTCTGGCATTCAAAGGGTTAAAGCATTAATTTTTATATTTTATGAAGTTGGTTCTAACCACAAAAATAACAGTCAAACTGAAATGTTTGCATTGGTTGCGGGGGTGGGGGACACCAATTTGGGATCCTGCCTAGGGCCATGTGTAGTCTTAATCCGGCTCTTTTAGACCCAAGAGTATTGGAAAACATGAACACAAGTGAAATATGCACATTTACTAGGGATGGGTGAAAACTTTCGCCCACAAAGCTAAAAGTGAGAAAATGGCATGTTATCCTTCTGTGGTAAATTCTGTGAAAAATGACATTTATGCACTTCTTTTCACAGCCACCCCACTGCAAAAGAAACCCACATACTGACCACCAGCCTTGTCCCACTGCATTGGTAGCCATAAAATCATACTTACTGTACTAACCTTCCCTTTTTCTGATTTTGTTCCATGGTAGTCGCAGAACCTCATATACTGACCAACGTCCCTTGTGGTAGCCAACAGAATGGACAATGTGAAGCCCACCAGTTGCTGCCAGACCACACTTCCATATGTACCCACCAACTAATGATGGAAAATATAGTCTGGCAGCAGCTGGAGGGCCTCATGTTGCCCACCCCTGCTGAGATCCCCAGCACTTACCCATGATATCCATAGAACCACAAATGCTGACCCTGCCTGGTCCAACAGAACCACACATACTGACTTCCAGCCTTGTCCCACTGCACTGGTAGCCATAGCAGCACACAACCTGATTCTCACATTCCATACCTCCCTACATTTCAAATGGCCAAAGAGGGACACTGTTGTTTTATGTGGTGTTGCTGGGCGGCTGGTGGGTGGGTCATTACAGAGAATGTTAGGTTATTTCATGACTTATTGAGAACTTTTATGTAATTGAGTAAAAGATTTAGAACAACAGACCAATTTATAAACACATATACTAAAGTTTATACATTAAACATTAATATGAGGTGTATTGCTGTGGAGCAAGGTGATACACTTATATACACAGCACACAGTTTTATCTCCTAAAAAGAGGGACACCAGGGTGGGAAAATGGGATAGAGAAATTTGGGTGTAAAAGAGGAAAAACAAGAAAACAGCGCAGAATCTTCTAAGCGTAGTATTTTGTCATGGACACCATCACCTTCACCACGTGCTTGAATAAAATCCTACTCACATTTAGTTGAGGCTTCCAGTACTGCCTCCTAGTATTAAAAGCACTCCAGGTATAAACCCCAGGATGGTTTCCTCTGGCTGTTCACCACCTGTTCTTCTCAGGAACAGGTATCTCCAATATTTAGGGCTTAAGAGGCCTGCAAAGAGTATATCAAATCCTCTCCAATAGTCTACAATGCCCAAACAGGAGCACTAACCTTATTTTAATATTATCTAAAGAAAGGAATATTCTGAGCTAGTGAAGGTTATGTATAAGAAAATACAAAATGTATTCTAAAAAAATTGTTTTGGTTATATATTCACCTCCAAGTGATACAAATGTTTAAAATAAAAAATATTTCAGAACATGCGCATGATTAAAAAACGCTCAACGCATTTTGTAACAGTATGTTACTTTATTAAGAGCAACTATCTAATAGCATATCTTTAGTTGGTTACCTAACTTTTATATAATGTGGGTGTGACACACATCCAGGTTTCCCCAAACGCTTCTGTTCTCATTTTCCTGCCAAACTTTTCTATTGTTGAAATATCAGTGGAAGTTGGCTGTCTGCATTCCACTTTTGGAGTGCTTGTGCTCCACCGATCTTAGAGTGGTATTCTTTTAAAAATGACAACTTCTTCCATATCAATGGAAATCCTTCTGCCCCGTTGTAAAATATTCCCCCACTTCTTCTCCTTTGGAGTTCCCTACCAGATTTGTGGTGAAGGTGATGGTGTCCATGACAAAATACTACACTTAGAAGATTCTGTGCTGTTTTCTCCTGTTTTTCTTCTGTAGTTCGTACATTGGGGGTCCCCACCATATTGCAACAAGCTGCAAAGAACTTCATACCCTCGATTTTGTTTTCTGTGGACCTAAAAATACTATAAGTGTATTGATTGCTAAATGGTATTGTGTGGAGCTGTTTACTTTGATTTTCTACTTGAGTAAATCCCATTTGTGGCAACTTGGGTAGAAATAATTTTGTGGGTGTCAAAGATGGACTATCCCTCCTAAACAGGGACACCTGGGAAGTATGACATACTGAGCTTAACCCTGCCCCACAGGAACTGGCACTTTCTTTGAGTTAAGAAAAATAAGAATATTATGGAGAGATTTATTTACGTGGAAGTCTTAACAGAAAATACAGGAAAATTACAGTTTTCTGAGTACAACCCTAAAGAAAAAAAGATATTTCTCCCATTTCCTAACATTCTGATATTAATTGATGTTTTTGCTTTAGCTAGTAGTCCAACTCAGTTATGCTCTGATAAATGCCCACTAGATGGCAGCAACAATTTACAAAGCTAATGATAAAACTTGATAACAAATTAGAGTTGGTACAGTGTTAGAGAAATATAGAAGGCAAATATAGTCATTGATACCTTTATTGGCTAACTAAGCATATTTAGAATGCAAGCTTTCAAGACCTCTTAGGTCTCTTCCTCATATATGTTATACAGATAAATATGAAACATCTCTCTTATATATACAAGTATACATTGCATTGTTTATAATGGAAATCAGATAAGAAAGCTCAGTCCAGACCGCAATTCTTTGATCAGCCAAAGGTAGTCATGTAAACTGCAGTCTTCCTCTGAGGAGTAAGAGGTATTTACAATCCCAGTGGGACTGTCGGAAAGGTTAATCCACAACGTGATAAAGTGACAGGAATTATCTGTCTTTATTCAATCCATTATGTAAAGCATTAAACTGCAGCATTAATTTAACCTCCCATATTTTTCTGCCCTCTGAGTGCGGAACAGTCCCATCAGTACAGTTAATTGGATCTGTGGGAATTAAACCTTTTATGTAATGGCTGTCCAGTTTCACCCACATAAAGAACCATTGGACATTTTGCACACATGATGATGTATATTACATTGGATGATTTGCAGGTGAAGGTACTGTAACGGAAACTAAAGATGCAGGGTTGTCCTTAGCTGTCCTTCCAGGGTCCTGTAACAGAAGCTGGAAGGCACCTTGTTGCCCTCAGCCGTCGCTCCAGGTTTCTCTTTCTCGAAGGAAGATTACACAGCCTGGCTCCTACCGGTCAAGCAATAACAGGCCCGATCGATCATTCAAAGTATCAGAAGCTCCATGTGAAAAGTCAAATGAAAGTGGTAGCGTTGTCGACTCCATGTTGGAGTCGGAGGAAGGCTGGGCGAACAGGAAAAGGTTGAAGAGACTCGAAGCCAGTGTTGAGTTGCAGACTGGTACCATGGGCTGTAGAGAGTGAGGCCTCTACTCCCGGTCGAAGGATAGCTGGAGGATGTCGCAGGAACCACAGTGATGTTGACAGAGTCCACATCGACGCCTGAAAGCATACGAAGTCCCGACTCGGAATCGGATCCGCTGTTACGGTTGGCAAGCAAAACCAGGAGTCAGACGGTATAGTTAATAGAACCTTTATTATGAGAATAATGACAGTAATGCAATATATCAATAAACACACAGTGGGTGATAGAAACGGCGAGCACTGTATCAGGAATAGCAGTCTCCCAATCTCTGCACCACACTGTCTGAGACTAGGCCTCAGCCCACTGGAGTCTCGTGGTAAGGTAACGCCCAAGAGATACTGACTCAGCCTGCAGTCAGTAGCTAGGAGTCTGCTAGAGCCCCAGATCAGTACTAGGTAGGATGTCTGAATAACAAACTGAGCGAACAGACAAAGCCTTCTAGTAAGCACCAGATAGTACAGTCAGACGAGCCAAAGTCATACACGGAAAGGGTAGTCAGCCAGAGCCACAGGTTTGCACCAGATAGGATATCCACTGGAGAGTATGTATGCTGGATGCGCAGTGGATAGAGCCCCAGGTCAACACCAGAGTGGGTAGTCAGACAAGCCTAGGTCATACACGGAGTGGGTAGTCAGCCAGAGCCACAGGTTTGATCCAGAAAGGATATCTGAGCCAAATCGGAATGCCAAGGAGAATAGTCAGACAGAGCCACAGGTCAACACCAGAATGGATGGACAGACAAGCCGGATCATACACAGGAATCAGGAATACTAGAAAATGAACTGCTCAGAACAACAACGTATGGGTGACTGAGTAAGTACTCAGTCTGCCCTTTAAACCCCTCCACAGGAAGTAGGTAGGAGGAGCAGCTAGAGGGAGGAAGTAGGTAGGAGGAGACTACAGGAAACAAACGCACATAAAACTGAGGCCTGCAGCATGCTTGAAGCCTCTTGCCTGCAGATGACGCGTGGAAAGACGCCCTAGCATCGCTGAAACGTAGACGCTGGAAACAAGGTACTGTGACATCCACAGCTGGCAGCAGGCAGTTGATGATACAGGATACTTGGCTCAGATGGGCATCAGAGGGGATACTTTAAACTATAAGAGCATAAAGACACCAGGACTCTTCTTCTTGTGTACAATAAGTAACTCTTTATTGAAACAAACCACAGCATATTTATACAGTTTAACCACATTGACAATACGTGGGCAGACATGACACAATGGGCGAGTTTACAAGGATAATGCAATCAAAACACATAAGACAAAGAACCAATAACAAATGGTTCAGGGAAACGTAATAGGGCAGACAGGATTGAATTAACACACAGCAGGGGGTCTCCATACAATTCACAAACCTGCGATGGCTGGAGTGGCTAGAATACACATCTGCAGGGACACTGGCCTAAGGTTGGAGCCTTTGTTCGACTACTTTGAATGTCCTGCTCCAACCTTGCCCAATCACTGAGCTGCCTACTGTTCTCCATGTTAGGCTATGGAAGTAATTTGCATGTCTGCCTCATGGATTCGAACAAACCAGCAGTCGCCTCTTGCCCCGCCACCAAGCGTTCAACCCGGTTGTCCATCTACATAAGGGCTAGCCACCTTCTCTTAGTCTACGGTAAAGGCTTGTGGGGTTGTACGCCCGGCCCCAAAGGGGTGTCCCATAGGTCCAAGTGTCCACAGTCTCATGTATCAGGGGCTGATAAGCTGTATGCCCAGACAAGGGCTCCAGTAATAGAGTAGGATCTGCTACATTTCTCCCCTTTTTTTGTACCAAGCCAGTGGTTGCTTGGTTAAATGGTAGCTTGGGACTCAGGGAGGTCGATGCTGGTTCAAGGCCCTTGTCTTGGACTAAGGAAAAGACTTGAGCCCCTTGTTCTGGGCCAGGGAAAAACTTGAGCCCCTTGTACTGAGTCAGTAATAGATTTGGAGCCCTTTGTCCTGGACCAGGGATACACTTTTGGCCCTTTGTCCTGGGCCAGGGAAACTGGTAGATCGTAGTCCTGGCTAACCCCAAGCTGTGGAGTCTCTGCTGTTCATTGATCCAGGCAGAGCTTGGATCCAATCTTCCTGGGACCAGTGGCTCTGGGTTCAGTGCCGGTCTGTGAAGGGGATCCGCCTGGGGCAAATGTGTTTCCCTTAACGTCCGGGAGCTGGGGAAAGGCTGATTCTGCACTCCTCTCTTCATTTTCCAGGGGGTCAAGCTGGGGCCACATAGTGGGTGGATGAGGGCATCTCCCTCTTTTTGCCGGGCAAGTGCCCCAACGTTGCAGGAGAGGCTGGTGCTCCCACTCTCCTGTGCTGGGGCAAGGTACAGGGGCTCATTAGAGGGGACAGGGGTCTCCCTCTCTACAACTGAGGCATCACTGGCCCTGGTGAGGTATGGCTTCCCACTCACCAGGCTGGGGTCATCCGATTCAGAGGCCACACTTTTGGGGCTGTAGGTGAGGACCTGGGTCCCATTCACCACATCAAGGATCACATAGCCACTGAGGAGGACCATGGTCCCACTCCTCATGGCCGGAGCATCAGTGCCCCTGGAGAGCATACATTCTCCACTCTCCAGGGCAGTAGCAACGGGGAAAGGGGTAACAACACTTCCAGGGACCTTACTGGGCCTGGTGAGGAATGAATTCCCACTCACCAGGCTGGGTTCCACATCTTCAAGGGTAACAACACATGGGCTGTTGGTGAGGACCTGCATCCCACTCACCGCAGCCAGGGTAGTAGGGGAAGAGGCAACAACAGTACCAGGGATTTCACTGGGCCTGGTGAGGAACAAATTCCCACTGACCAGGCTGGGTTCCACATCTTCAGGGGTAACAACACATGGGCTGTTGGTGAGGACCTGCATCCTACTCACCGTAGCCAGGGTAGTAGGGGAAGAGGCAGCAACAGTTCCAGGGACCTCACTGGGCCTGGTGAGGAACAAATTCCCACTCACCAGGCTGGGGTTCTTACAGGGGCTGGTGGGGAACGTATTCCCACCCACCAGTTCAGGGGTGACATATCCACTGGGGAGGACCGCAGTCCCACTCCCCATGACCAGAGCATCCTTGCCCCTGGAGAGGCCACACTTCCCATTCTCCAGGGCACTAGTACCAGGGAAAGGGTCAATCAAAAGGTCGCGGGCGAGGAGTGCATTCCCTCTCACCAGTTCAGGGTCAACAGGGCCAGCAGCCCTGTATTGCATCAGCCTGCTGGGTCCCTCATCTTCAAGGCCATCAACCTCAGGGCCATTTTTTATACTGAGGAGGAATGTATTCCCACTCCTCAGTTCAGGAGAAATACTGCTACTAGTAAGGACCTTTGTCCCACTCACTGCAGCAGGGGTTTCACAGGGGCTGGTGAGCTCACTCCTACTCACCAGTGCAGGGTGAACAGGGACAGCAGCACTGTACTGCGTCAGCCTACTGGGTCCCTCATCTTCAGGGCTGACCAACACATCAGAGCCCTTTTTTGTACTTAGGAGGAACGCATTCCCACTCCTCAGGTCAGGGGTAACGCAATCCAGGTCATCAGCTTCCCTGAACTCCTCCTCGGATGTATTGCCCCCCCATTCTTCTTCCACCCTTATGCTCTCTTGTTCCAGGTTCCATTCTTCACTCACTAGGTCAAGGTCCTGAGGAAAGTATTCCCCAAACCAGGCTTCCCTCTTGCTTCAGATTTCCCAGTAGTGGCTGTGGTCCCCACAGCTGAAGTTGGCATCCCCGTGGTAGGCCTCCCACACAAGTCCTTGGATCTCCACTCGCAAGCGGACTGTGCAAAAGTCGACAAGAATCCTGGACCCATATTCCTGGTCCATGTACTTGACCATTTCCCAGTACTCATCCGCTCCTCATCAATACACAAGTCCAGCTCTGTGTCAAATTCCTCCACCAGATCGCCCAGCTGGGTCCTCCACCGGAACCGTATATTGTCATATCGTGGTCTGTAGGGGTCCAGAGGCTCCGACTCTGCTGCTGTGTCCGCCATGGCTCACTCCGATGAAAACGTGAAAAAAGGAAAAGATCCCACTGCTCGCACCATGTCGCCCTCAGCTGTTGTTCCGGGTTTCTCCTTCTCAAAGGCGGATTACAGAGCTTGGCTCCTACCAGTCAAGCAATAACCGGCCCGATCGAACATTTGCAGTATCGGAAGCTCCGTGTAGAAGTTGGATAAAAGTGGTAGTGTTGTCGATTCCGTGTTAAGTCTGAGGAAGGCTGGGCGAACAGGAAAAGGTCGAAGGGACTCGAATCCAAAGTTGAGTCGCAGGCTGGTACCACGGGCAGTAGAGAGTGAGGCCACTACTCCTGGTTGAAGGATAGCTGGAGGATATTGCAGGAACCACAGTGATGTCGAACAGAGTCCACGTCGACGTCTGAAAGCATACAAAGTCCCGACTCGGAATCAGATCCACAGATAGCTGGCAGCAGGCAGTCGATGATACCGGATACTTGGCTCAGATGGGCATCAGAGGGGATACTTTGAACCACAGGACTCTTTTTTTTGTGTACAAACTCTTTTATATTGACACACAGAAGGGGTCTCCATACAATTCATAAACCTACGATGGGTGGAGTGGCTAGAATACACATCTGCAGGATCACTGGCCCAAGGTTGAAGCCTTTGTTCGACTACTTTGAATGTCCTGCTCCAACCTTGACCAATCACTGAGCTGCCTATGTTTCTCCATGTTAGGCTATGGAAGTAATTTACATGTTTGCCTCAGGGATTCAAATGAACCAGCCTTCGCTTCTTGCCCCCACCACCAAGCGTTCGACCCGGTTGCCCATCCACATAAGTGCTAGCCACCGTCTCTTACTCTAAGGTAAAGGCTTGAGGGGTTGTATGCCCGGGCCCAAAGGGGTGTCTCATTGGTCCAAGTGTCCACAGTCTCATGTGCCAGGGGTTGATAAGCTGTATGCCCAGACAAGGGCTCCAGTAACAGAGTAGTATCCGTTACAGGTCCTCTCTCCTTGAAGCGGCTACAAATGGGTAGCTGGTCCGGTAGATGGATGAAGCAAGTTGGATCACTAGAACATAGCTCTCCTGATGTAAGCTACAAGATGGGTAGCTGAGGAATGAAGCAGGCTGGATCACTGGAACATAGCTCTCCTGATTGGGGGTCAAAGGGGACCCTTTAAACCATTCAGTAATAAAACACAGGACACAGTTCTTAGTCCAAAATGACTACTGCTTTATTGAGGAGAAAGGGAACATTTTATACAGAATTCAGTGACAATACAACAATGGTGAATAATGGTAGTGTATACAGTAAATACTGCGCCAGACAATGGAACAATACACACGAGACAATGGGACAATGCAGTGGGATTGATACAATCAACAAAACAACACAATAGAAATAGCATCACATACAATCAGAATCCCAGACTAATCCCGTCACACAGAAGACGATAGTGAATGCACAAACACAAATATTTAACCCCTGCCTGTCCATGTAAGATGGTAGGTCAACACTTAACACAGGGGTCCAGCATGTATTACAATACATGACAATACATTAACCATTCCCATAACATTTAACATAGGGCAGTAGGCAGTCAATCAGAATGCCGCCTACTTTCAACATGGGGGATGGGGAATTCTGAATGCCCTGCCATGTTTTGTGGCTGTACAGCCGCCCAGAGCTGGGACTTCACCCAGTGCCTTTCAGTCTCTTTTGGGATATTTTCCATGGCTCTTAAAAGAGCCCCTAGTAACGGCCTATGTACCGTTACAGGTACCATTAATCTTATGATGTAACTGGGTGTTTAGAATGTGTATCTTGTCCGTGTTGTAAATGTGTGCACAGGTTTCACACCTCGCTTTTAGGCAGCGAGATGTGCCATTTCAACCTGGGGGTGGTAAGTGAACACCAGTGGCACCCGGTTTCCCTTATGTTGTTGTTTGTAGCTCAACAGATTTTATCTTGGTATGAGGGTAACCTTTTTCTGACTGTCAATAATCCTTGCACTGTAACCCTGTTTTATAAAGTCTCCTCTGAGTTTCTGGAGGTGCTTTTCATGGTCCATCATGTCAGAACAGATGCGGTTGTTTCTTATGGCCTGGCTGTATATGATGGAGTTCTTTGTGTGTTTTAGGTGGAAGCTATTGTTTTTCAGGTAAATTGGTCTGTCCATAGGATTGTGGTACAGGGATGTGTGGATGGAGTTGTTCTTAATACTAATACTGATAGTTGTGTCTAGGAAGTTAATGGTTGTACGTGAGTGACTAAGTGTTAGGTTGATACTGGGGTAGAATGTATTGTAGTTTTCATGGAATTTGAGAAGATCCTCTTCACTGGTGGTCCAGATGATAAGAATATCATCTATGTAGTGGAAATAGACCAGGGGTTTTATCTGGCAGGTGGACAGGAAGTCCTCTTCTAATTTTGCCATAAACAGGTTGCATCCATCAGTATCCACCTGGATTCCAAAACCAGGAAGTAACCCTACACTGATACATAGATAACTCCAGAAACAGAGTCACTGCTGAAATACTGGAGAAACAATGTGAACCATAACCCAACCTAACCCACAAGGAACAGAAAGCCATACAGTCACTAAAGAATAACCAAGATATTATTAATAAGCCTACAAACAAGGGGGAGCTGTTGTTATTATGGACACTGCAGACTACATTCAAGAAGCACATAGGCAACTCTATGAAGAATTATACTATATGAAATTACAAGATGATCCCACAAAAAATATACAAAACAACTTAATAGGATCATAAAAGATTTGCCCTCCAACATTGGAGAACAGATAATGACCTAATACCAGCAGATCCAAAAATAGACTCCTTCAACATTTTACCAAAAATACACAAAGAAGGAAACCCGGGAAGAGCCATAATTTCAGGAATTGGCACACTCACAGATAACATCTCTGGCTTGGTAGAAAATACCTTGAAACCCCTGGTAAAACGAACACCCAACTTCCTTCAGGACACCACAGATCTCTTAAACAAACTAACTAACTTGGGCCCCATTCCAGAGATTACCTTCCTGGCCACTATGAATGTAGAATCTCTTTACACTTACATTCCACACAGAGATGGCATCGAAGCATGCCAAGGGTATCTGGAACAAAATAACACACCAATGGAACTGGTAACAAAACTCATACAGTTTATACTCACCTACAATTACTTCAGGTTTGGACAGGACCTCTTCCTTCAGAAAATGGAGACTGCAATTGGAACCCAAATGGCACCACAACATGCCAACCTGTTTATGGCAAAATTAGAAGAGGACTTCCTGTCCACCTGCCAGATAAAACACCTGGTCTATCTCCACTACATAGATGATATTCCTATAATCTGGACCACCAGTGAAGAGAATCTTCTCAAATTCCAAGAAAACTACAATACATTCTACCCCAGTATCAACCTAACACTCAGTCAATGATGCACAAACGTTAACTTCCTAGACATAACTATCAGTATTAAGAACAACTCCATCCACACATCCCTGTACCACAAACCAACGGACAGACCAACCTACCTGAAAAACAATAGCTTACACCCAAAACACACAAAGAACTCCATCATATACAGACAGGCCATTAGATACAACCGCATCTGTTCTGACATGATAGACCATGACAAGCACCTCCAGAAACTCAGAGGAGACTTTATAAAACAGGGTTACAGTGCAAGGATTATTGACAGTCAGAAAAAGAAGGTTACCCACATACCAAGAAAAAAATCTGTTGAGCTACAAAGTACAACAAAAGGGAAACCGGGTGCCTCTGGTGTTCACTTACAACCCCCAGGTTGAAGTTCTACGCAAAATATCAAGAAAATTTCAAACAATGTTAAATATGGATGAAAGACTTAAGAACATATTCCCACAGCCGCCCTTACTCTCCTTCAGACAGCCTCCCACTTTGAAACAACTGATGGTAAGGAGTGCCCTGAATAAAAATACAAAAAATGGCACATCTTCCTGCCTACAAAGGAGGTGTGAAACATGTGCACACATTTACACCACGCACAAGATACCCATTCTAAACACCCAGTTACACCATAAGATCAATGGTACCTTCACCTGCAAATCATCCAATGTAATATACCTCACCATGTGTGCAAAATGCCTAACAGTTCTTTATGTGGGTGAAACTGTACAGCCATTACATAAAAGGTTTGATTCCCACAGATCCAGTGTTAACAAAAAAAAGCCAGAGGCACCAGTGGGAGAACATTTTTGACAAAATGGACACAGTGTCAGGGACATTAAATTAACTGTACTGATGGGACTGTTCCGCACTTAGAGGGGCAGAAAAATATGGGAGATTAAATTAATGATGCAGTTTAATGCCTTACATAATGGTTTGAATAGAGACAGATAATTCCTGTCATATTATCACACTGTGGATTAACCTTTCCAACAGTCCCACTGGGATTGTACATACCCCGTACTCCTCAAAGGAAGACTGCAATTTACATCACTCTACTATACCACTGACTGATAAAAGAATCTGTCTGGACTGAGCTTTTTTATCTGATTTCCATTCTAAACAATGCAATGTGTACTTGTATATATAAGAGAGATGTTTTCATATTTATCTCTATAACATGTCTGAGGAAGAGACCTAAGAGGTCTTGAAAGCTTGCATTCTAAATCTGCTTAGTTAGTCAATAAATGTATAAACAACTATATTTGCCTCCAAAATACAACTTGTCCATATGTAAATGTTCCCTATAGCTACCAATATACAGAGTAGTTTACAACCGAGACAATGCAATAAAGCCTTATAACTATACAGGACTTGGATCCTTGTAAAGTGATGCTTACAGTCTATGTGAAATATCATATTACAGCATTCACAAACATATTGAACATCTTGCTCTTTCCAACTCAAGAAACACACCACTGCATATGCAGGCTGAGCAATTAATACATTTTCTTTGTAGTCCTCACATCCTGCTGTGTCTTACACAATACAAGATAACTTCCTTGCCAGGAAATTAATGTAATGGAAAATTAATTTTGCCAACTTCCTAGAAAATCAGCCTCATCAAGCATCATGAGTTCAACCAAGATACAGAACTGTTAACATGTATATCTGTGAATGTGACTACATGTCCTTGCATATATAATATATTATTAATATTTTAGTTTTAATGTTTATTTAACTTACCTCAAACTGATACTTCCAAACTTTATTCCTTTAGTACTGGATAATGCATTTTAACATTTCTTTACCTCAGGTCTAGCAGTAATGATTAAAGTGGACCTGTCACCTCACAACAGTTTAGTTTGTTTCACAGAGAGCATCAAAATCTGCATATATGTAGTACTGGCCATTTTCTGTTACAAACATAAATAAAAATGTAATAAAAAAATAGTTCTGTCTCCACCTCCTCGCTGGGTAGGACCAATCAGAACTCTTTATAAGGAAATTTCCAGTATGTCTTCTTTACATGTTTTGGCTCTACCTAGCTGGAAAACAAGGGTTTTTTTTTACCACCCTGTCCATTACATCTTTAATTTAAATAATCTAACAGTCACCTATATGCTGTCCAGGCAGTGGAATGTAACATGAATTCCCTTAATTATCATTATGCTAGCCAATTTAAAGGGATAGTAATGTTTCACAATAAAAGAAGCTCTAATTAATCTTCATAGTATTTGGGCCATGGAGAGTGTTATTTCAAAACTGTGTGGCCATCTTTCATTTTGCTTCCTTAAGCCCTTTTCTTTGCGTACTTTTGATGAGCTGAACACTGAACTTGCTTGTTTCTTCTTTTATGCACTTCCTTATGGTCTTGCAAAATTCTCCATATTCTACCCCATTTTGCTTCATTTTTCGCCGCTTTTTATTGCGGCAACTGTTTCTTTTGATATTCGGGTTGGCTTTTCATGTTTCACAGTGAGTGCAAGGGCATAAACAGTGTCTACGATAGTCTTCATTGCGGGTTGAAATGTCTACGTATAGAAGATATTACAGCACTCCAAACGATTAGACAGTGATAAAAATTCTTCTTTTTTTTTTTTAAATAGCTGGCTAGTGTAGATATTCATGTTTGTTGATGTGATCATTTTCTTCCTTTTTCTTTTTTGCAATTTGGTGTTTACTCTCACTAGACAATGTTTACTTCCAACGTTAAAATGATTAAAGACTGAGCAGTTAGTGAACATAGTTTTATTATTTGCAAATATGAAGTTGATCTCAATTCTATTACGATTATTGCTTTTCTATGTCCATTTTCTTTTGGGCCTTTTTCCTGTACAACTAATACATGATGTACAAATTTTGTTCTTCTGCAAATTCTATCAGTTGGTTGCCTCTATCATCTCTCTTGTTCCATTTACATGTTGTCCAATCGATTCTTCACCATTTTGGATCATACCGATTTTCACATTGAAATCTCCCATTATAAATTTGTAGTCGTAATTGTCCTGTTTGTAGAAGCATAATAAATCATCATAAAATTATCCAACTTCATCATCACTGTGGTTCTTGTAGGTGCATAAACTTGAAGGATATGAAGAACATAGGAACTGTTTAGTTTGATAGCAAAGGAAGCAATTGTTTCATAAATATTTTCTACTTTTACGACTGAGTCTGACTTTTTTTTAATCCTCCACATCGTCCATCATTGGTTCCTTTATAGTATAGCCTATGTCCATCTTCTAATTTGGCTAAATCTTCATAATCTTCCTCAGGGAAGTGTTCCAGTCAGACACCAGTACTTGGGGTATATTTACACAGAAAAGGATACTGAGAAGGGGTATCTAAAAGAGCCTATCTCATTCTCCATCCTTTAGAGCAACCACCATACCCTCATTTGATATAGGGATGACCCGTCTTTCAAATAAGGGTAATCCTGATGGTACTAATGTTAGAAGATCAGGTAATAAAACAACATTGGTAACTGGCTCATATAGTATAAAAGGGGCCAAAAAATACCTTAGCACAGTCACAAGACCTTATAGGAATAAAATTACCTTACTTGCCTCTATCTCAGACTATGGTACATGCACTTATCTTATTATTTAATGGTATTTGAGTGCTGTTGAAGCTTTAAAAAAAGTTAAGAAATTGTAAATACAGGTGTATGTATTCTGTAGTTTAGCTCTTCCATGAATTTTAAAGATATTGGTATGTGATCACTGATTGGCTAGAGGAAGGGGTCACATATTGCACATGTGTGACCCCTTCTTCTGGTCAGTGATTGGCTGGGTGGCTTCTCCAGTGTGCATTCTGTGCACTGTGTAACCTCGCCTCCAATCCAATGGGAAAGAGGTAACTAGATTTAAACAGGGATTGGACATTTAAAAGCCAATCCCTGTTTATTGTTTAATCAATGAGCAATGACCCAGGAAGAACTGGGGAGGGGAGAGGGTTGCTATTTTTTTTTTCCAATTTGCAGCAGCAGTAACAAAGGCAACAAGATTTTAGGGCTTTTACTTTTTTATTATTATTTTTATTATTGAAAAAGAAAGCATACAAAGTATACAAACGTGATTTCAAAACATGAATTAAACAGAAATATTGGAGAGTCATCAGGCAATAATGAGCTATAGTATAGGCTGTGACAAGGCACCTCATACTAAGACATTAAGTATCATGAAAAGGGGTATGGATAGGACACAGAGATGAGAGTGTATGTGTGTGTATATGTGTGTAACAAGAGATAGGACATGGGAAGGGAAAGAATGGGAAGGACCATGCGACCACCAGCAAGTCCAGCAAGGAGGAATTCAGGGTGTGAAAGGGGCCCAAGCTACATTTGTTGAGGTGAGTGGAGAAAGGAGTTCCAGGATTTAAAGTCACTTTCAAACTTGACAAGTTTGCCAAGGGAAGAGAAGTAAAGTTTATCCATTCTCCATGGGCTTCTGTGAATGCAAATCTGGAAGAATATTCAAAAGGTAGGCATCAGAGGAAATAGGTTTAAGAATGTCAGATACGTACAAATAAAACTGTATGTCTAAAATAAACTCACAGTCTACAGAAAGCGGCTTAATATGTTCTGGATAGCACACAATATAGACCCCAAACAAAATTTAAAAAAGGGGGAAATAAGAAAACAAATATATCAACATACTTTTACTCCTCCCACCTGAACACCTGATGTTCCAGGTAGGGGATTGGCTAGGAAGAGTTTATAGGTGTGTTCTTCCCTTACCTGGATGACTGTTTATCAAGTTAAGTTTCTGTGTTTGCCGAGTTCCTGTGAAGATATCTGACTACTGCCTGAATTACTGACTGCTCCTTCGGATTCTCCTTCTGTACCTCATTCGGCTTGCTGTGCTTTCCTGGTTCTGACTCCGGCTCGTTTTTTGACTTCTCTAATCTCTTTATCCCTCAGGTACCATTTTTACTAGCACTGTTACTGACCTTGGCCTGACCGTGTCTCCGCTTTTATTCTGCTCCTTGTCAGCCTGATCTGTTTGCCCTGTTCTCCTATCTGATAGCATCCTGACTCCTACTTTGCAGCCTGGCTGTGTTCGGGACTTTTTGCAACCGTTCCGCATATCCTCTGCTGGGTAGAGAGGCTTCTTTTCAAGCTGCGTCTCGTGTTGGCTTCCCCTCTGGGAGCGATATGGCTTAGCTCATCCAGCTTTCTCCAGTCCTGGATACGCTCCCCAACTTTCGTGGACTTTCTCCTCTGAGGAAGGCAGGTTATTCAAGGTGACCCAAGCACCACTCGTTTGTGTTTGCCCACACAGCTCTACAGCCGGCAGTGGCCGCAACATTGTTCCTCCTGCAGATAGGCAGAGCTCCCCGTAGTTAGACGGGAAGACGATTGCGGCTGGAGCGGCTTTCATTCTTTTCCTTGTTCTGCCTCATCAGCCTGTAGTGGCTGCTACAGTGTATCGCCTGCATGATGGGCAGGATTCCCCGTAGTTGGACAGGAGGCCGATGCTCTTGGTACTAGGCTCAGCCTTATCAGCCTTCAGTGGCTGAAACGTTGTTTCAGCATTGCCCTTCTCCACACATCCTTCTAGCCATAGATAGATGGAGGGAAAGTGGGCTTAGCTGCACCCCTATCTTCTCACCTACTATTCGTTGTGAGGATCTTCTTCTACCCCCTTGGGGCTAGCCGTAGATTGACAGCTTCTGGATTCTAGTATTCTCAAGGGAGTGTATCCACTTTTCCCTCTCCCTAGCAATCGTAGCTACCCCACTCTGTGGGTTATTTCTGCTTCTTCCCTGTTTGTATCTAGCCATGGTTTGATGGCAGGTACCAGGTCCAGTTTGTTCTTGGCACTGAAGTGCACTCGTTTTTGGTACCTAGGGGCTGAGAGTAAGTTGGTCTTTTAAGTCCACTACAGGGTTCATCTTCCCTGAGCGCCTGGCTCTATACCGTTGTCTGCAGTGGCAGTCTGTTATTTTTCCTTTCTGCATTGGGTTTTGTTTTTTTTCTTCTGATACTGGTTCCGTCATGCCACTCTAGCTCCTACCTCCATGACCCAGCCATCCGCCACTGCTGGAGGCTTCCCAGATGCTCCGCGATCACTGAGTAGGCCGAAGCCACGGCCTCGAGTAGCAGCGTCTGCCCGCGGTTGTGGTCGCGATGGCGCGGTAGGCCTAAGCCATGGCCTAAAGTTGAAGGAGTCTCCAGGGAAGGTATCCACAGATCAAACCATGGTGTTGTACACCTGTAGGGGGGAGGTGAAGCCTGCCTCTCTCATCAACTGTCCACCAATAGTGTGCCTCCAGGTAAACAGTGAGGCAGGTGCTGTGGTTGCACACCCCTCTGTTGGCCAATCCAGTGAGAGGTTTGTTCAGCAGAGGGGAGGGGTGAAAACCCATGACACTATAAAAACCCCTCAGGCTGTGTCCACTTTGCTTCAGTGTTCCAGAACTTTGGTTCCTGTGTGCTCTAAGCTTCCAGTCCTCACTGCCTCCTTCCTTGCTTTGCTTCAGACCCTCTGCTGGATTTCCCATTGCTGACCTTCTGCTTGCCTTCTGGACTTTCCTGCTTGCCTGTTTCCTGACCTTGGCTAGTTTTACCGATTCTGCTTGATCGCCGCCTGCCCTGATCTTCTGAACTGTTCCTGACTACGCTTTGCTTAACCTTTGCACTCCCGTGCTGTCATTCTTACCTAGGTGTTCTACTTGTATCCCTCTGTGGATCACCTGGTAAGGTTGTCTGGCAAGAGACAGCATTCCCTGCTCCTACGCTCCAGTCATAACAAGCCTGACAGGTTCCCTGATTATAAGTCTGAGGAGTATCTATCCTAGTCCCGGCCTGGCTCAACTGGGGTCAGACATCTGGCTTCGCGGCCAGCACCTTTACCTCAGCTTTGGCTGCGGCAAGGATATTCCAATAGGTATCCTATGCACCCAAACCTCGCTCTCTAGCTCCATACTCTAGCACCACTTTTGGCCAGTACCAGAAGTATCTCTCACTTTTTCCCTCCATTTAGTTACATGGAGTTGAGACATACAGGAGTAATCAGTAGGACAAATATATATATAAAAAAAAAAAAAATTTAAAAAATATGGTTCTTCATGGGATCAGATCAGTCTAACCAATGCTGCATGTTCCTCAAGACTCCCACTCTAAGATTAAAACAAAGAAAAAACAAAAAAGAGAAAAAACGGTGCAAACAATTCTCTAAGCATAGTATTTTCTCACTGGGACAAACCTTCACTAACATCCATAAAACACTACTCACATTTAAAAGAGGCCACCACTTCACTCTTAGTATAACTGCTTATGCTGGTTCTCACTCCAGCTCAGTGTACTCCACCTGAACTTTCAGGCCACAAACCTCTCTATTCACCACCACTCTTCTGGGACCGAAGAAATTTTGTGTGGAAACAGCCACTCTAACAATTGGCCATACTACACCCAATGCAATACTGGCTGTACCTCTATTTATTCTTTTAATTCCTTCTAAAAAGAGTGTGTCTGGAGCTTTTTCAAAAACTAGAGCTCTCAACACAAAGCAAGTAGTACACATCAAAGTGAATAATGCCAGCACACAATATTAAAAAACAGTGAATAGTATACAAAGAACAGAATAATCTGTCTGTAGTTAAAAAAAAAATGCCTAACGTGTTTTGTGACTCTACAGCCACTTCTTCATAGTCTTGTATACATCAATATATTGGAGAAATGATCACATTTATATTCTCTTACATATTTTCCAAGCTCCACCGGAATTCAGCCAAAAGAAAAAATAAACGTTTGCACTCACTGTAATTTTCGCTCCAAAAACTGACTTGTTCCTCCAAATGGAACGCACAAACTTGCACTCCAAAACACTTCCTCATCCATTTTAGGTCACGTCCCTATAGTCCCACTTCCTCCCAAATGCTGCACAAGTCACATCCAACTGACTCTGTCCACACCTCCACATTTCCAACATAAAAAGCAGCCAGTCGTCAAATTACGTCAGTGGCCTGAAAGTTCAGGTGAAGTACACTGAGCTGGAGTGGTGGCCTCTTTTAAATGTGAATAGTGTTTTATGGGTGTTGGTGAAGGATCGTCCCAGTGAGAAAATGCTACGCTTAGAAAACTGTTTGCGTCGTTTTTTCTCTTTTTTTGTTTTTTATAAGAATGTCAGTGAGTACCGGAAGTTGGGCTACAATTGTCTGCCGAAATGGCTTGATAAGAGGACAGGAACCGTGATATGTTGGGTGGAGAGCCTTCAGAGGCATCCCATCTCCAGTAACTAGAGGAGATTGAATGGTTATACTTGTGGAGTAACATAGAAGTTTTGTACCAGCGGGCCAGTAGCTTATAATTAGTCTCATGCATAGTTACTGGATACTTAGTGTTAGGGCGTTTAGCTTTGTCCCATTGAGAACTGGTGATCACGAGGCCCAGATCCAAGCTCCAGGCTTGTCTGTAATTTAAGGTATGGGAGGATGCTAAAGAGGGGGTGAGAGTTTTAAGGAGAACAGTCCAATCCTTAGTTGATTTGTCAGATCAAAGATCTAGAAGAGTACAGAGAGCAGGCATTTTATAATAGGTAAGCAAATATGGGAGTCCTATGCCACCTGTGGCAATGGAACCCGTTAGAGTTCTTACAATGACCCAAAGTCTTCTATGGTGCCCAATGAACTTAAGTACTGTCGGATAGAACATAAGTGCTTTAAGTGGATTTGAATGGGGTATGACTTGAGCACATAAAGAATCTTAGGTAAGATCACTATCTTAATTAAGTTTGATCGCCCAAGCCAGAAATAAAGAGTGGGCTCCAGTATCCCAGGTCTTTGCAAACATTCGCTTCCAGGGGGAGGAGGTTAGCTGCACCTAGATCCTGTGGCCTTGATGTCAGATAGACACCTAGGTTCTTTAGGGAGTTAATCCTCCAAGGGAAGGGGAAGTCTACTCGAATTTCAGATATTTGACTGGGTGTGATGTTAATATTCAAAATGTCTAATATAGAGCAGTTGGTTTTTGAGAAAGAAAGAGAGCTGTATTGGGAAAGTAGAGTAACCAGATGAGGGAGAGGGGTCACAGGGTTTCACTTCATAAAAGCATACTGGTACGTCAGAAATGGAGGTTGTCTTGAGAATGAGATGCAATAGGGCTTTAAGGGTGAGGATACAAATAATAGGAGAGAGGGTATTCCTGATACATGCCACTGGAGATCGAAAATGGGGAGGTGAGAACTCTGAGGATAAAACTACAGCTGAAAGTTTGGAATATAGCAAAAGGATAGCTGTGAGACTCCCAAGTCACAACTTACCCTATTGAATGGTTTTTCAGCATCTAGGGACAGAAACAAGGTGGGAGTCCAAGAAAGCTATGTAAATTGCTTTAATTTTGTTTCGGGTTTCACCCTCGACCATAAATCCACTCTGGTAAGCTTCAATAAGAGTTGGTAGAAAGGTTTGTATCCTGCTGGCCTGGATTTTCACTAATAGTTTAAAGTCAGTATTTAACAGAGAAATAGTTCTAAAACTGCTACACAGGATTGGGTCTTTACCTTGTTTTGGGATAGTGGTGATATGTGTCGAAAGAGACTGTTGGGGCCAGGGGGAGCCAGAAACTTCAAAGTGGTCATTAAGGGAAGTTTACTGCCTGGATAGCTAGTCCTTAAGGGGTTATCCAGTTCTCTATCCATACACAGATATCACCTCCCAAATCAAAGCTTTTAACTTGTGCAGAAATCTGTTGTGAGGAACAGTATCAAAGGCTTTCGCAAAATCCAAGTATACAACATAAACAGCAATTTCCTTGTCCAAATTACTACTTACCCCTTTCATAAAGTGCAAGTAAATTCGTGATCTATTCTTCATAAAATCATGCTGACTCCTACTAGTAATATTCATGGTCTTCAGATAGTTTTGAACACTATCAGTTAGTAACCCTTCTAATATCTTAGCCACTAAGGAAGTCAAGCTCACAGGTCTATAATTTCCTGGTATGGATCTTGGCCCCTGTTTGAACAATGATAATGCCAAGGCAGCTGATGTAGTATATGCAGACTTTGCAAAGGCATTTGATACAGTGCGACACAGAAGGCTGGGGTATAAAAAGAGGAAATTGGGGCTAGGAGATAACCTTTGCAATTGGATACAAAACTGGTTGAAGGATAGGGAACAGTGTGTGGTTGTAAATGGAAAATTCTCCAGTACAGTTAAAGTGGAGAGTAGAGTATCTCAGGGTTCAGTATTAAAAAGCAGCGGACCTAACATGTTTATAAATGACCTGGAAATAGATATAGAAAGCAAAATATCAATATTTACAGATGACACTAAATAATGCAGCGTAATTAATTCAAAACAGGATATTTTCTTTCTACAGAGGGATTTACAGACAATGTCAGATTGGGCAAACAAATGGAATATGAAGTTTAAGGTGGGGAAGTGTAAAGTCATGCATTTGGGAGGAAATAATCCTAAGGCTACTTATAAACTTAATGGAATCATTTTAGGGGACTCATTGCTAGAGAAAGACCTGGGGTATCCTTGTCAACTACAAACTTGGAAACAGTGACCAGTGTCAAACAGCAGTAGCAAAGGCAAACAAAATCCTGTCTTGCATAAAAGAGGTATTGAAGCAAGAGTGGATTACATTATTTTGCATTTATACAAATCATTGGTAAGACCTCACCTTGAGTATGCAGTGCAGTTTTGGGCACCAGTTCTGAAAAAGGATATACTAGAACTAGAGAGGGTATAGCGAAGAGCAACAAAATTAATTAAGGGAACGGAGGACTTGATGTATGAGAAATGACTAGACAAACTTGGTTTATTTACTCTAGAGAAAAGACAACTAAGAAGAGACCTTATCACATTGTACAAATATATGACAGGTCAATACAAGGATCTATGCAGTGAGCTATTTATTCCAAGGCCTGATCAGGTGACCAGGGGACACCCATTGAGATTGGAGGAAAGGAGGTTTAGACTTCAGCAGAGGAAGGGTTTTTTTACAGTAAGGTCTGTTAAATTGTGGAATTCCTTGCCCAAGGAGGTGGTTATGACAGATACAATGGATACATTTAAGAGAAGATTGAATACATTTCTTTCATAAGGGAACATAGAGTTATACTGTTTTTTAGTAGGCAGATCAGGAAGCTCTGATAAAGACTAACTTATCTGGTAGCAGGAAAGCTATAAAATTCTCAGTCACTGGGGTATGAGGAAAAGGTTGAACTTGATGCTCTTGTGTCTTTATTCAACCTAATTTACTATGTTACTATGTAATGGCACTACATCAGCTTTTCTCCAATCACAGACCACTATGCCTGATGAAAGTGAATCAATAAATATTAAGTATTATGGCCTTGCTATTACTGAACTGAAGTTCCTTAAAGGGATAGTGATGTTTCACAATAGAAGCAGCTCTAATTAATCTTCATAGTATTTGGGCCATGGAGAATTTAATTTCAATACTGTCAAAGTTGTAGTTTAAGAGTAATTGAATGACAAAGTATCCCCTCCTGACCCTTTTTCTGATGTAACACTGCTCACCTGAGTACAGCAAGACTGTCTGGATGGATTGTAGGGAGGGACAATCTTAAGTGAGCATAAGGAAAAAACTGTCCAGGGGAGGGGCAGAGTTTTCATTATGCTCCCAGTAAGAAGATTGTCCCTTGCTGTGAGCTGTCTGGTTTTAGGACCAGATTCCACATCTGATGGGAGGTGGCTTACACTAGGTAAAAGGGGCAGGTGGGGGATACTTTATTATTCAATTACTCTTGAACTACAACTCTGACATTATTGAAATAACACTCTCCATGGCCCAAATACTATGAAGATTAATTGGACCTGCTGTTTTTGTGGAAGATTATTGTCTCTTTAAGAACCCTTGGGTGTATACCATCAGATCCAGATGCTTTATTTACCACAACATTTTCCAATCTCTGTCTTGGACTTTGCTCTCAGTAAGACACGTACATGATGGAGAAAATTATTTGTTTTCTCTTTTTCATAGAAACTCCCATAGCACCAACTTTCAATGTTGTCGCTAAATTGCATAAGTCAATGTATCCTACTGTATACCACATAAACAGACTGACTGAGGCAACCTGTGTCTACGTGGATAAAATTTATACCTTTAACCCTTTGAGTGCCAAAGGGGTACACAATGTACCACTCTGGCACTCAAAGGGATATATATATAAACAAAAAGATACAAAAAATCAAACAAACAAGCATTCACAGGGTTCAGAGCCCTCTTGACACATCTTTGATCTTCAAACAGCCCTGAGAGTGTTGTTGTTTTTCTACATGTTCACAACACCCCCACTCTATACCCTGTGTCGTCATTGACAGAAGGTAAAGAAAAAACATCAAAATACATAAAAGTATAAAATAAACTGACCATAAGAAAAGTGCTGTAAAAATCCCATTAAAATGTCCCTGGTGTATAATAATAAATTAGACCTAACATCTAAGATCAATACTTGTAAAGACACAAATGGAAAAACCTGAGGTGGGGGGCTCTTATCTGGATTCATAGGAAATACTTTTTAATCACCACAAGAAATACTTGTTCGCTCAGTACTCACAAACAAGTTGACTGAGGTATAAAATATATATAAAATCCTAAGCAAAGAACATTTCTAAGGTAATCTTACTATCACTGTAGTACTATAGTACATGTGTCCAATAGTAAATAGGCAGCTCTTCTCCAAATCTCACTCTCAAACAGTGTACACAAATGAAAGACACACAAGAAAGACAACTCATCAACATACAAGTTTAAACAGTTAGCAAAATCTGCAGTATATACATACTGTATGAGACTGTATATAATAAATAGTAGTATAGCTAAGGTATCCTATGACGTATGGTATCGGCAGTGGTTGGTGCATTGATAGTGTTTCTGATTATGTGAGATAGTTCAGTGGTAAATGCCCTGACTGCAGAGCCTGCTCAAAACGCAAGGTTGCAGGTTCAAATTCTGGCAAGGTAAACTCAACTCTTCATCCTTCCGAGGTTGATAAATGAGTACAATTGATTGGGTAATAATAACAGCTATCATTCAGCTGCCAGTCTGGTTAATTCCGAGAGTGTGCGCTATAAAAACGCTTTGAGTCCCGCTGGGAGAAAGCCGTTACATAAATACTAGTTATTATTATACATATTTTGTGTTATGGAACTATTCAGCATTCAAGGTATTAAAAACTGAAATCAAAGAACCTATGGTAGAACTGATTTGCCCCACAATTGCCATTTGCGTTTTATACTTAAAGGGATAGTAATACGTAAGTTTTACAAAGCTGCATCTTGTAGCCCTTAAAAAAAGAAATAAGGAAATTAAATGCCCCCCATGCCTTCTCTCAAGCCTTTATGGTTCGAGAGATAATCGTAGTTAAAGCTCCCCCTCCCCTTTCCCTGACATCAGCACTATAGCTGACTACAGGGGAATCCGGTCCCGGGACCAAGCACACTTAGAAGAACGTTTTAGTGAAGGATTTCTCTTCCAATAACGCGGTCTTAGCTTTTCTGAAGAGCCTCCGCCGATCCTAGGACCAGATTCCCCTGCAGTCAGCTAGAGCGCTGATGTCAGGGGAGGGGGAATTTTAACTACGACTGCACTGGGGGCTTTTAATTTCTTTTCTTTTTTTTTAAGGGCTACAAGATGCAGTTTTGTAAAACTTAAGTATTACTATCCCTTTAACCCATTATGTTCAAAGGGGAACTAAGCCTTTAAATATAATCTATTGTGAAAGCTGTTCTCTTAGGAGGAAAAAATTAATTACCCTTAAAAATACTTTAATTTATTGGGAATCTGAAATAAAACCTGTGTGCTGGCACTAGTGGCAGCTCCCTGTGCAAAAGAATATGCAGTAGGGTAAAGGGGCTTGATCTCATTATCTAAATAATTTCATGTCACTAAGAGAATAGTTCAAGCAACCTGTGACTCATCAATTGACTTTGGACTATAATTATGGGCCACATACACTTTAACTGTAGTCCAACAGCAGCTGCTTGCCATAGGTTGGCAGCCCAGCATGAAATGTTAAATGGATGAGAGTTTTTTTTTTGTTTGTTTGTTTTTTAATAATTTACACTTCATGAATGTAGTGTTGCACTGCTGTTCAAGTGTAGCCCCATAATAGTGAATCTATGGAATGCTAGATAGATCTCCTACACATCGTTAAGCAATTTGATGGAGACCCATCTGGTATTCATGGAGTTAGAAGCCCCACTTAAATCAATGGTAATGTACATCCCATATGGTACAGTCTATTTGCCTCACAAGAGCCCCTGGGGGAGTTGCACTAAGCATCCATAAGGGGCCACGCTGGAAATACTGTGGCTTATTTGCACCATTTCCATCTTGTCACACACACCAATATGTATTTTCCATTATATTCCTTCTCCAGGTTTATGAAATTACTACTTTGACAGTGGCTCACTGCAGCATAATGAGCCATTACTGTGTTCATGTATGGGTTATTAATGACATGGATTAAGCTCCGATAGATGCCTATGCTGTCGGAGTTCACAGTCCAAACTAACGAGCGTGAGACTGTGACGTTAAGATCTTCCTATAGCTTTCTAGGGAGCCAGTGGACAGTTTGCTGTCTCTACTGGAGAGTGGAGACAGTAGCTGCAACCCCTTAACCCTTTGAATGCCACAGGGATTTGCAGTGCTCTGCAATGTGTTGTGATCCCCTGTGGCACTCAAAGGATTATAACATGAACTATCCTCTGAACCACTTCAGAGATTATTGAAATAAGTGTAAATTTTCATTGCCATTTTTGTATTTAACAGCTACTTTGCCATTTCTGTATTTATCTCAATTGACTCATTAGCAAAATCAAGACTACTGCTCACTATCCACCAGGCAGCTAGTTCATGTAAACAGAAGACTATTATACTCAGCAAAGAAAAAATAAAACCCAACTCTATATACTCTTTTGCATCCTAGAACTAGACCAGTAGAGGTAAGCAGGCATAGGACCAGTCCCACACTGTTATTTTTGAAGACCAGCACCTCCCCCCTGCTGTTCTGTGAATTTGGCCTGCTTGCCCGCTGCCTTACTGAGCTGTCACCTGCTCACTTACAATTTGCAGTGGGAAGCAAGCATGGGAGGCTGGCCATTGGCCATGCAGAGTGTGTACAGGATTGACAGTACAAATACTATCATCCATACTGATAAATGTCCTTATAAGGTACAGACATGCTAAATTACACTTGGATTTTTTTTCTGAGTCTCCAGCTTTAGGTAATAGCTATTATTACTAGCTATTCATAGTAACATAGTAATTTAGGTTGAAAAAAGACTTGCGTCCATCCAGTTCAACCCTTTTCCTATTCCTGTTTACCATCGTTGATCCAAAAGAAGGCAACCCCCCCCCCACCCCCAATATAGCAATTTAAAATTCTGCCTTGAATGGGGGGGGGAATCCCAAATGGCAATCAGATTTCTCCCTGGATAAACGAGCCCTAACTAAATATTAATCCCAATACTAACGCACATAGCCCTCTATGTTATGCTCTTTTAAATAAGTATCCAGGCCCCTTTTAAAGGCATCTAATGTATTTGATAGCACCACCTCCTCAGGAAGTGAATTCCATACCTTTGTTGTCCTTACTGTAAAGAAACCCTTCCGCTGTTGTAGATTAAATCTCCTTTCCTCAAGTCTAAGCGGGTGGCCCCTTGTCCTGTGTACTGTTCTGTTAATGAACAGGTCTTTGGAGAGCCCTTTATATGGGCCTTGAACATATTTATATAGTGTTATCATATCCCCTCTAAGACGCCGTTTCTCTAGTGTATACAAGTTTAACTTTTCTAGCCTTTCTTCATAACTAAAACTTTCCATTCCCCTTACTAGTTTTGTAGCCCTCCTCTGCACTCTCTAGTTCCATAATGTCCTTTTTCAGAAAGGGAGCCCAGAATTGAACAGCATATTCATGGCCTTTGAGTATGTGTAGCCCATTGAGGATAAAACTGCAAGGGTGCAAACACAATAGTGTTTTTTTGTTTGCGTGTGCAATATTGGTTAACTTGAAAGTCATGGGTGAATTTGGCCTGCTTGCCCGCTGCCTCACTGAGCTGTCACCTGCTCACTTACCGTTTGCAGTGGGAAGCGAGCATGGGAGGCTAGCCACTGGCCATGCAGAGTGTGTACGGGATCAATAGTACAAATACTATCATCCAGTTTTACTGATATTGACAATAAAAAATACTTTCTGTGGGTAGGTGCGAATAACTGAGATGAAAAGAGAAGATGAAGATGTCTATAGATGTTAGGTGATCTGAAAAAGCAGGGAGTCAGCTTACCAAGGTGTAGATATGCTGCCGTTTACGGTGGATCTCACAAGTCGCTAATAACTGAGACATTGCTTACTGTCCACATGGGATAGACAAACTTTGACTGCTCATCTATTGGAGACTACAACTCCACTTAATCCTAGCCGAGGTCCAACAGTGGGAGAACCAAACTTTGCTTACCCCTAATGTAAAATATGTCTTTTGTAGGAAAAAAAATCCTGTATTAACCGACTGCACTGTCTGACCCTTTAGCCCTCAAGTGGATAAACCCCTTTAGTGGCAGGTACCATCAATAAAGACTGTTGGAGGCAGAATGGCTGTTAAAGTGCTCCTGTGACATTAATACAAGTAAATTTTAAAATTTGCCTTTATGTTGTAAAAACCATTTGCTTGTAATATAATTAGGTTTTGAGACGTCAGTGGCACAGGGTGACTAATTTCTTTGCGGAGCCAATATTAAAGCAGGCAGTCAAAGCCCACACATTGGGTCATTTCTAATAGCACAGCGACTAAAGTTTGGCCTCAAACATAACAAATAAGCATAAAAATTCTACATTAATGTTAATTTCTCAAACACTTATTTTTACAGAAAATGGATAGCACAGCATTTAGCTGTATTAGCCAAGAACAAACTAAACCATCCTTAAGGTAGAAGATTCACTTTAAGTGATTCTACAGCCATAGCATGCTTCTGCAATGTTATACTAAGCAAAAAAAAAAAACAAAAAAAAAAAAAAAAAGGTGAATAAAATGTAAAAACATTTTAATTTACATACCAAACAATAATGCATTCACAATAAAACATGTTAAGAGTAATCTTCCCCGTAATTCCGTAGTCTGTAAAAATATTGTAATAACTAAATCATATACAGTCCAAGATTGACATTGCTTTCAAAAATGTTCTCAATTTACAACAGAGTTCAGAGGTTCTGCTCGTATGTTCCCCAAATCCAATGCAGAATCTGTTTCATCATCAATTTCTCCAATTACAGCTCTGTAGAACATAAATAAAACATTACATTAAAAAAAAGTTACAAGAACAAAAAAGTACAAAGTAAAAATATGAAAACTAAATTCAAAGGAATCTGGTATAGTGCAAAAAATACAATATGGTATGATCTTGTAATCAAACTGTGCTCTCAGGGAACATTTCAGGACTTGAATATTTCCTGCTTGAGAGCAGGTGAGTTATTAAGTGGATTAATTAATTAGTGTTCAAGCAGCAAAATTATCAAGTACTGGTCTGCCTTTTTACTCCTAGGCTGGTGTGTCATTTGGGTAAGACCATTATGATATGCTTCAGAAGATTTCCTCTCTGTGTACGGCATTTGTGAGCCAAAAAAAAAAAAAAAAAAGATTGAACCCTGGGAGCAGAACACAATCCTAGTGAGCTCCTTGCAGGCTCATTAGTCTAGTTGACCACCTCTGACCTTGCTTTTGTATATGCAAATTGCTCTTGGGGTTGGTCACCCTAACGGTAATGGGGGAAATCCAGACGTTGGACCCCTTGCTCACAGTGCCTAGAGGGTTCAGCTGCACCTCATTGATGAAGCTCAATAAGGCCGACATGTAAGTCTGGGGTTAGCTGCTTCCCTTGTTCAGAAAGGAATTGTCTGGTATTTTGTGGCTGGACTGTCATCTGGGCAGGACCAGCATGATAGGCTTCAGAAGATTTCCTCTCTATGTATGGCACTTGTGAGCTAAGAGATTACACCCTGGGTGCAGGACACAGTCCTAGTGAGTTCCTTGCATACCCTTGCAGGCTCATGAGCATCTCTTTTGAATATTCCCCAAAACAAAGACTGAATAAAAATATCTTTAAAGGGTCAGTAATGTCCCCTAAAAATATTTAGATTTAGGTAGAGATTGAAAAAAAATAAACTAATTGGTTTGAGATATAGGGATTCAAAGTTACCCCCTCCCTCTGATGTCAGCATCTAGCTGACAGCAGAAGATTCCGGTCTGAGGACCAGCAGGAGGCTCTGCAGCAGAGACGAAATTGCAGTACTTAAAAAGAATTCATTCATTGGAAAGGTCTACAAGGTGTGCTTGCAAACCAGGCACACTTTGTAGACCGTTCAAATGAATTAATTATTTTTAAGTACTGAGATTTCTGCTCTGCTGCAGAGCCTACTCGAGTTGTACAACTCGAATCTCCTGTTGTCAGCTTTACAGATGACATTACGAGAAAGGGATTCAATGTCCCCCCCTCCCTATATCTCTCAAACCATAGCGGTTTGAGAGATAGGGTTTGTTGCAATTAGTTTAGTTTATTTTTTTCAATCTCTGCCTAAATCTAAATATTTTTTATGGGACATAACTGTCCCTTTAAACAAAATTAACTGTGTGTGCCACAGGGGGTCCTATGCATTGGATGGCAATTTACCCCCCCCCAGTGGCACACAAAGTATTTCCCCATTATATTTTTATTCAGTTCTTTGGGGGGGGGGGCATCAGGACCCTTCCTGTTGCGCCCAATGAGGTCTAAATAAAATAAAAAAATACTCCTTTGTTTGCCAAAGGGACATCCAATGTATTGCAAAGCAATGCATGGGACCCCGACCTCCCCCACCCCCGGTTAATTTTGTAGATTTCTGTAATACATATGATGCACCCTCCCAACAAGGTCTGAATAAAAAAAAAAAATGTATATATGTTTTATATATGTTTTGAGCGGTTTTATGGTAGTTTTACCATGTACTTACTATTTCATAGATACTCAATAGATTTAATTAGCAAGATTCATTCCTCATAAAACCATGTTTACTTCCACAAACAATTTTTTCTTAATGTATTCCTGAACAGAATTCCTTATCCTTTCAATCAATTTCCCAGAACAGAGGTCAAACTCACAGGATCTGTCTAGTTACATTCTTGAATAAAGGGACCACACAGTTTTAAACTTATCTTTTGACCCTGAGCTCATGAAGACTAAGGGCTGGATTCAACTGCAGGTGCTGATTTCATCTCTGCTTTTACCTCCAGGTATCCCCGTAGACTTCAATAGGATTTTTTTTTTAATTTTTTTATTATTATTTTTTTTATAAAACAGAAGGTAACATTTATCTCCTGCATTTGAATCCAGTCCCAAGTCTGTAAAGATTATAAAGTGCGATCTTGGTACCAGGTGCTTTGTCAGTCTCAATTTTGATGAATAAGGACTTAAAGGGATAGTAATACTTCGTTTTAACTTTATTTTATTTTGTAGGCATTAAAAAACATGAAGAATGATATAAGTCTTATCTCTCAAACCTTTATGGTTTAAGAGATATTCACAAAGTATCCCCCCCCCTGTTCAACCAGATCAGAAGGGAGGTGCCCAGGTAGACTGCAGAGAGGGACAATCTTCAATTAAGGGATAAGGGAAAAAGCTGAAAAACTTGTCAAGGGGGGAAGGGCTTTCATTGTTTTCATACAAAGAAAATTGTCCCCTTCTGTTATCTGTCTGGTCATACAACCTGATCCACATCTGAGAAGAGATGGCTTACACTAGGTAAAAGGGGCTGGGAGGGGAACTTTGCTTGTGAATATCTCATAAACCATAAAGGATTGAGAGATAAGACTTATATTATTCTTCATGTTTTTTTAATGCCTACAAAATAAAAATAGTTAAAACGAAGTATTACTATCCCTTTAAGGGCCTGACTCGGAAAGCTAAACATTTTAACCCATGGAATGTAGATCTCAGTGCTAGCATTCAAGAGGATAAATGTTGCAATTAGGTCAAATACACTTATTTTTACCTATGTACCAATTGATTTGTTGTAGGTTTGCTCCTAATTTTGTTTTTGAGTATACGGCTCAAAGTGTAAACAGAACATATTTCTAACTTTCAGAAAATTTATATTTGTAAAGTAAACACCATTAAAAAGACAGTAATGTCTTTTAAAAACCTAACAAAATATTATAAAAAATAAACTAAATGATCCAAGTCCCATCTCGCAAACCTTTATGGCTTGAGAGAGAGAACATTTTAACTTTTCCCCGTCACTGATGTCAGCTGTAAAGGCGACAGCAGGAGATGCGTGTCAGCCAACTTGAGATCTAAAAGAAATACTCCATTGGAACGGTCTACAAAAGTGAGCCTGGTTTGCAAGCACACTTTGTAGACGGTTCCAATTAAGTATTTCTTTTTAGATTTCGGTATCTCGTCTCTGCTGAAGAGCCGCTGGCCGGTCCCTGGAGCAGGATCTCCTGCTGCCAGCTTACAGCTGACGTCAGGGAAAGAGGAGGGAGGGGTGAACTTTTAAAATGTCCTCTCAAACCATAAAGGTTTGAGCGATGGAACTGGGATCATTTAGTTTGTTTTTGTTTTTTTTAATAGCTACAATATTGATTTAGGTTTTTAACCCCTTAACGACCTTTGACGGTCATAGTACGTCAAGGGTCGATTTGAATTAACGACCGATGACATACTATGACCGTCATCGAATTCCGGGCTCCCCCCGCGGCTGCACGCCGTTCGGGGAGTCTGGAACGCAACGGAGCAATAAAAAAAAAATTGCTCCGTGGTCGTTCAGTCGCGTCGGCGTCTGGATTCCCCGGTCGTTAAGGGGTTAAAAGACATTACAAACCCTTTAATAGCATGCTGTGATATAAGAACACACATCTAAAACGACTACTTTATGGAACTGAATCACTTGTTTTATTTCAGATCAAAGTTAACTACATAATACTCACACATTGTCTCCTCTTACAATGTACAGTCCAAGCACTACTTGTTCCACACCTTGGGAAGAACTAAACACCCTTTCATGACTTTCATCCAAAATCAAGTTTATAGTCTGATCAAAACCCTTGAGTGTTCCCTAAAATAAACACACAAATAAACACTTTTCACAGAGAAACAGATGTCAGTTAAGATATCATGCAAACATAAATGCTCAAAATATAAGAAAGGCAGGAAGCCAGAAAGACAGATGATGCAACTTAAATAACATTACAGAGTTGCATCTTGTGTTTATTAACCCCTTGAGAGAAGCAGGTAGTGAGCTGCTTTATAATGCCTTGTATACTTTGGCTGTCAATGGTTTACAAATAAAATCAAACAAATTAAAAAAGGATAGTAATTACATAATTTATATATTATATAGACACACACACACACACACACACACACACACACACACACATAAATTTTGTTTCTAGTTCACTTTCCACTCTGCCCCAGGAGCAACGCGGGTGCGGAAATAAAAACATAGAATCTGACGGCAGATAAGAACCATTCGGCTCATCTAGTCTGCCCATTTTCCTACTGTAAAAACCTCAAGCCTTATTTGGTCCATGGTCTTTTCTTATGTTAAAGTGGAACTACTACCGCTAGCAAACTTGCCCCCCAATAATTCCCCATCTGGCGACTAGCTGCTCAGTAGCTCTAGTCGCCAGAATTAGTACCGCGTTAACGAATTATCCATTGTTCCCAGGCTGACAAGCAGGACGGAGCGCAGACATCTTTCCATAGTGATGTCTGCGCGCCTGAGCTGTCAGTTCCAGCCGGCTCTAGGAGCCGTTCGGCTCCAAAAGGGACTGACAGAGCAGGCTTCACTATGGAAAGATATCTGCGCGCCGTCCTGCCTGTCAGCCTGGGAACAATGGATAATTCTCATTAACGCGGTAATAATTCTGGCGACTAGCGATACTGAGCAGCTAGTTGCCAGATGAAGAATTATTGGGGAGCAAGTTTATTAGCAGTGGTAGCTCCGCTTTAACCCTTTGAGTGCCCGATGGGTACGGAATGCATTGCTTTGCAATGCATTCTGTACCCCTCTGGCACTCAAATGGTTAAGGACCGCTTTAAACCTATCCCATGCATGCTTAAATTCTGTCACCGAATCAATTTCTACCACTTCTGCTGGTAGGCTATTCCACTTATCTACGACCCTCTCAGTGAAGTAAACTTTCTTACGTTACGTCTAAACCTGTGTCCCTCTAGTTTTAGACTATGGCCTCTTGACGCAACATTTTACTCCTTTGAAATGTACTTCCATCCTGCACTTTGTTGAATCCCTTCATGTATTTGAATGTTTCTATCATATCCCCTCTCTCTCTTCTCTCCTCCAAGCTATACATGTTCAGATCCTTTAGTCTATCCTGATATTTCTTTTCCTGTAAACCAGTCACCATTTTAGTAACTCTTCTCTGAATTTTCTCTAGCGTACCTATATCCTTCTGGAGATGGGGTCTCCAGTACTGTACACAATAATCTAGGTGAGATCTGTAGAGTGGCATAACCACTTCCCTTTTTATTCTCGTGTCAAACTGGGAGATACAGGGACTGTGAGGTAGAATTCCCTGTGTCAGGAGAACACATTATTGTTATACTTTATTTATGTAGTGCCTACTTATTCCACAGAGCTGTACAATAGGGATAGCTATTTGTAACAAATTTGCCAGAATAAATGCCTTCTCCAGACAGTGTAGCCAATGATGATGGTTAGATTCCAAGAGAAACTAGAAAGCTACTGCTTCACCATACAAACAATTAATGTAGTGGTGGTGGTTGAAAATTATTATTTTCTATGCACCACTACACAATTAGCCAAGCAGAAGCTGTTCACTACCAATTCCCTGTGGAGGTGAATCCAAGACTGCATATGCAGAATACCAGTCACTTGGCTCAATGTATCTCCATGAAGCACCACACTGCTAAAAAACCAGCCCAGAAAATCAAAGGGAAACCTCTAGAAAAAACAAAAGCTTTTATGAGCAGTAACTTCTGAACTACAAAAAAGTAAACACATTTAGTATTGCCAGAATCTACTAACCATCCACTGCTATATTATATATATTTGCTCTTTAAAGCGGAACTGCCACCGCACAACGTCTTTAGCTTAAGTTCCCATCTGGCGACTAGCTGCTTAGTAGCGCTAGTTGCCAGAATTATTACCTTACTAGTTGAACAGCCCGTTACACGAGCCACAGTGCCACTGTCACCCGGTCGCGGGGCAGTCACGCACAGTGGACACTGCCCGCGCCGCGGCTGATACAGAGCTGGACGCTCCTTCGGAGCGCCCAGCTCTGTATCAGCCGCGCCGCGGGCAGTCTCCACTGTGCATGACTGCAGCACGCGCAGCAGTGTCTACTGCACATGTCGTGCGTTACACACGAATTAGCAAATTATTATATAGGATTTAATAGATTTTAGCTTTCTTCCATGGGTGACAGGCAGGACGGAGCGAGGACATCTTGCCATAGTGATGTCCGCACACCTGCGCTGTCAGTCCCAGCTGAGTCTAGGTGTTGCTAGGAGCCGGCTGGCTCCAAAAGGGACCGACAGCGCAGGTGAGTGGACGTCACTATGGCAAGATGTCTGCATTCCGTGCTACTGTCAGCTATGGAAGAAAGCATAAATCTATGAAATAAGGTAATAATTCTGGCGACTAGTGCTACTAAGCAGCTAGTCGCCAGATGGGGACTTAATTAAGCTAAAGGCGTTGTGCGGTGCTAGTTGCGCTTAAAATAAAGGTTCTCTGATTGTTTCTTTCTATTGTCCAGAATACATTTTTGTTATGGTGTCTTCTGTGAAAAACGCCTTTATAAGCCACAACACTGTTTTTCCTCTATACATTTGTCTGCTTGCATTTAAACTATGCTTACAAAACAATGCAAAAATCAATGTTAGTACACTAAATTTTCACACCTGTAAATACAAATTTAAAAAAAGGACAGTAAACCATAAACATGAGGCATGCAGCTAATACTTACCACAATCATCCTCCCATCTGCTGTAATTACAGCAACTGTCCCTGGAAAAAAGTCAAGGAAACATGCAATTTTCTCTGATCAATATAGATAGATTTTAAGCATTGATATCATTGGATGTAAAATGTTTAATAAAAATGCTACTGTTAAAGTACTGATCTGAAAGATGAACACGTTCCTCTAATGTTTTCCTATGACAGTACGTTTCTTTTTCCCTGGATATCAATCTAAGGCCATGGAACTTTTGCGTGTTGTGGGTACCAACTCATTGTGCCACACTTTCTATGAAGACATTGATAAAAATGTTGCTTATTAATGCAGAGCAGTCACACTGAGCAGGTGTTATTCCTTTGTGTGGGACCGGACAATACAACACATTGTAAAGCAATCTGCTGGATACTCCTCTTGCATACCTCCCAGGTGCCCCTTTTTAGGAGGGGCAGTCCCTCTTTGTGACACAAATCCTTCTGTCCCTCTTTCCCACCCAGTTGTCCCTCTTTTTAGGAAAGCAGATTGTGTGATGTTCATAGAAGTGTATCACATTGCTCCACAGTAATAAAACTCATTAATTTATAAACACACATAATGATGTTTAAACAAGTGTAAATAAAATACTTTGGTGTCTCTAGATCATTTAAGTTACACAAAAAGGTGTCAGTAAGTCATGAAATCACCTATAAATGCTTGGTAATGCCACTCCCCCAGTAACACCCCCTAAAACAAAAGTATCACTCTTTGGCCATTTGAAATTTTGGGAGGTGTGCTCTTGCACTCAAAGGGCTGTTATGTTGGTGCATACCTGTATCCAACCAGGGAGATCTTTAAAACCTACACTTCTTACAGTGTAGCAGTTGAGAACATTATATAGAGACCAGTTATTATTAGCACACTTGTCCTGTCAGTAGCCACCCAGGTATTTTACCGATTATCTCTAAATTAGGACATGAAACCTTTAGAGTAGGGGCTCACAGTTCAACACAAGAAAAGAAAATAAGCATAGCTGGGAACTCAGGGTTTGACCCTGAGACTCAGGGTTTTGACCCATATCTCAGGGTGAAGGTCCAAATTCTCAGGGTTTGAGAACTCTGTGTTACCTACTATGTGATTTGCCCCAATTAAATGCTTCTTTAGTCTCTTAAATGGTGTAACTGATACTGGGAAGGCATAAGAAGAAGCTCAGTGTGTGCTCAAGCAGTGATATATCTAAGTTATTGGACGATAATGGTTCCTTGATGACTGGGGCATCTCTCGATTAGATCAAGCAAGGGCATATCGCCAATAATTTATATTATGGGTAACTTTAAAACCTAATATTTATAAGTTCACAGGGTCAGCTCGTTTTGAAAGTTCCCAGGTATGACTATAAGGGTAAGCATGCAGATAGATACCAGCAGCTGGGATGTACAATGGTCGTGTAGATATGCAAATGAGAAGAGATATATGGGGGTCATTTGACCAATTCTTGGTAACACCAAATGAAGAACATTAAAATCCATGTTGCTTTCAAGTGGTCAAAAGTCGCTTGAAATACACTGAAAACATTTAAAATCCAAGGGGTTACGATCTCAATTTAAATCAAATTGAACTGTGTGTTGCAGTTTAGTTCCCGAATTGCTTCACGCACTTAAGTTTTTCTACCCCAAATAAGACAGCGAGCAGCTGTAAAACATTCCACGTCGAGATCGCTTATTTTACTTCTCAGTTCATATACACTGTATATAATAACATGCACGCCGTCCCAGTGCTTATATCCATGCCTGTCTCTCATACAACGATAGATACTAGCCACATACTTGTCACATAGTCCTATCTGGATTGCACTATTATATAAAATACTTTTTTTTACACTACCCAACATATTATACACATATCAAGGATACGATTAATATAATTCTCCAGAGCTGACGTCATGCTGCAAGAAGACAACGACTACAGAAATACGAACAAGATGTAAACCCTACGAATAAAGCGGCAATACTATCATCACACAAGTAACAAGCTAAAGGACTGCCCTCATCGAAATACCACCTATCGCATCAAAGGCGCATATATAGTACGTCACGCCATCGATGCGTATGCGCTTTGACCCTGCACAGTAACTGCTGAGATAGTTGTGACGCATGTGCTGAGCTACAAGAAAATGGTTCTGAATCCGCAGTTAAACCTTTCAAAATTATGGCTGCGGTATCTCCGGTTTGGTATCAGGAAGTATACCTGTAGTTCAGGAGAAACCATTAAACGATCAGAAGTGAACCGACACTGTAAAACACAGTTCAAGGGCGTTAGATGGGGAATTGATCCCAAATTCGGAACTACTGGAATATACTCCAATAAACACGTTATGTCTAGGGGTTCCATATACGATGTATTTGTGGGCAATGTAGATTTTGGTTTAGAAGCGGACTTTTAAAAGAACAGTAACCGTCTATTTTTCTTAAATACTTCATCTATTTATTTACGGTTTTATGTACGTGACAGTGAGCTCACTGGAGCTCAGTTTCTAGAGAGGTTTGTGGTCACTTGATCTTCAAAGCAGAATGTTTCACTCTCCCAGCAGCATTGAATGTTCTGTGTGCATTCTATTTCACATTGTTTATTTTTATGTTTTATCTCTAGACCTACTTTTATGTTCTTTGATAGAAAGATAAATGCAATCCAGGTAGCAAGTTGACAAGCATGGTAATGTTGAAAGGATAGGGCAACAATAACCCTCTGAGTTCCATTACAGTGATTTAATTATTAATACAACTAAAACATATTTAAAGTATGATGAATCCTTTTTAGTTCCAGAAGAGTGTGCAATTAATTGTGCACGCCTCTGATACTTAAAGAGTTAATCATATTTTTAAAGACAACAAGGGACAAAATAGATGGGGCTCCTCATATTGGAGACCTGCACTAAAGTTTGGGATGCAAGGGGCAGGGAGACATTCCCCATTATCATTCAGGGCTGTTGAACTGCTAGCTATGTGGAAGGGATGCCATCCCTTACGCATTTTCAGCAGTAGCCATCCTCTAAGAACATCTTTGCTTCCCCATTTTATCATTGAGGAAGCAGAGAGGACCCTCTCAGCACCACCAAAAGAAAGGGCCCTCTCAGCACCACCAAAAGTTGGAGCAAGCAAACTGCTCCATAGTGAACAAATTAATTGCTATAGTCCAACAGAACATCAGATCCCATCAGATAATAGAGATACCATAGATTTGTGGTACTGTGTATGAGACTGGAGAATATCAGGTCCCATCAGAGAATAGAAACGAAAGTTTAATGTGGCACTATAGCCGGTCTAATCAAGTAAAGAATGTAACATAGTAATACAGTAAATTATGTTGACAAAAGACACAAGTCTATCAAGTTCAACCCTTGCTTTAAAATCCAGAAAATGTTGAATTATTTAAGCCTTCCTGCTACCAAATGAGTATTAGTCTATTTACCAGAACTCCCTGTTTTACTTATTAATATACAGAATAACCTTGTGTGTTCTCTCTTTAAATAAATTATTCTAATCTTGTCTTAAAGTGGATGTGTCACCTATGGACAACATCCCATAAATAGTTAGGCGACACATCCAAAACCCTTTCCTCTGTTGAAGTTGAAACCTCCTTTCCTGTAATCTTAAGGTGTGGCTCCTAGTTATCAGATCAGTAAAAGTGCTGATGGTGTGGTGTGGTCCCAGAGAGAAAGCAAAAAAAGTGAAAGCATTGAGTGCTCCAGGACTAGAAGGACAAAGTTCTCTACATTTCCTCCAATCTTTTCTTTAATATGGAAAGTACCACTATACTTGTTTTCTTTAGGGGGCGAAGTTCTGAACTGATAAAAAAAATAAATAAATTAGGTTTAAATCTTAAAAAAGATAGGCATTTCAATTCTACATTTTTGGCACTTTGCAAATATATAAAGTCAAAACAAAGCAATACATTTGTTTATATCAAGGCTCAAGAAAGGAGAAATGCATTTGCTTAAACAGAATTTCATATTAATAACGTACCAAGCAACCACTCACCTACCCTGCCCTTCTTGCCGCTCTGCCATATGGGTATTACCTCTGCCCTTACCCTGCTTCTAAAAAGCATTAGTAGCCTCGCTGTTTGTGGCCAAATACAATACAGCTGGATGGGAACGGGGAGTTGATGAGAGGTTTGCTATTTGGATATTATATTGCAATTGTCTAATTTGTCAGTTCCCCTTTATGGATACATTATATAAACCATGCTATTAATTACCATTCCCCTGACAAAATGACAGGCTTATGAAATGCATAGGGAGATCTCTATAAGTGAATTTTATATTACCTACTATATATATAATGTTATATTTCATATTTACTGGATTTTCGTATCCTCAATAAAACGTTTTATACTAAGAATTGCTATTGATGCCTGTTATAACCAGACTGTGGATCTACAGTTATACTTTACTAAGGCAATTGTATATCTGATCTCTGGTGAGTGGGGTGCTGTTGTTGTGGGGGACATACACTATCTCAGATGGTATTACCCTTAGAGGCCTTTTTTGCCCTGCATGTTCCTTCTTTAGTGTAATCTGTCCTGGAACGAAGTGAGAAGCAACTTATATCCTTTACGTGGACACTTCGTGTACCACCAGAAGTACCCCTCACAGTTATCCAAGTTATGGTCTGGTCTATGAATATAACATCATTTCTGTGAGTACAAGCACACTAGATAGGAGCAAAGAGATTAACAGCTACTCTCAAGTGGTTTTGCTCTCTTAAATTTTCTTTTGTACTAGAATGTTTCTGTGAGGGTTCAACTGTGGACACCTAAGAAGAAGCAGCAGCCTTGGGACATAGAAGTTTGTATAAGACTTATTTTACTTTGTTTTAGTTTATTAATTTACCCAGTATTATATTTTTTGGGATTGGAGTGCATTGATCTTTTTCCTCTTGCCATTCATGGGCTCATTGTTATTTGGCACAGAGCTAGACAAGATTGTCAGTCAAGCCACAGATGGGAAAAGTACTCTTTTACCACAAAACAAACCTCACAGGTTTCATTTAAACAAAAACATCATTACATAGCACACCAACAGAGACTATAGAAGATAATCTTGACACTCAGCATCCAATACATCAGGAGATTCCTTTCACTATGGAGGAAAAGCCAGATCAGGTTGGGCTCAGAAGAACAATTTACCTCATCCACATCATAAAGGTGGGATTTTGGAGCTCCCTATGTATCCTCCACTACGGGGGAAGATTCCAACCATACATTCAGCAATGAAAGAAATCAAATACAGACAAATGGGTACTTCAGTTGATTCTAGAAGGGTAAAGGATGTCTTTTCCGACACTACCAACACCTTGTTTCTTCATGTCCAGGGTACCCAAAGAAAAAGCCCTTCGAGAGGCATTCTATCAAGTGATTTGACAATTCCTTACAAACAGGGTTGTAAAATCAGTCCAAAAGAACAAAAGTTCAAAGGCTTATATTCAAATCTTTTATTGCCCCCCCCCAAAAAAAAGATGGAGGATACCAGTTTTGGATTTAAAGGTGTTAAATCAGTTTAGAGAGTATCCAAATAAAAGATGGATTCAATCAGATCAGTGATAGCAGCTGTGGAACCAATACAGTACCTGACATCAATGGACATCAAAAATGCATACCTGCATATAGTGATTTAGCCCAAACACTACTGATACTTTTGATCTGCGTTTCAAAAACAGCATTATCAATTTGTGGCCTTCCATTTGACTTAGCCACAGCACCAAGAGTGTTCACCAAAGTGACGGCCCCTCTCACAGCCCACCTTTGATTAATGGGAGTAAAACTGACCCATACCTAGAAGATCCATTACTAAAAGCTTCTTCCCAGGAACTAACTCAAGTATGTCTTCATCTCACCATTAAAATAATGGAGGAACCTAAACAAATTTCATTTCTATCACAGAAAATGCAATTCCTGGGACTGGTGTTCCATTCAGATAACCAAAAGGTGAGGCTACCACAAGAAAATATACAATTCCTGGGACTGGTATTCCATTCAGAGAATCAAAAGGTGAGGCTACCTCAAGAAAAGATCTCAGAACTTACAAGAGTTAATTGGAAGGTTCTTACACAGCCAGCAATCTCAATCAGGAATTGCATGGGATTAGTGGGTAATTATTGTATAAATTAAAAGGCTTCAGATTGGGAAGTGTTATCTGTACATTGATTGAATGATAGATGGCAGAGAGTTGTTGTAAATAAAAGCTTTTCAACTTGGTCTAACACATCAATATAGCAGTCTGGAACACATTGCAGCACTTCAGTCACGACCTTCGGCACCTGCCTGTCCTGATCAGATCAGATCAATTCTACAGCAGTCCAATACACTCTGAATCAAGGGGGAACTCGCAGCACCCAACTAAACAACCTGGCACTCAAAATCCTCCTTTTGGCGGAAAAACACTTACAGTCTCTCACGGCCTCATTCCTATCAGGTCAACTGAACACACAAGCAGACTTTCTCAGTCAGAATCCAATAGACCCAGGAGAATGGGAGCTAAACCCAAGGATATTCCAGAAAGTGGTAACCAATCTGTGTCTTCCAGAAATAGAGCCACGTCAAGTTATAAGTTTTGGGGGGAAATCTTAGAGTGGAGCACTGTAACACAGCCCCAAATGAGACATGGCACCAGTGATGCAAGCTGTGAAAATTCAAAGTGTGAAACTGGAAACGCGCATGTTCCAATTTGGGCCTCATAGCTCCCCTAAACGTTGAGAAACCTATGCATATGGGGTATTGCCGTACTCAGAAGAAGGAGCCGAACACTAAACAATGCATTTCTAAAAATCTTCACCTATCCTGTGCTTGAAATTCACATCAACATTGAGACCTAAGTGTGAAAAACGCTGAATTGTTTTACTTACATCAGGATTTACGAAGGATTCGTGGTAAAATGGCTGGGTAAAAAATTTGAAAACATACATAAAATGAAAGCCTGGGTTGTCTACTTTCGAAAAATATACAGTTTTGGGGGGAAATCTTAGAGTGGAGCACTGTAACACAGCCCCAAATGAGACATGGCACCAGTGATGCAAGCTGTGAAAATTCAAAGTGTGAAACTGGAAACGCGCATGTTCCAATTTGGGCCTCGTAGCTCCCCTAAACGTTGAGAAACCTATGCATATGGGGTAATGCCGTACTCAGAAGAAGGAGCCGAACACTAAACAATGCATTTCTAAAAATCTTCACCTATCCTGTGCTTGAAATTCACATCAACATTGAGACCTAAGTGTGAAAAACACTGAATTTTTTACTTACATCAGAATTTACGATGATTCATGGTAAAATGGCTGCGTAAAAAATTTGAAAACATACATAAAATGAAAGCCTGGGGTGTCTACTTTCCAAAAATATACACTTTTGGGGGGAAATCTTAGAGTGGAGCACTGTAACTCAGCCCCAAATGAGACATGGCACCAGTGATGCAAGCTGTGAAAATTCAAAGTGTGAAACTGGAAACGCGCATGTTCCAATTGGGGCCTCGTAGCTCCCCCAAACGTTGAGAAACCTATGCATATGGGGTATTGCCGTACTCAGAAGAAGGAGCTGAACACTAAACAATGCATTTCTAAAAATCTTCACCTATCCTGTGCTTTAAATTCACATCAACATTGAAACCTAAGTGTGAAAAACGCTGAATTTTTAACTTACATCACGATTTACGAAGGATTCGTGGTAAAATGGCTGCGTAAAAAATTTGAAAACATACATAAAATGAAAGCCTGGGGTATCTACTTTCCAAAAATATACAGTTTTGGGGGGAAATCTTAGAGTGGAGCACTGTTACACAGCCCCAAATGAGATATGGCACCAGTGATGCAAGCTGTGAAAATTCAAAGTGTGAAACTGGAAACGCGCATGTTCTAATTTGGGCCTCGTAGCTCCCCCAAACGTTGAGAAACCTATGCATATGGGGTATTGCCATACTCAGAAGAAGGAGCCGAACACTAAACAATGCATTTGTAAAAATCTTCCCCTATCCTGTGCTTGATATCAACAGTCATATTGAAATGTAAGTGTGAAAATTTGCAAAAAAAAAATATTAACACAATTTTGGAACATATTTCTGGAAAAATAGCTACATAAAAAACTCCAAAATTCTACTGATTATTTACCTTATGTTGTCTACTTTTCAGAAACATGTACCTTTGTGGGACTTTTTTGGGTTCTGGCACCGTCAACTAAGCTATGATACTCACATGCCAATTGTTGAAAAATTACAGGTTGGAAATAATGGCGTCCATCTTGTAATATTTACCTTGTAAATGTGAGAAAGTGATTGAATACTAGGCATGTGGGGTATTTTCATATTCAGGAGAAGCAAATTAATATATTTAGGGGTATTTTTTGTAATGAACTAATAGTATACAAATCCTGACAGGAAAATGTAAGCAAAATGTTGGTTTTTTTTTATTTTTTTCCTCTTTTTTTCTTTTTTAATCAAATTAAACGAAGAGATAGTTATATAATTGTGGTACCAAAAGAAAGCCCTACTTGTGCTTAAAAAAACAGTATATCATTTGTGTGGGAGTATTAAAGGAATTAAAGAAAAAATATGCTTGAACAAAGATATAGTCAAAAAAGTCAAAATTGCTCTGGTCCTTAAGTGAAATCCACCTCAGATTTGCCGGTCCTTAAGGGGTTAAGTACCCTTGGGTGTATACCGTCCAGTCCAGGCACTTTATTCACTATAACCCTTTCCAGTCTCTTTTGGACCTTGTCCTCAGTAAGCCATGTAGATGTTGGAGGAAATTCCATGGTTTTGTCTGTTTGCCCACAGCTTGTCATTGCTGTTTCCTTTGTATATACTGAAGCAAAGAACGTATTTAGGGTGTCAGCCATAGCTTTATCCTCACTAATCAATTCACCTGTTTCAGTCCTAAGAGGACCAATATCAACCTTAACTTTTTGTTGTTAATATACTTGTAGAATTATTTAGGGTTTTTTTTGCTTTCATTTGCAATGTTTCTCTCATTTTCTATTTTAGCTAGCTTAATTGCTTGTTTGCATATTTTATTACATTCTTTATATTTTTTAAATGATGCATCTGACCCGTTTGACTTAAACACCTTAAAAGCCTGCTTTTTATTTCTCATTTCCCTGCTAACCACATTATTAATCCACATTGGTTTCGCTTTACTTATCTTGTGCTTATTCCCCAATGGTATATATTGATGTGTATATTTGCCCAAGAGCATTTTAAATACATTCTTGTTCATTTTTATCTTTGAAAATTACATCCCACTGGATATCCTTTAAAGCTTCTTTTAACTTTGTAAAATTAGCCTTTTTGAAATTGAATGTTTTGTTTAAACTCTTACTATTGGGTTTCTCATAACAAACTTCAAAGGATACAATATTGTGTTCACTGCTGCCCAAATGTTCCCTTACCTGCACATTGTTTACCATGTCAGAATCATTTGAGAGCAGTAGGTCAAGCAAGGCCTCTTTTCTAGTTGGCTGCTCTACTAGTTGGGACATAAAATTATCATTTATCATACTTAGAAAAATATTTCCCTTTGTTGTGCCTGAAGTCATATTGCTCCAGTCAATTTCAGCGCAGTTGAAATCTCCCATTATAATTACCTTTGCTGACCAAGCAGCCTTTTCCATTTGCGGTAAAAGTTGGGCTTCCTCCAACTCCCCAACATTAGGTGATGATGACATGGCCAGAAAGTTAGCTGAAAAGCAAAGGCTCAATCTCCCACTACTGAAAAGGAGCACTGTGCCTGTCTATAAACTGTTTGAGAAACCAATTGGAAGGTCTAAACCTGAACAAGCAAAGAAAAAAAATTCACAGTCATCCTTTTAGTTATCATCAGCATCATCAGCCACACAGCCACTCAGCCACACACTACTAGTGTTGAGTATCAAGCAACAACACAGGTTATTAACATCTAAGACCTTAGCTATTATAAGTGCCTCTGCTGCTGTTGGAAATGCAGCACCTGTGACACCTAGTAGTAGTAGTAGTACAATTGTAGCAGCATCTAGCCCCATTAGTAGCAGCAGTCCCTCAGGAACCCCACAGTCTATAAATTCTACAGTATGGAGATACTACACTCATGATCCAAAAGCTAAGCATGTTGCTATCTGTTGTCGGTAGGGGAAAGTAGGTTCATACCTAGACACCGCCTCAATTTTATTCCACCTAAACCACAACCACAGGTCTGAATGAGAGATACACCATCAACAGGTTAAAGGTTCCACAGCTAGCAGCAGCAGAAGTACTCCTAAAAGTTCCAGGAGCTCTGGGGTACATAATAGAAGTGTTGTTGTGTCATAGTGTGTGCCAAGATTTTCTGTTCCTGCTGCAGAGGAGTATATTCTGAATTTGTGTTTGGGAATGACAAGAGTCTTAGAGTGCAGACACATACAGCCATTACCCCTGCCACCTCCACAAGTAATGTCCTTAAAGCAATAAAGTTACACATTTCTTCAACTATGTACTACAATCCCACACTAAGTTCTTAGAAAGTAGTCAAAACCTGCACAGAAATAATGCAAAAGTACTCCTGTTAAATATTAAACTTGCAGTTTATATGCTGCCCTTTTCTTTTGTTGAAAACAGAGGCTTTAAAGAACTGATGTCATGTGTTGCACCCTTCTGGAAAATCCCAAGCCGCAGTTATTTTTCAAGGATGGATGTGCCAGTATTACTTAAGCAGGAAGTTAGTGTTGTGGACAAAGGCATTCAGCCTGCTAAAAACAATTTCAAGGTATATGTTGCTGTAGTACTCACAACATTTACTTTCAGCCATTTATTTCTCCACTTGCAGTCTCAGAAAACACAGGCAAAAAATAGCACATTTCTTGCCGAAAATTTATTGGCAGTTGGGAAAAGGCAGAAATGTTATGCATTTACTATGGGTGGGAATTTTCTTGAAAAAAGTGGGAAATTTTATTTTTGCTGAAATACTCACCAGTTGTAAACCATAAAATGCATAAACGTGGGCTTTTTTTTATCTCTCTTTTCATAATATTGTTACTAATTGGTTTACTTTTTATTTTGTTGCAATATATTTTATTTGTTTAGAGATTTGACCATAGAAAGCAGCCTTATTACAATAACTCTGGACAACTGGAAAGTCCCTAAGCAAAGATGAGTTATTCTCTCGGAACATATAAGTAACACAGTAACATATTTGATGAGGCTGAACAAAGACATGCATCCATCAAGTCCAGCCCATGCCAAATCACCCCTGTTGATCCAGATGAAGTCAAAAAACAAACAAACATTGAAGCCATTTCCAATTAACACCTAAGTAGGTAAAAAAATTCCTTCCTGACTCCAAATGGCAGTCAGATAGTTCCCCGGATCAACAACCTATCTGCATTGATGCCATCTGTCATAATTCTCAGCACTGTTCTGTGCTAGATATATATCCAACTGCTTTTTTGAAAAAGCAGTTACAGTATCTGCAAGCACAACATCCCAAGGAAAATAAATCCATAGTTTTGCTGCCCTTACTGTAAAAGATCCTTACCTTTTTCTTAGTCAACAGCACCTTTCCTCTAGTCTTAATGGATGACCTCTCATTCTTAGCTCAGCTCTTTGAGTAAAGTAGTTGGTAGACTGGCAGTATTCCCTGCTCTGACCATAGTACCATGTGAGTACATTATACATTTTGTACATATTTTATATTTATTTTGCAAACTTACTGAATCCTATTATTCTTTGTTTTGTATGGTTGTGCCTCTGCGGAAAAGGTGTTAAAGAGGAGCAGCCCATGTTCACATACTGGTACTGGCTGTGTCTAGGGTAGTGGAAATAACCCATTATTGTGTTTGGCTGAAACTGAAATATGTAATTTTCTCAGCCAATATTCCCTGTGAGTACCCAAATAATTGTTTCACTTGCTGGTAGTGTCAATTTTTGGTTCCAAGATCCAACACAAGGAGCACTCCCATTTTTTGACTCCTGTTTGTCTTTCATGGAATATTACATATGTATTGGTCTTTAGTTGCCCTTGGTGAGCTGTAGCTGATACCCTATAAAGAGAGCAATAACGCATGCCTGGGATACCCTTCAACATACTGAGACTACAAAACAAAAAGAGATGTGATAAATGCACATTGAAAAAAGGCTGTAATTCTGGGACCATGTACTGCCATCTCTACAGCTCTCTAATACTGTTCATCAACAGCTCTACCTCTAGAAGGGAACACCAGGAATGGAAAAACTATTCCTCTCAATACTGAAACATGAAAACTTTCCACCTTCAGCAAGACTTACGACAAATAAGGCTGTTTTTTTCTTCTTCTTTTTTTTTCTTCTTCATTTTTTCCTGTTGACTGCTAGGTGACAGAGACAAACAGGAGATCCTTGACCTGAGCTGTGGCTGTGGCTGTGGCTGACAGTGACAAATATTAGAGCCAAAGACATACTTTATATCATACCTAATTTTCATATGGACAAAACATCACTTCACATGCTACCACATGCTGTCATGCCTAATTTTGTCAAAATCAACACTTCTATTTACCAAAAGTGTAGGGGTAGGGGGAATGGGAAAGGAGTAGGAGAAGTTCATAGATGTATTAGAGGTAGTAAAGTCATCCTAAAGAAACTGATTGTGGCCATGGTTGTTGCAGCTTGTGTAGTAAATGATGACAATGATACCCTTACTCCTCCTGAGGATGATGCTTATGAAGGTGATATGAAAATGTCCTACACCAGCAGTAATGCAGAACCTTTTAACATCACTAAAGATGATGATTCTCAGTGTCAGACACTAACAATAACATCCCACCACAAACTAATGGTAAATATTCTATAAATCCCCTTAAGGGAAAGAGTTAAAAAAAAAAACTTATTTTCAGACTTTAAAAAGACTGCAAGAATATGAAGGTAGTTGCGAGGAAGTGGATGCTGACGCTGCTACGACCTAATTATTAACGATGGTGATGTTGGTGATTTGGAACATGTCCATCCAATATTCTCCTATTCTTCTGATACAGATGAGTTAGAGAATGAGAGTATTGATAACATTGTAAAAATTTACTGGAAAGAGAAAGCCCACCGGGAAGGTGCAATATGCCTGTTGATAAACTGTTTGAGAGATCAACTGGAAAGTCTAGTGCTGGACAAGAAACTTGCCTAATAATACACAATGATCATTTTGGTCATCATCAGCAGCATTACTGATTCCAAGTCCAACTCCATATTTTCACATTCACTATAAATGACTAACCAGCAACAGGGTCAACATCTACAACCTAGTTATGAGTGTTTTTGTTGCTGTTTCAGGCTGCAGCATCACTGACTCCTACTGCTCATATTATTGCAACATCTAGCCCCTCTAGTAGTGATAGTCCCTCATGAACCCCTCAGTCTATTAAATCTACATTACGGATATATTTTACTGATGATCCAAAAGCCAAACGTTTCTATTTTTTGTCTCTGTAAAATCATGTGAGCATGAGGAAATCAGGATCACATCTAGGTATCTCCTCACTGATGTCCTACCTAAGGCACAACCATAAGTCTGATTGGTGCAACAGATAGTAGCAATTAAGCACCCCTAATAGTACACAGGGCTGATGGACACATAATAGTAGTAATGAGTATGTCTCTGGGAGTGGGAGAACATTTTGCACTGTAACAATAACACCCATATCTCCTACTATTGTACAAATGCAAAGCATCGAGGAGGATGACTCTAACTTAGTGGAAACTGACACCACTTCCACTGTCACTAGTCAAGTTGTTAAAGCTGTTAAGTTACCCAGTTATTCTTCTGTGTGCTGCCAACCCACATTTACTAAGTTCTTTCTAAGAAGTAACAAATGTATGAAAAGAATAGTGAAAACAGCATATGCCAAGGTTTGTTGACATCGTGAAACCGTTCCCCAAGACAGAAATCATGTGCTGTTGCTGTGCCCCTCCTCTGTCCCCAACCTCACCCTGCTAGCACTTTTTCAGAGCTCATGCTGTCATAGAACTCAGCCTGCTAACAATGTATTACATTCCTTGTAATAGTCAGTCACCTCACCAACTTGAAATGGAGGTCCTTACCAGACTACTAACAATTTCTTCAAGGCTTATGTTGCCATAGGACTACTCAGCCTGCTAACTATTTTACCAAGGCTTGTGTTACCACAGGCCTCAGCCAGCTAAACATTTTTTAAGGCTTATGTTGCTATACGACTCAGTTCCTAACAATGTTTACTTTCAGCTGTGGATTTCTTGACTTCAGCAATAATCAACAGCAAATTTACTGTAGCAAGTATTCTCGCTGCCATAGAAACCATTATAAGAAATTGGCAAAATCCTCACAGGAATTTCTTTGTTGGCAAGGAAAAGGCAGACTTTTTATGTATTTTTATGAGTGGGAATTTCTGCAGAAGTTTCAAAATGTTAATTGTAAAAGGCAGCGCAAAAATGGATAAGGACACAATAGAAAAACTTTTAAAAATGTTTACAATTTTATTTTAATTTTAGTTACATTCATAGGTAAGGGTGAGTAGTTCCATAACTGCACATATATATGTCCCTTTACACACATATATATATATATATATATATATATATATATACACACACATTTGTATACTAGTGCATTTCAGTACTTAATTGTATCTTTAGTATTAGCTATGAGGTGTTAGCCGACCATGTGATATTGATGGGATCATTTTTTAATTGTTTCACGTCTGAGATACACGAGTGGCAGGTAGACAGTGTAGATCTATTAGTTGTTCTAGTGTATATCGGTTCTTGGGTATTTTCCATGCAGTGTTGGAAGGCTGTATGTACTACTGTATAACCTTTTCATTTGTTTTCGACTGGATGCGTACGGCAGAGGAACACTGTGTGGTCAAGTGTTTATCATATACTTATATTGGGTTGAGGCATCTATAAAGCTATTTATCTTGATTCTTCCCATGGTCATTAGTTTGGCTGTTCAGTATAATTCCTTCGCATTGTAAAGGTACTTGTGCATGTTCGGGCTTATACTGGATGCTTCTGGGGTATTTTTGCTATTACCTTTGGTTGTCTCTTATCTGTTTTAGTTGACACATATACACATACTTATAGGTTTAGATTTTTTTTAGGATGGAGGTATATTTTATGTCCTATATTTTAGTCCTCTTTTCACAATAAACTCATTTTATTAGTAGTGTTTTATATATATATTTGTATATTTTGCACTGGTCCATTTACCTCCAAGATAGTTTTTTATTAAGTTTCAAACTATGTTATTTTCTGCAAAAATGTATGGGGAAAAACTCAGGACAGGAATTGGTATAAGGTTTGAATAACAGTTGTTATAATGGTCAACTATAACCCTTTAAGTGACAGAGGTGACTTCAAAGCATTGCTTTACAGTGCAATGGACACTCCTTTAGCACTCAAAGAGTTAATATGCAATTTTGTCATGACAATCAGTCTGATAGAGACTCTTTAAAACTAACTTTGTTTCATGGAACTATTAATAATACCAGAGATGATACTGTAACAAAAAATGTTTGGATACATTAACTTTAGCCGACATTCTTAAACAGAATTGTGTCACGGGAGGGATAGAGTAACCTTGAAACATTATATAGATGCTAAAATTATGCTCAGAGGTTTAAGAGTCCATATCAACTCTTCATTCAAGTATAATGTTTTTACAGCAATGGAACAATATACATGTCAACTGTTCATATGGTCTGATGAGGCTATTAATAACACATAGGGAGGAAGTCTAGGATCATCACACTAAATCCAAAACAACTGGGAGAAAATCTTCTTTTAAGGCTACTTACCCTTCTAAAAATTACTTGTAGACTTTCAGGTATACAATGATTAAGTTGTAGGCCTTTCCTTAATATTGGCAAACATTTATCAAAAATGCACAGTTACATTTTAAAACATCTCATGAAATCCAAAACAGATCTTGATTATCACCTGTCAATCAACACGTCTAAATGTAGATTGGTTGTTGTTAAAGGGAGGAAGTAAGATGCAGCTCTTGCTTTATGCAACCTCAGTAGCATTGTACATGGAGTTTGCTGTAACGCTACAGCACAGAAACCCAGCTTCAAAGGGGAGCGTGAATGTGCTCCCTGGAGCAGCTGGGAAGTCCAGAGGGACATTCAGTACCCGATTTTGATGGGCTGATATCTGCAATTTTTTTTTAAAATACACCAAGCTCTAATCTAAGGTTAACTATTAAAACTCACTAGAAAAGTTTGAATGTAGGTGATAGTTCCGCTTTAAGGTTTTATGGCAAAGTGCCTTGTTTCATTTTTCTTGTTTTATTAGTGCACATTAAGAATTAATAATTGTATAGGTTATTGTTGGGGATGAGGCCACCTTGCTCTGCTCAGTCACATTGCCATTCATATGGAGAGGAAATTTCCATATTCATATCAGTCTTGTCTCACCCAAAAACAGTAAAGTGTGAAAATGTCAGACAAGTTGTCTTTACATAAGAGAAACAGCAAAAGCCCTAGATGTGCATTTTGGCCTTTAATGGGCATCATCAGTGATGCACAGCTGATTCCTTCTAGGTACAATGAGAGGCGAGCAACCATCCATGTCTGGGACATTATTGCAGGTTTTAAAGATACCCTTGCCTCAGCACAGGTAAACTAATCAGACTGAATACTCCACAAATTACCTGTGGGCAGCAAAGATGTCTTTAAAACCTGTACTGTTAGGAGTACTTTAGATATGAGTTGAAGAACTGATCTAAACAACTACCCGGGAGAGGCAAAGCCCTGCCCAATAGTTAACCCATAGTTCTAGCAGTAACAAGCTCCTAACCCAAGAAGGGCAGATAATGAGGATTGAGAGTTGTTTATTTGTTGAATTTAAAACTCCCAGTATACATCCAATGACTTGGGAAGTATGCGTATATGTACATGTATGCTGAAGACCCTTGCTCCTATTTTGAGGTCCTTTCTGACCTGCTCCTGAGCAATGACAGGTTACTTAAGCATCGCAATAGAATACTGCAAAACTAGCTCTCGGGCGTATGAGTTAGAATAATTTTGCCTTGGAAGCCATACACCTAACCATGAGAATATTGTGGCCTAAATGTACAATAGTAATATATGTATATTTTAACATTAAAGGGATAGTAATATTTCATAATAAAAGCAGCTCTAATTAATCATCATAGTATTTGGGCCTTGGAGAGTGTTATTTCAATTCTGTCAGAGTTGTAGTTCAAGAGTAATTGAATGATAACGTATCCTCTCCTACCCCTTTTACTGATATAACACTGCTCAACTCAGAGCAGCAGGGAGGTGCCCAGGTAGATTGCAAAGAGGGACAATCTTCAATTTAGATAAGGGAAAAACCTGAAAAACCTGTCAAGGAGGGCAGGGTTTTCATTGTTCTCACAGTAAGAAGATTGTCCCTTGCTGTTATCTGTCTGGTCAAGCAACCAGATTCCACATCTGAGGTGAGCAGTGTTACACTAGGTAAAAGGAACAGGAGGGGAATACTTTATCATTCAATTCCTCTTGAACTACAACTCTGACAGTATTGAAATAAAACTCTCTATGTTTCAAATACTATGAAGATTAATTGGAGCTGCTGTTTTTGTGAAACATTACTATACCTTTAAGCATGTTGCTGTTAAGAAATTGGAGTAGACTTGTAACACAGTTTTAATTTTTTTATACTTTTGCTATGCACATGATGAGACTGAGAGCACCTGTTACCACCCCTATCCTATTGCTTTTGATAAGATGCCTGGCATGTTTCACTGCTTTCAAATCTACAATTAAAAAGATAAAACTTTTGTTAAATGCAATCTTAAGGTTTTCACTCAAACTAGCTAAGGATGTGAAATTCAGAGTTAATGTTTTGTGAATATAACTCCAAGTAACTCCTGTATTGTATTGATGACATCATACGTGACATCACATCACAGTTTACGTAAGTAATAACATTAGAAACATGATAAATTAAAAATTATTTGGAAAAACAGTTAATCTTCACAAAGCTTAATTCCTAATTTCCCAGCTTTTGTTAGTTTGTGCGAGTTTGTCGAAGAACTTATTATGTTGACTTTAGCATAGGTTTTTGGTCTTTTTATTTATACATTTACCAAAACCATAAGATACAACTGTGTCTGATTGATCCAACCTACTAAAACCTAAATAAACTAATACAGTAGAGTTTGATCAACAAACACATTTATAGATTATAAATAATAATGTGATTCACCAAAAATCTTCATTAAATATATACATTATGATGTCAAAATGGGAAAAAAAGATAAGAAATTTGAGGTCATCGTTAGATTTGCAACCTATCAATGAGAACTTCGTTCTTGGTTAAAGTTACACTTTAATGTGTGATCAATATAATTGTTTACGAAAATATTTCACTACAATGTATTAATCTTTATGTATCAAGAATCCCTTGTACAGATAACATTTGTCCTCCACCGTAAACAATGTTACATTTTTTACCAGTACTTTAGCAATCATTTTTTTTTTACTTAAAAATTCGATCGTTAAAAATGTGATCGTAATATCATACACCATATATTGTATTAGAGTGTGAGCTGCTCCATCTAAAGTCCTTGCAGTGCTAACTCATGTAAAATGTTCTGCTCTCAGGCAGAAGCATATTTTTTCAAGTTTATACAAAGTTACCTGTAACTCCATAAGATCTAACTATGTGTGAACATTGGCATTAGTATATTCAGTAGATTTTCTGTAGGCCTGAAAACAAGAGTTAATGAAAAAGCACCCCGAACAGTTACCTTTTTCATGTCCTTTGTTGTAAAAACATGTTTGACTCATTGGTGTGAAATTTGTGGAGTTTTAAAGGATTGGCAATGCAACCTAGAATCCAACCTTTCAGCCAATTTGATATTTCAAAATGATATCCAACACTGATAGGTAAAGGATGGTACCAAGTTAGCTATGGATAAAACATGTTGCAGGTGACATTACCATTATTTCTCTAAATTACATTTCACTTTTCAATAGGAGCATCTAATATAATTTGCAATAAAATCCACATTCCAGTATGAAATGTGACATCTGATACATTCCCTCCCTTTTATTAGCTGATTCAATCCTGGTCAAATAGTGTTTTCACTTTGGGAGTAAGATATATCGTGTGAAATAATGTGTCATGAATTCCATGTTGTGGTTCGGGTCACAATTCAAATTGTAAAACCTGCTCATCATCAGCTTGTGCTCCAAGATATTCCTCTCTCTTTGGTCTGAAAGGTCTTTGATAAAGTGGTCATTTTTTAAAAATGTCCCCCCACAGGTACATAGTTTTTCATCTAGTTAATTTTTAACCTATGAAAATTAATCTGTCTTAATATTTGTCCTGAGTCAGGACATTTTATACTCATGATGAGGTAGAAAACATTAGATGATCTTCAGTTGAATGTGTCCTTGATACTGTGGTTGTGATGGGAATGTGATATGGTTACTGCACCTGTGTTATATATGTGCACACAGATTTGAAATCTCTTGCAGACATGGAGATGTACCATTTTCTGTTGTACTGTTTAAGAACCTCTTTATTAACAGGTCAGTGAGCTGTTTATAAGAGAGCAGAGGGAGTTTGGGGATTTTATTTTAATCTTTCATTTGTTTAGGAATTATTGTTTAAAGTCGTTTTGATATTTTTTGCAGAACTTTATCTTCCTGTTGTTGTTTGTATTCCAGGAGATTACTTTTGGGTACATGTATACATCTGATTTTGTGTGACTGTGACCGTAGCATTATATACCTGATGATGAAATCTCTCCTGAGATTTTAAGAAATGTATCATGGCCAGTAGGCAGTCAGTGCAGATGCAAATATTACTTTTTTTATTTGGTGTTCTATTAGTCAAATACAATCCCTTCCAACCTGGCATGCATTGACCTGCATGGGCAAGAGAGCGTGCCAGGTCACATGAAGATTCGATTGTCAAACAAGGAAGAGGGATTGAGGCACAACAGGGGAGGAGGAAATGAGACACAACAGGGGAGGAGGGAATGAGGCCCAACAGGGGAGGAGAAGAAGAGAAGATTGACAGCCGTGTGGTACAGAGCTCTACCGTGGTAAGACAAGCAGTGATGTAATGCGGAAACACTTTCTAAGCTCAAATCTCACTGAAATTACGGAATTAGAAAAAAAGGTATTCAAGCTGTACTGGGGACACAGAGACCCCACATCCAGTATTTCACTTCATTAAGCACTTGTCGCCCTGTATTGTCCAAACTCTTACATTGTAAAGCACTGAGTACAATTGTGATGCTATATAAATAAACATATTCATTCATTCAATGCATTGTATATACGGTATATCTGGCATTCAAAAATTTAAAAATTTCAAAATTAAAATCCTCAATAAGGGTTCCATCTAAATGGTATAAGAATTTATGGCTATTGCATCAGATCAAGGATGCATTTGTTTCTCCTTCTGGGCTGCATTCCATTGCAAGTGATGAATGTTATCATTGGTTTGATTTCACTAATTCTAATTCAAGTCTTTGGGGACATTTGGTGATAAAAACAGTGGTGCTAATGTACTAAAAAAGGGTAAATTGTTGGACACACCAATTGCATTATAGAGGCTAAATACAAATGCCCATAGATTTAAATAGGACTTTTAACCTTATGAATGTTAGAGCGCTCTACGACATATTGTTTTACATTGCCCTCTCTAGAATCCCAGGGGGTAAAAGCTCCTTTAAATACATGGTTATTTTGTCAACTGTTAATTTGCCCCTATGGTGAAGTTGGTTTGCGGAACTGCACCATTTCCCTTTAATACACGGCTGTCCAAGTTCAGTCCTCAAGGGCAACCAACAGGCCAGGAATTAAGTATTTCCCTGATTAAGCAAAGGTGAGTTACCATCTTCACACTCACACCGGCAATATTAAGAATGCAAAATATAAAGATTTACAGCCTGTTCATATTAAGATTTTGTCCCATCTTAAATGTATAATATACAGTATCCGGGAAAAAGAAATAAAACAGTATTTTATAAACATTTTAATTGTCAAAGCAATAGCCATATCTCTATAATATTTTTCCAATAGAAATATTATATTGTAAAAAAAAAAAAAGATACTAATTTATATAACTAAACTCTGCAGAAGCTAAAATCAAGCTGTATAATGCATTTATCTTAATACTGTAACTGTAGACATGTACATTTGTTGAAAGAATATTTATTTGACATGTATCATCAGTGAGAGTTAATTGACAGATGTGAATAAAGCAAAGCTTTGGTAAACTGACAGAAAACATGATTATTTTCTTGTCAATGCGTGACATACTTTGTGTTCTTTTCTGTGCTCAGAGAAGGGCTAACTCCCTAATGGCAGTTTCCAGATATAAATAGATCCAAAGGAATTGCACGTACACATTCTTACTAACATCATTTCATTTTTTTTGGTTCTTATTAGCTAGCTATATAATTTTTGCACTGTATCTGTAATTGCTTGCATTTACCATTCTTCATTTTATTCTGACTTTAGATTAAAGTAGAATTGTCACTTTGTAACAAATATATGATTTCAAATAGAATTCACCTACCGGTATGTTTATGTTAGACATGTTTTGATTTCAAACAATAGTTTATGAGCTATTTAGCTCTATTTATTTGTCAGTATATGCAAATAACCTAATAGCGACTGGCACGAAGTGGCAGTTGGTATTGTTGAGCAGAGTTGAATATTTGTATCTGGCAGGCATGCCTGACAGATCTGCATTTTCTGGCAAATAAAAAAGCTAAATATCTCATAAACAATTGTTTTAAATAAAAAATGGCAATATAAATAGATGTTTTTGAAATATCTTTCAAACTCACCTATGTGTTTCAAAGTGTCAGTTCCAGTTTAAGCGTATTGTAAGGACATATACAGTATGTATGACATAACCATAAATGAAACATTCTAATCATACAGAATTTTCAGATGGCAAAATTGTATTGTAGACAACCCAGGCTTTCATTTTAGCCATGTTTTCAAATTTTTTACGTAGCCATTTTACCACCAATCCCTTGTAAACTTTACTTAAATTAAAAATTCAGCATTTTTCTTACTTAAATTTCAATATTGATGTGAATTTCAAGCACAGGATAGGAGAAGATTTTTTAAAATGCATTGATTAGTGTTCAGTTGCTTCTTCTGAGTACAGCAATACCCCATATGCATCGCTTTCTCATGGTTTTGGGCGCTACAGGCCAACTTTTGAACAAATACTGAATTTTCACAGTTTGCATAACTGGTGCCATGTCTCATTTTGGGGCTGTGTAACAGTGCTCCATTGTAAAATTTCCCCCAAAAGTATACATTTTTGGAAAGTAGACAACCCAGGCTTTCATTTTAGCCATGTTTTCAAATTTTTTATGTAGCCATTTTACCACCAATCCCTTGTAAACTTTGCTTAAATTAAAAATTCAGCATTTTTCGCACTTAAATTTCAATATTGATGTGAATTTCAAGCACAGGATAGGAGAAGATTTTTTAAAATGCATTGATTAGTGTTCTGCTCCTTCTTCTGAGTACGGCAATACCCCATGTTCATAGGTTTCTCAAGGGTTGGGGGAGCCACGGGGTCCAAATTGGAACATGCGCGTTTCCAGTTTCACACTTTGAATTTTCACAGCTTGCATCACTGGTGCCATGTCTCATTTGGGGCTGTGTAACAGTGCTCCACTCTAAGATTTCCCCCCAAAAGTGTATATTTTTGGAAAGTAGACAACCCAGGCTTTCATTTTAGGCATGTTTTCAAATTTTTTACGCAGCCATTTTACCACCAATCCCTTGTAAAACTTTACTTAAATTAAAAATTCAGCGTTTTTCACACTTGGGTTCAATGTTGCTGTGGATTTCAAGCACAGGATAGGTCAACATTTAAAAACCTGCATTGATTAATGTTCAGTTGCTTTTTCTGAGTACAGCAATACCCCATATGCATAGGTTTGTCAGGGGTTGAGGAATCTACTGGGCCCAATTGGTAACAAGCGCGTTCCATTGTCAGACGTGGCATTTTTACAGCTCTCTTAACTGGTGGCTTTTGTATTATTTGGGGTGTTAAGCAATGTTGCAATTAATATTTTACCCCCAAAATATATGTTTTAGTAAGGAATACAACCCTGAGTTTTAGTCTAGGTGCATTTTGGCAATTTTACCACCAATCCCTCCAAAAATCTGCAGTAAGAAAGAGAAAACCCTGTATTTTCACACCTATATTTTGGTGTTGCTGTGGATTTCAAGCACACAATATTTGGAGATTTGTAAAAATGCATTGTCCTGAATTCAACTACATTTTCTGAGTATGGCAATGCCCCATATGCATAGGTTTGTCAGGGTTTGGGGGATTTACTGGATTCAGTTGAGAACATGCACGTTTCCATTTTCACACATGGAAAAAACAGAGTTGTTCCCATTATATTTTCATAGTGTTAGATCTAAGGAGGGATGTGTTTTGGAGAAAAAAAAATAGGATATTTCAGGGGGAATGTGTGGCCTAATAATTAAATTACAGAATTACTGCATTGCACGTAAGTGATACTGTTTGAAACAGTCACCAATGCAGAGCCCAGGTTTTGTAGGGCAATCAGGACAATAGAAGGTGGTATCTGTCCTTTTGCCATTGGCGTAGCACACCCTGCAGCGTTTCTGTGGGTTACTCTTTTGGGGGTTTGGGGGGATTTTAAATGCAAAGTGTCCTAAACGGGGTCTCTGATGTAAAACTGCTGTTGCCTACAAATAAGTATATCCTTTATTTAATAGGGGGGAAATGAGATCCCAAACAATTTTGCCATTGGTTCCCAGATATTCAGAGCAACCAGGAGGATCGAGTTGGCTGTCCTTGCCCTCATAAATGCGAAAAGCATAAGTGTATCCTGTGGCACTTTCGTATAACTCATAAAATTTGACGCCAAACTTGGAGCGCTTGGAGGGGATATATTGTTTAAAGCCCAACCTTCCCTTATATTTCATTAAGGACTCATCAATAGATATTTGTTTATTGGGGGTATAGGTTTCAGAAAATGTTTTTTGAAAATGAGTTATAAGGGGGCGAATTTTATACAGCCTATCATACTGGGGGTGATCTTTGGGGAGGCACAGGGAATTATCATTGAAATGCATGAAGCGCAAAAGCATTTCATAGCGGCTCCTGCTAATTTTTTGGCTGAAAATGGGGGTATTGCATACAGGATTTTTGCTCCAGTATGATTTGATGCTTGGCTTTTTAATTATCCCCATAGCCATAGTTAGGGCCCAGAATATCTTGAATTCAGCAACATCTGCGGGGTACCAGGATTGCTGCTTGGAAACATAGCGTGTGGGATTGGCTGCAATGTATTGGGCTGCATAAATATTTGTTTGTGCTACAATCTCCCCCAAAATGTCTTCCCCCAAAAATAAATTAAAAAACTGCTCCTGGTTAAACCCAGCCACATCTACATTTATTCCTGGGCTGCCTGTGAAATCGGGTATTGCTGGACTAAATCCCACTGGTGGTACCCATTCTGTAGACTCTGGATGAGGGACAGGCCTTGTGACAGGTCTCCGAGCATGTCTTGGGGCTGCTACTGGGGCATGTTGCCTTGGGGCTGCTACTGGGGCATGTCGCCTTGGGGCTGCTACTGGGGCATTTTTTTTGGCTGCTTCTGGGGCATGTCGTCTTGGGGCTGCGTCTGGGGCATGTCGTCTTAGGGCTGCGTCTGGGGCATTTTTTCTGGCTGCTTCTGGGGCATTTTTTTTGGCTGCTTTTGGGGCAACTCTTGGGGCAGTACGCCTCTTCCTAGAAGATGGCCCAGCAACATCACTGGAGCTATCACTGGAGCTCTCTGTGAACTGTGAGACATCAAAATCAGAGGCGGTATCCGTGGCTTCAGAATCAGAAGCCAAAAAGGCGTAAGCCTCTTCAGCAGAGTAAAGACGCTGCATCTTAAACTACCTACCCTAATTTTTTCTAAATAGCTTTTAACTAAACCTACCTACCTTAATTTTTTCTAAATAGATACCCACCCACCCAAGTCCCTATTCCTACGTAATAACTCTAAACCTTTCCCTAAACCTTACACTAACCCACGTCAACCCTAATCCTACCTAATTTAACCCTAACAGTCACTATTCATAAATAAAACTATATATTTTTTTTTGTTTTTTTTTCTTCTGTGCCTAACTCTAACCCTAAATCTTACCCTAAACCTTACCCTAACCCACGTTACCCCTAATCCTACCTAACTTAATCCAAACGTTAACTATTCCTAAATAAAACTATATATTTTTTTTTTGTTTTTTGTTTTTTTTCTTCTGTGCCTAACTCTAACCCTAAATCTTACCCTAAACCTTACCCTAACCCACGTCACCCCTAATCCTACCTAACTTAATCCAAACGTTAACTATTCCTAAATAAAACTATATATTTTTTTTTTTGTTTTTTGTTTTTTTTCTTCTGTGCCTAACTCTAACCCTAAATCTTACCCTAAACCTTACCCTAACCCACGTAAACCCTAATCCTACCTAACTTAATCCAAGCAGTCACTATCCCTATAATATAACTTTTTTTTCTTCTTCTGTGCCTAACTCTAACCCTAAACCTTAACCTAACCCACGTCAGCCCTAATCCTACCTATAGTTACTATTCCCACAATAAAACTCTCTCTCTCTCTATATATATATATATATATATATTTTTTTTTTTTTAATGAAACCCTAATCTTTAACCCTAAATTCTATACTAAATCTTACCCTAACCCACGTATACTCTAAACCTACCTAGCTGCACTAAACGTACCTATCTAAACTACCTAAAGACCCTAAATATTTAAATAAATACAATTTTTATTAAAAAAAAAATAATAATAATTCCCTAAATCTAAATCTGACCTAAATTCAAAACTAAACTTACCCTAACCTGCGTACCCTCTAAACCTACCTAGCCCCACTAAAATTACCTAACTAACCTATTAAATTACCTAAAAATTTTTTTAAAAAAATCAATTTTTATTAAAAAAAAAAAAAGGGGGATATCAATGGGGGGGGGGGCAAAAAAACCCCACAGATCAGCAGAAGCTGATCTGCAGAACTTGATCACTAAACTGAGTGATCAAGGTGGGGGGAACAATTGATCACTGTAATATAGTGATCAATTGGGGAAAAAAATCTTTTTTTTTTTTTTTTTACACTGTGTTGCAAGCCTGCAACACTAACTGGAACACTGTAACGATCTCTCTGTCTCTCTTCTCCTCAGATTTGTGTCTGAGGAGGAGAGAGACAGAGATATACGACAGAAGCAGTGTTTTGAAAACACTGCTTCTGTCATATGCGGGGAAATACATGTGATTCGCTATTTTAGCGAATCACATGTATCAACAATGCGGGCATTGGCTGAAACTAGATGCTCCGATATCGGAGCACCTAGTAACAGGCAGCCCGCGTCTCTCCCATCGCGCACAGCGGCGGCGATGGGAGAGTTAACCCTTGACGTGCCAGGACCGTCAATGGTCCTTAAGTGCAGGACCAGCGTGACGGTCCTGCCACGTCAACGGTCCTTAAGGGGTTAAGGAACTTAGTTCAGTAATAGCAAAACCATTATACTTAATATTTATTGATTCACTTTCATCAGGCATAGTGCCCTGTGATTGGAGGAAAGCTGGTGTAGTTCCATTGTTTAAAAAGGGAGCAAGATCCAAACCAGGAAATTATAGACCTGTGAGCTTGTCTTCCATAGTGGGTAAGATACTAGATTATTAACTGACAGTATTCAGAACTATGTGAAGACAAACAATATCATTAGTAGGAATCAGCATGGTTTCATGAAGAACAGATCATGTCAGACTAATTTACTTGCATTTTATGAAAGAGTGAGTAGTAATGTGGACAGGGGAATTGCTGTTGATTTTGCAAAAGCCTTTGACACAGTGCCTCACAATACGTTACTGCATAAATTAAAAGGCTTCAGTTTGGGCGGTGTTATCTGTACATGGATTGAGAACTGGTTAAATGATAGATGGCAGAGAGTTGTTGTAAATGGAACTTTTTCAAATTGGTCTAGGGTTATAAGTGGGGTGCCGCAGGGTTCAGTCATGGGCCCAATGCTTTTTAATTTGTTTATTAATGATCTAGAAGTGGGAATTGAAAGTAGCTTCTCAATCTTTGCTGATGACACTAAACTATGTAAGGAAATACATACAGAGCTTGATGTTTTTTCCCTACAGAAGGATTTAGATAAACTAAGTGAATGGGCAGAAAAGTGGCAGATGACATTTAATGTAGGTAAATGTAAGATTATGCATTTGGGTTGTAGAAACAAACTTGCTACATATACTCTAAATGGGAAACAACTTGGGAAATCCTCATTAGAGACAGATTTAGGAGTACTGATAGACAATAGACTTCACAGCAGTGTGCAGAGTCACTCAGCTGCTGCAAGAGCAAATAGAGTACTAGCCTGCATAAAAAGAGGTGTAGAAGCAAGGGATGCTAATATTATCCTACCTTTGTATAAATCCTTGGTTAGGCTTCATCTAGAATCTGGAGTACAATTTTGGGCGCCTGTTCTAAAAAAAGACATTACTGAACTGGAAAAGGTGCAGAGACGTGCAACAAAACTGATAAAGGGATTGGATGATCTGAGTTACAAAGAGAGACTAGCCAAACTGGGTTTGTTTACATTAGAAAAAAGACGTCTAAGGGGTGATATGATTACCATTTACAAATACATTCAAGGTCAATACAAAGAACTATCCAATGAATTATTTATGCAAAGAGCTGAGCTAAGAACAAGAGGTCATCCATTAAGACTTGAGGAAAGGCGCTTTTGACTAAAACATAGGCAGGGATTCTTTACAGTAAGGGCGGTAAGGCTATGGAATTCTTTGCCTCAGGATGTTATGATTGCATATAATGCAACTGCATTCAAAAAAGCAATGGATGCCTATCTAGCACAGAACAATATTGACAATTATGACAGATGGCTTCAAAGCAAATAGGATATTGATCAGGGGAACTATTTGACTACCAGTTGGAGTCAGGAAGGAATAGTCCCCCCACACACATACACACACTTGGGACTACATTGGAAATTGCTCCAGACGGCTTTTTTGTTGTCTTCCTCTGAATCAACAGAGGTGTTATTGGCATGGGCTGGACTTGATGGACGCATGTCTTTTTTCAGCCTTATCTACTATGACTATGACTATCTCTGTCTCTCAACTTCATCTGTATCTGTAGAAAAGGAGGATGCTGGAGGGATAGATTCTAGATCTACATGATCATCATCAGTAATAATGTCATCTTCAGCATCTCCCATCGCTTGTTCCCCACTACTTTTATATTCTCCTAGGCATTTAGAGGTCTCAGAACATATTTTTACTTTGCACCTTTGAGGGATTTTCGCAACGTTCTCTGCTACTTTTAGGACTGGTGTTTTTTAGCTTGTTTGTCTCACTGTCAGATGTAACAGTTGGTTAAGCTGGTACACCTTCTTGCTCTATGCCATCAACACTGAAAAATGACTCGTTCTCATCACATCCCTATACTACTCCTAATCCTCCAGATCACAATGAGGTAACTTTTGAAGGACAGTGAAGGAAGCCCTTCAGTAGCTCCCTGCACTTAAAGAGACCAGGGCTGTCAATAGACAGCTCACTTCTGTCTCCTGTACAAAGACCAGTGACATTGCTGTCCATCTGTTTAAAGAGTTATGCCATGTATAAATGGAAAAAGGCTCAGCCAGTTGTGCAGTCTATATGATGTGGAGACATTCAGTCTTCCCATTCATTTCAATGTAATGAGCTTGGCAAAAAAATCTTAACATTTTGCGAAAATGTTGCCATTCAGCGAAAAGTGCAATTTTTCTCCTTTTTCTCTTTTGAGGTGAAAACTTTAGCACATCCCTATGTACAACTGCTTTATCAAAGACAAAAATGTGAATAAAAGCTTTTATTTTGTATATGTCATATTTGCCTGACATTTCAGGGCTTGATCCTCTCCTGGCAGGACCAGGCTGATATGAATATGGAAGTATCTTATCTGCAGTGACATGTGATAGCAAAAAATGATGACTGAATGGCAATTCAATATTAGATATGATTTTGTGCGTGTGTGAGAGAGTGCAAGAGAATGAATAGGTTTGCAGAGTATGTATATAATACATTTGTGTGTCCATTTACAACAAAGCCCTAGTTGGAAATACATGATCCAATCCTTGTTAGTATGGGGTTAGTAGAGAATTTATATGATGATAATTTCTAATTAGGTGCAAAGTATTTACTAGAACTACCAACAGGGTAGTATTATAGTGACTCTCTGATGCTGAATTCTGGTTTGGAATGGATTTTGGGTTTACAGTAATCTTTAAAACTGAGAGGGATGATTATATTATGTAGCATAATGTGGCATAAAGGGAGGATGCCAGATTCTTGACGAATGGAAGGAGACAAAGGGCATGATAAGCTAAGCGGTCAAGGCTAACGGGTGTGGGCCATCTAGTAGTGGAAATCCCCCTGAAAAGCTGACTCCTAGGGAACCAGCAGGAGCGCTGACACTGACCTGAGACAAAGGCACAGGAGCGAGGACTGGAGAGCTGGTTCTGTACACGGGAGATCTAGGACTCTGGACTTGAGACAAGAGCATAGTCAGTATAGCCGGGTCAGTACACAGGAGATCTAGGACTCTGGACTTGAGACAAGAGCGTAGTGAGTATAGCTGGGTCAGTACACAGGAAATCAAGACTGAGGGAAAGCCAGAACACACTAGACAGAGGTTACTAGCTGAATGGAACACTGTGAGAGTGCTCCGAATGCCAGGGAAGCAGATCTGATATATGCGCCAGAGGATGAGGTCATAGCCAAGATGGTGCCGAACCTAGAAGTGCACAGGCGGCTCGGGGGAACAAGACCGGAGCGGCAAACAGATGCCGACAGAGCAGCCCATACGAGAGTGGGAACGGAAGTAGGAGAGAGGATCGTGACACATTCCTTATGGCTCTATTTTTGTCTTTTTTGCTCAATTATTTAATCTTTTGTACCATTTCTTTACGTTATTAATTGATGAATTCCTATATTAGAGGTCAGTTGTTTGACTGCCTTTTATGTTTTTTATATGAGTGTTTGAACTCTGGCTCCCCAGATTTAGATGATCTGGATTGGCAAGAACTGGTTGAAGTTGTGTGTTCTACCTGTTATTTATTTATTGGATGGTAGACAAGGTTCCAACATATTGTAAATAAAGCTTTATAGGTCTCTCTAATAGCCAAAGCATTCATTTAAAGAAGTAACACCTTCTAATATTAACCACATACTTACCTTACTATGACAAGAAAATCTCAATGGTCCTTATGAATTTTGCCCTTGTACTTTAGTTCAAGACAATATTTTCAGTAAGAAAATATTATGATGTTTGCTTGCAGTGTTTCTTTAAATTCTAAAAGGCAGAGTGAATGAGCTTACTCTGTAAGGACCAGAGGGATGTGAAACACCTTGTTAAACAATGCATTGCACACCACTTTGATCCTTAAAGTGTCAGGGTTACCATATGCAGTTGTTTGAGTTTGGGTCCTGTGGTCCTGCTACCAACTTTTGGGTCTTCTTCCATGGACATGACATCCAGGACTGCTTGAAGATATTAATCCTTTGAGTGCCAGAGGGTTACACAATGCATTGCTCTGCAATGCGTTGCATACTGCTCTAGCTCTCAAAGGGTTAGCTTTTGAACAAAGGCACAAGGGCTTAATTATTAAGAGGTGTTACTTCTCCTTTAAAGAGAACAAGAAAGGAAATAAAGCAAGATGGCAAAAAAAAAGAAATCATATGAAAACAATGAATTCTAAATTAGAAATTGATCAATTTATTTTGTAGGTTGTGGTACCTTTTAAAAATAACTATATTTTGTATTAATGCTTATATCTAGTAATACTTTAGGTCATTGGAATGTTAGTCAAATTAAAGGTGTTACATTTGTATACTAGATTGAGGCCTAATGTAATTTAGATTATTATATATTATATTGTATTATAGTTGTTTTATGGCTAATATAGCTAATACCACATTTTGAGATATATAAATGGGGAAGATTTTTTTCACAAATACCCCCACAATGATTTCTGCTTTTGGCGAAATATAGCTCTTACTAATACAATTATAATTTTGTGTTTATTCTTCCTAGAAGTGGCTTACATAATACCTGGATATCTGTATTGATGCCTATTTTCTATAATAATTTATATTTTTATCCTAAATATTTCATATCTCATTTCCTCAAAACCAGCTGTTGTTGAAGTAATTCAACTTCCAGAAATGTCCTTATAAAATTGCTCAACATGTTAATAGTTTTCTATTGCCACATGAAGCTTGTCATCTGACCGGCTTTCACTGGCGTCATTAAATTCATATAAGATATTTTGTCCTAGCTCTTTAAGATTCCCATTGTCAAATATCTAAAATTGTGCCTTACCCGGTTTCTATTTCACAGAGCCTCCCCTAGTTACAGTTGCTGTGGAAACCAGCTCAGTAGTATCCATGCATCCACATGTATTTCAATTAAGGAGAAGAACTCTATGAACACAATATGTTTCTGCTGAGTCTTTCATTCCATGTAAGAGAGTTTCCTCCACATAGTTACTTTTTCTTTAAAAACAGTCTTAATTACATTTATTTTGATTTTATGTTTGTAGGGCATCTACAAAAGTAAAATCAACTGCTAATTAAACCATTAATCACTTGTGCTATTTCTCATCTTTTTTTTATATCTTCTTACCTTCCATTTTCACTGGAACTTCATCAGTGGTTAAAAGTTTGCTTGATCTGCAATATGACATTTTTTTTAACATAAAATATCGAGCAACTATCTTTGATGGCAAATCCTTAGTGATGTAGAAACAGCTCAGCTCTCTAAACCCACTTGTATTATAAAAACTCACATACCCTGCACATATTTAAATTATTGATATCAACCCATTTTAAGATGTTAAACTGACAAAAAATCAATACCAACCCATCAAAAAACAAAATTTAAAGGGATTATGTACAACAAAATATCTGGAATTGCAGGAGGGAAATATATATATATATATATATATATATATATATATATATATATATTGTTAGGAAGCACTCACAATTCAATGAGCCAAATGCCTGGGTGCCAACAATATAGCCTTAATGTATACAAGAAAAAAATCATAAGTGCACACAAAAAAGTTCAGTATTTATTGGTTAACGTTTTGACCATCTAGCTGGTCTTCCTCAAGATATACAAAAGATGTGATCAAAGTGCCCTCTTAAACCTTAGTGTGAATCAAACATGGCGCCAAACTCGGAGCAATCAGCCGGTGATACTTCAACACTCGTTGGCATGGCTAAACATCGCCCAGATGTGAGAACAATACCAAGTGCATAATGAGATAAAAACACATAAAATCTAACTCATACAGCAGGGAAGCTCAAAACAAGGGTATCTTATTAAGACCCTACATACATAAAAGTAAATACTTTATTAGAAACATCTATTACAATTAAAAACTGTGAACTATACATACAATTACTTATGTATGCTCCAAAAATCACTCGCTATTCGAGTGAATCTACAGGGGGATACAATCTTTGTATGTGTGTAGCGCTTTAAGTCTCCTGTAATAGGTTGTTTTCCCTGCAATAGTTGCATGACATGTAAACGGATAAAGAAAAGATCAGAATTCAGAATAAATGAAAATACCTCTAAAATAAGGGAATTTATAAATTGTAAAACATCAGGTATCATATACATGATGGAATGCACATGTAAGAAGTTCTATGTGCGGAAGACATCAAGACAATTTAGAATTAGAGTTCTGGAGCATGTGGGAGATGTTCGGAACTCCAGAGATACACCAATTGCCAGACATATGAAGAGATGTCACAATTCTGATGTCTCATTAATGTCATTTACTGGTATTCAAAAAGTACAATTTTCATCAAGAAAGGGTGGCTATGATAAACATCTACTTCAGGTAGAGATAGGTGGATTTATCGGCTGGGATCTATGGGAGAATCGGGCCTCAATGAGGAGTTTACCTTTAAACCCTTCGTAGACTGAAACAATATATAGCTATCTCCCCTATAGACAGTGTTTGGGCACTAGGATGCACCAGTGGTAGAAAAATAAGAGATAATAGTATCTACATTGGATTTTACAACAAATTAAATTTGACATTTCAAAATATATAGAGTGATGCAAAATATAAATATCTATTAAGTACCAGTGATAAATTTACTGAAGAGATTTCCAGTTTGTACATATATATTTAAATTTACCATATGTGATTCTGTTTGAGGCACATTTAAGCAGTGGTAGAACTAACTATGCACATATATAAGTATAAATATTAAAATAAAGAATATGTAAAATAGCTAATATTTATGCTAGTATCCCTCAATAATAGAGATCTAACCTCTATTAGATATACTATAAATATGAAAGGTTGTAAAGGGTTAATCAAATGAACAAGGTTACATGTAGAAAATGGAAACAAAGGATCTGTTTGTTCATTTGCCTGTAATTAGCCAAGAGCAATCCAGCATGATTGAATTTGAAAAATGGGAAGTGTGACATCACATCCCATTTATCTATAGAAACCACATAACATGGAGCGGCAATTTACTAACGATGCCCCTGACGAAGCTGGAATTACCAGAGAAACGCATTGGGCTATTATAGGGGAGTGATGCAGGGGGTATAGTGTGGCTTATGGCATTTTAATTATGGAAGAACTGTGCCCATTTCTGTGTCAGTGTTTGCGACTGTAAATACGTGTAACGGATCAGATAGAGTCCATGTGAGTCTGCCTTTCACTCCGTTTTGGATGTCGATACTCTGTCCAATCCATGTAAATAGAGTGAAACGGGACTTATGTAGTGTTTATATTTGCTATAGATAATAAGCTATACGTATTAGATAGAATGATCTTTATTCTACTTTTCAATCCTTTTTGGATGTGGATACATTGTCCAATCCATGCGAAGAGAGTGAAATGGGACTTAGCTAGTACACTGTGTATACATACACCCACATGGAAGCTATTACTAGTGAGCAGCAGCAATATAGATAGTAGATTTAACCCGTGGAGTACTAACACAGGCAATAGACAACATTTAATTCATCCGATTGAAGAGAAGCACCGTAGACAGCTAGTGGATGATTAATTGATACATATTATTAGGGCTGAAGATTCAGGCGGTTGTCTTTTTCGCTTTTATCAATTAAGGTGATATATTCAAGAGGAAGGCCAGCAGAGCCTGGCCGAGACGTCTATTTCTGTTTAATAAATCTATTTCTTCTCATTCTGAAAGTCCTGTGAGTGCTTCGACTTCTCTTTTTACATATATATACATATATATATATATATATATATATATATATATATATATATATACAACAATGTAGGAAGAGATGCTAGATAGCAATAATATATATGATCCGCAGATCTCTATTATCTTCCCTGTCCAATAGTGGATACTGTTTTTAATTGAACCCACAAACACTACAAAGAGCATATTTAAAGGGTCCCCCACTCTCCTACTCATTTATTATATCATCTCTTCAGGGATTTTTTATTGGAATTTTATTTATAGTGAGATACCTTGACGGGATGGCAAGCTTATACATGACTTGGCCAATTTATGAATTCAAAATCTCACTTATTTACTAAGAAATATTATATTTGCACAATACAGGGCACACACTTGTTTTTTATATAGAGCAAAGCAGGTGTGTCCTTTTGTTTGTGTTTGCACTTTGGGTTTTGGCCTAATGTTTGGGGGACAGGAGAACCCTCTTGTTCCTTGCTGCTATCTATATATCTATTTTTAAATTGACATTAAAATTGTATTTATTGAATGGATATATTATGGTGAGTTGGCACTGTGAGCTTTCATAATCAAAGAATGAAAGAAATTGGGATATTTAACCTAACCACATAAATTCAGTGTGGGTGAAGACACTGTGATTAATTGTGGGTTAAGTTTGAGGGTTTTTTTAATCTTAATAGATTCACTAGAAATCTAACTCTTAAAAGTTTTTTTTCAAAGCATGAGAATTAATCCACTCTGGAAAATCAAGTTTCATTACAGGAAGATAATATAATACACACACCATTAGAAAATATAATACACATACCATTTAAACCAAAATCTATTTTCTACCCTTTCTACCAGGATAGACAACCGTTTATTGATTTTTTTTATAATTTGGTACTCTGTGAAATTAAGAAATTGTCTGTTCAAAAAGATAAATATTATAATAATAATCTTAGTAAGGCAAAATTAGTAGCCCCCACAAGTTTAATAGACAATAAAAACATACATATTATGCAGACAAAGGAGGAGCTACAGTTATCTTTCATCATTTCGATTATTTAAATGAAGTAAATAGATTATGGTCTGATGACAACACATATGTGAAGTTGGTTGGGGACCCTACAGAGGAACATTATCCAGCTTATATTACATCATAATTACTTTGTAAGTTACAATATATTTTACCAAACAGATTAGGAGAGCTGACATGGGGGCCAGCTGCACCCCCAGCTATTCCAGCCTATACATGGGACATTGGGAGTTGACCCATGTGTGGGGAGCGAAGCTGGTGACGAACCTGGTCTACTGTGGCAGATTTATAGATGATCCTATAGCAATATGGAAAGGAAGTCAAGATCTGCTGTCCTTTATTAGAAGCCTAGACAATAATAATAAGGGCCTTTCCTTTACCCATACTATTAGTGATAAGGAGGTAAACTTTCTAGATTTGACTTTATCTCATAATAATGGAAAGATAATTACCAAGACATACATAAAACCTACCCGTGTAAACATTTATTTACAATATACAAGATGTCATCATATGGTATGGAAAAATAATATACCAAAAGGATAGCTTACAAGATTAAAAAGGAATTGTAGCAATAACTCAGATTTTGAACAAACTTTTTTTTTTTTTTTTAATTTTAAAAAAAGTCTATTAAAAGTTCAGGTTTACAGATACACGGAGAGAGTAGTACAGTCCAAGAAAAGAGTGGAAAATATGGTTTAATATATTACAATATGAAGAAGAAAAATGTTGCTTTATAACAGTTAAAAAAAACAACAACAAAAAAAACTTGGTACAGTAGAAGCAGTAACACACACACATTTACCTGAAATGAAGAGGCAGTAGAATGACAGTATAGATGCAGTGCGTAGTTTCAGCACCTTTGCTAAAGACCATTCATCCCTTAACTGGTCATAAGTTCTGTACAAAGTGAGATTTTATCAGTAGAGGTTGTGGAGGTATGCATATCTTCAAAGTGTATGGTGAGGTTGGTAATGAAAAGCAGGTATGGGAAGAGAGGTATGTGTATGTTGTACTTGTGTGTATGTAAGAGTTTTATCAATAGAGTAGAGATGAGGGGATGAGGCTGCAGGAACGAATGAGAGTGAAAGCTGGGGAGATAAAGATCAGAAGCGGAAAGAACAGAGAAGATATAGAGAGAAGGAAGAGAAAGATACGGATTTCTAGAGGGCGCAGAGACCATTCGAAGGCCCATGCGCAACAGCCAAGTTGTAATAACCCCCAATGTCAAGGGGCAGCCCCCCAGTTTAGTCCTTCCTAAGATAAACAGAATGCATAAAAGGACAGACAAGACCTGTAGGTATGATTGACATAGAGTCGGTAGCCTGAGAGAGCCAAACGTTCCACATTTAATCAAATGTGTGAAGAGAGTTAGTGTCCTGTGCATGACAATTTTCCAGGACCAACATTGTGTTGACTCTCTTGAGCTACATAGAAACATTTGGGTGCTCACTCTGCTTCCGCAGGGAAGGGATAACTGATTTGGTCTCATTAAATATCGGAAGCAATGTTTATTTGTAGCGGAGGGCGTTGGTATCAGGTGAGTGTCGTGAGATAGAGAACAGGAAAAAAAGGGTCCAATGGCAAATTAAGACCTAAAGCAGAATTCAAGTGTGATGGAACATCTTCTCAAAAGGGTACAACTAATGGGCATGTCCACCATAAATGGAGTAGAGAGCAGGTTTCTTTGTGACATATCCAGCATAAGGGGGATGCTGAGAGATAGATGTTAGCCAATTTGAGGGTTGTGATGTACCACCTGGTTAAAAGCTTGCAGTTCATTTCATGTAATCTTGTTGATCTAGCATATTTGGTGTTGTTGACAAAAGCTCAAGTTCACATGTGGAAATCGAGAGTGAGAAGGAAGTCTCTCTCCAAGAGTACCAGATAGTAGGGTTTGGTAAAGCGTGATGGGGAACTTAAGAGATTGTATGATAACTATAAGGGGTGTAAAGAACCTGTTGGGGAAGAAATTGCTGTCTCGAGGGTTGTGAGGTCCCACTCACACTTATTGTTGAGAATTTTAGGAGCCAGTTTCTCTCCTGGAGGTACGACCACCAGGATAGTTTAAGTGTTTCCAATCTAGTCTGTAGTTGTTCCCTGGAGAAGGGTGTAGAAATAGATCTTAAAGATTCGAGACTGTCCATATTATTTTTGAACAACTTTTAGGCCTTAAAAATAGATTTAAGAAAAGAGGATATCCAGAGGAAATTATAGAAAAATCATACCTGGAAGTGGAGAAGATGGACAGACAAAGTATTTTGTACTGTGGAAAGAACAAAGAAAAAACAGACATTAAAATAAAAAACAACAATATAGGCAATGATAAGAACAAACAAGACAAGGCTAGATTTAAAGGTTCACGTTAAAACAGGCGCTAAGTAAAAAAAGGCCTATCAGCCGCAAATAATAACTTATTTACATGATTTACTGCAGATTCGACAGGTAGTCTACAAGAATAGCTAACGAGCGTAGGCACAACAAAAACACGTAACACAAAAACCTGCGTTGCACCTTTTTTCACATCACCGTGCGTCTCAATCACCCATTAAAACACAACTTAAGTCAAAATGTAACATAACTGCTGGCATTGGCTAGCAACCCTGATGGATGCACAAACAAAATTCAAACCTACAGCCAATCCGAAGGCCCCAAAGTATCAAAAATGTTCAAATACACCTATATATGCCCAAAAATAGTGGTCACACACTGTCTGTGTTTCAAGTTTTGGCGCGCTAGATCACAGGACCTAGGAGCAGAGCATAGCAATTAGAGCGAGAGAGAAAGAGAGGCACATTCACACAAGTAAGGTAGAAGGAGTTTAGAGTTTGAGTTTGAAGAGGTGCACTTAAATAGACACATAGCACACTTTGGCACATATCACATATACCCATACAAATACAAACACATACACATACATACACAAAGTCTTTTTTTTATAACACTTTAGATATTTTTTAAACTTTATTTTTACAGAGTGAATCTGTGAGTAAAAGAGTGTAACAGAGAGTGAGTGGGATCGAGTGTGTCTGTAAGGGCCTGTGGAAGTGCCTGGGTGTGAGAGGGTGAATGATGGCGAGGAGAGGAGGACAGGAGAGAGGGATGGGGAGAGAAGTGGAGGAGGAAGATCAGGAGGGCAGCCCTGAGCAGAGTAGGGGTAGGAGAGGGACATCCGCAGGGTGGAGGGGGACCCGGGTCAGAAGAGCAGGCCCACAGAGGCCAGGGACAGAATCTGCAGTGGGACGAGGGGTACCTGCAGGGGACCACCACACACAGGCAGGGGCAGCACAGGCAGGACAGTCTGGTTCTGACTTCTCGCAGGCCGAAGCTGAGGAGGACAAAATCAGGAATCCTTGTTATACAGAGGAAGAGAATAGTGCCCTCATGGGGGCTGTTTTGAAGAGAGAGAGTGTCCTCTTTCCGAGGGAGAGGGTCCCTGGCCTGGCTGAGAGGAGGAACCCCACATGGAAACAGATATGCAGCCAGGTGAATGCAGTGGCCACCTGCAGACAGGACGTGGAGTCCATTAAAAAGAGATGGGGAAACTGCAAGAGGCAGGTGAAGAAGAAGATGAGGGATGCCGCCCTTTACGTCCGAGGCACCAGAGGTGGTCCACCAGCAGACATCACCTACAACTGATGGGAGGAGATGCTACGGCAGACCATGTCCTCCACACTAATTGAGGGGGTCCCTGGAGGCTCGGACACTGGGGAAGAGAGGTGCCTCTACACTACCGGTAAGTGCCTCATCACATAACCACACACCACATCACACGCCAACACAGGCACACCCCAACATATCATTCATCATCACACCTGCACCAACAAAGCACCCTGACAGTTAAAACAGGACACAATTCAAGGACAAATGTCAAGGTTCACCCAGGCCCAAACCTGTCCAAGTCCCAGGTTAACCCTTATGTTGCTGTGCTGCTCACACACAATCCACACAAACCATGCTCTTAAAAGTGTTGTATGTTAAACATCATTACTGTTCCTACATAATGTCACCCATGTACCCACAGGGAAACCAGCACATCACCCACTGAGTGCTAAAGAGATTATCAATGCATCGCTCAACAATACTTTGGCAACCCCTCCGGTACTCAAAGGGTTAACCAGAAAACAAACAAAAGTCTATAGGCTAACGATTACATGCTAACAGGGGACATTCACTAAGCAGTGAAAAAGAGATGATAGAGAGAAATAACCCTTACATACCCTCACTTCACCAATCCCAGTGTTAGTCTATGGATACTATTAAATAACATGAATCAAGCTGCTAAGGTCCCATTGTATAGACTCCATAGAAAACATTGGAAATGGGGAAATGAGATCACTGGAGAAGTCAGCATCATGTCCAGTTCATCAGGTCTTCATCAACGCTTACTGAATCACAAAAAGGATGGATCAGGTCATACATCACAGTGCCACTGAGAAAAGCTGGTTGTATGTGCAACACACAGGCCGCCTCAGAGTAAGTAGAAAATCTTTTAAACCAGGTAATATTTCTGGCTACTAGCGCTACTAAACAGCTAGTCGCCAGATGAAGGCTTAAATAAGATGACGTTCTTGTTGGGTGGTAGTTCCCCTTTAAAGGAGACAAATGTAGGCCATGTGTTGTGTATGCAATCATTTACTGTAGCTTGAAATGACATATCTCACATTTGATTCCCACATGGATCCTCAGGAGTGGTGATGGCATGGATGGATGTTACACCAGCCACTATTTGCAGGATAGACATGGGGACCAAATATGAATCATTGTAGTTTGTTCTCCAACAGGCCATGAATGATGGATATCTCTGATTGAGTACGACTAGCTCACTCAGAAGGATGGATTGGCTTAACCAAAGAAACAACATCAAAGATATCCTTCACTATTGGCCTGATTGTTCACCTTCAGGATTTAACTGAAACAGACCTCATGGACATGATCCTGTCAAGTTCATAAATCTGTGATTGCCATGATGGTATCCCATGCATCGCAACGCAATGCATATGTTACCATCGTGACAACCAGAGAGTCATGTCAACTACTTGCATTGTATGGGATAAAACTAAAAAGATAGGGATGAATAACAGTTGAATCGTACTGCAGATCTGTTAAAAATATATATGTACACAGAAAGAAAATGGTCTAATATCTATATGGCTATGTACCTCTTATATGTGTACAAATATATCCTACCAAGATATGAACCCAGAGATCAGTTCAGTACGTTTGATTGCCTTACTGGCTATATATGTGCACCCATCAAAATATAATAAATACAAACATACCTAGTATATCCCACCTCACTTAGATGGGATATACCGGGTATGTTTTTATTTAAGATATTAATAAAACTTAAGTTTTGATGGTTGCACATATATAGCTGGTAAGGCCAAAAATCATACTGAACTGATCTCTGGGTTCATATCTTGGTATGATATATTTGTACACATATAAGAGGTACAAATCCACATAGATATTAGACCTGTTTTCTTTCTGTGTACATTGTACGGGATAGTAATGGTTAATATCACCTTGATGTAATATTGTAGGCATCCTAAAAAGCTGCAGATTCCAGTCATTTGACCAGATGGAGGCTCTTCAGCAGAGCCAAAATTTCGCTATTTAGAGATGCATACCCCATTGGAATGGTCCACAAAGTGTGCCTGGTTTGCAAGCACACTCTGTAGACCATTCCAGTGAAGTATCGATTTCTAAATAGCAAAATTTTGGCTCTGCTGAAGAGTTTCCGTCTGATCAAATGACTGGAATCTGCAGCTGTCCCATAGACCGCTGACTTGACTAAAACAGACAGGAAGAGTTAACTTTACCAAGTGATATCTGTCAAACCATTAGGGTTTGAGAGATAGGACTTACATCGATCCACATCTTTTTAGAATGCCTACAATTTTACATCAAGGTGAAATTAATCATTACTATCCCTTTAATCCTGTAATTTCTACGTTTAATAATCACACCATCTCATTTACCCACACAGCTTACAGGCGTCAAGCACAGCAGGAGCCCATGGAGGAGGCTGAGTCAGTACCCAGTGTGGATTATACAGAGGAGGGGATCAGCCAGTGGTCAACGTACCCACCATCAACACCTGCTCAAACACCTGCTTCAACACCTGCTGCACCACCTGCTCAACCTGCTGCGCCACCTGCTCAACCTGCTCCAGCACCTTTTGCACCACCCCAATACAGTGCCTGGATGCTATAGGAAGTCAGGTGGATGCATCCCACCACCTCCATGAGGTACTGCCCTCCTCCAGCAGCACCACCACCACCAGGGTGGCAATGGCTTCCAGGGACAGTGGCCACCCCTCATTATGGGCCATATGTAGAGCAGATGGACCTACCCTCATGGATGGCTCTCCAGCATGGGCCCAGATATGATCACAGGTGGGGGCCAAGCAAATTTTTGGACACAGAGAGACAGAAAGATCTGGGAATATAAATGGATAACCAAGTTTAACATTCTGAACTGGCTTGAACTGTGGCAAGGAATTTATTTCACATTATCACACTAAATAAAAATGTCAGTTTGTGTTCCAAGGGGCTTCCAAGTATTAAACTTTGTGCAACATATATCACAAATATGACAATATAGCAATATTATGTGAAACCTATAGGGTACTTCAAGGGTTAATCCACTTATTACAATATGATGCCCAGATGGCAGCTTCTTTTGTTTAGTGAGAGTTTAAAAGAAACTTTCACTTTACAAAAGTTAAGCCTAGTACACACACAAAGAAATCCAAAGAAACACCACAACTAAAAAGACAAATAGCGGTTAAAGGGTTAATAAATGAATTCAAAGAATTCCCCAGATCAAATATTAGCTAGTAGTTGAACAGCCCGTTACACGGGCCACAGTGCCACTGTCACCCGGTTGCGGGGCAGTCACGCGCGAGACTGCCCGCGCCGAGGCTGATACAGAGCTGGGCGCTCCTTCGGAGCCGCGGCACGGGCAGTCTCTACTGCGCATGACTGCAGCACGCGCAGCAGTGTCTACTGCGCATGTCGTGCGTTACACACGAATTAGCGAATTATTATATAGGATATAATCTTTCCAGAAACACAATATTCTAGAAATAAAAGAATTATATTAACTAAAATATAAACCACTCTATTTAACTATATTACCCTTATCTGGCAAAATATAGCAATCTACCAATAATTAATGAATTCTGCTAATTTCAGAATTTCTAGAGCTAATATTGCTTATTATAATTGATCCCAAATGTTTGGCTAGTCCAATTAAGACAATTATAAGAAAATTAAGTTTCTTCAAATATAGAAGAAATAAATATTTGATTCTGAATTTTGCAGAATTTAAATAACAAAAGCTATATAGTTACCAGTCTACTAAGTGTTTCTTTGTATCTCTCAGCTAGGTACACAGAGCAGGAATTGAAGAGCCAGGAACCAAGAGTCCAGAGGAAAACCCAGCTTAGACTCAAGAGGAAAAGAAGACCATTTCTCTTTCAACTTGCATATTTATAATATGAAATTCCTTCTTATCAAAATCTGCTCTGATTAGTTAAAGGACTATCTCATTATACAGTGACATCATCAGTATTAATCCCTAATTAGACTAGGAATGTGAGCCCCCAGTAATGACGCTATAAAAACTGTAGATGGCACCCTTACTCCACATTAAAATTTTACATATAATCAATTTTTATGTCATCAATGATGTATGTAAGAGGTCATTAAATGTCATATAAATCTGCCATCCTCTCAGACGTTCTAATAGGGGAGTCTGTCTCTTTTTTAGACTTTTGAGATTTTCTCATAAGATAATAACACTGCTTGATATTGTGGTTGTTTGCACCTAATCGTATATCTCCATAACTGACATTCAGTTATTTTCACCCCCTACCTTGAATCAAAGAGCCATTGTTTTAACATGAGATCACTTACACACATCTTAAAACAGAATTTCAGAGAATTTGGTTTAAAAGAAAAATTAACAATTTCCTCCCCATCATGGCAATGTCTCTGACAATCTAGCTTGGTAGTAGTAGTAGCTGCTCAGGAACCCCCCAGTCCATGATGTCTACAATGGAGATACTTAACTCATTATCTAAATGCTAAACATGTCATCTGTGTAAGAAGCATGTGAGCAAGGGAAAAGCAGGCTCACACCTACGATCCCATTTGAAGCACAACCATAGGTCTGATTGGGAGACACACCATAACCATGTCAGAGATGCCATAACTGGCATCACAGAAGCACTCCTAAAAGGTATTGGGGTTTTATCTTGCTTATCTATACTTCTTAACAATTCTAAGTTTGTCATTTAACCTGTTGTAGCTTTTAGAGGTAGCTTCAATGTCTTTGACTCCTGTTAGCCACTGCAAGCTGTATCAGTGAGCAATGTAAGACTTACAGTATCGAGTAATCTGTGGTTTAATGTCTAGCTGTTATTTCTGTCCAGTCCAGGTGAGGGATTTACAGTTCTTTTCACTATTAAGATATTTTCATCAATATTTGGGGTTGCTGATCAAAGACGGTGTCAGTACTTATCTGGCTTGATTCTCCATTATCTGTGAGCTCAAGACTCTATCCGCACACTGAACCAGGAGCTCAGTCCCTAGGAACAGGTGGGAGTTATAGACAGAAGGCCTTACAATTAAAAGAGAGTATATTAATCTGGTCCTGTTATAGTCCTAACTTTTATAAAGACCTCTTCAATTGTTATCAGATAATTTATTCCAGCTAAGCACAGTTATGCAGCCTGACCTTTACCTTTCAATTAGTTAAAAAATACATTTTCTAGTTGACATTAATTTTATAAAGAAATATCATATGTTAGTGCTATCAAAAAAATATAATCCTCTAATTTTTGTCACATTTTGTTGGACAACTAATAAGCAGTTTTCAAATCTGTGGACAATTATTTTTCTACTGTTGAAAATACATTGGAACAAGCAACGAACATAAAAGGGTACATAAATAGAGCTGCTTTTTTCACAGTGTGATGGTGTACTTATACCCAACTGTGCTAGTCTTTATGTGAAGAGAAACAGTGTATTGATCTTTTAATATTTGTCTCTGTTATCACAGCCAGAACATAGTGGTTTGACTTTTTCATATGACTTTGAATCGTGATTTGACTGAAAATTACTTTGCATATCCATTAAAATGCCTCTTTGCACTTTAGAAACTTACACTGGGAGTGGAATAAGTTAGAGCAGACATCAGACAGCCTTATTATATAATTCATCTGTAACATGTTATAACCCAGGGCAACACAAATATACTGCAAGCCTTATGTCTTTTATAATTTCATGTTTATTTCAAAACAACATTGTTGCATGCTAATTATGTGAAACCTTATTATATACATACACAATATATAGATTAAAGAACAAGGACAAATTAATAAGTATTAAAGCCATTGTAATGAGTGTCACTCAAACAAAAGTCCAGAAATTGATGGTTGTGGTCCCAGTAACATTAACTCTTATCTTACGGCAGATAAGAACCATTCGGCCCATCTTGTCTGCCCATTTTCCTACAGTAAAAACCTCAAACCTTTTTTGGTCCTTGGTCTTTTCTTACGTTAAGGACAGCCTTATGCCTATCCCATGCATACTTAAATTCTGTCACTGTATTTACTTCTACCACTTCTGCAGGTAGGCTATTCCACTTATCTACTACCCTCTCAGTGAAGTATAACTTTCTTACATTACATCTAAACCTGTTATCACAAGTGACAACTATAATATCACTGAAAAAAATCACAATTAATGTAATTAATTATATTAATCACATTACCAATAAAATGTTATATGTCACACTGTTATTATCATTATGTTCAGTATCTGCAAAACATGGGGGTGGGGAGCAGAATTAATGTAAACAGAACCCTAATCCAAATTTCCTGGATTTTATTCATTTGACAGAGAACCTTAACCCTTTGAGTGTCAGAGGGGTAATCAAAGCATTGCTTTGTAATGCATTGTGTACCCCTCTGGCATTCAAAGGGTCAATTTTACTTTAATAAAAGCATTTGCCTTTTAATCCCATAGGTCATTTATACCATTTTGTATTGAGCAGAACATTTTAGTGACAATCGTGTCCTCGAATTTAATGAAAGTTTTTTACCAATAAATTTCCATATTTTTTAATCATGTTTACCAACCACCAATATAAGCACATACTGTATATGACCGATGGACCTCCCACCAGTCTCCCCTCTAAAGTGTGCAACCCATCACTGAAAATAAAGGTATGGGTCAGCCAGTTTCACTGATTAAGGAGATGATCTACTTAAAAGTATTTTCAGCAAAAATTATTTTCTGGGGCAAGATTATTAACAGAGGATATAATGCTTCATGCAGTAAACATTTCTACTAAAGAGAAGCACTCAGTGACAGGGAAGTATAGAAAGAGGGAGAGATAAGTCTAAATATGAAGAACACAAAAATAACAGCTTAAAAGGACAGTAACACTTAAGATGTAAAAAAAATATATAGTAGTGTTTACCCTCCTGAGCAAAACAAGGTTGCTCCCACTGCTGAGAGATGATATATTCAAAAGTTATTGCTATTCAGACTTGAATTTGTTTTAGTACAGTATCACAGTGGCCTGAAATTGAAGAGTGGCACTGTTGCTACACCATCCTATGGACAGCTCTGTTCAGTTGACCATAAACCTCCATAGGATGGTGTAGCAAGCAACACTGCAATATTTCAATCTTGGGATATTACACCTAAAATCCAAGTTTGAGCTATGATAACTTTTCAATAAAACATCTCTCGGCAGTGGGAGTAACCTTGCTTTACTCAGGAGAATAAGCCCTACAAGATATATTTTTTACATTTTAAATATTATTATACCTTTAATATGTTTTTGTTACTGAATATAAATAAACAATATGCAAATATCTAATTTTGGTAAGAAACATTGAGGGGTGCATTATATTATATGAACATTTGTAGGTGCCTCATCTGATGTATCATGATTATTTATTATATTTTGTATACCTCAAGGTATTTGCAAACTCTTGTTTGTATGAATAATCAATATGTACATATTGTTGAACTAATTTATACTGTACTAGTTTTAAAGCCCGTGTACACGGGCCATCAAAGGTGGGGCTGCAGTCATGCGCAGTACTGACTGTCTGAATGCGCCGTTGCTGATAAAGGAGTGGGGAGCTCCGAATTCAGACCACAGTCCTCTCTGCTCACCTTCCTGGGACCCTTACCTTCTTGGGACCCAAGGGTCCCTGGAAGGTGCGCAGAGAGGACTAAGGACTGAATTTGGATCGCCCTGCTCTGTTATCAGCCGCGGCCGTTCGGACAGTCTCAACCGCGCATGACTGCAGAGCACGCAGCCATCTCTACTGCACATGACTGCTTCTGACAAACATACTTTTATCAAATTATTATATAGGATATATATTTTTCTCACTGATTCTATTTGTGAATAGCCAGTGTGGAACAATATGCTTTAGTTAATACACTAGACCTTTTAGTACATTAGACTTTTTTGAATTTTTTATTCAATCCATGTATTATCCCTAGTGTCTACCACTTTTGCATACAAATTAATATTAGGGTATAATTTGAGGGGATAATTCAATCCATGTATAATCACTATTTTCCACCTCTTTTGTATACATTTTTATATTAAGGGATAATGAAGGAGGATCCCCTATTGTCAGAGAATATTCAAAATCAACCAAATCCTTGAATGTGTGTAAGAAAGTTGATACTGTATTGACTAATAGAGAACCTAGAATCTTTTATATTAAACTATAGAGGTGTAATTCTCTATTTTTGTTTTACACAGCAAAGAAATATAAGCCATTTATGACTGTGAGTACTTTGGCATTCCATACACAAGTTCAAAATCTTACAGCATAATTCAAAAAACAATGCATGTAATGCTGCCAGACTCTCTTTTTCAGCTATTCACTTAACATGTAGGGGTGCCTAAATGTATTATGTCCTATCTGGTTACATCATTTACTCACAATAGTAGCATTGTAGATATCTCAAAGTGGGACAAAATCTTCCTCATCAGCAATGACACCCACATCGCCTACCGTTGTGCAAATGCAAAACACAGAGGAGGATGGCTCTGAGTTATCTGTAAGTGATAAGTCATAGAGTCCCCACAACTGCCAGACCTGCCACCACCACCACTAATATAAGTCATGTTGTTAAAGTAGTTGATACACAGATGTTCTCTGTGCCATCAACCCACACTGACATAGTTCTTTGAATGAAATAATAAACTGCACAGAAATAATGCAAAAGTACAGACCTTGAATGGCAAACTTGTTGACAATTGACATGCTGCTCAGTTCTGTCCTAGAGTTGTATGACTAGGAGGTTGGGGTCATGGGTAAAGCATTGTAAATCACACATCAAGAAATTTCACCTGATCACAGTCACTGCTCACTTTTTCCATCAAAGGGCAACAGAATGAAGCAGCAGCATTTCACCATCAATGTTGTCACTTGCTCTGGCACTAGTAATAAAGTCCAATTGCAAGCTCATACCATGTGCATGCCACTTTATGCATGCAGAACTTTGTTAGACCATACCACAAAACTGTATATGTGTTAAAGAAACTGAAACATATCATAAATGAATGGTTTGAACCCTGCTTCTTAAAAGCTGGCTTTGTGTCTGCTGACAATGGCTCCAATATAATAGCTACTTTGAGAATAGCTGATATGGTGTATTTAATCTGCATTGCCCATGTAATAAATCTAATTTTACTAAACCAAGAGTCAAAAGATAGACCCCTGAAAAAGACGCCCTTATCAAAAATGAGGCACTCAATTATAAGTATAGACAAATATAGATCAATTTATTAGGTATTTCACATACAAAAATTACACATAAAGACTCACATTTAAAACACCATTAAAAACAATAGGTAGGAGGGATACAATAATTAGACATTATAAATGTATATTGTTGCACAAAAATAATACATGTATGAGGTCAGAATTAAACGTCTTATGTGAATCTATACCACAGTGATACACACCAAAAAATATATTTCAACTAATGAAAACCCCTCACATAGAAGTACAAATAAACTATATCCTCCTCATAATAAGCATACAAGTGCAAGAAAAATAAAAGATCCCACAAGAAACCCCCATCAAACCTCATATAGGTGCAACAGAAGTAACAACCCTCCAAACCATGCCTCAGATCCCAACGCGTGTCGCCACTAGGCTTTGTCAGGGGATAAATAAACCATGGCATAGCTCTGTTTAAATCTACATCTCCAACCAATCCCCAACCCCAAAGAGACCCACATGATGTTTCGATATCAATCCCAATTTCCATGAGAGCCCGCGAAAGTGCTTACTACACATAACCCGGAACTCACATGACCAGAGTCACATGATCGGAATATGTAAACAACCGCACATATGCGGATGCCAAAACGATCTCACAGGGACAGAGACAAACACATGTGCCAAGGAGAGGAGCATATCGATCCTACAGACAAAGCCCATCCCAAGAAGTCTAAACTGCAGGGGTGCACATGCATACAATTCAAAAAATAAAGAGAATAAAAAATAAAAAATCCCCATTCAGATATAATATCCTAAATCCAAATTCACAAAAGCATTTATTTAAAGGGATATAAGTGCTATTAAGATTGCACTACCAATGAACATTCATCATGTCCCAAAAAAAATTTATTTCATACATATGCACCCTCACAGATCAAACACACTGGGACAAACATTATCATAAACATATTCATCTGAAAGGATACAAGGTCCGCCTAGAATATTTTAATACAACGGGTAATATACATGTTCATCCAATTTCAAAGAAATATATAGGCCCTATTTAAATGTAAACTCTATTTAAATATTACACTATTGACCTTACTAATTATGTTCTTCAAAAACGGTCGATATTTATATAACGACGATCTTCAAATTATATCTATGAAAAATCTGTTTAGTTACAAGTAATACAGTAGAATACAAGGGGCGCGCATCATACAAAAAATGTATAATAAAATAAATCAAATATTATACTGTTGTCATTGTTTATACGAAAGTCTAAAAAGACTTTCATCAAAACAACAAAATTAGACGACGCTCACCAAATTATACTCATAAAAAACATATTAGACTAAATATCATTACATATTTCAAAGTGAAATTTAGAAAAACATATGCATCCCACAATTACACAACATTTATGATGATTCAAAATAACACTCAATGCGAAATAACTCACTAAAAAACATATCCAATGAAATAAAGTTTTAGTCAAGTCGCAGAAATATCAACATAATCTCTTTCCACTATCATAGGTAAACCTTAAGTATCATATCATCATAGCGAACATTGTATCCCACCAGACCCATACTACAAAGTGTATATGATATCATAAACAACAACTGCTAAAAACCACAGCTGCTATGTGCATATGAAATAAGATACTCTCCTGTCTCTGATTAGACCAATATGCTCCAGAGGGATGTATATACATACAAACCCCTAATCCCCTCCTTGGCACATGAAATAAAAACAACTAAACAAAGAGCAATTTAACAATACAATAAAAGACTGCAAACATATCCAAATATGGCTAGATGTCCTTAATATTTCTTCATCTTCTCATGGTACAACCAGGGCAACTTGAAAATAGAACTTGTGTTGTTGATTGATGGTATTCACTCTTAAGAAGTCCTAGAAAATAGACAAGACAAATCATATAATCAATTTTAGTCAATATAACTTGAAAAAACCATTTCTTCATTCATGCCCATTGGTTGGCAACTCTGGAGCATATAAATCCACCAAGTTTCCCTTCTCAATAGTTGTCTAACAATGTTGCCTCTACGTATACCCAATTGTATTTTTTCAAGACCAAAAATTTTTTTAGACCAGCAGGAGAACCATCGTGTTTACACAAAAAATGTTGCGCCACCGTTGTCAGTGTGTTGCCTCTCCCTACATCTCTTTGTGCATTACGTATCAAAGACAAATGTTTTTGTAACCGTGCTTTCAACATCTGAGTCGTTTGTCCCACATAAATTTGTCCACAGGGACACTTAATGGCATAAATACAATTTGTTGTACGGCAATTAATAAAATGCCTAATCCCAAGATCTTTCTTCAAAACGGGGCTGAAAATGCTTTGAACATTTGCAATATATTGACAGATGGAACAAGAACCGCAGGCATAACTACCCACGATTTTATGCCCCTCCACATATTTCGTAGAACTTGAAAGATGACTATGTACCATCAAGTCTGATAGATTTCTTGCTCTTTTAGCTATCAAGGAAGGGCGATCATCCAAAAATTCCTTTAATGTCCCATCGCTAGTCAGAATATGCCAATGTTTTTGAAATAGGCATTGTACTTCATTCCATTGCGTATTAAACATGGTTATTGGTTTAATTTTAGACGGAAACGTATTCTTAGATTTACCTGTATTTAGAAGAGTATCTCTTGAGGTATTTAGGGCTCTTTGAAAACCTTTCTTGAGACATCCCCTTGGATAACCTCTATCCTGAAAACGTTTGAAGAGATCATTTGAATGTCGCTTAAAATCTTGGTCCAAGGAACAGTTCCGGCGAACCCGTAAGTACTGTCCAATTGGTATAGCTCGCTTCAGATGCCAAGGATGGAAGCTTTCGAAGTGCAAAAGAGAATTCACAGATGTTGATTTCCTAAATAGATTGGTATGAATACAACCCAGATTATCAATTTGTATTGACACATCCAAAAAATCAACAGATGTTAAAGAACAGATGTGCGTCAAACGAATATTTAAATCATTCTGATTAAGGGTTTGTATAAAATCAATACATGAGGCTGTTGTACCTTGCCAAAGAAAAAAGATATCATCTATAAATCGGTACCAAACCAAAACATGTTCTGTCCAGGTTGTCATCATTTCTCCAAAAACAAACTCTCTCTCCCACCATCCTAGAAAAAGGTTTGCAAACGACGGGGCACATTTAGCCCCCATGGCAGTCCCAATAAGCTGCAAAAAATATTCTGAATCAAACACAAAATAATTGTGCTTCAACACAAATCTTAACAAATCCACCAAAAACTCACAAAATGTTCCATCTCCAAAAAGATTAGATTGTTGGAGAAAATATAAAACTGCTCGAAGACCCTGCTCGTGACCTATGCTCGAGTATAAAGCCTCCACATCACAGGTCACGAGCAGGGTCCCCGGTTCCACCATCATCTCCTGCAATTTAGTGAGTAAATCTGCTGAATCCCTCAGATAAGAATCGAGAGAAACAACCAATGGTTGTAAAAAGAAATCAATAAATCAATAAATGTACACACCTGTTCACATAAACCTCCAATGCCTGCCACTATCGGCCTGCCTGGGGGATTCACAGTATTCTTATGAATTTTGGGTAAAACATAAAAAGTTGGCACCACCGGACACTAAAATTGATTATATGATTTGTCTTGTCTATTTTCTAGGACTTCTTAAGAGTGAATACCATCAATCAACAACACAAGTTCTATTTTCAAGTTGCCCTGGTTGTACCATGAGAAGATGAAGAAATATTAAGGACATCTAGCCATATTTGGATATGTTTGCAGTCTTTTATTGTATTGTTAAATTGCTCTTTGTTTAGTTGTTTTTATTTCATGTGCCAAGGAGGGGATTAGGGGTTTGTATGTATATACATCCCTCTGGAGCATATTGGTCTAATCAGAGACAGGAGAGTATCCTATTTCATATGCACATAGCAGCTGTGGTTTTTAGCAGTTGTTGTTTATGATATCATATACACTTTGTAGTATGGGTCTGGTGGGATACAATGTTCGCTATGATGATATGATACTTAAGGTTTACCTATGATAGTGGAAAGAGATTATGTTGATATTTCTGCGACTTGACTAAAACTTTATTTCATTGGATATGTTTTTTAGTGAGTTATTTCGCATTGAGTGTTATTTTGAATCATCATAAATGTTGTGTAATTGTGGGATGCATATGTTTTTCTAAATTTCACTTTGAAATATGTAATGATATTTAGTCTAATATGTTTTTTATGAGTATAATTTGGTGAGCGTCGTCTAATTTTGTTGTTTTGATGAAAGTCTTTTTAGACTTTCGTATAAACAATGACAACAGTATAATATTTGATTTATTTTATTATACATTTTTTGTATGATGCGCGCCCCTTGTATTCTACTGTATTACTTGTAACTAAACAGATTTTTCATAGATATAATTTGAAGATCGTCGTTATATAAATATCGACCGTTTTTGAAGAACATAATTAGTAAGGTCAATAGTGTAATATTTAAATAGAGTTTACATTTAAATAGGGCCTATATATTTCTTTGAAATTGGATGAACATGTATATTACCCGTTGTATTAAAATATTCTAGGCGGACCTTGTATCCTTTCAGATGAATATGTTTATGATAATGTTTGTCCCAGTGTGTTTGATCTGTGAGGGTGCATATGTATGAAATAAATTTTTTTTGGGACATGATGAATGTTCATTGGTAGTGCAATCTTAATAGCACTTATATCCCTTTAAATAAATGCTTTTGTGAATTTGGATTTAGGATATTATATCTGAATGGGGATTTTTTATTTTTTATTCTCTTTATTTTTTGAATTGTATGCATGTGCACCCCTGCAGTTTAGACTTCTTGGGATGGGCTTTGTCTGTAGGATCGATATGCTCCTCTCCTTGGCACATGTGTTTGTCTCCGTCCCTGTGAGATCGTTTTGGCATCCGCATATGTGCGGTTGTTTACATATTCCGATCATGTGACTCTGGTCATGTGAGTTCCGGGTTATGTGTAGTAAGCACTTTCGCGGGCTCTCATGGAAATTGGGATTGATATCGAAACATCATGTGGGTCTCTTTGGGGTTGGGGATTGGTTGGAGATGTAGATTTAAACAGAGCTATGCCATGGTTTATTTATCCCCTGACGAAGCCTAGTGGCGACACGCGTTGGGATCTGAGGCATGGTTTGGAGGGTTGTTACTTCTGTTGCACCTATATGAGGTTTGATGGGGGTTTCTTGTGGGATCTTTTATTTTTCTTGCACTTGTATGCTTATTATGAGGAGGATATAGTTTATTTGTACTTCTATGTGAGGGGTTTTCATTAGTTGAAATATATTTTTTGGTGTGTATCACTGTGGTATAGATTCACATAAGACGTTTAATTCTGACCTCATACATGTATTATTTTTGTGCAACAATATACATTTATAATGTCTAATTATTGTATCCCTCCTACCTATTGTTTTTAATGGTGTTTTAAATGTGAGTCTTTATGTGTAATTTTTGTATGTGAAATACCTAATAAATTGATCTATATTTGTCTATACTTATAATTGAGTGCCTCATTTTTGATAAGGGCGTCTTTTTCAGGGGTCTATCTTTTGACTCTTGGTTTAGTAGTCTATGGTCTTTGCCCTTAGAGTGCACCTAACTATTATAGTTGTTATTAAGTTAAAGATAGATTATTTAACTAGTGCTAACCCACTCCCCCTTTTTCTGAGATGTATAAATCTAATTTTAACTTGATTCTGCTCAGAATCCAAAACTTTCAAAGAAATGCTAAATATTGCCAGCAAAATCTGTGCACATTTCAGCCAGTCACATACTCCAGGAAGGAAGTGCATTACATGCCTTGCAAGGACATTACCACCTGCACCATCATCACTAGCGTAACATGGAGGTTGTCACTAAGTAGAATTCCACATTGTACATGATGGAGCATTTGTATGAGCATAATGATAATGATAATATTGGCTGTAAAAGGGGCTTCCTTGTACCTGGTCATTGGTAGCTATTGTGTGCTTTTTGAGGGTTGATGAAGTCTTTTGAGAAGACCACCTTGCCATTTAGTAATGTTGGTATAGGGATCAGTGAAATACCTCTTCTGAATATATTTATTATATAAAAATATGAAGAACTTGGCCATTGATTTTTACAACTATAGAAAAACATGAATCAGCTTTTAAATAGCAGGTTAAGAAACTGATTCTTGTATAGCCTTCATTAAAAGCAATGTAGAATATATTCTAGCTGCATTACTGCACCCCCAGCTGAAACATATAATTTCTGAATTTGTACCAAGGCATTAGGGATCCAGCTCTCATTCTCCTTGGCATACCATCCACAGTCTAACAGTGCTGCAGAGAGGTCTAATCAGGCACTGGAATAGTTTCTCCATTGTTTTATTTCCGACCATCATGACAATTGGGTGAACCTGTTACCGTGGGCAGAGCTTGCCAGAAATAGTGCGGTAATTCCTCCTCTCAGAACTCTCCCTTTCTGATTAATTATGGGTTCCAACCTTCTCTCCTGACTGAGTCCTTCGAGGCGCAAAATAGTCCTGCTCTGGAGGAGCACTTGAGGGCACTCCGCTCCACATGGGTACGGATTCAGAGATCCCTGCAGAGTCCCACAATGCGATGCGCTATAAGAGACAAGCAGACAGTAGGCATCTACCGGATCCAGTGTTCCAGATGGGAGAGAGAGTATGGTTGTCCTCACGCAATCTCCATCTCCAGGTGCTATGTAAAAAACTGGATCCCCAATTTGTGGACCACATTTGGGTCATGAAGATTAACCCTGTAAAGTATGCCCTCTGACTCCCTGCTAACCGGCGCATATATACTACTGGTCCTGTCCGTCCCAGACCTGTCCAAGTGGAGGACCATGAGGAGTATGAGGTACAAAGTCTTTTGGACTCTCTCCTCTGTTGCTTGTCCTCTTCCACAGGGGAGATGTTGTTAACGGGGGGGGGGGTACTATCACAGTCTGCCTTAGAGGCCTGGGCTATCCTGTGCTTCCTTCCTCTGTGGTGTGTCGGCCAGCATAGTTGTGGCCACTTTCGCATTGTTGACATCATGACATAGGCACTGGCAAGGACGCCTGTTTATGGGCCTATTCTCTGTGGCCTTATTAGGTCCCGACTTCTCCTGCTCCTTTATAAACTTCCCTGAGCCTGGGAGTCATTCCCTTGCATGGTGTTTCCGCTAGTGTCTCTTGTGCTCAGTTGTGACCCTTTATCACGGTGCCGTGATTTCTTGTCTGTCGACATTACTACTTCCTGTCGGTGCTTGCTGCTTCTTATAGGATACTGGGCTTTGCTCCGCCCAGCAATTGCCTTTTTAAACTCTGCTCTCACTACCTTGAGTGCCCTTTCGTGGTGTTCCTGACCAGACGTGTGTTGCTGTGTATCCTGTTCCAAGTATGATCCGGTTTTGCCTGACCTTGCTCCTGTCTTCTCTGCCTATTCCTTTGAAGACCCGGTTTGCCTGACTATCGATTCCGTGTACTTTGGCTGACTACCGCTCGTTGTGTACCGATCCAGGCTTTGGCTGACTACCGCTCGTTGTGTACTGATCCAGGCTTTGGCTGACTACCGCTCTCTGTGTACCGATCCAGGCTTTGGCTGACAACCTCTCCCTGTGTACCGACCCAGGCTTTGACTGACAACCGCTCTCTGTATACCGATCCAGGCTTTGGCTATTACTTCCCACTATACTGTTACCGCCTGTGCCTACTGTTGCCTCTGGTTTTGTTTTACCATAGCCTGTGCCTTTACGGTTGCCTCCGGTTGCGCTACCTATATCAGCCTGTGCCTTAGCGGTTGCTTCCGGTTGCTACCTATACAGCCTGTGCCTTTACGGTTGTCTCCGGTTGCGCTACCTATACAGCCTGTGCCTTTACCGTTGCCTCGGTTGCGTTACTCATACAGCCTGTGCCTGCTCCGGTTGCCTCTGGGCATAACCTCCGAGTGTGGGAGTCTGCGCCTGCCACTTGGGCTATCCTCTGCCTGGTCTTCTGGGCAACTCCAGTTGCCTTGCTCTGTTTCCCCTCTTCCATTGGGGATTTTGCCCTGCAGTACTTACCTCCGGTTATGGTCACTTCCTTGTTGGTACTGTTGAGGATAAGTTCCAGTTCCAGTTTCTGTCCCAGTTCCACTCTATGCAATTGCATTTATTTGTGTATATTTACTGCTGATTGTACCCTGACCTGTGTCAGATCCAGAAGTGCTCTATCACTGTCTGGATCTGGGCCTGTGAAGGGCATTTCTGTTCATTATTCAATAAAGCTGAATTTTACCTTAACCAAATTTTCTGAGTGTTCATTAAAACCGTGACACCCTTGCTTTATCTGAGAAACTTCTTCATGTATGATCCAGCTTGTCTGACTACCCACTACGGTTCTGACCTGTGGCTCTGGATGACTAATTCGCTCCGTATATGACCCCGTATTGTCTGACTACTCACTATGCTTCTGACCTGTGACTCTGGCTGACTAATTTGCTCCGTATATGACCCCGGCTTGTCTGACTACCCACTATGGTTCTGACCTGTGGCTTTGGTTGACTAACTCGCTCTGTGTAGAACCCGGCTGGTCTGAATACCCACATTGGTTCTGACCTGTGGCTCTGGCTGACTAACTCGCTCCTTGTTACCTTAGAGGCCTGGGCTATCCTGTGCTTCCTTCCTCTGTGGTGTGTAGTCCCCAGCTTGTCTGACCTGTGGCTCTGGCTGACTACTTGCTCTCTAGTCTCCGAACATGCCTGACCATCAGTCTCAGTATTCCGTGGTTCAGGTCTGCTCTCGCTCCCTGTTGCCTGTCGCATGACCCGGGGTGGAGACTTGTGCATCAGTTACTATTCCCTCTGGTGTTCCATCTGCACCTCGGTCCTAGTCTCTGGTATCTCGGAGTAGAGCAGTGCGCAGCACAGTGTGCAGCTCCGGGTAGGAGCCTGGTCCTATTATCCTGTGGTCTGGGGTTGTGTGGGCTAATGTTATTTTTGCTGTACTTAATAAATAAAGTGGTTATACATTTTATGATTGTGTCTGTCCTTCTTTGCCTGAAAACTGTGACAGTACGTAAGGGCCATGTCTACTGAAGGTTCAGGTAGTCCACCTAATCAAAGCATCCTATCCAGAATTTCACCCAAATTGTGTCAGTATTGCACCCATATTGCACCATTATTGCACCCATATTGCATCCTTAATGTGCCCTTATTGCACCCATATTGCACCCACATTGTACCCATATTGCACCATTATTGCACCCAAATTGCATCAATATCCATATTGCATCAATATTGCACCCATATTGCACCAATATTGCACCAAATTTGCATCCTTAATGTATCAATATTGCGTCCTTAATGCTGCGACATGTTAACGCACAATATGGTGAATGCGCCATTCGGAACAACGCGAAATGTAGAATTTGAGACACTTTAAGACGCATAACTAATTGCGACACTTCAAATGATGCGGCCAAAGACATGCAACATTTTATGAAGCAAAACTTTACATATATCACTTCAAATGGATACTGTGTGGGCTAATAGTATTATTGCTGTACTTAATAAATAAAGGTGGTTATACATTTTATGATCATGTCTGTCCTTCTTTGCCTGAAAACCATGACAATTTGTAATGGTGTTGATGGTGGCACTGGCATACATCTGTAGGACTTGCTTACAGAATACAGGTTGGCAACTAACATTCACATTATCTTCCCAAAGGAATGTTCTCACTGTATGTGAGATGGTTACTTGCAGGATAACTATGTTCTAGGCCGAAATGATGAGCCACTTAAGCACTGGAACAGATTTGGTACCGTGTGTGTGTTGCCTGCACTGATGCATACTGCTGTGCATGTCCACCAGCAAGTGTGCAGTTAGAGCTGGTTTACAATGAAGCAGTTTGTACGGTTAATGATGGTAGATCACATCCATCCAGCAGAAGTGTTGCTAGAATTTAATTTTAAAAAATGAACCATCATCTAAAATAATGTGAATATCATGCAGAAATGGGGAAAAACATACAGAGAAGTATATGGCACATGTGGTAACAGCAGTACTAAGGAGAAGAGGGAGGAGAAGGAGGGATTTGTACAACTGGGATCAGCTAAATGAACACAAAATAGTAAATATGGTTATATTGGAATCAAAATTGAAACTGCATATATTTTTCTACTATTCATCATCATCATATATTCTCCACCATCATACACATCCACAATGTGGAATTCAGTATTTCATTTTGTAATTATCTTTATGTTGTTGATTGATGTCGATAACAATTTAACAATCACTATGAATATAATTATAAAATTGTACCATCAAGAGTCATACTTGAGTACAAAGACAGCATACAGATTCCTATTCAGTATTCATGTATTCAGTACTCACAATCTTCAATAATTTATAAAACTATAATTTGAAGAAGTAACTATGAGATCCTCCTACTGTACTGTTTAAATTTATTGTATATGTTTGTTTTTTTATTCCTAAGATTTCTAGCCATATCATCATGTGACACACACAGTCAGCAAGTATGCCTTTCCAATTATAATTAACAGACCTGCTGCAGCAGCATGGAGGTCATATAGGTGTATTAAATGTGTACTTTAGAGCAGTAACTTATTAGACTAATACCCCTTTACAAAATTGTAACTTTATGTTGGGTGTTTAACAGAAAGCAGGCCTTTCAGAAATGTTTTGCGGCTGTTGTGTAGAGATTAAGTAAACTATTAAAAAATGATAACAGTGGACTAGACATTGGTTAGCATTTGCAAACGTAATTATAATTAAAGATAAAACCTTTAGAGAAATTGTTAGCATAGCCTATTATGGCAAAGGTAAGCTGCAACAAGTCAAGTCTAGGAAAAGAATATTAGCAGGACTACAGCAAGGCAAGCTTTGACAAACAGTTTGCGCAGGCTTATAGCTATCCAAGCCTTGACCAAAAGAAAATAGCAGGCCCAGTGGTACAAATAGTGATTGCGGGAGCTGGACTGGAATCATCATCCTCACAGAATGTGGTGGTAATACCAGCACCAGCAGTGACCTGGGGCAGGTGATGGTGGAGGTTTTACTATCACTAGTGCTGAGGCTGCAGCAGCACGTCAATGCTGCACCACCACTTCAGATGCATTTTTTAGAAGTTGTCCAGTAACCAAAATCCTTCTTCTCCTCTGTCTCTTCTAAAATCATGAGTGATGAACATTTTTCCTTGGCAGCAGGGATTGCTGTGCAGTTATCAACATCTGCAGTGTGTGTGTGTTTGTGTGTGTGTGTTTGTGTGTGTGTGAACAGTTTGTGAAAAGGAGGAAGGGCTGGGATCTAACACTTTGTACAACACCTTCCCCCACTGAAAAGTATTCCCACACCAATGATTTTGGGGAAGCTGGAAAATAAATACATGAATGTACACCTTCTCCCAAGATGGAGGTCTGAGCCCTCCATCCCCATCTTCACAACTTTGTCTCAAAGTGTGCAGTTGTGCAGATGATTGCACAAAGCCTTCCCCTACTGAAAAGTATTCCAACACTGATGATTTTGGATGGGGGAGCTGGAAAAGAAATACTTGAGTAAGACATACTTCTCCCCAGATACACCTAAAGTTGTATTGCTGCCTAAACACTAATACTGGAAAATCCACTACATCTGTCCTATATCAATGCCTGATAAATTGCTTCCACCTCCACAGTTAGTGGAGGGAATGATAAGTGGATGATGATCCCACTTTTTATGGTGGATACAACAGATGAATCCTGCAGTGATTGTGACTGGTACAATCTGATATTGGCAGGAACTACTATAACACAATGTCTTGACTACTAGTGATACTCATTATTTTACTTTCCGACTTTTGATTTGGTCTGACCAAGGACAGCTCTCATCATTATCTCTGTATCACATTCACCTTTAGTGGCATCCTCATCAACAGCACCACCACCACCACTAATAGTTTATTCAGCCTCTTTTGCTGGTATTGATAATGATGTGAATGACATAGATGTAGGTTCTGCACCTGCTGTCACACTCACAAAAGCAGCACTATCACCACCAGATTCTTCCTTCTCTCTAATTGGTGATGGTGCTGGTTATGAGTGTGAAATAGGTGTAGATGGTGCACCTGGTGTCTCACACAGAGCAGCCTCAGGATCAGGCTGCAGTAGCTATAACTCAGTTGTGCCACTGGTGATGTCCACCTTGGGATAAAAATGTCGCCCTCTTCAAAATCAAGCCAAGATGCCCTAGGGGTGTGTTGATGTTGTGGGAGGGGTTGACATAATGATCTGCTGATGGTGCTGCTGGGCTCTGTGCAGTGTTACTGCTCTTACTCATCAGCAGTACTTTCTGTTGTTCATTTTTTGACAGAGTACACTTTTTACCAGTCCTGTAATGGACATAGTGCACTTTTCCCAGTTTGTTAATGTCTCCATATTCTGAATGAGGCCTTATCAAAGATTTATATTGAGGTAAAATTATATTGCCATCCCATACATCTATACCCCTTTTTATACAAGATAGTATGCTATTGGCTTTTTCAGCTTCTGAGTGAAGTAGTAAAGTAGTTTCCCAATTAGTATATATGTAGCATGTTTGTTGCTACAGCCCACATGCATAACTTTACATTTATCTACATTAAACCTCATATGCTACTCTTTTGTTCATTTACTCTGTTTATCCAAATCTTTCAGCAGACAGAGTACACCCTACTCTATATGTATTTTTTTTGCACAGCTTAGTGTTATCGCTTATGCGAACTCTGGAGTGGAAAAACATGGCTGCAGTGCCAACCTCAAAACAATTTAGCAAATAGAAAGGCTGAGTGATATCTCAAATAGGGGGAGAAGGGGTTGAATTTTCAGGGAGAGTGTGTGTGTTGTGGTTTTGTAGATGCTAGACTGTGACAAAGGGGAATAGTTTATTAACTAAACAAAAAAAACAAGACCCCCCCCAAAAAAAAAAATCAAAAACCTTTAACTGAAACGTGACAGAGACACACAGCCACATAAGTTTCACTGAAGCTGACAGTGACAGGCACCAGAGGCAGAGATATACATGATACAGTATTTTGAGAAGGCAGAGAAGACATCACTCCACATGCATGTTTTGTTATGTACCAGTAATAAACCTTTTAAAGGGATAGTAATATTTAATTGTTACTATCCCTCATGTTGTAGCCCTTAAAAATTGGAATTAAACAAGACCAGCGGCATCTCTCAAACCTTTATGGTTTGAGAGATATCTGCATTCAAAGTTCCCTCTCCTTCTCTCTCCCCTCACCTTATGTTATATTATATGTTATAGCTGACAGCAGGGCAATCCGGGCCCAGGACCAGTGGCAGCTCTGCAGCAGTGGCTAGACTGAGTTATAGAAACAGAAATCCTTCACTGAAATGGGCTTCTACGTGTGCTTGCAAACCAAGAGCAAACCAAGCACACGTAGAAGGCCATTTCAGTGAAGGATTTCTGTTTCTATAACGAGATCTCAGCACTGCTGCACAGCCGCTGCTTACTCAAGGACCAGATTCCCCTGCTGTCAGCTATAATGCTGACGTCAGGGAGAGAGAAGGAGATGGAACTTTGGTCTCATTTAATTCCAATTTTTAAGGGCTACAACATGGGGGATAGTAAAAATTAAGTATTACTATCCCTTTAAAGGGATTCTAATGTCTATATAAAAGTTTAGCTCTGAGTCTTCTATATTGTTTTTATATCATGCAGCTCTTTGTTTAATTACTTACATGTTTGTAGTTCAAAAGATATTCAAGCTGAAATTATCCCCCTCCTGCCCCTTCTGGCCACTTCACGCTGCCTGCCTGTCTGGTCCGGATGGAGAGCAGTGAGGGACAATCTTCAGTAAGCAAAAGGAAAATCGAGGGGGGCAGGGTTTTGCTTATACTTACTGAATGAAGATTGTCACTTGCTGTATCCATCCGGGCTGGATTGCAGCTCTAAGGGGAGGTGGCCAGAAGGGGTGGAAGGGGGGTTCTTTCAGCTGGATTGCTTTTGAACTACAAGCATATAAGTTATTAAACATAGTGCTGTATGCTATAAAAACAATATAGAAGACTAGCAGCTAAACTTTAATATAGATATTACTATTCCTTTAAGAACATGAAAGACAACAAGAATTTAAATTCTAGTATTGTTGGCATTGCAAAGGAGGATTTAGCAGTTAAACCAACTATTGCATTCATCAGTGGTGAATGTTCTGTAAATCCCCCACAAAAATGGAAAGAAACTTTTTGAGACCTCAAAAATTCTAGAAGAATATGAAAGTAGTGAGGAGGACGCTGTGGGCAATACTGGTGATAAACTAATTACTGATAGCTAGAATATATCTCTCCAGTGTCCTTTTGATACAGATGTAGTTTAGAATGACAGTGATTTTGACACAGCCATAAAATTGGAAAAGACCCAGTCTTTCACCACTGAAAAGAAGCACTATGTCCGTTAGCAAATTCTTTGAGATATCAGCTAGACATCCTGACCTTGGACAAGTAAAGTTGCCTAAAAATACACAATTTTTTTCTGTCAGTCATCATCATTGTCACTGTTTACAAGACAACCTGCACCCAACTACATATATTACTTTTGAGTAAGCAGCAACACAGGTCATAATCAACATGCACAAACCTAGCTCTGATGATTTATTCTGCTTCTATTGTATGTGCATCACCTTTGACACCTCATGCTAACACAATTGCCACATTTAGCCCCTATAGCAGTAGTGGTCCATCAGGAACCGCTTAGTCTATGAAATCTGTAGCATCTACAATACTTCACTCATGATCTAAAAGCTAAACATATTGCTATATGATGTCTGTGGAAACATGTGATCAGGGGGAAAGCAGGATCCCATCTTTGCCCATCCTCATTGCGATCCCACCTGAAACAGAACTACAGGTGTGATTGTGAGACAAACCAGCAGCAGCATTTCAGTGATGCAACAGGTAGCAGCAGTAGAAGCACTCCCAAAATATTTTGGGCCTCAGGGCACATGATAGTAGTGCTATAGATGTAGAGAGTGGGCAAATATTTCCTTAATTTGCAGTTACATCTATGGCTCCTGGTGCTGTTATTGTACAAATATATATAGGAGATGACAATAGTCATAGACTGCCCACACCTGCTACCACCACAAGTCATGTTGTTAAAACTAAAATGACACAGTCCTTCTGCTATGTATTGTCAACCCACACTCACTAATAATCCATATACTGCTGTAGCAACAATGCTACCATAAAATTTCAGACCATGGAGGTACTGCAGGCAAAAAAATAGGTTTGAGTTGCAATAACATTTGAATAAAATATAACTCATCAGTGGGAATACCTTTTTTTTATTAAACCCTGCAATATACATATTATCAAAACTAAGCATTATTATCCCTTTAAAACTATCTACCAAACAATAGCATCACTACCTGAAATAATTGTAAAAGTATTTATAAAGATAACAGTATGACAAAATGTTGAATTATTTATCTTTTAATTTGTTTTAGAGCTCTTAAACTTTATTTATTTAGATATTTTTCTAATTGGACTGCATAAAGTCCAAATCTAGCCTAATTCATTTTCCCTATTCCCCTCCTTAACTCCCTCTTACTTCCCAAGCTGCCCTGTAACACATTTTGAGTACCCAAAATTAAAAGAAAAGTGACGTATCTAATTAATGCAGAATGTTAGCATAAAATGGTTTAATTGAAAAATGGATATCTCCCTGTAAATTGTCACAATGAGCCTTAATCAAGAAGCTAAGGAGTTGTAATTCTGGAACAAACCAATTGAAACCACTAAGGACACATACAAATTCCCATTGAATTCAAGCATTCAATGGGTTAAACATCCCATTTAATTCAACTGGAGTTTTCGTTTGTCCCCTACGATGTTGTTTGTTTGCTCCAGAATTATACCTTGGGGTAAAATGTATTATCCATAGGTAATGGTACATTATGATGCAAGCACTGCTTCTAAACATATGTTCAAAAGAAAAGTGGAGGCATTCTGGCACAAACCATTTTAACTATAGGGGAGAACTAAAATTTGTTAAAATTCCCATTGATTTAAATGGGTATTTTAACCCCTTGAATGCTAGAGAGGTCTCTAATGCATAGCTTTGCAAAGTATTGGAGACCTCTCTAACATTCAGGGGGTTAACATGTTTAATTTTCCACAATAGTGCAAATGGTTTGCCCCAGAACACCTCCACTTTTCTTCTATAGACAGCACACAAAGACAGATTGCAAAACAGCACATATGGAAAATACTACCTATACCAAACATGTAATAGGTTCCACAATATTTATTTCTCATGGTTATAGAGTGAGATGTTAGTTGAATTAACTGTACAAACCTTTTTGGGCAAACCATTTGCATTGTAGCAGAGAAATAAACATTCTAAAAATTCCCATTGACTTAAATTGTTTTTTTAAAAAAGCTTTGAGGGCTGGACAGTTGGAAAACTCTCTAGCATTCAATGGCTTAACCCCTTAAAGTGATAGTAATGTTTCACAAAAACAGCAGCTCCAATTAATGTTCATAGTATTTGAGCCATAGAGAGTGTTATTTCAATACTGTCAGAGTTGTAGTACAAGAGTAATTGAATGATAAAGTATTCTTCTCCCGCCCCTTTTACCTAGTGTAACTCTGCTCACCTTAGATGTGGAATCTGGTCTCTTGACCGGACAGATCACAGCAAGGGTCAATCTTCTTACTGTGAGAACAATGAAAACCCTGCCCCCCTTGACAGGTTTTTCCCTTATACTAATTGAAGATTGTCCCTCTCTGCAAGCCACCTGGACACCGCCCTGCTGCTCTGAACTGAACAGTGTTACATTAGTAAAAGGGGTGGGAGGGGGATACTTTATCATTCAATTACTCTTGAACTACAACTCTGACAGAATTGAAATAACACTCTCCTTGGCCCAAATACTATGAAGATTAATTGGAGCTGCTTTTACTATGAAACATTACTATCCCTTTAAGGAACCTTGACGGTCCTGGCACATCATGGGTTGGGTGCTATAAGGACCCATGACATGCCAGGACTGTCACGGATTTCAGGGCGAGCCCTGATTTGGATCTGCAAGTAAAAAAAAAAAAAAAAAGGAACTTAAGTATCAGCCGTGTGCGCATGTGGCCGATACTTAAGGGGTTAAAAAAAAAAAAAAATCAATTGAAGATTTTTATTTTACCCCATGTTACAGTTAGATTTTTACAGAATGACTCTACTTTTGTTTTGATTATAGGATCCTAAATGCATTAATCTCTTAACCCTTTGAGTGCCAGAGGGGTACGCAACGCATTGCAAAGCAATGTGTTGTGTGCCCCTCTGGCACTCAAAGGGTTAACTGCTAAATATTTCCAAAGCATCACGGAGTCAATGGGTTAATAAGTAGATACATTATTTAGATCTAATACTTAGTGGAGCTCCTACTCTTTGCAAAGTCAAATTAAGTTCTGCCCTCAACTTACCTGGCAAAATATTCTGCATGAAAATCTTACATAAACATGTACATTATACATGATGATTAACAAATACTTCGCTGTGTTTGAATGCATAGATTTTATCCCATAAATTCAAGTAGGGAAACAGCCCCAGGCATTGTTGTGTATGTAGTGATCTATGAGATAACTCATGGGAAAGGATGCATAGTATTTAAAACACAGTGGCAAATGTAAAACAAAAATCCTTTAAGGGCAAATTTCTGATTGCTCAGCACAATTTTACTTGTATGGCTTTAGGGAGTTTTGTGGGTGTGGTATGACGGTAATATACACACATATTAACCAAGTCAGAAATGTGTTAATCATTCTTACATTTGAGATTACTATTGCAGATACACTACCTACACTATCCACTCGTATCTAATGGAATAACCTGATTTATTGGGCTCTATAATCAGCCATTTTAAAAGGGACCCTTAAGAAAAATATATACTGTACAAAACAGAAAGACAAGGAGGTGTTCATAGGGTTAAAATGTCTTCTAAAGAGTTACAAACCGATAAGAAATGGTGTTATACTCAAATTTAAACATGGCCACTCATATAATTCGTAGTGGCTATAAAGGCATGTGGAGGGCATTTCACAGCACACCAATATTTTCCTGGTCAGCTGCTCCCCAAAGGATATTCCTCAAAATAAAAAGGAGAACAAAACCAGAAGACAGGATTGGACAATGGGGGTGCCACATTCCTAAATGTCTCATTAATATACATTCAGTTTTAACCTACTGAATGATAGAACAGCCCCCAATGCATTGCAAACAATGTGTCGGAGACCTTTGTATTATTCATTATTTTTGCAAATGTTATTTGTCCTGTATGGTGTAGTTGGCTTGCACCAGAATTGCTCCAGGTCTTGTTAGTATAATGGTCTATGACTCCACTGGACTTACTCTTTGCTTTTGCTTTTATTTCAGTGTGATTAGCAGCATTGTGTAACCCAATCTACAACAACGTATGGAAAAGTTACCACTTTACAGATATGACAAACATTTCAAAGGTTTTTTAACTTATATTAATAAAAAATTGAAAGCCAAAGAAAAACATATTACAAACATGCAAATAGTACAACAGTCAGGCAAATAGGATGTCTTGACAAACAAATCTGCTTGACTGAGATAGTTACATCTAGAGATGGTCATAAGTGCATGTTAATTATAAAACAACACACAAAACATTATACAAAATAATTAATCAAGAATAAAAAAGAAGAAAAGGGTAAATAAAGGGAAGGAAAGGGTAACTAAAAGTGGCAGAGGGAAAGACATGCTATCATGAGCAGTCCTCATAGGTAGCATGGCTTCAGTCTCTAGATTCAAGATGAATTTATAAAATTATTGAGTCTATGGTGGTCCCAACTCCTATCATTTTAGAGAAAAGGAGACCAGACTTTATTAATGACTCTAAGCCATTAACTCGTCATTAACAAGGGCGTAGACTTCTTCCATGGACATGATATGTATTAATAAAAGTAGATAGCTGGCAAGGTGCCAGAATTCTCCATCTCCACCACACACATACCCCTTGGGCTGACAAACACAGAGGCTGCAGTAAAGAGGAGACATTCAAATTTCCTCCATACTGCCTCACCAGTACATACGGGGGCATGATTTTACTCTTGTCAAAATCTCTGCAAGGGGTTGACCTGCCCTCACCCTCTCCTGAGCCACCAGGCTCCCCAGTGTTCCCAAGCAGGTGAGGAGGTCCCGTATCACTTTTATAGAAGTGCTGCTTCTCACAATGATCAACAAAGCATACTCTGCTCACAGTGAGCCACTACACACTCCAGTGTGTGATTTGCATCACAATTAATGTAATTTATAACAAAATAAATGTAAAGTGTAGTTTTGAACAGTATTTCACCGTATTCATAATATAAATATTTTATTGGGCATTTGCTACAAGCCATCTAATATTGGGGAGTTTGAAGAAACCCAACTGTTGCTCCCAACTCATTAAGGAAACATAATCATATTGATAGCTTTCAGTTACCCTGAAATTGACTGGGAAAATGTGACTTCCAGCACAACAAAGAGAAATTATTTTCTAAGCATGTTTAATGGCAATTTCATGTCCCAAGCCATGTTCCCAACTAGCAGAGGAACCAAGCGCAAAGGAGGGATTGCTGGTCCTAGTGGTCTCAAACAATTTTGAAATTGTATACAATATACAGGTAAATGAACATTTGAGCAGCAGTAATCACAATTTGGTAGCCTTTGAAATTTGTTCTAAGAAACTCATTAACAAGGGTTTAACTAAAAGATTCAGCTTTAACCCCTTAACAACCGATGACTTGCCATGACTGTCCATGGGGGATGTGTTTTAAGGACCAGTGAGTTCTGGCACTTCAAGGAATTCTGGGAGGCAGTGAGGCTGCACTCTGCACTACCATCCTAGAATGCATCGCTCAAAAAAAAAGAAAAGTGCTGTGGTCCTCTAGGGCCGCCCACCCCAGATTGTGCTGTCATTAAAGGGTTAAAAGGGCTAATTTGACAATGCTAAAAGCAATATTAATATTAAGGACTAGCCATGAGGCCTCATGACCGGCATTTAAAGACCACAGAGAATTTTTGTTTTTGTTTGATAATGATCAGAGGTCCCCAACAGAGTGCAGCCGCTTGGGGACCCCTCACTTCCACGACGTATGTGTACATCATGGTTCGTTAACACACATCTTCCCCATGACGTACATGTACGTCCATGTTCCTTATGGTGTTAAAAGGGTCTTAGATAAATATTTGCATCAGAATATACCAATGGGGAATAAATACAAGAGGAAATTAAAACTGATGTGGCTTAACAAAGATGTTTGTAGGGAATAACAAGCAGGCATTTAAACTCTTTAAGTCATAAGGGTCAGATATATTGTTTTAAAAATATAAAGAATGCAATAGACTCTGTAAATAAGCAATTAGCATAGCTGAAATTGAAAGTGAGAAAATTATTGCAAAACAAAACAAGAAAAAGCCTAAATAGTATAAATAAAAAATATATAAATGGCAAAGAATTAAGGTTGCTGTTGGTCCCAATTAAACTGAGAGAGAGGTTAATTAATAAGTGAGCATGGCGGACACCTTAAAAAATTATTTTCTTCTGTATATACAAAGGAAGTGACAATGGTATGTTATTGGCAATAAAGGAGACTCATACAATTTCCTCCATCGTGTATTTGGTTTACTAAGGAAAAAGTCACTAAAGAAGCTGGATAAGGTTATGGTAAATAAAGCACATGGACTTGGTGGCATACACCTAAGGGTACTTAAGGAACTTGGCCCATATTTATAAAAGAAAACTGGGAGTTATTCTGGAGTAAACCAACGGCATCATATAGGACACTTAAAAATCCCCAAAGTCCCATGCTCTTGAATACAGCTGTTTAATCCCTTGAGTGCTAGAGAGGTCTCCAACACATTGCTTTGCAAAGCATTGAAGACCTCTCTAACATTCAAGGGGTTAAAGCCCAACTTAATTTAACAGGAATTTTTATTTGTCCCTGTGATGCCAAGGCATGAGTTGGCCCTCTGGGTTGTATAATTTGTTTGTTTGCTGACCTGTATGTTATTCAAAGTGCACCAGTCATAGGCCATAAAATTAGCTGAGTAGATAACATCACCAGAACAGGATGTACGGGTCATAAAAGGTATTGGACCATCTGTTCTGGGGGGAGTATTATCCAGGGGAGACCCAAATAACCTGAAATAGAGAGAACATGTATATATCGTGTAAAATGGTTCAGTAAAACTATATATTTAAAATTCCCAGTTGTTATCCTTTTGGTGGTTACTAAACATGCCTGGGGGAGGTGTTCCTGCTATGAGTTACAATGATAGCCACTTTTCAACCACTTAGACCTAGCATGTTTGGTGTCCAGTTATTCACACAGATATGAGAAATATGATTATTATAACATTATAGAGGTGTGCTGTGGGTTGCATGTTTTGGGAAGCCTTATGATTTTTCAGGTAGAACTCTACAGTAGCATCCCTGACACGTCTGATTAAGTAGGCTGTAAACGGTCAGGCCAGACCCCTGACCCTCCAGGTAACACCCAGGGGGTTTGGCCTCTTAGAAGGAACTGTGGAATGTATTTAATATGTTTTTCTTTTTATAAAACAGGGAACTTCTTTGTAACAACTAAAGGGGGATATACCATCAGAAGTTCCCAAGGACTGTTAAAATGTCAGTAATTGTATTTAAGGATTTCTTGTGTTTCCCCAATTTTATTTTATGGACTGTTTTGCCAATGTATAATCTTTATTTGTGTATGTCCTTTATTTCTGTATTTTTGTAACCAGCACTGTAAATCCTTTTTTTCAGATTAAATGTTCAATTAACCAGCTCTTGTCTCTGTTCTCTAACATGCACTCACTACTCTGAAAGAAGCTCAGCTAGAACACGCTACTAAAGGGTTAAATATATATGTCTGATTATTAAGGTGATTTTGTGCTGTATTCTGTTGTGTTTGGAGTAACCTAAGATGCCCAGATATAAAGTCTTGTTGGTGGCAGCAAATTGTAGTGCTGGGGTCATTGTGCAGGAGGGCTTTCAGGGGTTAATTTGGTGGCTGCTAGGAATAGTAACAGGTAACCAGGGGTCAGGTATTGTTAACCCATTCTCTCCCACACTCTCTCCACTGTCTCAGCAAGGCCTATAACCTTCACCTCTGATAGTCCCCTATGGTGCTTTTGCTTGACTTTATAAATATGGGCAATAGTTTTGTAATAGCAAGACCATTATACTTAAAATGTATTTATTCACTATAATCAGGCATAGTGCCCTGTGACTGGAGAAAAGCAAATATAGCACCATTATTCCAAAATAACAGTATCTAACCAATAACATAATTAGTAGGAGCCATCATGATTTTATGAAGAATAAATCATGTCAAACCAATTTACATGAATTCTACAAAAGGTCAACCCCTTAACGACCCTTGACGGTCATGGCACTTCATGGGTTGTTTTACGTTTTACGTTAAGCCAGGACCGTCATGGAATTCCAGGCTCCCCACGCAGCTGCACGCCGTTCGGGGATCCGAAACCGAAAGAAAAAAAAAAGGTCCGTAGTCCTTAAGTACCGGCCACGTGTGCACTCGGCCGGTCCTTAAGGGCTTAAGTAGCAACTTGGACAAGGGTATTGTTGTACAGGTGGTATACCTGGATTATGCAAAAGCCTTTGATACTGTGCCTCATATCAAGTTATGGCATAAATTAAAAGGCTTCGGTTTCGGAGGCAGTATCTGGGCACGGACATAGAAATTGTTAAATGATAGTTTGCAGAGAGTTGTTGTAAACTTAACCTTTTTTATTTTGTCTAAAGCTGTAAGTGGGGCGCCACAGAGTTCAGTCATGGGCCCAATGCTATTTAATTTATTAAGTGGGTTTTGAAATGAATGTCTCAATCTTTGCTGATGACACTAAGCTGTGTAAGGAAATGCATTCATAGCAGGATGTTTTTTTTCTCTGTGTGAATGGGAGAAAAAATGACACATGAGGTTTTCAGTAAAGGCAGTAAAGTTGTGGAATTCTTTGCCTCAGTATACTGTGTTAGTGTGTGAAAATCCAAAATAAAAATTTCAGTTTACATGTCATGCACTTGCAGAAAATGTAAACTCAAAATTAGAGAGAATTGTTCATTTCAAAGAAACAAAAATCAAGAATATTTTGCAATAAAAAATGATAAAAAAAATGATAAGTGGATTGGAGGATCTGGGTTATAAAGAGAGAATAGCCAAACTGGGGTTATTTACATTAGAGACAAGACATCTTAGTGGTGATATAATTAATAGAGAGCTGAGTCAAAAAACTTTAGGTCATCCATTAAGACTAGAATAAATGTGCTTTTGACAAAGTTATTGTTTTTTTTTCAGTAAAGGCAGTAAAGTTGTGGAATTCTTTGCCTCAGTATACTGTGTTTGCAGATACTGCACTTGCTTTCAAAAAAGTAATGGATACCTTTCTAACTCAGAACAATATTGGCAATTATGATAGTTGGTTTCAATGCAGATGGGATGTTGATCCAGGAAAATATCCGTCTGCTTTTTGGAGCTGGGAAGGATTTTTTATCCACTTTGGGCATAATTTGAAATTGCTTACAATTGTGTTTTTGCCTTCTAGATCAAAAGCGTAACATGGCAATGGTTGAACTTGATAGAAGCTTGTCTTGGTTCATCGACTATGTTGCTATGTTACTAAGTTTCCCTGTCTTTTTTACACTTTTTTTACACTTTTATATACTCTCTCTGCATTCACAGTTGCACAAAGAAAGCTGCCTGAAAACATATTCAGAGAGCTCCCTGTCAGGGACATAAAATTAGTAGGTGAAGAAAACCCAAAATAAAAATTTCAGTTTACATATTATGCACTTGCAGAAAATGTAAACTCAAATTTAGAGAGAAGTGTTCATTTCAAAGAAACAAAAATCAAGACTATTTTGCTTCTTTTTTCATATAACATTTCAATAGTTTAAAATCACACTCAAATAGCGTTCAATGCATGGAAACTGCATTAGATTAAATTACATGCAGACACACACACAGTACAGAGTAATTCATTCGTGAATGGTGTAAATGTTGCCATTCAAACATCAAAGTATTTCACAATTCCTAACCAATATAAGTAGTTATTATGTTGTCATATGGAGAAAAATTATTTGACACACCATCAGACACAGTCTTCTGAGAATAATTACATTATTTTAGGAAATATACATTTTATTCCAAGAAACAGCCTACCCTTGCATGCTAGAAAAGAATCCAGTACATTGTAAAGGCTTCAAATGCATCAAACAGATTGAGTAGTAACTATTACTAGCAGAAGCAGGATGGCAACTTGTGGTCTGAGGGTTACAAATATAATTAAATGGACCATGGTGCTGTCTAGAGCACACAACCACTTTTATAATGGAAAATTTTGTTATGATAAAATGCTTGAAAAGTATTGCAAGTATGACACTTTATTTCATATTAAAAATAAAGCCTAGCATCTAGCTTTTTGAAATTCGCCATAGTGAGTAAAATAGGTAAGGATACATGGAAGGTCTAATTTCATCCTCACACGAATTTCCATAGAAAAGGGGCTACACTTCTCCTTCCCACTGAAATTTCCATGGGGTGGAAATGTAACCAACCCTTACCACTGAAAGCTGTGAAACATTCAATTGAGGTATTCCCACGGCAAGGTCCACATTCCAACGACAACCTTTAAAGTTTCTGCACTTCAGTTATTCCTGAAATGACATCACATTGCACACTCAATGCATGCACACTCTCTCACTCAAACCATGCCGTGGAGAGAAGAGGTTGGACCAGAGGTCTTATAGTGAAAAGTCACAGGAGGAGGAAAGCTCCATATTAATGCCACAGAATATTACACCCATGCCTAGTTAAAGGAAACATAGAAATGTTTGGTAATAACATGGGATCAGAGTCTGAATTTTATGGAGATTGCGCAATAAAGTTTGTTATTTACAATGTTTCAGGCCTCAGGGATCACTGATGGCTTTTATATCCAATGAAACATTTATTATTTAGTAGCTAGGATGAGGTTGTAATCTTTTTGTATTTGAGTTATGACAAGGTTTTTAACCAGAAAATAAAGACATTTACTTTAATATGAAAACATACGTCCTGTAGTTTTTCATTGCCCTTTCGAAAAGAACTCTCCTTAACCTTTTCTTAAAATTAAGATAAAGGTATCACTTTGAATAGTCCACCACTCACAGGTAATTTAAACGAGACCATCAGAATATGTGGTTTTAGGATTTTCTAGGACTATTGTTGAAAAACCATGCTCTGTACAGCTTGCTTTCTTTAGAGCCACTGATCCACACATTTTACAGTACAAAAACAGCCACGTATCTTTCAGTTGAAAGCAAACAGACACACAAATGTTTACAGTATATAGGCACTTCATTCTTCATAAATTATAGTGCAGTTGTATGAAAAGACCTGTTGTTTTTCTCTGCATTCACATTCTCATAGCAATCTCTGAGGATAATGTTCCAGTTGAGTAACAGGTGTCTTGACAAATCTATTTTAGATCTAGATCAGTGGAAGAGACAAGCATACCTCATAAATTGTACTTTACAGAAAACAAAATCTACACTACTAACATTATGGCCATCAAACATGGTATGGTTAAATGGAAAGGACCAGAGGTGCATGGATGTGTTGGTGGTAATAAAGTCATAGTAAAAAAAGCTACTTAGGCCATTGTTGCTGCATGTTGTGTAGTAATGATTTCCCTCCACCTGAGAAGGTTGTTTGTGTACACGTGATATGAAAAGTTCCATCAATAGCAGTACTAAGCCTTTTATCAATAAAGTCAATGAGGAGTCACATCCTAGTGTTGTTGCTATAGCGGAGGAGGATTTATCAGTAGTATGTTCAACTGCTGAGCCAGGCAGATATCACGTTCCCCCCTTACAAATTAGTGGACAATGTTCTATGAATCCTCCTAATGGAAAAAGCAAAAAGAAATGTTTCAGACTATGGTATGGTGATTTAAAATATGTCTCTCCATTTCCCTTCCCTTCTTCTGATACAGAATTATGATGACATAGTAAAAAAAATTTGCAGTGTCTGAAAGGGAAAGGTTAATCTTCCACCACTTAAACAATATGTCTGTGTTAGGATACTCAGACCTGGAGAGTTCCTATCTTGGTGTGAGGTTACCCTGAAGCTAGGGAGTGCTGAGTAGAGAGTGATGCTAGGGATAGTTGGTAGGCTTAGAAGTGATTTTGCTGTTCCCAAAGCCAAATTTAAAGGTGCTGGATGTGAAGTCAGATATCCTACCCCTGGTTGAGTCTGGCGTAAGATCATGATGAACACTACAAAGACCCACTGTGGACAAAGAATGTAAATTCTAGACTGGATGCTAGAAAACACTGGAATAGAAGATAGCTAACTAATGCAGATGCACTCATATAAAAGCAGAGCTGTAGGTGTATGACTAGGGCAGCTGAAAACAGCAGGACTGTAGAAGGTGAGGTATGTGGCTAGCACTGGACTTCTGCGGGAATGTAGATAGATGAAAGTGTGGCTTAGCACAGATGTACTCATCAGGACTGCAGATAAATGAATAGTGCAGCTTAGCACCAGGACACAAAAGTAACAACGATATCTAACTTGTTCAGCTTAGCACAAGGTACAGTAGGACTGCAGCTTAGCAGAACTAATGATGGATTAGTGTGCAGCCTAGCACAGCAGGACTGCAGCTTAGCAGGACTGATGATGGATTTTGCAGTGGCAGGACTGCAGCTTAGCAGGACTAATGGATGATTATTCAGCTTTGCACAATGGCACAGCAGGACTGAAGCTTAGTACAATGCAGGACTGCAAAGAAATAGTAAGCAGTAAGTAGGAATCCAAGTTAGATCTGGAATGCAGAAACCACGAGTCTGCTAGAAAGTGACTGGAAAACCACTAGATGTTGCCCTGGTAGTGGAATACCTTGCTTTCCAAGGGAGGGGGACAGGGGCGGACTGACAGGACCCAGGGCCCCTGGTCCAAAAAGAGGTCTGGGCCCCCTGTCCAATGACATCATCGGCCCTTCCCCATGACATCACTGGCCCCTCCCCATGACATCATTGGCCCCACCTCCCACGTGTGGTGGCCTGGGGTACTGTATGGCCTGGGGGGTACTGAATAGCCTGGGGGGCCTCCAGGCCATCCAGTAACCCCCTCCAGGCCATCCAGTACCCCCAAGGCCATCCATTACCCCCCTAAGCCATCCAGTACCCCCCCTCAGGAAATCCATTACACCCTCCCTCAGGAAATCCATTATACACACCCCCTCAGGCCATCCATTATACACACACCCCCTCAGGCCATCCATTACACACACACAGACACACCCTCAGGCCATCCATTAGACACACACACACCCCCTCAGGCCATCCATTACACACACACACACACACACCCTCAGGCCATCCATTACACACACACACACACACCCTCAGGCCATCCATTACACACACACACACACACACACACACACACCCTCAGGCCATCCATTACACACACACACACACACACACCTTCAGGCCATCCATTACACACACACACACACACCCTCAGGCCATCCATTACACACACACACACACACCCTCAGGCCATCCATTACACACACACACACACACACACCCTCAGGCCATCCATTACACACACACACACACACACACACACCCTCAGGCCATCCATTACCCCCCCATCCAGTGTCCCAAAGGCCATCCATTAACCCCCCAAGGAGATCCATTACTCCCTAGGCCATCCATTACCCACCTAGGCCATGCAGTAACCCCCTCCAGGCCATGCAGTAGCCCCCATGACATTCAGTACCTGCCCCTTCCACATTCCCCCCATATCTCCACATTGCCCCTCAATCTCCACAATTTCCCTTCCACAATGCCCCTCAATCTCCACATTGCCCCCATATCTTCACAATGTCCCTTCCACAATGCCCCTTAATCTTCACAATGTCCCTTCCACAATGCCCCTCAATCTTCACATTGTCCCTCAATCTCCACATTGCCCCCATATCTTCACAATGTCCCATCCACATTGCCCCCTTATCTTCACAATGCCCCTCAGTCTCCACAATATCCCTTCCACAATGCCCCTCAATCATCACATTGCCCCCATCTCTACAATGCCCCTCAATCTCCACAATATCCCTTCCACAATGCCCCTCAATCATCACATTGTCCCCCATCTCCACAATGCCCCTCAATCTCCACAATGTCCCAAGTTCAGTTCCACATTGCCAGCATATAGTCACAATGTCCCTTCCACATTGCCCCTCAATCTCTACATTGCCCCCATACATATATTAACAATGCCCCTACCTCGAGTCCCTGGTGGTCTAGTGGTGTGGCAACATAAGTGATCTGTGCCTCCTCTGGCACAGAGGTGAAGCTCCCGCGCTGTTCTCAGTAATACAGAGCGCTGGGAGATGATGTCATCTCCCAGCGCTCTGTATTACTACAGCGCTGGTGAACAGTTGATGCGATCAAGTGGCAAAGGGGTGATGAGCCTGGTCGTGCAACCCCTATTGTTATGCCACACCACATCACGGAGCGGTGCGCCTGCAGCGGGCCCCTACACAGCGGGCAATGGGCAGGCAAATAAACAGGAGAGGGAACTAGGGGAGACATTTTCATGGCTGGTGGCGGCGGGCCCCTTTCGGTCGCGGGCCCTCGGTCTGTGACCGAATTGCCCGATGGTCAGTCCGCCCCTGGAGGGGGAGAAAAAGCCAGTAACAACAGAAGGACTTCAATCCACTGGTAGAACAAGAGCAAGGAATAGACACACTGGGGACAGATCAGCCAGAGAAGAGGAAGACCTTGGAGTGGGTCTAGGAAACAGCGCAATGGAGAATCCTGGGTTTAGCAGGCCATTTGGAACTAAGCTAAGTTGGCAACCAGAGACGAGGAAACACAACCAAAATGTCAGGCAGAAAGAATAGTCAAAGGTAGAGCCGGGGTACAAACCAGGAAGACACATGCAACAGATCCAAATCACAAGACAAGCAGATAGTCAGATAGAGAGCTGAGTCATAAACCGGAAAACTCAGAGAGAAGTACCAAATCGAGAAGCAAAAGGAAGATCAGGAATAGCAGGCCAAGTCAATAACAGGAACACTGGATCGGGTAAGTGCAACTCTAACAAACACGCTCAAATAATTGGGCATCAAATGAAGCCAATAGAAGCCAATAGAAATCTAGGATTTCTTTGAGAGAGAAACTGGAAAGTCTTGGCAAGTAAATATGCCTACAAATGCACACAAATGTGGAATGTCATCGTCATCGTCACCTATCCCCACATAATCACCCTCATTATTACTGAATAAGCAGCAACATAAGTCAACCCTAGCTATAAGTGCTTTGCTGTTGTTTGAGGAGCAACATCATTGTTGCCTACCACTACTAGTACTATAGAAACATCTACCCATTGTAACAGTGATGATATAATAAGTAGTGGTCTTTTAGGAACCCTCAGTCTATGACATCTACAATATGGAGATGCTTCTCTCAAGATCCGATCATTGAATGGAATCTTAGAGAGTGTTGTCATTGTTGAGGATGGGAAAAGGGCACAAGCACAGTATCTGATTTCATGGGTGACAGTGTCATACAGTCAACACACATATCAGGGGCTGGAATCTATTGCAGGTGCTAATTTTATCACTGCTTTTATCTCCAGGTTTCCCATAGACTGGGTGTTAACATTTATCACCTGCAATAGAATCCAGCCCCAAGGTGTTTATGTTGGATGTGGTTAATTAGAGTGGTGTCACATCTATCCTTGTTTTCATTTATTTTTTATTCCTTGCCTGTTATTTTTTTGGTTTGTTTTCCTGGCTTGGTGTTTGTATTCCTGGCCTCAGCCTTATTGGCTGAGCCTTTGTCAAGTACCAGCACCATGTGTCAGAGCGATCAAAGCCTTTCTGTCGTGACTTAAGTTCAAGCCTTGTTCCAGTGATTCCTGTGTATTGACCTGGCTTTTCCTTTTCTGATTTGGTTTTGTGTTCATGTTACCCAATATTTAACCTTGACTCCATTCCTTCGACTTCTATTCTGCATGTTCCTTGAGTGCTGCCTCTGCCCGACTGGATTGCGACCTCAGCTTGACTACTCTCCCTTGCCTTCCTCTTGGTACTACGTTGTCTATTGCTGAACCAGCCTGTCGACTTCCAGTTTTCCCTGGTGGGTCTCCTTTCTGAGTTATATAGTCAAGCTTCAACCCCATAGATTACTAGTCAAGTTTTAACCCCATCGACCACTAGTCAAGCTTCTACCCCATCAACCTTTAGTCAAGCCTCGACTTCTATTTATTCTTAGTTTCCAGCTCTGTCCTTGTTCCAGTCTGTCAACAGCAACAACTATACTGCTGGTAGGTTCCTTCTTAACCTGTTTCCAGGTCTCAATGAGTAGCTGCTGTTTCTTGGGTTGTCATCCGAGGCGCAGGCAGGCCCGTCTGTTCGGCACTAATCTATCTGAGGCTGCAGCAAGGCTATCCAACAGCAGCCGCTACCAGCCAGCTACACTCACCATCCATCTTACTCCAGCATCTTACCCACTGAGGCCTACTTAGTGGAATTTCTGTATTGTTTTCTGTTGTCTCTGTTTTATCATACCAAGCAGTCTGTACTCTGTTTGTGGAGATTCTACTCTGCAAAGCATATCCCAGACAGCTTACATTGGGTGCTTCCTAGTCCGATCATTACAAGCAGACATGCCAAGTGTGATCCCTCTTTCCCCTTATCACCTCCTTTTCACACAATGTGCACATTGCAGTTCTTGATATCTGTACAGTCCCTGCTCCCATGGAAAAATATTCCCGCATCCATGATTTCATGCATCTGAAGTGGTGATGGCAGCTTGTAGGATTCTGCTGCCTTAGCACTAGGACTAGTTTGACCCACCACCTTTTACATTTCATTGTTTGTGCTGGTTCATCCAGCACACCCCATGGGGATGATGATGTAAGTCCCACTCCCAACACAGGCATGATGGACACACCAGCCTGATCCTGTGACATTTAATTCTCAAAATCAAAAGACAGCAAGAACTAAATTACCAAACACCTTCATTTGCATGTAACATACTGAGGCTGGTTTAGTAAGAACAATCAGAGACATTCTGGAGCAAATTATTATAGCACAGGGGACAAATAAAAATTCCCCAAATTACCATTGATTTAAATAACTGCAATAAGATGAAAGAGGGAGAAGACAAAAACAGGGGTGCCCTTGTGTATTTTAATCAATATGCTTTATAGACCACCACCAACACCAGTAGGTGTAAACTCACAAAGATGATGGTTGGAGGACAGACATACGTCAGCTCCAACTATACAGGCAGCTGCAACTTGTTGGAAACTGCTCCCAGAAAAAGTATAATGACTTCTGTGTGAAAATCAATGGCAGCTCCCCTGATACGCTCTCGCAAGAGGTACACAAATCGAGCATAAACAAAAGAAAAGAGGAAAAAGCGTCAAATGGTGTGATACCTTAACACACTCAAATATACAATGTATAAAAAAGAGGGGTACTCACAATGTGTCTAAGTCAGATTGCTGATATCATGAAGTCTGACAATAAGGCTTACAGAGAGTCTTAACCCGTCTCCGCTTGGTCTTTACTGAAACAAAGGGTCTTGCCATGCCATTGTCATTGTGCTGTACAAACACACACACACCACAGGTCAGCATGGTGAGCCTGGTAACCTCCCTCCTAATTACTTACTCCAATTAGGTGTAGCCAACACTAACGCAGTAAATCCATCCCTATTCTGCTACATTAGTCATTGGCCATCTGTTGTTCTCAAAGTACAGCTAATACCCCTTTAACACATTGAATGCCAGAGGTGCATCCAATACATTGCACGTCATTGCCCTGGATACCCCTCTATCACTCCAAGGGTTCTGTGGTTGATATATTTATGTTCAACTCAATATATGTTTTTTGCTGTTAGTTAACCTCAGGAATCAGGCAATTTCAGGTTAGAAGCTTATGTGCATCTCAGCCATCCTGTGGAGTCAAACATATCATTATGTCTTGTTTGAATATGTTTGCACACATTCCCCATGTCTAATCATGGTCGTTCATGCATTGTGTTTGATTCATGTATTATACTCACAAGTAGTTCCTAATGAGCCTGTCTTGTATATCTGCCCCTCTCAGGGTCTCCTCAGGCTAAAGACAGATACCTCCACAATGGGTTATGGCTCCACATCCTCCACTATACATGTGTCCACAGCGATATTGTAGAGTATGGCGCATGCTAGGATGATATCGCAGACTTTCCCTGTTGCATATTGATCCTCCTCCCCAAACTATCCAGACACCAATATCTTGTTTTGAGGAGGCCAAAGGTGCGTTCAATCTCATTCCTTGTCCTGACATGAGCCTCATTGTAGCGGTGCTGTGCAGTTGTTTAAGGATTTTGGACAGGTGTGAGGACCCACAGTTTGCAGCCATATCCAGCACCCCCTGTGGAGAAGAAGAGACACCGTGACACATAGACCACATGGTTATATGGATGATGTTGTGCAAGGATGACATACTACTTGTGTGTCATGACCATGCTAAGCTGAGTTTTCAGTAATCATGTGCATGCCTCTGTGGATGTGGTGTTGATATATTTATGTTCAACTCAATATATGTTTTTTGCTGTTAGTTAACCTCAGGAATACAAGGGACATAGGCAATTCGGTGTACCAGTGTTTGCTTGGGATGGTTGCGTATAAGTGACAATGGCTTAATGGCCCAAGAGCAATTCCAGATGTCAGTTGAATTCACAGTCATCATTATACTCAAACATGGCATGTCAGTTGCATGTGTTCATTACGGTGCCAGCTATGGGGTTGTGTTGTTGAATCAGGCAATTTCAAGTTAGAAGCTTATGTGCATCTCAGCCATCCTGTGGAGTCAAACATATCATTATGTCTTGTTTGAATATGTTTGCACACATTCCCCATGTCGAATCATGTTCGTTCATGCATTGTGTTTGATTCATGTATTATACTCACAAGTAGTTCCTAATGAGCCTGTCTTGTATATCTGCCCCTCTCAGGGTCTCCTCAGGCTAAAGACAGATACCTCCACAATGGGTTATGGCTCCACATCCTCCACTATACATGTGTCCACAGCGATATTGTAGAGTATGGCGCATGCTAGGATGATATCGCAGACTTTCCCTGTTGCATATTGAACCTCCTCCCCGAACTATCCAGGCACCAATATCTTGTTTTGAGGAGGCCAAAGGTGCGTTCAATCTCATTCCTTGTTCTGACATGAGCCTCATTGTAGCGGTGCTGTGCAGTTGTTTAAGGATTTTGGACAGGTGTGAGGACCCACAGTTTGCAGCCATATCCAGCACCCCCTGTGGAGAAGAAGAGACACCGTGACACATAGACCACATGGTTATATGGATGATGTTGTGCAAGGATGACATACTACTTGTGTGTCATGACCATGCTAAGCTGAGTTTTCAGTAATCATGTGCATGCCTCTGTGGATGTGGTGTTGATATATTTATGTTCAACTCAATATATGTTTTTTGCTGTTAGTTAACCTCAGGAATACAAAGGACATAGGCAATTCGGTGTACCAGTGTTTGCCTGGGATGGTTGCATATAAGTGACAATGGCTTAATGGCCCAAGAGCAATTCCAGATGTCAGTTGAATTCACAGTCATCATTATACTCAAACATGGCATGTCAGTTGCATGTGTTCATTACGGTGCCAGCTATGGGGTTGTGTTGTTGAATCAGGCAATTTCAAGTTAGAAGCTTATGTGCATCTCAGCCATCCTGTGGAGTCAAACATATCATTATGTCTTGTTTGAATATGTTTGCACACATTCCCCATGTCTAATCATGGTCGTTCATGCATTGTGTTTGATTCATGTATTATACTCACAAGTTGTTCCTAATGAGCCTGTCTTGTATATCTGCCCCTCTCAGGGTCTCCTCAGGCTAAAGACAGATACCTCCACAATGGGTTATGGCTCCACATCCTCCACTATACATGTGTCCACAGCGATATTGTAGAGTATGGCGCATGCTAGGATGATATCGCAGACTTTCCCTGTTGCATATTGAACCTCCTCCCCGAACTATCCAGACACCAATATCTTGTTTTGAGGAGGCCAAAGGTGCGTTCAATCTCATTCCTTGTCCTGACATGAGCCTCATTGTAGCGGTGCTGTGCAGTTGTTTAAGGATTTTGGACAGGTGTGAGGACCCACAGTTTGCAGCCATAGAGAGACACCGTGACACATAGACCACATGGTTATATGGATGATGTTGTGCAAGGATGACATACTACTTGTGTGTCATGACCATGCTAAGCTGAGTTTTCAGTAATCATGTGCATGCCTCTGTGGATGTGGTGTTATGTGTAGATTGTTCGCTCACCCAATCACCCGCTCAGCCATTCTCCTGTATAGGTCCCATTCTCAAAGTCCTGGTAGACGGAGGATTGCCTAAGGATTTAGGAGTCATGACAGCTGCCGGGATACGAAGCACATACATGGGTGATCCTCATGTTGTCATCACACACCATCTGAGAGTTGATGGAATGGAAATGCTTGCAATTAATGTACCTATGTCCCTCATGCGGAGGAGCTCTTATGTGTGCAGTCAATGACCCCCATGACTCGGGGTATGCCTTCTCTTGTGTAGAAGTCGTGCTTGATATGTGTTCACTACATCGGGGTGTGAGGGGAGTGGATGTACCTCCTGTCTTCCCTCTCCAGGGCTGCCAACACCTTGGACACCACTCTAGAACATGTGGCCTGGGCCATCCCAGATGCATATCCCTCTGTGGACTGGAAGTATACACTTGCCATAAAATGTATGGCACACAGCAGCTTCTGCATTCCAGATAGTACACAGTTGGTGCTGTATATGGGGTCTACGTCATCCTTGATCACCTCATAATGGTTGATGATGCTGTGCAACATCAACCTGTAGAAGTGTTTCACTTCATCGTCCGTTATTCCAAACAGTCTGGTTTGGTCATCCAGGTGGAGAAGGGTTTCTGTCTTGCTCTCCAGCCAGAATTATAGTATTCATAATATCTCACTGAGTCATCTCACTGTAAATACACCACCTCTGAGGACGGTCAGATGTCCCCTTAAGACAGTGATACAGTTTTGTCTAGGCACAGTCATCAGGTACGGTGAGACCAATGGAAAGGTGTGTGTTGTCCAGATGAGTGTATGATGGTTTGGCTCTTGTTGTTTGTAGTAATTTCTGTTTACCTGTCAGGTGTGTGTGGGATGTGTAGAGATGCACCTGGTGTTCACTGGCTATTGACGTTTCACAGGCAATCTTAGGTTGCTTAAGGATTGCCAGGTGTGCATATTGTGTTGTGTAGAGATATGTGTTGATATGTGTGTGCTGTATGCTGAAAAAACTTGGCGCAGAATTTCTTCCGGTAAATGTATTAGTTTACCATGTGTTGGCACTAACCACATTTAGTTGGCACTAATCTCATGGGTAGAGGTGTTCCATTAATCTTAATGGACGATATATTAGCATCCGTTGTCATTTTTATTTTCACGTTAGCAGCTGACAGCACGGATTATTAGATGGCTTACTGTGCTTGTAAAACTGCCATCTGCAGGGTTTTTTTTACCAGTGGGAATTGGATTGATCCCTAAATGTGTACACTACAAGTATATTAGCAAAAACTAACTAGTTTCTTTTATTTTCTATTACTACATTTAACTATAAAAGAGATATGCCAGAAAATTCATCCTCGTTACCAGCTTCGATGTGTTTGAGCAACAAGGCATGTTAAGTGGTAATTTTCTATTCATATTTATGAGAGGACCATGTGTTTTCATTCACCTAGAAAATTGTAATCAAGTTCATTAGTCATTTTAATTCATGCTTGCTTTCCACTATTTCTTTGAAAGCCCTGGTTTGCCTTAATGATTATAACCAATGTGCTTGTTTATTTAAAACTTACATTTAATGATTTATCCGAAGTGCAAAATTATGTAAACTGCAATAAATTAAGAGGATTAGAAGTAAGCAAGTTTCTATAACAAGCCAAATCAAAACAAATTAATGTGCTATAATAGGGCATTGACATTGCAGTGAAATTGTCTGCACTAATCATGTTCAATAGAATTATGTTCTGGAAAAAATGTTGTGTTTATTAATAATAAGCAATAAATCATAATATAGCAATATGTTTTTTGTATGTGGGGGGTGGGGGTTGGACTTTGAACATTATTATATGCTTGTTCTTATTTTATTGTTTTTATAGAGAGCCATTCCTTTTCCCTCCCTCCCTCCTAGAAACGCTGCACTGTGTCCAATCTTCCATGTATGTTACCTATTGTGTATTTTTGTGGCTCTATTATGCAAGCATTCAAGAAAACAATGGGCTTGATTCAATTCCCACCAGCAAAAATGAACTCCTAACGGTACACACACAGTGTCACTGTCAGAATGCAATTGCCCTTCCAACAGGAACCACGACAAGCATTGGGACACAGAACCTAACTTGTGGCCAAACGTTCGTTGTGGTTTTTTCAGTACCATAGCTCAAGCTAAATAGAATGAAAAATGGGAAGATCAAATGAAACCAGCTAACGCTCGGTGTTTCACACACTGTGAAACTCCGAGCGTGAGCTGCAAATACAGTCTACCTCCCAAACAGTAAACCTCTCATTGGCCCTGCACTACCACTAACATGAACAATAAAGTGTACCCTTACTAAACTTCTGCACCCCGCTCCTCTTCTTCTTCAATTCTTCTTCTGTAAGCTTCTATTCTCTTTGTCTCTTTTCTTCTTTCTTCTTCTTCATCTGTTATCTTCATCTTCTTTCTTCATCTGTGCTTCTCTTCATTCTTCTTCTTTGACATTAGTGCTAAACCTGAAAAAAAATAAAATAAAATCTATCATTAAACATATGCTGCCGCCGCTGCTGCTGCAGCCTATGGCAGGAGAAACCAGCAAAAAAAAAAAAAAAATGTTTGTACCTTTCAGGTCATTGTCCGATGCCAAATGAGGCAAATTTGAACAGGGACTAACTCCCGTTGGCTGGGACGTGGGATTACACAGGGCATGGAACTGCAGTAACCACACCCCCAGCCAATCAGGTTCTAGCTGGAGGGAAGACTCAATGCTTTAGGAGCTGATTGGCTGGGAGTTGCGGTTACAGCAGGGTATGTTCTGGGCCCTTTGTAACCCCACATCCCAGCCAGTGGAAACATGGGAATTAGTTTGAACAGGGACTGGCCATATAAAAGGCAGTTCCAATTTAAATTTCCCTCAATGTACATCGGGCAAAGGCCTGAAAGGTACAAGGAGGGGGGATATTTGCTATTGTTTTCTGATGCTACAGCTGCGGCAGCAGAGTATGTTTAATAATAGATTTAAAGTAACGACTGTTGTTTTTTTTACAGGTTTAACACTAAGATTAAAGAAGAAGAATGAAAAGGAACACAGGTGAAGAAAGACGATGGAGATGACAGATGAAGATAACAGATGAAGAAGAAGAAAGAAGGGGGTGACAGATGAAGAAGAATATAGAAGTTTACAGAAGAAGAATTTAAGAAGAATACCTGGGTGCAAAAGACTCTGCTACACATCTGGATTGCAGGTAAGTGTTGTTTTTATTTTGTTGGCATTTCATGTTTGGCTGATTAACCCTTTGAGCGCCAGTACCCCGCATATCCTACTGACATCAAAAGGGTTAATTATTTTTAATTGGCACACATTTTTAGAACCCTTTTAGTGCCAGAGGGGTATGCAACACAATGTTTATCAATACATAGCATACCTATCTGTCCTTGGAAGGTGTCACCAGATGGAGTGATTTGGGACCCCTGTGGGTAAATCATCACAGGGCAGTGTTGTGATATTCACCTCCAGAATTGTACCTTTTGAAATATGACTCATTGTTTTGTATATTGTGTGTTAGAATGCTATAGTGTGTGGAATTATATTAAAAGGCCTGTGAAGGGATTTGGCAGTGTGGAGCCAGAGTGCAGAGAAAATAAAGGTTAAGCCCAGTACTCTGGTTGTACTTCTTTGACCAATCAGGGGAAGTTATTATGGTCCAGTTAAAATGCCCCTTTTTCAAGTCTTACTTTGTGTTCTTATCTTGATAAGAGTGTATGGAAATGTAGACCATTCTCTGACTGGTCAAGCATAGCAACACTGTCTCAAGCCCTAGTTTACATTCTAATCTTGATAAGAGTGTTTGGAAGTGTATATAAGCAGTGCGTTTCATCAATAAAGGCTGTTCTGTTATACCCTCCTTAATACAAGTCTCGCTATATTTATGGAGGGGTCTAGGGCTGGGGATTTTCACCTTAGCCATTGCAAGAGCAAATTCACTTGCCTCACCAGTCTACTGATGTAGGGCCCCTGGAACCCCCACCTAGGGTTCTGCAGCTAAATTCAGTCTACCAGGGGCCAGCATCCAGTTGTTCCTGTCTGAGTATCCAGGACTTCCAGACCACCAGGAAGTAGCAGTGCACCAGCCGGCCGTGGAAGAGGGACAGCAGCAGAGGCGGTTCAGGAACCGACAACCCCAAAAGGGTCCAGTAAATCCTGGTGCATAAGGGTTACTAATTTATGCTTTACACACATTTTGAAAACACTTTCAGTGTCAGAGTGGTATACAACACTTATTTGTACATTACACACATTATTTGTACATTACACACATTTTGTAAGTACTTTGAATGTATTGATATGGGGCTTAGGGCAGCTAGACAGCTGTTGCAATACAACTACTTAAAGACAACAGGCAAGTAAACCATAAAGGGATGTAGTGGAATAGGAGAAAAGACATTAAAATAAACAATCTTAGTTAGATATTATATTTCACCTATTTTCTGACTGTTTCTCCTCCCCTCTGCTATCCTTTTGACATGCATAACAAAATGAACATATTACTACTATCTGCTCTAACTCTGCCACTTTTAATACAGTTTTCCTCATATCCCCACAAACCTGCTCCTCACTTGCACCATAAAATAATAATCCACCATGGACTTCTGCATACATGTGCGCTACCCTCTGAGTGCTGGTGGAGAGTACTAAAAACAAACTCACCCAGCCCCAGTTTTTATAGCAACAGACGCACCCTTTTACTATATGCTCATTGCAAACAACTCACTGAATTTTTATGCATTTTACTGCTTGCCTTGGCAAATGACATGGAAACCAACCCTGGCCCTCAAACAACAGTAACTGGCAGCATACTACCCAAATTAGATGAACTAAAAGCGTGCTATTATGTGTACAAGCCAAAAATACTCATACTCACTGAATCCTGGCTAAGCCCTAAAATATCAGATACTGCTGTTGCAATTGAAGGATACTCCTGTTTCTAGAAGGACCAAGAAAAGCGAGGAAGAGGCATAATCATATACAAGAGTCTAAAATCTTTTAAATTACTCTTATAACTCTGATTCATATGAATACATTGCAGGAAAAATTATTCTTCCCTTCTCTAAACAAATCATAATTGTTTGCATCTACAAGCCTCCAAATACACAGTCGCTTACAGACATAACCCATCACCTCAATGAAATTTCCACTCATAATAAGAAAAGTGAACTGTTGGTTTTTGGAGACTTTAATATTAATTGACTAGACTCCAGAAATGAAAAATTCTGTTCATTGTTAAAGATATCAGACTTATGACAGGTAGTGTCTTCGCCTACTCGGATAAATGTTAAAACATCCAACCATACTCTGCTACACTAGATCCTTTCATCCAGCCCAAGAAGAATCCAAGATTCAGGTGTACTAGCAAATGTGTTTAGCAATCACTCCATAGTATACTGTGTTTACAAAATAAAACCAATCAAATCATGTCCAAAAGTCATAATTACTAGATCATTTAGAAAATTGAATCTCCAGTCTTTCCTAAATGATTTAAGAAACTGCCCATGGTATAGAATATACCTTATACCAATTTTTTTTTATTTCATGTTTATTGAAAATCATTTTCATACAAACTGTTGGTGCAGATCAAGATAAAACAGACTCATCACAGAACAGTGACTTCACAATGGCAATGATAGCAGATGTAACAAGTGGCAGTCACCAACTAGACCGTCAGTTCAATTTTATGGGGCAACAGGCTCATCGATTAACGGGCACAAGCAAAAAAGGAAAAGGAAGGGGTGGGAGGAGAGAGAAAAAAAGGGGTGAGGGGAGAGGTAAGGGGGTTCTGCCATGCGAGGCGTGACTTAGGCAAGAAAAAGAGACGAAATTTAAGAGCTAACAGGAAAGGATAAGACAGGTAAGGACGCGTGGCTCCAAGGGACAGGGATCCAGTCTAGAGGGGGATCAAAAGGGGTTAAACACTAACAGCTACAGAGATCACACACAAAAACGGAAGAGTGTAGCACTACAGTCCCTCAATCTCTACCGTCTCACTGTTAAGTGTCCACATGCACCAGAGATCAGAATGACAAGGAAGGGACTGGATTGAGGTTAAACGTTCCATCTGCTCAATGTGAGTAATTGTAGACAAGATTTGAGGGACCTCCAAATTTGTGCCACCAAACAGTGAACTGCAGTAAGTATGTGCCCAGTCAAAGTCTGCAACTGTTGAGGGATATCAGGGCTAGGGGGTCCCAGGACCAGAATCACTAGATCATGGAGAAGTGAGACGGTAATGAGTTGACGTATTAGTACAATGACACATACACCAAATATTAAAAAGAGTCCTTAAACCCCCACAGCCCCTCCAGCAAAAAGTCGGGAGAGCAGGATTATAGGAATACCGGGATATAATACCAACGGAGTAGAATCTTATAGATATTCTCTTTAGCTGTGGCACATATGGAGGTCCGGGAGGCTGAGTCCCAATTATCGGTCCAAGTTTCCTCGGACAGTTCTCTTCCCAGGTCAGTCTCCCACTGTATAGCATATTTGAGTTTCTGAGGCTAGTCCAGGCCAAGAAGTAGGTATAGTCTGGAGATGGAACCCCTTGACAACAGAGAACAAATACATAGCCGCTCAAAGTCCATCAGACCTGGAAAAACATAAGTGAGGGACAGAGCCTGGACGAAATGTTTAATCTGAAGATAACAAAACTTGTCAAAAGACAAATCAGGAAATTTATCACAAAGTGTCTGCAGTTCGATCAGCCTACCGCCGAGCAGAACATCATGGACCCAGGAAAAACCTGCATGCCTCCATGAGGGAAAGGCCCATGGGTGGACTCCAGATGGGAAGTCAGGATTGTAAAATATTGTGGTAAGTTGAGACAGGGACCCCAAGAGATTTGATGAGAGCCTCCGGGATTGTGCAAGTATGTCCAGCTGAAAACGGATCGTGGGCAGAAGAGTGCGATGCTGATCATCATCCATGCCCTTCCCAGTAAAAAGACTGGGAAGGGTGATCGGGGCAAAGGATGCAGATTCCAGATCCACCCACAGTTTTCAACCGGCTGGAAGGAGCCATGTCTGAAGCTGCCGAAGGTTGGAAGCCAGGTATTATCTGGCAACATCAGGAACTGCCAAGCTTCCCAGGGTTTTAGGAAGAAACAGGACCTGACGGGCAATCCTCTGCTTCTTACCACACCAAATAAAGCACATAATGGAGTGTTAACACGCCTGTAATGCTGGCTTAGGGATGAGCACAGGTAGGGTCTGAAAGAAATACAGAAGCTTAGGGAGAACATTCATTTTTACAGAAGCAATCCGATCCATAAAATAGATAATGAGCAGTGACCATCTCTCCATATCCTGTTTAAGAGTAGCAGACAAAGAGGGAAAATTAGCACTCTATAGCGAGGAGTGAGTAGGGGTAAGATGGACCCAAGGTACTTGATGCTAGAGGAACTCCAGGTAAACTGATAAATGGAACGCAGCAGGGCTAAGTCAGGTGCCGGAACATGGATAGGCAATTATCACGGTGCCCGTGATTGCTGGCTTTTTCTGTCAGTTAGCTGTGGGGGCGCTCCATTGGCTGCCTGTGATTAGTCCGCCCAGTATTGCCTATATAGACTGGGTTCCTGCACCCTTTCACTGCCCTTTCATGGTGCCTCTATGTCAGTGAATGCCTGCATATGGATTCCTGTGTCAACTGGGTCCTGCGTGAATCCTCTACTGTTCCAGCATCGGTGTACTTACCCAGAGAACCAGTATACACTCCAGAGTTGTTCCTGTGTACTGATCCGGTTTGGCTGACATTCCTGCTTCCGTTCCTGATCCGGTTTGGCTGACGTTCCTGCCTCCGTTCCTGATCCGGTTTGGCTGACGTTCCTGCTTCCGTTCCTGACCCGGTTTGGCTGTCGTGGCTGCTCCGTCATCCTGTTCCGGCCTGGCTGTCGCTCCTGTTCCTGGATCCTGATTTGGATGCATTCTGCAAGACTCCAGTGGCCTCAGCGACATTCTGACTGCTGGGTTCCTCCTATAGTGGTACCGCTGATTCCAGGCATCAGGTCTCCGTGTTGTCCAGTACGCGGTACTGGTTGGCTCCACTCTTTAACCGGTTGCTTGCTGCCTCCGTAATAGCACCGATAGGGCCTCCGTGTTGTCCAGTACGCGGTACTGGTTTGCTCCACTCTTTAACCGGTTGCTTGCAGCCTCCGTATAGCACCGGTAGGGCCTCCGTGTCGTCCAGTACGCGGTACTGGTTTGCTCCACTCTTAACACCGGTTGCTTGCTGCCTCCATTATAGCACCGGTAGGGCCTCCGTGTTGTCCAGTATGCGGTACTGGTTTGCTCCATTCCACACTGGTTGCTTGTTTTACCACCATTATAGCACCAGTAGGGTCTCCGTGTTGGTCCAGTACATGGTACTGGTTTGCTCCACTCAACACCGGTTACTTGTTGCCTCCGTTAGCACTGGTAGGGCTTCCTTGTTGTCCAGTACGCGGTACTGGTTTGCTCCACTCTATCACCGGTTGCTGATGCTACATCCGTTATTGCACCGGTGGGGCTTTCAATACCCGGTGTCACTTGTGCCATAGGCTGCCTTACCCGGTATATTGGTAGGGCCGGTAAAGCCTCCTCTATCCTCAGTGCTATTTCTAGGCTGCCTTGCCCAGTATGTTGGTAAGGCCGGTAGAGCCTCCTTCATCTCGTTGTGCCAGTTTCCAGGTTGCCTTACCCGGTATATTGGTAAGGCCGGTAGACAGGGGAGGGCTGGCCTGGGGGGCAAGGGGGCAATTGCCCCCCAGGCTGGTCATGAATATGGGTCAGTGGGCCACTGCCTCACTCAATTTCCCATTTGCTGCTGTAAATAAACAGAATTTAAGGAGCTACACGAGTATTGTAGCTCCATTTCAATTATAAGCTCTGTGGTATCACTTGTGTTGCTCCATTTCAATTGTAAGCTCTGTGGTATCACTAGTGTTGCTCCATTTCAATTGTAACCTCTGTGGTATCACTAGTGTAGATCCATTTCAATTGTAAGATCTGTGGTATCACTAGTGTTGCTCCATTTCAATTGTAAGCTCCGTGGTATCACTAGTGTAGATCCATTTCAGTTGTAAGCTCTGTGGTATCACTAGTGTAGATCCATTTCAATTGTAAGATCTGTGGTATCACTAGTGTTGCTCCATTTCAATTGTAAGCTCCGTGGTATCACTAGTGTAGATCCATTTCAATTGTAAGATCTGTGGTATCACTAGTGTTGCTCCATTTCAATTGTAAGCTCTGTGGTATCATTAGTGTAGATCCATTTCAATTGTCATCTCTGTGATATCAGTTGTGTACTACCATTTCAGTTATAAGCTCCGAGGTATCACTTGACTTAATCCATAACATTAACGCCAGCTATAACATTAACAAAAGGGGGTGGGCTGGGACATTGGGCTGGAGCGGTAATAGAAATAGGCCACTTAATTGTACTTGCCCCCCAGGCCAAAAGTTGCCAGCCCTCCCCTGCCGGTAGAGCCTCCTTCATCTCATTGTGCCAGTTTCCAGGCTGCCTTACCCGGTATTTTGGCAAGGCCGGTAGAGCCTATATACAGGGCTCAAAATTTCCACTCGCCTCCTCGCATTTGGCGAGTAGAAATTGAAGCCCTGTATGTAAGGCCAGCGCCACCTATTGGCTGCCTGTGCAGTGCGTGTGACACTTGTCCTATGCCTGGGGCAGGCTACTCTTAAGCTGCGGGTGCCTTGGTTAGAGTCCTAACTGGAGCAGGAAGCGGATGGAGAGGACAGCTGGTGATCGGAGAGAGGTGAGAGCACGGGGAGAAAGTGTCATTACAGGGTGGGATGATAAAGAAATAGGTAATGTTTTGGGAGTTAGACACAATGCCAGACATAATTGATGGATGTTGGTGGTGGGGGAGTGGTTAAGCGGAAAGCAGGATTGATGCAGAGCAGGCCTATCGTGTTTGTATGTGTGCTGGCAGCTTCTATAGTGAGGGTGATGGGATTTGTAGATCTACAATATCGAAAGAGCTGCAGGTTTCCACCCCTCAAAACTGCCAAGGAGCAGCCAGTAAAAGTGAACCTCCCATCCTGAGAGAAGTTTGAGAACCCCACAGCGTTCAACCTAAGCCTGCAGAATCCATGTTTTTTGCCGCGTACAGAAGTATAGATGTGTGCCTCTGTGTGTGTCATTCATTGAAACTAAAGCTGCCCGATAAAACAAATGCATATTAACCCTTTCTGTGCCAAAAGGGTTAATATGCATTTGTTTTATTGGGCAGCTTTCGTTTCAATGAACACACACAGAGGCACACATCTATACTTCTGTATTCGGCAAAAAACATGGATTCACCAGCGGGGTTGGGTTGAAGCGATGTTAAAAGAAGTGAGATGAAAACCTCGCTCTTGTATGCAGGGCGAGATTCTCACAGGCCCGGACTGGCCATCGGGCCGGTTCGGGTCCGCACACAATGACAAGCCAGTTACGTTGTCACACCCTGAACAAAAATGGCTTTAATGCTAATGCTCGCCAAGCTTGCTCCCTGCCACACAGAACGTTCCAGAGCATGCCGCGGCAGTGCGTGGAAAGGAGGGTGTTCCCAAATCTCATGCACCGCCCTTTCGGTCACTTCACAAGTTATCCCACCTACCAACACCTTTTGGCATTCTGGTACATAGAGTTCGATGCTCTTCTTTCCTCTGGGGTGGATCTAATATTGGACTACAAGTACAATTCCCATCAGCCCAAAAGCTACCGGTTGTACGCAGGTGTTGTGTTGCTTTTGCCCTGATACATGGCCCATAAGGCCTGCATTGAAAACTATGTGCCATCAACATCAACATGAGAGACACATGTTTGCACATCTTGATCTACTATTTATTTGTACTTGCTGGTGTATTTCTGACTGAAACGCAGATAGCTAACTAGTAATGCTAGATCAATGTATTGATATTGGGATCCGGGCGTTGCAGTTTGGAGTGCACAGCTTCCTTCAAAATCCACACACGTCGTGTCTTTAAATATTTTGTTTTGAAATAGATCTAAACATATGGATTATTCAACAAGCCTTGTCATATAAGAAAATCTGTTATTGCTTTAACTCTTTCAGTGCCAGATGGGTATGCAATGTGTTGCACACCCTCTGGCACTCAAAAGGTTAATGTTATATATGCAAAAAAAAAATTTTAACTTGCATTTATTTTAACAGATTGGATGTTGGTGAAGTAATGAATGCATTGTACAGCAATCTGCAGGAGATCTCTTGCATTCAGTTGATATGCTGAATAACACAGAACAACAGTGTTGTTTCATGAAAGAGAATTTGAGATGGGTGGGGTTAAAGGTGGGATATGGGTGTGGTTAGAGGCGGGGATATGGGTGGGGCTAGGTGTAGAAACTGGTGGCGAGTAACTTTTCAGGCCTGGCTAGTAGCTCAGGACTTGAAATTTTGAGCCCTGCTATATTTATCTATTATATCATTGTATCTATGCTACTTGAATCTGTCGTGTGTCTGTAACATATGTGTATGTTCAGGACCTGTGAGGGTTCTTATTAAACTTTTCAATAAAGTTGTGTTTTTATCTTAACTCTGTGTCTGTGAGTCAAAACAAACCGTGACAGTACGAAAGGGCCATGACCTCAGACAATAAGAGTGAGAGTAATACACAAAACATCCATTGGAGGATGGATGTACATGAGCAGCGCCTGGATCAGTTGGCATTGGCTATACAAACCATTCTCAAGCCTACAGTAGTCACGGACAAGTCTGTCCCAAGCCCGGTGGTCTCCCCAGTTTTGACACCGGAAAATGATACTAGTACTTCTGTGGCTGCAGTCAAAGGGTTAACCGCTTCCGCACCATTTCCACTCAGATATGATGGCGAACCCAGTCTGTGCAGAGGGTTTATCAACCAACTTGAGATATTTCTAGAATTAACCTCTCATGCCTTTCCTAATGATCGCAGCAAAGTTGGGTTTATGATATCCTTACTGACTGGTAGAGCCTTGGCATGGGCCAATCCCTTGTGGGAGACTGCGAAACCTTGCACAAGAAATTTCAGGGAATTTGTGCAAACATTTTGGAGAGTATTCAAGATCCCTGGTAGAACCGCCTCTGCTGCTAAACGTCTAATGGAGATACAACAGGGCAAGCGGACTGTGGGCAACAATGCCATATAGTTCCGCACACTAGCAGCATGAGGCATTGGTGGCAGCCTTTGCTCAAGGTCTGGGCGACCGTATTAAAGATGAGACCGCAGCTAGAGAGTTGCCTAATGATCTGGACGAATATATTGATTATGCAATTCTAATTGACACTCGGATCCTTGAGAGATTTATGGCTAAGGACCGTAGGCCACTATCAAAAAGCAGTGGTTCTAGCAGTTCGTTTTGCCCACCCACCCCTCCCTCATTGCCTAGACCCAATGACCATATACGGGAATCTGGTGAACCTATGCAATTAGGCTTTACCAGGTTAACTAAGGAGGAACGAGCACACCACAGGAGGCAGGGGTTATGCTTATACTGTGACAAAACTGGGCACTTGTTAAGAACCTGTCCCGTATGTCCAGGAAACGAACGCACCTAGGGTACCTTGGGGGACAGGCCCTAGGTGGTGTTCAACCGTCCCCAGATTTGATCATACAGAAACCCACCATCCAGGTATTACTCTCATGGGCAGATCGCTCAGTGGAGGTTCTGGCCCTGATTGATTCAGATGCAGCCGGCTATTTTATGGATAGTGCCTTTGCTGAATGGCACAAGATTCCACTGGTTGAAAGAGAATCGCCTCTTGCCATTGAAGCTATTGACGGCAGACCACTTGAACCAGCTCAGATTACCTTTGAAACTATGCCTTTACCTATGACTATTGGGGCTCTTCACAAAGAGGAACAGCAGTTCCGGATAATCCATTCTCTGCACCACGCAGTCATTCTGGGATTTCCTTGGTTGCAGCTGCATAATCCTCAGTTTGATTGGCAAAAGTGTGAAATATCTGCTTGGTCCCAATATTGTATGAAGCATTGTGTGTCTCACCCGATTAAGATTCTGTGCGCCTCTCCCTCATTGCCAGACGAGTACCAACAATTTAGTGATGTTTTCAGTAAGGGAGAGACTGACACCCTGCCCCAGCACAGGTCTTATGATCGCGCTATTGAGTTGCCCCCAGGGGTGGTACCCCCTAGGGGACGTACGTATCCATTGTCATGTGATGAGAACCAAGCTATGGAGGAATATATTGTGGATGCCTCAAGAGAGGGATCATCAGGAAATCCACCTCGCTGGGTTCTTTTTCGTGAAAAAGAAGAATGGTGAGCTAAGACCGTGTATTGATTACCGTGGCCTAAATAAGTTGATGCCTAAGAATGCATATCCGATACCACTCATCACCAAATTATTTGACAGGTTAAAAGGTTCCTCGATTTTTATGAAACTGGACCTACGCGCAGCCATAACCTGATTCGGATCAGAGTTGGTGATGAGTGGAAGACGGCTTTTAACACTAGATCCAGGCACTGTGAATATCTAGTTATGCAGTTTGACCTCTGTAATGCACCCACTGTGTTCCAAGAACTGATTAATGATATCCTTAGGGATATGCTGCAGTCCTCTGTTGTTGTCTACCTGAACGATATACTTATTCACTCGGATAATTTGTCACAACACATCAAGGATGTGTCAGAGGTGTTGCTCCGCTTACAAAAAAAGAAACTGTATTGCAAATTGGAAAAATGCGAGTTTCATAGATCCAGTGTGCCTTTTTTGGGTTTGTAATTGCCAAGGAGGGTATTGCCATGGATCAGGAGAAACTTGCTGCAGTTTTGCAATGGCCACGGCCCAAGGGATTAAAAACAATTCAGCGATTCCTGGGGTTCGCTAATTATTACAGAAAGTTTATTAAAAACTTTTCCACGATTGTTAAACCATTGTCTGACCTTACTCATAAGGGCGCCAATCCTTCCCAATGGTCTGGGGCAGCTGAACATGCCTTTGAGACACTGAAATCTGCTTTTGCAGCTGCTCCAGTGCTATCCCACCCCAACCCATCTCTCCCGTTTATGTTGGAGGTCGATGCCTCAGAGATTGGGGTTGGGGCAGTACTTTCTCAATGACCTGTGAAGGGGAGTACTCTCTAAGAAGTTGTCTGTTGCCGAAAGTCACTATGAGATAGGTGACAGAGAATTACTGGCTATCATTCTCGCTCTGAAAGAATGGCGTAATTTATTGGAAGGCACCAAAAGTCCAGTATTGATTCTCACTGACCACAAAAACCTGACTTATCTATCAGAGACTAAAAGATTATCCTCTCTCCAGGCCAGATGGGCGTTGTTTCTTTCCCGATTTATTTTCATTGTATCTTATTTGCCGGGTTCCAAGAACGTTAGGGCTGATGCCCTGTCTAGACAATTCGAACCTGAAACTCAGAGGGACGAGGTCCCAGTACCTATTATACAGCCTGACCGTATATTGGCCACTCTACGTATGAGTATCACTTTGCCACTGGGGGAAGAGATTCTGGCCACCCAGGCTACGGCTTCTCCAGAAACCCCAGTGGGCAAGTGTTTTGTTGATGAGCCATTCTGCACTCGATTACTTGAAAGCTACCACTCCTCTAAGGCTGCTGGGCATATTGGTAGGGATCAATTAAGCTCCAAGTAAAACCTCAAAAACAGCGCAAACACAAAGAACATAAATAGGATCTAAGTGTAGTAGTCTTTAATAAAACATCTTAAGAAACATAAAAGAAATGCACTTACAATAGCCCTACTTGGGCTTTATGCGTTGAGTAAAGGTCCTTGTCCTGATAGTCCCAAACTGTATTCTCCTTCCTCCTGTGTACTTCTGTGTCCTTATAAACTCCTTGTAGTATGTGCCGATAAAACATTCACTTGTGGATTGAAAAGCAAAGACTTATGCCTTACATCCTTATTTCGGCATGTCTGTGCATCAGTACATTCGGCATGGAAAGAAAGGACCGGACCGGTCACTTTAAGATTATCTAAAACCACCCGAAACCTCGTGGCGGCTGCGGCATCCAAATTGCCGATTCTGAGGATAAAGATCAGAGGAGGAGCAATGGGTCTCTGTCGGGACGTGGGAGGGACCTAGTAGTAACGAGGATGGTCTTTCTCACAAGTCTTCTGGTGGCCCTCTCTGAGGGCGGACTGTGCTGCATTTACCAATGCCTGTGCCACCTGTGCCCATCCCAAGACCCCTAGACACCTCCCTGTGGGCCTACTCCAACCAGTACCTAATCGCGAACGTCCCTGGCCTCACATTTCCATCAATTTCATGGGAGAGTTGCCAGTATCTAGAGTGTATTCCTTCATACTTATGGTGGTTGACAGGTTTTCTAAAATGGCTCATTTTGTGCCTCTCCGTGGCCTTCCCTCTGCCAAAGAATTAGCTGTGGTTTTTGCTAAAGAGGTATTTCAGTTGCATGGTGTACCTAGAGTTCTGGTGTCCGACCGGGGGAGCCAGTTCGTGTCCAGATTTTGGAGAGCATTTTGTGAATAGATGGGCATTCAATTGTCCTTTTCCTCTGCCTACCACCCCCAGACCAATGGGGCCGCTGAGCATGCCAATCAGGGACTGGAGCAGTTCCTGCGCTGTTTTGTCACAGACCATCATGATAACTGGGCCGAACTGTTGCCGTGGGCAGAGTTCGCCAGGAACTGTGCGGTTAACTCTTCATCCGGGAGCTCCCCGTTTCTTATCAACTACGGGTTCCAGCCATGCTTGCTCCCGGATTAATTTCAGTCTCAACAGATTCCAGCTCTGGATGAGTATATTGAGCAGCTACGCTCCACTTGGGCATAGGTTCAGAGGGCACTCAGTCAATCTTTTCAGCGTCATCAGTGCCATACTAATCGTAGACGGCTGCCAGCGGTTTCTTTCCAGGTTGGGGACAGGGTATGGCTATCCTCCAGAAACCTCAAGTTACAAGTCCTGTCTAATAAATTGGCTCCCCGGTTTATTGGTCCGTTCAGGGTGATCCGTAAAATTAACCCTGTCTCTTATGCTCTGGATCTCCCTGTGTCTATGCACATCCATAATGTGTTCCATGTATCTCTCCTCAAACCTCTTGTATGCAACCGTTATACTACTAACCCTGTGGTGCCAGGGCCTATAGAGGTAGAAGGTCAGGAGGAGTACGAAGTTCAGAGTATCATTGATTCTCGCAGATTTAGTGGAAAAGTGCAGTATTTGGTACACTGGAAGGGTTATGGTCCGGAAGAACAATTCTGGGTTGACAGTAAGGTCCTTCATGCCCCCAAATTACTCCGTATTTTTCATTCTAAATACCCTCAGAAACCAGGTCCCTCTTCCAGAAGGGGGGGTCTTTGAGAGGGGGGTACTATCACGGTGCCCGTCATTGCTGGCTTTTTCTGTCAGTTAGCTGTGGGGGAGCTCCATTGGCTGCCTGTGATTAGTCCGCCCAGTATTGCCTATATAGACTGGGTTCCTGCACCCTTTCACTGCCCTTTCGTGGTATCTCTATGTCAGTGAACGCCTGCATATGGATTCCTTTGACAACTGGGTCCTGCTTGAATCTTCTACTGTTCCAGCGTCGGTGTACTTACCCAGAGAACCAGTATATACTCCAGAGTTGTTCCTGTGTACTGATCCGGTTTCGCTTCCATTCCTGCTTCCGTTCCTGATCCGGTTTGGCTGACGTTCCTGCCTCCGTTCCTGATCCGGTTTGGCTGACGTTCCTGCTTCCATTCCTGACCCGGTTTGGCTGTTGTGGCTGCTCCGTCATCCTGTTCCGGCCTGGCTGTCGCTCCTGTTCCTGGATCCTGATTTGGATGAATTCTGCAAGACTCCAGTGGCCTCGGAGACATTCTGACCCCTGGGTTCCTCCTATGGTGGTACCGCTGATTCCAGACGTCAGGTCTCCATGTTGTCCAGTACACGGTACTGGTTTGCTCCACTCTTTAACTGGTTGCTTGCTGCCTCCGTAATAGCATCGGTAGGGCCTCCATGTTGTCCAGTACGCGGTACTGGTTTGCTCCACTCTTTAACCGGTTGCTTGCTGCCTCTGTAATAGCACCGGTAGGGCCTCCGTGTTGTCCAGTACGAGGTACTGGTTTGTTCCACTCTTTAACCGGTTGCTTGCTGCCTTCGTAATAGCACCGGAAGGGCCTCCGTGTTGTCCAGTACGCGGTACTGGTTTGCTCCACTTTTTAACCGGTTGCTTGCTGCCTCCGTTATAGCACCGGTAGGGCCTCCGTGTTGTCCAGTACGCAGTACTGATTTGCTCCATTCTTTAACTGGTTGCTTGCTGCCTCCGTTATAGCACCGGTAGGGCCTCCGTGTTGTCCATCACGCAGTACTGGTTTGCTCCACTCTTTAACCGGTTGCTTGCTACCTCCGTTATAGCACCGGTAGGGCCTCCGTGTTGTCCAGTACGTGGTACTGGTTTGCTCCACTGTTTACACCGGTTGCTTGTTGCCTCCGTTATGCACCGGTAGGGCCTCCGTGTTGTCCAGTACGCGGTACTGGTGTGCTCCACTCTTTACACTGGTTGCTTGCTGCATCCGTATAGCACCGGTAGGGCCTCCGTGTCGTCCAGTACGCGGTACTGGTTTGCTTCACTCTTAACACTGGTTGCTTGTTGCCTCCGTTAGCACAGGTAGGGCTTCCTTGTTGTCCAGTATGCGGTACTGGTTCGCTCCACTCTATCACCGGTTGCTGATGCTACATCCATTATTGCACCGGTGGGGCTTTCAATACTCGGTGTCACTTGTGTCATAGGCTGCCTTACCCGGTATATAATGGTAGGGCCAGTAAAGCCTCCTATATCCTCAGTGCTATTTCTAGGCTGCCTTGCCCGGTATGTTGGTAAGGCCGGTAGAGCCTCCTTCATCTTGTTGTGCCAGTTTCCAGGCTGCCTTACCCGGTATATTGGTAAGGCCGGTAGAGCCTCCTTCATCTCATTGTGCCAGTTTCCAGGCTGCCTTACCCGGTATATTGGCAAGGCCGTTAGAGCCTCCTCAGTCCTCTTGTGCTTCTTCTAGGCTGCCTTGCCCGGTATTTTGGTAAGGCCAGTAGAGCCTCCTTCATCTCATTGTGCCAGTCTCCAGGCTGCCTTACCCGGTATTTTGGCAAGGCCGGTAGAGCCTATATATCTATTATATCATTGTATCTATGCTACTTGAATCTGTCGTGTGTCTGTAACATATGTGTATGTTCAGGATCTGTGAGGGTTCTTATTAAACTTTTCAATAAAGTTGTGTTTTTATCTTAACTCTGTGTCTGTGAGTCAAAACAAACCGTGACAGCAATGCCTCAGACTTAGATGTGTTAATTTTGTATCCAGAAAGCTCCTGAAAATCTTTAAGAACTGCAAAAAGATTGGGCAGCGAGATGTGAGGGGATGTCAAAGAGAGAATAACGTCATCCGCAAAGAGAGAAATTTTATGGGTACTGGCACAATGCAGAATCCCAGAGATTCTGAATGGTGATGGATCTTAATGGCCAAAGGTTCAACTGCAAGAGCAAAGAGAAGTGGGGAGAGTGGGCACCCTTGACGAGTACCATTGCGAATGTACAGTCGAGAGGGCGAATCAGTTGGAGGCTTAAGCTTAAGGGAACAGACAGCCGTAAGAAAGGAGCCCCAAATCCCAAAACGACCAGGGTTGTCTCTAGATAAAGCCAATCCACTAGATTGAAGGCTTTCTCTGTGTCAAGCCAGAGAAGAAGTGAACCAGAAGCAGAAGATGGTGCAGAGTAGATAAGGTTGAGGAGTTTGCGGGTATTATCTCTCACCTGTCTGTGTGGGATAAAGCCGACCTGATCACTATGGACCATGGAGGGGAGGAGAGGGGTCAATCTATTCACCAAAATCTTGCTAAATAGCTTGAGATCAGAGTTCAACAGTGAGATTGGACGATAATTTGCATAGTCAAGAGGATCTTTGTCCGGTTTGGGAATTACGGCTATACAGGCACTGGACATGTCCGAGGACATACTCTCACCATCCATAAAAGCATTGAAGACCCATACCAGCTGGTCAGCAAGTAGCTCACAGCATTTCTTATAAAAAATATTGGACAGGCCATCAGGACCAGAAGCCTTAGCATTATTGGACTCACCCTCAAGAGTTCCTCGTGGGAGATAGGTGTACACAGGGAGATCAATGTTGCTGTGTCTAGCAGATTGGCAGATATCGTAGAAACCCTTTTTGGCATTCCAGGAATAAGAAATTGGAATCTCCAGCATTTGTGCCAAGGTCTGAGTAATATTGTAAGAACTCATTGTAAATTTCATAGGGGACATGCAACAACCAGCCAGAGCGTGATCGCAAGGCAAGAATCTGGGACTTCTGACATACCTCTTTCGGTTTCCTAGCCAGTATTCTATGGGGCTTATTTGCACAGTCATAAAAAAGTTGACAGGTCCATTGCATCTGCCGCTCCATATCAGTGGAGTCCAATTTATTAAGGGTCTCCTTGGCTGCCAGAACTTCCCAGAGGCCGTTAGTGTGGCATTCACCTTGTGTGCCCTCTCAAGGGACTCCAGTTGGACCAACGCCTCAACACGTTTTCGTTGGTTGGCCTTCTTCATTTTAGAGGCAAACAACAATATCATGCAGGAAAAGATACGCCTTGCAGGCATCCCAGAGAGTCACCAGGTTGGAGACCGATCCTTCATTGAGGGCGTAAAATTGAACGATATGAGACAAAAGATAGGTCAAGAATTCCAGATTCAAAAAGAGGGACTCATTCAATCAGCAAGTATAAGAACATGGTAAAGAGTGTGGGAAATCAAAGACGCAGCAAATCGGTGCATGGTCAGACCATGAGATCGGAAGAATGTGAGCTTTCCAAAACGACCCTATAAGATCTCAAGTCGGCAGGATGTAGTCAAGATGGGAGTAAAAATTGTGCACTGAGGAGTAAAACAAGTAGTTTTGAGCTGTGAGATATAGGCAGCGCCACAGGTCAAGTAGACTATGTTTCTCAAGAAGGGCAGCAAAGTGAGAGGAAAAAGCCACCTTCCGGTGTGCCTGCGAATCCAGATAAGAGTCTAGGGTCTAGGACCAGATTAAAGTCCCCACCTAGGAGCATTGAGGGAGCCTTGAAAGAATAAAGCTTTAGAAAAAAATGTCTTTAAGAAATGTTAGGTGCATAGACGGAAGCCAGCAGTAGGTCGCAGCCCAGCAAAGTACCCTTCAAGATAAGAAATCGGCCCCCTGGATCAGAGTACCTATCCTGAATTTGAAAGAGGAAATCCTCACAGAGGAGGATAGCAAACCCCACCTTCTTGGAGGGTGCAGAGGCCAGAAAAGCAGGTTGGAAACCTTTATCAACCAGGCGAGGGGACTTTGAGTCTCCTGAAGAAAGGCAATCTGGGCATCAGCTCATCTACATTCTAGAAGTACAAGACAGCTTCCTGTCCATGTTAAGTCTCTTGACATTCAAGAACAGACACCTGATCCTGTCCATGGAGTCACAACGGGAGGGTCAAGGGAGTAGTACGGGGGGAGGAAAAAAAAATGGAGGGATGGGAAGGGAAGTAAGGGATGGATATGGGTGGGACTGATCAGGGAGTAGGGGGGGAGAGAAATTCAAGCACACGGAGTGTCAGACCACAGTACAAGTCAACTGAAGCCAGAAGATTGTTGAGGCGTCTGGTATATCCCACCCTCAAGGGAACACTAGTGGCAAAGAGCACACAGTTAACAAAGTAAGAACAAACCAGAACATAGGTCTCCCCCCTAACCAGAACCTAACATGTGGGGAGGCACCATGAGCTCCTATGGATCCAAAGAGGGGAAAACTACAAAATATAACTTTACAATATGAACAACAATGATAATCAAAAAAGAAAAATTTCAGTAGGGGGAGGCCTAAGCCTCCTAATAGGAAAGAGCAATAAGCACCTGTCAAAATATAGGGAAAGAGAAAAAGAAGAAGGGGGAAAAGGGAGGAGAGAGAGGGTTATAATACGGAGAACTAGTATCCGTCAGAGGTAGAAATAAAATAGTAGGGCCCACATAACTAAAGGGAACTCAGGGAAGTGCATTGCCCACTATTGCGAATATCACTAAGCAGCGACATGAGACCCCAGAGTATACGTGCAAGAGAAATGTAGAGTGAAATAAGAGGGTATACCAAAATCAAGGACGTGACACTGCAAGGATACGGATTTGGCAAAGTGTAGTGGGGGGAGGCATAACACCAGGGGAGTAGAGGAAGGAAGCAAATGGCCATGTACCCTCAACAGAGTTGTAGGTTGATGAGGGTCGCACCTAACTCACCAACCAGGTCAGAGAAGCAAGGAGGAGGGAAACGGCAGAGCCAGCAGCTAATACAGTGGCAGATAAATTAAGTAAAAGCAACCAGTCCTGTGGGGACTGGAGGGACCACCCCAGGAGCCACTCTCCCCATAAGTACTGTACAATAAAGTAGAGGATCGAGTTCCCCAGAGTGTCCCAAAGGATGCAGAGAAGCTAGTAGAATACAGTGGGGAGTGATCTAAAAAGAAAGAGAATGAAAAAAGACAGAGGGGGGAAAAAACTCAAAAGAAAGCCCACTATCAGAATCCACACTAGCATCTCCGAGTCAGTCCCCCAGGTCCCAAATTCCAATAAGAACACAGACATGAGAACATAAATCTCCTCAAGTAAATGGTGAATAATAAGTCAGACAGCTATACAAACATGTGGCCAAACATGAGTGATTAGCATAAAAATACAGTACACAGAGACCAGCTCCCTGAGTCCCAGAGCCTCAATGCAGACCATCCACCATGAGGGAAACTGCCCCCGGGGACCCGGGGAGCAGGCAGATGCAAAGCATGATAAAGAATACAGTCTCCATAAAAAGAAACGACCACATGGGAGCAAGCAACATAATAATACAGCTCCTAAAATGAAATTAAATAAGATCAATGGGAGGGGTGAAAAGAAAAAGGGGGAGGTGAGAGAGAGGGAAAAATATAAAGCATAAGGCAGCTCCCTGCACCCCAGAGCCCAGAGCAGCCCACCCATACCATGGGCTAGAACAGTGGTTCTCAACACCTGTCCTTAGGACCCACTAACAGGCCAGGACTTAGGGATTTCTCTGCTAGAGCACAGGTGTGGTGATCAGAGGACAGGAGTTGAGAACCACTGGGCTAAAACCAACCAGGGCCCCAGGGGGCAGGCAGAAGTCCAATGGGATGATAAGTGCAACACAAATCATGAAATCAGTATCACGCAATCAGGCCGGGTCACTCTGACCCTTCCTCTTAGTTGGAGTATGCAGAGAGCACTGGGGAAGGCCCCAAAACGATCTGCTGGGGCACCACTCGGTCCTGGGGCCAGCTGCTGAGGTAGTAGCTCAGAGACATCAATGTCCAAAAGACAGAGAAGATCAAGGCCTTGGATGAAGTCCTTCATTCCATGAACTGTTCCATTGTGTTGCACCAGGAGGCAGAAGGGGAAGCCCCAACGGTATCGATTGTCACGAGATCTTAGAGCCTCAGCGATGGGTTTGAGGACTCTACATCTGTTCAAAGTGTGTGGCGAGACATCTGCAAATATTTGAGGAGTACATCCCTCCAGGGAAGGATGATGATCTCGAGCCACTCTCATGACTGCTTCCCTGGTGACGAAATAGTGCAGGAGCAATACAATATCACAAGGCTGTTCAGTGTCTGCGGGTCTAGGCCGCAATGCTCTGTGAGCTCGGTCCAGAATAAATTCTGTGGGGGTCTCTTTCAGGGAGAAGTGCATTAAAGAGCTTAGGTAGAAAGTCCTCTATTTGTATGGACTCGGGCACTCCACGAATCCGCAGATTATTGCATCTGGAGCAGTTATCAGCATCTTCCTGCACTTCATGCAAGGAGACAATGTGAGTTTTACGATCCGTAACATCCTGCTCAAGATCCCTGATAGAAAAAGAGGAGGACTGATGACATGTCTCACATCACTTCCACTCTAGCTGTAACTCCTGCCAATTCAGTAGAAAGGTCAGCAATGGAGGATCGTAAGTCCAGGATATCATGTTTGGTGCAAGGGGCATCCATCTTAGCAGAAGAGTCTGCTACTATCAGCAGAGAGCACAGCAGGGCAAGCAGCTGTTGTGGGATTCGGGGGTCAAGAGCAGATGGGGAGAAATAGGCAGATAGAGATTTTTGGGCACGTCTGCGAGACTTATAAGGCATAACCCCAATGCAGGGTCCATAGAAGACAGGAGAGCAGCAGAGACCCAAAAGCAAAGCAAGCAGGACTCACAAAGGTAGACAGGCGTGACTTATGAAAGCAGAGGTGGCCTAGGATAAGACCTCCAATTTACAGCATCATCTCCATTAATCAAAACTGAACCAAATCACGTGGGGTAAGTTGAAGGGGTTCACAGTGGCAAATGAAGTAGCAATTCACATCTTACAGAGTAAATAGGCCCAGGGAGGAAGAAGTGATGGTCCCACACACCAGGATAGGATGGCTGGGTACAGTGAAGAGCAGGTAGCAGTGGGCTGGTGGAGAGGCACGAAAGTAGTAGCAATCCCCAGACACAGCCTGGATGTCCAGTGACCTCAGCACAGCCCCTTCCTCTATATGTAATGGCACACAGGGAAGAGGAGGGGGGCTACACAGGCCCTAAGACCCAGGATGGGGGCTCTAAAGACTATGGAGGGAGCTGGGCACTGAAAGGGACAACTCGCAGTACAAGTATAAACAGTGAGATGGGATCCACATCAATGTCCTTGGATTGTATGCCCAGCTTGAATACGCTCCACTGCACAAACTCAGTAACTGCAGTGGGTAAACGTCATTGGAGTGGAGGTAAAGTAAGTAAGGCATGCAGATCTGGACTGTATATCCTCACAAACTTGTCCACGCCAAGCAGGGAGCCACTGAAGGAGGAACAGATCAGTCGGAGCTGCGGCGGGCCGGAGCTGCGGCGGGAACAGCCAGTAAATGGCGTACCACAAACCTCATGCTAGGCCACAGGTCATCAGATGGGAACCGGATTCCACAACAAGGCATCCAAATGCAGGGAAAAAGTCCTAGCAATCCATGGAAGCCAGTTGCTCCTTAAACCACGGCTGAAATAGCTGTACACAAGCCACAGGAGCGGGAACTCAACTTTAGTACATCTGCTCACCACTGCTGCCAGGCCACTCCCAGCAATTGACTTTTTTGACTCTTACAGGTCTGTAATACCCATGCCCCACTAAGGAAGATTAGGGAAAGGGGGGGCTATCTTCCCTGGATCTCTGCTAACCTCTTTGAGTTATACAGTTTCAGAGATGCATAATGGATAAAATTAAAACAAACTGGCTCCGATGATGATCATACTGCATACAGGCAATTGCGGAATACTTGCACAAAATAAACAAAACTTGCAAAAGTTCAATATTTTTCTGACAACTTGAACAATAACATTTCAAAACCAGCCAACTTCTGGAAGGTTATTAAAAACAATCTACAACACTCCTAACCACTCTCACCCATGAACTATAACCATAGGCAAAGAAACGATACAGTGCCCCATAGCACTAGCCAAAGCATTTAACAGCTAGTTTGTTGGATGTGCCACCACTCTAATTACATAAAACAAAAGTAATTCTGAAGTAGAAACATGCACAGAACAGCTTCTGTCACCTACTACCTGGTCCAGTGATGCTAATTAATTTAATTTTGTGGCAGTAAATGAGAGCGAAATATATGATCACCTCCTTAACACAAAAATGAAAATAAAATCTGGCCCTGACCAACTACCAGCATTGTTATTAAACCTCAGTGCCTCGGTCACTGCCCATACTATTATGACCCTAATTAATGCCTCTCTGTCAACTGGGTATATGCCCAAAGCCTGGAATGTAGCTAGAGTTGTGCCTATCCACAAAAGTGGGGATAAAAATGTAGTATCAAATTACAAACCAATACCCTACTCCCCACATTAGCTAAAATCCTAGAGAAATGTGTCCATGTGCAACTATATAAGTATTATCGGCTGACCAGTTTTTTTACCCCCCTTCAATCAGGCTTTCATTCAAATCACTCCACAATCACTGCCCTCCTAAAAGTAACCAATTATATCCAGACTGGCATAGAAAATGGTGAACTCACAGGTAGTATATGGCCCGAAATGTCGCTGTGGCATCATCCTATGAGTCACTCCGGGGACTGGGCCTAGGTGCGCTTGGTGCCATCAGCAGCCATCCATATCCTCATGCGAATCGGGCCTGCATCTTAGAATGATGCAGAGAAGGTTGAGGTTTTGACACATCGCGTTGCCATGTGTCACTTTCGGGCGCGAGGTTGCTATTTGTCGCAGACCTCTGTTTTGTACTAGTTAGGGCTAATAGCTCCACCTATCTACTTCCTGTCTGCCTTTAAAGGGTAACTGGATCTCAAATCAGTTACACTTACGTCATTGTTCAGTGCAGTCCTAGTTCCAGTTGTTCTTGTATCCTGTGTATGACCCAGCTTGTCTGACTAGCCATTCTGATGCTGACTTGTGACTCTGTCTGACCATTCTCTCTGCGAGCTCCTTTTGTCTTAAGACAAAGTTGCCTACTACCAGTGGATATCCTATCTGGTGCAGACTTGTGGCTCTGGCTGACTAACCGCTCTGTGTATGACCCTGGCTTGTCTGACTATACATTCTGGTGCTGACCTGGGGCTCTGTCCAACTATCCACCAAGTATTGCCTACTACCAGTGGACATCCTATCTGGTGCAGACCTGTGGCTCTGGCTGACTAACCACTCCTTGTATGAACTTGGTTTGTCTGACTATCCTAGCTGGTGTTGATCTGTGGCTCTGTATGTTCACTCCATTGTGTGGCTCCGTTTCCTACAGACATCCATCCTGGTGCAGATCTGGGGCTCTGGCAGATTCTGGCTTTACTGACTGTAGGCGAAAGTCAGCAGTCTCTCTTGTTCCTACCTGATGGGAGGCTGTAGGCTATGTTCTCCGTTCCTTCCATTCCGTGGGACTCCAGCTGGCTTTGGCTTGGTCTCTAGCAGTTGTGGTTGACCCATTGGCAGGCTCCTATTTCTGATAGAGTCTATAGCCTCTCCAGTCACCCTTTGCTTGTATTATCAATTATTTAGCTTGCTAATTATTCTTCTAATAAAGGTAATTTAACTATACCATCTGACTCCTTGTCTTGTTTGCAGGCCATAACAGTATGTGGCTTGACCCCAACCTCACTTTTGGTCTTCATATTGATAAGTTAACATCCAAACTTTATCCAAAAATAGTTGCTCTGTTTAGAAACAAATTCTGTTTAAATCCCCTGGTAAGAAGACGTATTATACAATAGATGTTAATGCCAGTCATAGACTATGGGAACGTAGTATATGCTCCCGCATCACAAATCCATCTTTCTAAAATTAACACTGTGAACAACTCATTATGCAGCTTTACCCTCCAATGTAATTACACAATCCATCATTGCAATATGTATGAAGAACTAAACTGGCTAACACTGGAATCTAGACGTGCCCTTTGCCTCTCTTGCATGGTTTATAACCACTTCTCTAGAAATCTACCAGACTACCTGAGCAGTATGCTCACTCAGGCTGACCATACTAACTATAACCTATACTCCACTTCTAACAACTCAGTGAGTATACCACCTTACAAGAAAGAAGCCGGTCGATCTGCCTTTTCCTTCAGAGCTTATGACATACTTGAAAACGAGAGAAATCTTAATGTATTCTTCCTGGTAACACATTTTCTAAATAAATAAACATTGACATCCACCTGACTTGCCTTCATCAGGTTTACAAATTTTCACTCATCACATCATCAATGGCCTATTTCCATATGGAAATAAAGCATAATGACTCATTTCCATATGGAAATGCCGGATAATGAGACATTATAGTATTCAAGGGGGTGCGTTTATATGTTAATGTGGCACTTCACCACATTCACTAAACTTCGATAGCAACCTCTTCTGTATCAGTTCACTGTCTCAACTTAGCCTACCTGAGACTGGTGAAGTTGAGATCTCTCTGTACTTTCCTTTGCAGTAAAAGCCCTCAATCAATTAGCTGCATGGAGGGTGGTGAACTGCTGTCAATGTGGAAGGGAATAATATTGATAAAGAGCTAAGGGAATAATTGTGTTGTGCTTGTTGTAATTTTTTAGGTCTTTGAATGCCACAGGGGTGAGCAATTCAAATCCCTATGGAATTCAAAAGGATGAGGTAGTGATGCTGTCCATGGCGCTGAAAGTATTCTCTTCACTCCCCAGCTGGACAAGTGGGTGTCAGGCTACCTGTGTGGTGGTTGCTCAAGCATCGTTCCCCATCGGCTCCAGCCGCATCCGCTGCTGACACTGGTGCCTTGCCTCCGTTGAGGCTTGGCCGCATTCCACTTCCTGGCGGCTCAGCCGTCTGTTGGTGCCTTGTGCGGCTCTGGCCACTTCTGTTGCCGGCGTCCCGGCAGGCAGGAGATGTCATTGTTGGGCGCACGTCCAAAGGCATGGACATGTGTTCCATTTAAAGGGACAGCCACCTGTTGACTGCTCTTTCTCTTCCTGCTTGCATATTAGTTTAACTGCCTGGACACAGGTCTCAGTCGCCCTTTCGTTGGTGTCCAGTGCAGTTCTATTTCATTGGTTCTCTGTGCATGATCTGGCTTGTCTGACTAACCGATCTGGCGCTGACCTGTGTCTCTGTCTGACTACCTGCTCCATGTAGGACCCTTGGCTTTGTCAGATATCCATTTTGGTGCAGACCTGCGGCTCTGGCTGACTACCCGTTCCGTGTTTGACTTCTGACTTGTCTGAGTACCCATTCTGGTGTCGACCTGGGGCTCTGTCCACTGCGTATCCAGCATACCAATGCTTCAGTGGACATCCTATCTGGTGCAAACCTGTGGCTCTGGCTGACTACCCACTCCGTGCATGACCCCTGGCTTGTCTGACTACCCAATCTAGCGCTGACCTGTGGCTCTGTCTAACTATTCTCTAGCGTGGCCTTCCATGCGGTTAGATATTCAGTCTGGTGCGGGCTTGTGGCTCTGGCAGACTTATTCCTGGTTACCCTCCTATTTGTCTGGCTTCTCCCAGGTGCGGACCTGTGGCATTGCTGACCACTCCTTGTCCCATCGCTCAGACCTATATCAAGAGTATCATACGGAAGCGCTTCTCTTTATTACTATATATATATTGTGATATTTCTGTTTCACTGTTGCTGCCTTTTAGTACTTGTCCTGAGTTTTTCTTGCCGAACCGTGACAGTGGGACATCAGAGAGATTGCTGTCAGACTTCAGAATTCATGTAGTGTTGGTGATGTGTGAGGGTGAGCATCTCTTCCACATCAACAGCACTTTGATAATCCTGTATGCTAATGGGGATTTTCTCCTCCTCTCCTCTTGCATCTGTAAATTTTAATGCTTATAGCGATGTGGTGTGAAATCTCAAAGTGCTTTGAACTCATCTACAAAATCACATTGCCACAGCATTGACCTTTAGTGCATCTCCCCCAATATCTTTATGCTGACAAGGCTGTTAAATTACTGTGTAACTGAGTATCAGAATAAAAATCACTGATTTCAGCATTCATAGTTCAATAATGTGACTATATGAGTGGTGGCCTTTATGGACTGAGACTATAGATGCCCACCTGACTACTGCAAATGTTAAAACTGGGGCCATACTGCCATTTCAGAGGTATTTCCTAGACAGCTTAAATGTTTCTAGGAGGTGCTTTATTCAAAAATTGTTACAGCTCAAAATTTATTTTTTTATCTTATTGGGTCACATTTTTAAGGTGCATTTCAGTCTGACACAAGCTCTCAACATCAATAGAAAAATTGCCCTCTGGACACCAGTTGTTGTTGTTAACATTAAAAAAAGAAGACGAAACAATGAAAAATAAAGAATAAAAAAACACAAGTTTTATCTATAATAACTTTTAATGAAGCATCTCACAGTACACTGCCCGGGATCTCCAAAGATGAGACACTTGACATGTAGTGGATGCAAGTGAGTTACTACGTTCCCAAAAGCCCCAGAATTTGGACCAGCTCATTTTATTATTTATGCATCCTACAGCCCATTTGCACTAGTTCTAATTAGCAACATTATATGCCCCAAGCTGATAGCATGATCTGGGACATTATCCCCTGTTTACAAGTCTGTTTTACTAAGTTACTGAAACTTTCTGATCAGTTTCATAATTGCTAGTATACTAGCTGTACTATTTTAAAACCAACAAATCACATATGTCTCTAATGCAATTTAATATGTAAAATACACTTGAGATGTCGGAAAAGAAATTTGTCTGTTGGTCTAGACAATAACCCAAGGGCAACAATACAGTCTAAATGAGCTGACGTTCTGGTAAATATTTTGCTTAGTGCAATGATTGATTGTTAATTTTATCGAGCTTCTGCTGCTGCATAAAAATTAGATCTGACGTTACTGCAGACATAATTTTATTAGAGTTTAGGGAAGGTAGATATCAAATAATTTCAAGGAATTAGCAATGAAGCTCAGTCTCTGCTTCTATTCTCTGTCAAGCAACCTTTTAACTCCCCACTAACAACTAAAATACAATTTTTGATTAATGAGCTTTTTAATAGAAAGATGATATGTTAATCAGTTGTTAATAAGACATTATTCCAGTTAGAAACTTCTTCATATGGGAATAGTTGACATATTAAAACTTCATTTCAACTGAACCGCAGTAGAAAATAAGAATGTTATATAATCTGTAGAGAGGGGTGTGGTATTGCTCATTTGAATGTGGAGAGAGAATGTATTAAATACTTGGATGCGTGAACAAATCACAACAGTTCATACCTCTGAGTTAATACCAAACAATTTGGTCAGATATAATTATTTTGGTGCTGTTACATACTCCATGTTGTTTCCCAACTATGGCAATAGCACATTTTTTTAAATAGGCCCCCTACTAAGCATCATAGGCCCCCTACTAAGCATCTGGATTTTATAATGGCAGACATTAGATATAATGGAACTAGTAACCTGCCTATCAGTTGAAATGTTGTTTGGAGGAGGGTTTGGAAATCATGAGGAAGCAGACTAGGTTGGGTGAGGGGAGAAAGAAAGAGAGAATGGGTGGGTTTAGAACAAGAATGAGTAGTTAAATTAGATATTGAGCAAGAATAAGAAGTTGGAACAATGAGCTTGGGGAGAATGAGAGAAGGCATACGTCAGAAGAAATGGAGTAGTAGGAGGAATGAGATGAGAAAGAGGAGATGGGTTAAAAAGGAATCAATGATAATATGGAAACAGCAGAGAAGGGGAATAGATAAGCTAAAAATACATAATTTCCTAATATTGGTGTTGATATACACATAGCACATATCAAGAGATATGGGTGCTCTTTTATGAATGCAGGGTATGCGGAGTTGTAATAATGAATATAGATACTGGTACAGCATATAGGCCTAACAGCCTTGGTGTATCTGTTTCAGCAGAGGACATGGATAGCAAAGTCCAGTCCTTTTTCACAAGACATCTGCTACTGGTTTATGGTGTACAGTTTATTTACCAGCTTAAAAAATTCTGTAACATTCAGGTTATGTAATAATTCAAAGGGATACTAATAGATTCAAACTAAACTGATTTTATATTCATCTGTATATCTTTTGCAGCATGTAAAGCATTATAACAATCCTATCAGAGTTGTAGTTCAAGACGTAGCCTATATAATAATTCGCTAGGATGTTTGTCAGAAGCCGTCATGCGCAGTAGAGACTGCCCGAACGCATAGAATGCTGGGAGGTGTAGGAATGCTGGGAGCATTCTGTGCTTTCAGCCAGTCTCTACAGTGCATGAATGCGTCGGCGGCAGGATGCAGAGCAGGACCGGCCTCTTAACCCTTTGAGTGCCAGAGGGGTATGCACTGCAAAGCAATGCATTGCGTACCCCTCTGGCACTCAAAGGGTTAACATCGCCCGGACCTTGGCCCATGTACACGGCCTTTACACTAGTAACATTATAAAGGATCCCCCGCCCCTTTATCTATGTTATCCCACCTCCCATCAGATGTGGGATCCAGTCACTTGACCGGACAGCTCGTAGGGAGGGACAATCTTCATGTAGTGAGCCTAAGGAAAACCATTTGAGGAGGGGAGGATTATCCTTATTCTCATTGAAAATTGTCCTTCGCTATTCTCCATCCAGACCAGCATGAGAGGCAGCATGACGTAAGTATAGGGGCACAGGGGGAAGATCCTTTATAACGTTATAGCTCTTGAACTACAACTCGGATAGGATTGTTATAGCACTCTGCATGCTGCAAAAGATATACAGATGAATATAAATTCCATTTATCTATTACTAGCCCTTTAAAGTAGTTGATTTACTTACTAGTTAATATTCCTCTGTACTGGCAAGTTTTTTAAGAGCTTCTTTATCTTCACATTTTCTGTCTCAGGCACCAATTCATTGTGCTGGGGGTGGGGTCATGGAAGGAGATACTGGATCCATGCTAAAATGCACCGCTAACAAAGACCAACATTCATTAAGCATTACAGATAACAGAGTATTCTATATTCTGCTCTTCGCTGATACTAGCCAAGATCATTGAAGAAAACCCATTATGTACTGATCAATGACCCATTAGGTAATGGTCAATGATCAGACATTTCCCTATCTATTATGTGTAAGCATGCATTAAGCAGGTAAATAAGTCAATTAATCAGTGTTCACAGTGAAGCATCATTGTTTACATAGGGGGATATGTACATATGCATGCTAAGGGTATTTACTAATATGATTCCATGCTGAAATAGGAACTGAAGTTATTTTACTAATGCTGCACCTGTCTATTGCCTTTGTACAAAACAATCTAACCTGTATATTATCCTCTTTATGCCACTTGGTCCACCTGTTGGAGACTACAACTCCCACCATCTCCAAATAGATGTTTGCTGGTGGTGAATGATAGGAGTTTTATGGCGTGATGCAAGAAATGTGCGCATCTGCTAAAGGCATTTTTGTGCATAGATAGATTTTGCGCATGTTCTAATCCAGGAAACTGAATACCGAATTCTTCTTGAATTGCGCATAAAAAATATTTTTTTATGACAACACTACACAGACGTATAAATTCATTCACAATAGCACTTCCTGCATTAGGCGCATTCACTATTCCACTCACACAGATTCGTTAATCCTGGCCACGGCCACAAAAAAAATAAATATACGCAGCTGTTTGCTAATCTTGATTTTTCATGCGCAATTCAACAAAATCACGTGCAAACCTATTCCCTAGTGGTTTTCACACAGGAAATAGCGATTGCGCATGTTTCCTGCATTCCGCCATTAGTTCCCAACAGCTCAAGGTCCTGCATTTGACTACTCATGATTTATAAAAAGAAGAATGGTTTTAGGTGAATATGTGGTAATAGAATTTGAAAGGGAAAGAGGATGAAAAATAGGAAGGGAATGTGTTGAGGAAGCTGTTAGAAGAACAATATAAGTGTTTTTTTTCAGCTAGGTCATGCCAGGTTGATGACTCACTAATGACCTAGTTGAAAAGCACCACTGTTATTATTGCTCTTACAGCTTCTTCAGCACATCCTCATTCTATTTTATTATCCTCTCTCCCTTTCAAATTCTATTACCTCAAATTTACTTAAAACTGTTCTTTTCTTTCTAAATAAAGAGTAGTCAATTGCAGGGATTTGAACTGTTGGGAACTACATCTCCTATCATGCCCAATCAGTAAACAGCTGCTTAAAGATGATGGGATTTGTAGTCTTCAACGGGTAGAGGTCAAACAATTGACCACTCCTGCACTAAATCACCCGCCTCTATATCCACCCTCTTAATATTAACTTTTGCCAGTCAAGCTCTTCTATCCTCCTAATTAACTATTTGAGTGCCAGAGAGTTATCCAACCACAATGTATTGGATACCTCTCTGGTACCCAAAGGGTTAAAAAAAGAACAAAACAAAAATATCTTATTTCGAATTAAGGGCACTGTACATTATTTGCATTGTATATAAAGTGTTTCTGCATGCCAGCTATTGACAGATATATCATAATCCATCCTATGATGCAGACATATGCAAATGCTGACACAGTAGGGGAATGCATTAATCCATCATTGCAGCCCATTTTCTGCACTTGGATATTGAACAAGCCATGAAAGTCATCAGCCTAGCATTCTTTTAACTGACATTACATGAGCCAGCAGAGCAATATACCATTACATGTCATCAGAGTGGCAGTACACCATTACAGACTGACAGCGTGTCTGGTTAGGCACCCATTTGATTTTAAATGTAAGCACTGTTGTAATTGTATGTTAGATATGCTTAAGGAGTGCCTGATAGGAGCAGAATTTATCAGTACCTTTGTCAAAAAGTAATTGTCATTATCGAAAGCAATTATGTTTCAAGTTCTGAGATGTAATTCTTTGCAGATAGGACACTGAATAATGGAAGGCTCCTAACTTCCCTCCTTTATGTACATATGTCAGACCATTTTTCCTGAACAAAAACCAGACAAGAGCTATTTCCCTCCCAGCACAGTCATATCTTCAGGGGCTGTTCATATTCCAGATTTAGGAATCTTAGACAAAGAGGGTATTGGTGACATTCTCTGCTGAGGAAATGGTACAGTAGAAAGGGGTGGTCATTCTCCTTCTTGTCCACTAGGAAAGTAATGCTGCAAGACAACATGCCAGGCCATGCAGAATACATTGCCCATGATTTATTTACCTTTGCAAATATGGTGAAAAAAGAGTGTATTGTTTGACATGATAACTTTGATCAAAGATGTCACATTTCCATTTCCATCCTTGGCCCAGTTCAAAGATTCCAGCATTGTTTCCTTATCCAGGATTTGACATTGTTAAACGTGGCCTCTCCGTTTCCTGTTTGCCCTTTTCAAAAATGGCCACATCATTATTTTTTATCTTTGGATCTACCCTTGTCAAAGATGGACACAGCTACATTTCCAACTTAAATATGAGGTCAGCACATTGGTAATTTCCTGTTCATGTATATCTCTATAAAAAAGGAATTCCGTGCTAGCCTCACTGTCTTTGCAGCTGTTTTGTCTGGACCCTTTGCCAGAGCATTTGAAGATTAGAACTTTGTCTATCTGGAATCAGCATGAACTTTATTCATATTGACACCTTGGAACACACAATGTTTTCCAGCATAATGAATCTTTTCTGAGGAACCTGTTTGTAGAATTATTTATAAGGCATTTAAGTGGCAGAGTGATTGCCTGATCATTTCTAATTACTGTTTTTTTCTAGCTGTTTTCCCCTAGCTCCAGTGGTTTCTATGCTTTTGTGCCTCATATTCACGGAGTTTACTTATCTTTATGGAGTGGGATGGAGATGGGGAGAGTGGGAGTGTCCAATGCCTCCTGAGACTCATTTTATATCTACTGAATTCTTTCAAGGCAAAGGCTTGGCCAACAGTACTGACATTTGCCCCTTAGAGACAGGAAATCATCTAAATCTAAGGGCCTCATCATGGTAATGGAGTACTTTAATATCTTTTGTAATATGATTATTTTTAACAAAGCCACAAATAATTTAGGTCATTATATTAACTAAGCCATGTGGAACCAAAAATGATAACTGCTAGTGAATCTTAATTAGGTCAGTCACAATGAAAGCTTAGTAAAGATCTGAAGCTTTGATGACACAGCGCTGGTACAATAGGAAATCAATACATTTAATTTACAGTTGTGAAGCAGGAAAACTTGTAGAAGAACAGGCATGTGGTAAATAATCTGTAATTTAAAGAAGTGCGTGACTATGAAGCTAGACAGCAAATTAGTTCTACTATACAAAAAAATGTGCAACCTAAATTTAAGCAAGAAATGACCTAGAATTATCAATTGGTGAGAGATGTTTCCATCACAAAATAATTATTAAATTACTGGACTTGATTCCTATCATGGTGCCCGTGATTGTCTCCAGTGTCTGTGTGCACAGGCGACATTCTGTACTTCCTGGTTGTCGTGCTGTTACACATTCGCTATTCTTATAGGCTACTGCTTGTTGTCATTGTCAGTCTCCGCCTACTTGCTAGGCCTTATAGGCCTCAGCCTGCCACTACTACCGTGCCCTTTCGTGGCATACCTGTGCGCTATAGCTCTTGTGATTCCAGTGCTTGATTCCTGTGCATGACTCCAGGTTTCGTTTGACTTCGGCTCCGCTTGATCCCTGACTGTTCCCCGTTCTGGTTTGATTCCTGGCTCTGGCTGACTATCAGCTCCGGTTTGACTCCTGGCTCTGGCTGACTACCCGTTCTGGTTTGACTCCTGGCTCTGGCTGACAATCCTTTCCAGTTTGACTCCTGGCTCTGGCTGACTACCTGTTCCGGTGTGACTCCTGGCTCTGGTTGATTATCTGTTCCAATCTGACTCCTGGCTCTGGCTGACTAACCACTCCGATCTACTGCTGACATTGGCCTACCACCTCCGCTAGCACTCTCAGTGCCTAGGTGCTTCCTCCATCTAGCGGTGCTCAGTTGCATCAGTTCGTGTCACGGACTTTCCACTGCCAGCATCCTGTACTGTGCCAGTTACCCTAGCGTTCTAGTGTGAGTCTGTCCCTGTTGCCTGTCTAGTCACCCTAACTTTCTAGGGCGAGTCTACTTCTGTTGCCTATCCAATCAGCCTAGCGTTCAAGGGCGAGTCTACCTCTGTTGTCTATCCAGTCACACTCGCGTTCTAGGGCGAGTCTGTCACTATTGCCTATCCAGTCACCCTAGCATTCTAGGGTGAGTCTACCTCTGTTGCCTATCCAGTCACCCTAGTGTTCTAGGGAGAGTCAGTCTCGGTTGCCTGTCCAGTCAACCTAGCATTCTAGGGACGAGTCTGTCTCTGTTGCCTGTACAGTCACCCTAGCATTCTAGGGGAGGTTACCTATCACGGTCCCCGTGTTTCCCTGTCAATCTTTGCAGTATTACCTGTGCATTGGAGGAGGCTGATTGGCCCGCACCGAGTATTCCTTTATATATTGTGTTATGGGCACTTGTCAGTTGCCCTTTCGTGGTGTTCCTGAGTCTGCGCCTTGTTGCTGTGTTCTGCTCTCCTGTGTACCGATTCGGCTAGCCTGACCATTCCGTTGTTCCTGCTCCGTGATTGACCCGGCTCTGGCTGACGTTCCTGCTCCGTGATTGACCCGGCTCTGGCTGACGTTCCTGCTCCATGATTGACCCGGCTCTGGCTGACGTTCCTGCTCCGTGATTGACCTGGCTCTGGCTGACGTTCCTGCTCCGTGATTGACCCTGCTCTGGCTGGCGCTTCTGCTCCATGATTGACCCGGCTCTGGCTGACGTTCCTGCTCCGAGTACTGACCCGGTTCCGGTTGGATTCCTGCTCCGTGATTGTTCCTGTGTTCCCATGTATCCTGGTCGCCGGCTGGCGACATTCTGGACTGTGTTGTGTTGCTCTGGCTAATCCTCTCTCTGTCCTCTTAGCTATTGCCTGAGCCTGACCCAAAGCACTGCTGAGCTGTTGTCTTCCGTTTCGAACCTGCCTTAACCCTAGCTGTGCCGGGCGTTCCGATTATCTGTACCTGTTCACTTTCACTTGCCAAGCCTGAGAGTACCGATCGAGCCTGTTAACACATTCTGAGCCTGGGCAGTATCGACCGAGCCTATCTTTCGCAATAGCAGAGCTGTTGTCCTCCTCGGTGCTTGTGAGCCGCAACCGTGCTGGTTGGCGTTGGTACCTCCACTGGCTCTTGCAGTATGTGCGCTGTATGACACCGGAAGGGTGTCCCGGCTCTGGTTTCCAAGTGCTCTGTGTTCTATCCATCTACCGTATCATCATTACTGAGCTCAGTATCGCTTGTGCAGTGATTACTCCATTGTGGCACCCAAGGGGTGTTTACAGCTTTCCTCCTGTTGGCACACGCAGGTTTACATCGGTAATACTATTAAGGGCGATCCAGGTTCTGGTCCCTTGCTCCTGCAGTGGCTTCACCCTTGACTATTCCACTAAGGTGGTCTAGGCTCAGCTCTGGGCATTCGCTGGTCTATCTGGGCGTTCTTGTGCAAAAGTATATGAGAGTGATTAGTTCAGGCTCACATTACACCCTTCTCTGCTCCATCTAGAGACTGATATCTACTTCTGGGCGTTGGTCAATCAGATTACTAACCTGGGTATTCTTCTATTAACCCTGTATCTGTTGGGCTCACTTGAGCTATATATCACTGCTATACTATTGGGCTTGTTCTCACCGTTACCATTGCTGGGCCCTAGGGGCACTGTTCATTCATTTTCATTTTCAATAAAACTGTGTTTTTACTCAACCAGTGTCTGAGTGTCTGAAAACCGTAACAGTACGAAAGGGCCATGACCTCAGACGGTAAAGGTGACGGTAATACACAGAACCTCCACTGGAGGATGGATGTTCACGAGCAACGGCTAGACCAGCTGGCCCTGGTCATGCAAACCTTACTAGAATGTACGGTACACCTTGATAAACCTAACCAAAATCCAGTGGTCCCCCCAGTTATGACACCGGATAATACTACTGGGCAAATGGTGGCACCCTCCAGAAGTTTACCGGCGGCGGTGCCGTTACCATTAAGATATGATGGTGAACCCACACTGTGCAGAGGTTTCATTAACCAATTAGAGATATTCTTGGAACTAACCCCTTATGCCTTTCCGAGTGACCGTAGCAAGGTGGGGTTCATGATATCTCTATTAACTGGTAAAGCCCTGGCATGGGCTAATCCGTTATGGGAGCAGGCAAAACCATGTACTCTGAACTTCCACGAATTTGTCAAAAAGTTTCGGAGAGTATTCGAGACACCTGGGAGAGCCTCCTCTTCTGCCAAATGATTGATGGAATTACAGATGGGCAATCGTTCTGTAGGTGATTACACTATAGAATTTCGGATATTGGCAGCAGAGGTAGCTTGGAATGATGAGGCACTGCTGGCAGCCTTTGCCCAAGGGTTATCAGACCCCATTAAAGATGAGATCGCGGCCAGGGAAGTGCCTACCGAGTTGGATGAGTATATTGATTATGTGATTCTCATCGACACTAGCCCTTTTTGCGCTTGGCAAAAAGGGATAGTCCCAGAACCTATGAGCACGATAGGTCTTTAAACCCACCCTCGCCTCCCAATCCTCCTGACCGGGCACCCGAAACGGGGGGAGCCTATGCAAATCGGGTTCACTAGGCTTTCTAAGGAGGAGAGGGCATACCGCAAAAAACAGGTCTTATGTCTATATTGTGGTAAAAATGGGCATTTCCTGCGTACATGTCCGGTACGGCCGAGAAACGCACGCATCTAGGGTACCTTGGGGGACAGGCCCTAGGTGGTGTACAACCGTCCCCAGATCCCCGTTCCAAGAAACCCACCATACCGGTGAGTTTTTTCCTAAGTGACCAAACTGTAGAGGTTCTTGCTCTGGTAGATTCTGGAGCAGCAGGCTATTTCATGGACCGGGCATTTGCTGAGAGACACAATATCCCGCTATCTAAAAGAGATACTCCGCTAGCCATTGAGGCTATTGATGGCAGACCTCTAGAACCAGCTCTTATCACTATGGAAACTACTCTCATCACTATGGCTATTGGGGTCCTCCACAAGGAGGAGGTATGTTTCCAAATTATAAACTCACCCCATCATGCGGTCATTCTGGGGTTCCCTTGGTTGGTGCTGCACAATCCCCAGTTTGACTGGCTAAGATGTGAGATTAAATCTTGGTCCGATTATTGCACTGGTCACTGTCTTTCTCATCCAGTCAAGATTATGTGTACCTCCCCTTCTGTGCCAGCTGAATACAGCAAGTTCAGCGACGTATTCAGTAAAGGTGAGGCTAGCACATTGCCGCAACATAGGCCGTATGATTGCGCTATTGATTTGCCTCCGGGGGTGGTGCCACCGAGGGGTAGGACGTACCCATTGTCCTGTGAGGAAAATAGGGCGATGGAGGAGTACATTGAGGATGCCCTCGAACGGGGAATCACACGTAAATCATCCTCTCCGGCAGGTGCAGGGTTCTTTTTTGTGAAAAAGAAGAGTGGCGAATTACGACCATGTATTGACTACCGTGGACTTAATAAGCTCATGTCCAAGAATGCGTACCCCATTCCACTCATTACAGAGTTATTTGACAGGTTGAAAGGCTCTTCTATTTTCACAAAACTCGATTTACGTGCTGCCTACAACCTAATAAGGATCAGGGCCGGAGATGAGTGGAAAACGGCGTTCAATACTAGGTCTGGCCACTACGAATATCTAGTTATGGATTATGTAATGCACCTGCCGTATTTCAAGAGTTCATCAATGATATCCTCCGTGATATGTTACAGTCCTGTGTAGTCGTATACATGGACGATATATTAATTCACTCTGCCAATTTAACCCAGCACATACAAGATGTTTCTGAGGTGTTGCTTCGGTTACGTAAGAACAAATTGTTCTGTAAGTTAGAGAAATGCGAATTTCATTGTTCCAAAGTACCCTTCCTGGGGTGTGTTATATCTAAGGATGGCATCGCGATTGACCAAGAGAAGTTGGCTGCAGTCTTACAATGGCCACGACCCAAGGGGTTAAAAGCTATCCAATGGTTCTTGGGCTTTGCCAATTATTACAGAAAATGTATTCAGAACTTTTCCACCATTGTAAAACCTCTCTCTGATCTTACTCACAAGGGCGCCAATCCCTCTCAATGGTCTGAGGCAGCTGAGAAGGCTTTGAGACCCTCAAAAGTGCATTTTTCTTCTGCTCCTATACTGTCCCACCCCAATCCAACCCTGCCATTTACATTAGAGGTTGATGCCTCTGAGGTTGGGGTAGGGGCAGTTCTCTCACAACGCCCCAAGGAGGGTGGTAACCTGAGACCATGTGGGTTCTTTTCCAAGAAACTCTCAAGTGCCCAAAGCCATTACGAAATTGGTGATAGGGAATTGTTGGCTATCATCCTGGCACTAAAAGAGTGGCGACATCTTTTGGAAGGCACGAGAACCCCGGTATTAATTCTCACGGATCATAAGAACTTGATTTATCTGTCAGAGGCTAAAAGGCTGTCATCTCGCCAGGCTAGGTGGGCCCTATTCTTGTCAAGATTTAACTTCATAGTATTATACTTGCCTGGGTCCAAGAACGTTAGGGCAGATGCTCTATCTAGACAGTTTTGCACGGACATTGAGAGGGATGACCGGTTCCCATAATCCAGCCAGACAGGATCCTGGCTACGATTCGCACCAGTATCACTTCGCCACTGGGGGAGGAAATCCTGGCATCACAAGCTCGGGCACCTCCTGAAACCCCAGTTGGCAAGTGTTTTGTGGATGAGCCTTTCCGTACCCGGTTACTCTTCTAAGGCAGCTGGGCATATTGGCAGGGATCAGCTGGCATGGTCATTATCACGAACATTCTGGTGGCCCTCGCTGAAAGCTGACTGTTCTGCATTTACGGCCGCTTGTGCCACCTATGCCCGTGCTAAAACTCCCAGGCATCTCCCAGTGGGACTGCTCCAACCAGTGCCTAATGGCGAACGTCCTTGGTCCCACATATCTATTGACTTTTTGGGAGAATCGCCGGTATCCAAGGGCTATACGTTTATCCTGATGGTGGTGGATAGGTTCTCTGAAATGGCTCATTTCGTGCCCCTCTCTGGCCTTCCTTCGGCCCAGGAATTGGCAATGGTTTTTGCCAGAGAAGTATTCCGCTTGCACGGAGTTCCCAGAGTGATAGTATCGGACCGAGGGAGCCAATTCGTGTCGAGATTCTGGAGGGTGGAGGGCATTCTGTGGCCAGATGGGCATATAACTGTCATTCTCCTCCGCCTACCATCCCCAGACCAACGGGGCCGCTGAGCGTGCCAACCAAGGACTGGAACAATTTTTGCGTTGTTTTGTGACTGATCATCATGATAATTGGGCCGACCTGTTGCCGTGGGCAGAGTTTGCCAGGAACTGTGCGGTTAATTCATCATCTGGGAGCTCTCCTTTCCTCGTTAATTATGGGTTCCAGCCCTGCCTGCTGCCAGACTCATTCCAGTCAGAACAGATTCCGGCTCTGGATGAGCACATGGAGCAACTCCGTTCCACTTGGGTACAGGTTCAAAGGTCCCTCAGCCAGTCCTTCCAGAGACATCGGCGGCATGCCAATCGCAGACGACTGCCAGCGGTTTCCTTCCAGGTTGGGGACAGGGTGTGGCTTTCTTCCAGGAATCTCAACCTGCAAGTGCCTTCAAACAAATTGGCTCCCCGGTTCATTGGGCCATTCAAAATTATCCGCAAGGTTAACCCCGTGGCATACGCATTGGAGCTTCCTAATAATATGTGCATTCACAATGTGTTCCATGTGTCACTATTGAAGCCCTTGGTTTGCAACCGCTATACTACCACTCCGGTGGTTCCTGGGCCGGTAGATATGCAAGGCCAAGAGGAATACGAAGTACAGAGTATTATTGACTCCAGGAGATTTAGAGGCAAGTTGCAATATTTGGTCTACTGGAAAGGTTACGGGCCTGATGGGCGTTCTTGGGTCGACCAGAGGGATCTCCATGCTCCACGATTACTGCGCAACTTTCACTCTAAATATCCTCAGAAACCGAGACCCTCTGCCACGGTCCCCGTGTTTCCCTGTCAATCTTTGCAGTATTACCTGTGCATTGGAGGAGGCTGATTGGCCCGCCCAGAGTATTCCTTTATATACTGTGTTATGGGCACTTGTCAGTTGCCCTTTCGTGGTGTTCCTGAGTCTGTGCCTTGTTGCTGTGTTCTGCTCTCCTGTGTACCGATTCGGCTAGCCTGACCATTCCGTTGTTCCTGCTCCGTGATTGACCCGGCTCTGGCTGACGTTCCTGCTCCGTGATTGACCCGGCTCTGGCTGACGTTCCTGCTCCGTGATTGACCCGGCTCTGGCTGATGTTCCTGCTTCATGATTGACCCGGCTCTGGCTGACGATTCTGCTCCGTGATTGACCCGGCTCTGGCTGACGTTCCTGCTCCGAGTACTGACCCGGTTCTGGTTGGATTCCTGCTCCATGATTGTTCCTGTGTTCCTGTGTATCCTGGTCGCCAGCTGGCGACATTCTGAACTGTGTTGTGTTGCTCTGGCTAATCCTCTCTCTGTCCTCTGAGCTATTGCCTGAGCCTGACCCAAAGCACTGCTGAGCTGTAGTCTTCCGTTTCGAACCTGCCTTAACCCTAGCTGTGCCAGGCATTCCGATTATCTGTACCTGTTCACTTTCACTTGCCAAGCCTGAGAGTACTGATTGAGCCAGTTAACACATTCTGAGCCTGGGCAGTATCGATCAAGCCTATCTTTCGCAATAGCAGAGCTGTTGTCCTCCTCGGTGCTTGTGTGCCGCAACCGCGCCGGTTGGCGTTGGTACCTCCACTGGCTCTTGCAGTATGTCCGCTGTATGACACCGGAAGGGTGTCCCGGCTCTGGTTTCCAAGTGCTCTGTGTTCTATCCATCTACCGTATCATCATTACTGAGCTCAGTATCGCTTGTGCAGTGATTACTCCATTGTGGCACCCAAGGGGTGTTTACGGCTTTCCTCCCGTTGGCACACGCAGGGTTACATCGGTAATACTATTAAGGGCGATCCAGGTTCTGGTCCCTTGCTCCTGCAGTGGCTTCACCCTTGACTATTCCACTAAGGTGGTCTAGGCTCAGCTCTGGGCATTCGCTGGTCTATCTGGGCGTTCTTGTGCAAAAGTATCTGAGAGTGATTAGTTCAGGCTCACATTACACCCTTCTCTGCACCATCTAGAGACTGATATCTACTTCTGTGCGTTGGTCAATCAGATTACTAACCTGGGTATTCCTCTATTAACCCTGTATCTGTTGGGCTCACTTGAGCTATATATCACTGCTATACTATTGGGCTTGTTCTCGCCGTTACCATTGCTGGCCCCTAAGGGCACTGTTCATTCATTTTCATTTTCAATAAAACTGTGTTTTTACTCAACCAGTGTCTGAGTGTCTGAAAACCGTAACATTACCTCGGTTTCCAGAGGCTTTACAGCTGCTCCTGCACTAGTAGCTACTACCATCCTCGCTACTAGTATTTCATGGCAGTCAGAGTGGTACTCTGTCTGCCTCTAGTCTGGTGATCCTGTCCTCATCCTAACCTGCCCTGTGAAGGTTGAGGAAGTGTCCAGTCACTGTCCTTATATCTGGCCCTGTGAAGGTTGGGGCAGTGCTATTCATTTTATTGTGCTATTCTTAATAAAGATCAATTGTTTTACCATATTTGTACTTGTCAGAGTTGTTATTTCACAGTCACTCCGTAACAATTCCATTATGTATGACCTGGAATTTTTATATCTTAAGTAAATATATAGAATCTATTTTAGATAAAAGCATAGCCTAAGTGGCAACCAACCTCAAAGCCTGATGACATTATAAAATAATAATTCCTTCCCTTTAATAATCAGATGAGCTACCTAGAGCATGTGAGGGTCTCCCAACATGCTGGGGGTAGTCCCTTGGTGCTCTATAACAATTAACCTACAGAATTCTGTGCCATGGGATCAGCTAATCATGAAGAGTCTCCTGACTGTATTGCTTTCTTCTCACCACCTGTTCTTTCAACTAGAAAAACTATAATGGTTATTAACCTGTGGGTCCAGGGAGCCTTATAGTAGACACTACCATTAACCAGCATTTTGGTTGTTTGAAGGCAAGATGGGAGGGTCATCAAATTCCACTCTGTGAGCTGTGGTTGAGGGTGGATGAAAATGTTATGGTGTCTAAATATACCATTTTAAACATGAATGCCCCAAATATGTATCTAAAGAACCCACACACACATTTGCACACACACACAATATCCATTAAATAAGGTGTGAAAAAAGCCTAAACAAAACTAAGATGGTGAAACAATACATTGAATTGCTCCAGGTACAAAAATAATTTAACTGCTGTGTATATACAATATGCAGACTGGGAACTTTACTCACCATTGGCCTTTAACACCAAAATCTCTGTATTTCTTTTCTCATCAGTGAGCAAAAAATAGCCAGTTTCAGATCCAAGGAACTCCACTCCTCCAGCTTGGTCAAAAAGTAAGAAAAGTCCAGACTCAGGCTGACACATCAAATCAATAAGATCACAGATCTTTATTCAAAGATTTAAAAGCTTGAGGAACATGAATACAGACAATGGATATTTGACCCTAACAAACTCCTAACGCATTTCAGACCTCAAGGGTCCTTACTCATAGGTGCTTACTATTAAAACTAAGATGGTGTCTATGACCTCATTATTCCATATATGGGTAGTATTTGCCCAAAACATAATTCTTAGGAACAATCTGCTTCTAACTGATTGATGACCAAATAAATGAAGGTGGCATAGTTCAGGAGAGGGTACAGTACCCCTTCTGACCCCCCAGCCCTTGCCTCATGGGCTGGGCTCCCTACCTTTGCCAGTCACAAAACCCTTTCAGTGCTAAGAGTGAGCAATGCATTGTTAACCACCTCTGGTACTCAAATACTTCAACAAAAAATGACAAATAATTACACTTACTTGTCCTGAAGCCCAAAATTCAGCAACATACCTCCCCTTTACTATTTTTCACTCTCTGGTGAACAATTGGCACTGAAAGAGTTAAATGCGTAATTAAAACTGGGCTGAGCTGCATGGTGCATGCGTAATTTAATTGTAGCCTTTGCATTGAGTCCTCTTAACTACTTTCAATGATGGTGTGGAGGATAGTCTAACTGGTCAACGGAGCCCCTATGTGGGTTCTTTTCCTGGATACTCTGGATTAGGCAGGAGGCATGAATTCTGGCAGAGCTAGTAAATTTAGCTGCAGAACCACCAGGGTGGGGTTCCCAGGATCCACACACACCTGCAGAACAGAAAGGTAAGTAAACTCTCTCTTGCAGTGGCTTGAATGAATCATGGACGGAGAAGGAGATGGAAAGGGGAAGAGCAGGAGAGTGAGAAAAAGGATGAGAGAGAAGGGGACTGGAGGAGATGGGAGAGAGAGGGGAGAAAGAGAGGTGGAGAGCGGCAGAGAGCTGAGGTAGGGGTGAGACTTCCAGCAGACCTTTTTGGTAAGTAGAAGCTACTGCTAAAGCAGATATCCTGCCTTGTTCAGATGTGAGCCCATTTTGAATGACATTGATGTTAATCAAACCTGTCTTTTTTTTTTGGACATCACATGTCTGATTCCCATGTTTCAAAATGAAACACCTACTTCACCTACTCTTGTGAAACAGCCTATTTTGTTCAAATACTAATTTTGCTGAATCTTTTCTTTCATCCCTAGTCTTAACCCTCTGTATGAAGTCCGGCCTCTCTTGAGAAGCATTACTTTGGACAATCATCTGGCATGCAATGAGTTTCAATCCAGTAAAATACTGTACCGTAACAGCTACACAGTGGTGGGAATGTACGAATTTGCCAGTGCAGCTCACTGGAGTTCTTCCAGCTGCTTCCGGACTACAACTCCCATCATCCTCTGCAGGGGATGATGCGAGTTGCAATCTGACAACAGCTGATGGGCCGTACATTTCCCACCCCTGTATCAGCATATATCATTGCTATAGTACATACCTACACACATTCTGCTCTATAAATAAAACTTTAGTGTCAGCAAACCCTGAACTCCTCCCCAATAACCTGCACAACTGTAGTGCACCTTGTTAGTACGTCTTGTGAAACAGAGTAAAGGAATGCCCTGACATGCCCTTATACTTACCCATTGCCTTCTACTTAGAATAATCAGAGTTGATGGAGAATTATAATTGAAAATAGCAGAGAATAGCAGATAGAGTTAGGCAGTTATAGGATTAAAATATTGATTCCAACTCCTGGTTTAGTATGGAAACATATTAGTACCTACTCTCCTAGGAACATCTACTTTTAGCATTTACTTCAAATTATCTACTGATAAAAAAACTATTTAACAGTGATATTTATGTTAATATATTGTAAAGCAAACCCTATGTAAGCTACTGTAGCTTTATTAAAATTGTTCCTGATTGATTTTACCTTGCTTTTGTTTAATCAGTTCCTGGTATTGATCTCTGATTGCTATATAATTCAGTGTGCTTTCTTCAGCCAGTTACCAATATGTTTATATGCTGACCTTCAGCTTGTTACTGACATGGTTGTATGTTGACCTTCAGCCTGTTGCTGACATGGTTGTATGCTGACCTTTTTTTTTTTTCCAGCATATATTGTGCTATGTCTGTTTAAACTATAGTGTTCCAGTCTGATCATTTTTCTCTGCTTCTTGAATGTTGGGCTCATTCTAAGTTCCTGTCTGTTCCTCACTAATCAGCCATATGGAGTCTTTGGCTTCATCACCCTGGAGACTGTATCACAGTGCCTGAGTTGCCATAACCAGTTGCCCACAATAGTTAACCTTGTTGTATAGGAAGCTATTCACATGAATGAGCTGTGAGATAGCTGTAGAATCTGTTCACACCTCTCAGTCACTGGTTCTAGTCCCAGCAAAGACAACTCAGCCCTTCACCCTTCTGAGGTAGATAAAATGAGTACCCAGCACAGACTTGAAAATGAGAGACAATCTCAATGTATCCTTCCTGGTAAATTGCTTTAATTAAAAAATGCTCCTAGATCCAGTATGCTACAACTTCTAGTGATTGGTGATTTCCAAGAAATGGCAGATTATGGTGTTTACCTTGTAGTATTAGGGACTACCAACTCAGACATTCACTCAAGTGAATGTATCATGGAAATGCACATTGCAGTGGCATCCTATGTGCATACACACTGTTTGTGATTCCTGTTTTTAACTGTCCTTTTCATGTTACTGTGGTTACAATGTCAGCATAGGGGTAATTATTTGTGCAGCTGAATGCAATTATCCTAGTGATCCAGTCACCAGTGTGAACTTTGCATTGGGCCAGGGTTGGGCAAATCTACCTGTACAAGGAAACATTTATACTTAGAATTTGTGCAGTGGGCCAAAGCAACCATTTTGCATATTGTCGCATGCACACTAAACAACAAGTTCTCACAAATGCATATATGTGCTCTTTCACACACACATGCATTCTGGCATTTTCTTACATTGTATTAACAGGGAGACATAGATATCCTACCTGCCAAATAAACAGAAAAAAATTACTTTAGAACTGAAAACAGCCTTTTGTCTCGGATCTCGATCCAGCTTTTTTTCTTCATCATTATGCTGTCATGACTTAGATGACATCATTATATCACACCGACTCCATTAAGGTGTTGACGGAACACTAGAGAATACAGAAACTGCATTGGTATGAGGGGGTACCCTGCTAGATCCTGTTCTAAAGTAAACATTTTTGTTTCTTTCTAAAAGCCCTATGAGCTGGACCCAGTCCACAGGCCATAATTTGCACACCACTGGCTTAGACTTACAAGACAAACTTTTATGGTAGGCAAGATTCAATATGTTTTGCATATGCTAATATATTTTTCTGGCTCCAGAACATTACTGTCAACTGAGAATTGGTAAGTACAGAACCACAGAAGCCAATATTTCACTATAGTCTACAAAAAATACTCTAATTGCATTGAAATAAGTATCACGGCATCCGTGATTATGCGACATTCTGACAGTCTTGTTACTGGTGCCTTCCCATTGGCTGCGGTGTATAGCTCCTCCCAGTGACAGCCTTTTTATACCCTGGGCTGTCACTTAGCATTTGGCCTTTTGTGGTGTACCTGATGCCTAGCGCTAGTTTTGTCTACTTGATACCAGTGTATGACCCCAGACTGCCTGACTATGCTCTTGTTACTGTTCCTGATTCTGTATACTGATTTGGATTGGCTGACGTTTCTGCTTCCTGCTCTGACCCGGCCTGGCTGACGTTCCTGCTCCGTGTACTGACCCGGCGGGACCGACAACCCTGCTCTGTGTACCGACCTGGCGAGATTGACGACCCTGCTACGTGTACCGACCCGGCTTGGCTGATGTTCCTGTGCTGTGTACCGAATCGGTTTGGTGGTGGTTCCTGCTTCCTCCATGCCCGGCTGGGCAAAGACCTGTCATTACCTGCTGCTGTATACTTTGCACACCTCTCACGTTACTGTGCCTTCCTATGTTACGGTACTCAGTTACCGCTTGCAATCCAGTCTGTGGGTTTTGAGTCTCAGTGTGTCAGTGCTCCTCCACACCATTCTAGTGATAGCTTGGTCTTCTGCTTTGGGTTCAGCTGGGCACATCCGGTAGTCTGCCGAGTCCTGGCCATAGCGTTCATTAACCCCTTTGTGGGTGGTGCCTTGTTCCACTACTTGCTACACCAGTGTCGTCACATCTCCAGTATTCTGTGCAGTTGGTATTCTCATATAGGTACAGTTGGGTGCTTCCGGTTGCCTTCCATTTTATACCTATACGCACATTAACCCTTCGCTGGTAGCAAAGGCACACGGTGGTGGATAGTCTCGGTAGGGCCTCCGTTCCTGGCACGAGCTCTGACTCGCCCTTTTGTAGCCTCCGGTGGGCGTCCACTGTTGCATCCTCCGTTCAGGTGAACCTTGCCTGTTTGCTGCTGCAGTTCTGTCACTGTCGCCTTCTGCTGCCTATAGGCGACATTGGGCCTCCGCTATTCTGGGCTGTTTAGTCAGTGGCTCCACTGGCCTTATTGGACTCTATTACACTGTATCGATCAAAGTTACCTGACCTGTGTAAGTATTGTGATTGTATGTCCATACTGGACCCGTGTGGGTTAACTAGTTTGTAACCTGTCCTGTGTCAGTTATTGCTGCTATTACTGGACCCGCGAGGGTTACACCATTCCTTGTGTGCCTTAATAAAATTGTGTTTTACCAACATCTACCATGTCTGAGTGTACTGAACCGTAACAATAAGGCATTTCTATTATCTAAAAGTATTCTATAATGATATCTTGTTATACAAGAGTAGGCAGACACTAATGATTCTCCCGCTTCTGGGCTGACTTGGGTGGGATTAAAGCTCTGTGTAACTATTGTGGGGCTCCTCAATTAATTTCTGGCTTATCAGCCAAGTTAAATAACCCTCTCAGTTTATTAAGTGATAGTAAAATAATTAATGATGGCTGGCAAGAACAATAATAAAGTGTTGAAATCCTTATAGGAAAATGTACTGTACAGAGAATCAACATAAAAGTGTACGGCTCACTACAAGAAAGCTCTTGGTGGCAATGTTAAATGTAAACTATATTTCCTGAGTGTGGGTGAGTCACCGAGTCAGTGCTGCTGATGTTGTAACATTTTTACAGTTACATACTGTGCTTTTTACACTACTGAGAGAAGAATTACTTAGCACTTAAATAAAAGGATGCAAATCAGTTAATAAAATTAAGAATAAATCTCCATGAGAGAGAGAGCAAGAAGGAGAGAGAGAGAGAGAGAGAGAGAGAGAGAAAATAAAGAGAAGAAAAAGAAAGTGAGAAGAAACATAAAATGAAAATAAGTTGAAAAAGAAAAAAAATGTGACTCGGTTGGTTAACTGACTGAAGCCAAGACAGTGACACTGAATAGGAACCTGGTTTGATTTACCAATGTATGTGTAGTAGTGTAAACCAAATGTATATGTATAGGGGGCAAGAGACTGTTCTCTTGTTATAAAAGTTGTGGGGTCAATACCCCACTCCTTCTCCTTGGCTTTGGAGCGATGGACACTTCACCCCTTATGAAATGGTTGGGGGGGGGTGATATATAATCCTCACTAATAAGTTTGGTCAGGGATCATTGTAATATAAAAGCAACCTGGAAAATAAAATGTATGAATTTAACTTACTTTATCCTGGTACTAGGGTTAAGGAAAAACCTACTGATATGATGCATAACTTGTTCTCCATAAGATATTAGCAGATACATGCTAATTAGTTCATATCTCCTGCCTATAAATTATTTTAAGTTTCCTAGCCACAATGCAACTATATTTAATTAAAAAGTTCATAATACATAAGTGCAAATTGGGCATGAAACACTTTATCCATTTGTGCATGAAATATCTGACCAATTACATTAATAAATCTGTTAAACAAAATAGCCACTTATTCTTAGGGTATAATCTTCCTTTAAGGCTGGACACCTGTAGGGAGAAGAGAGTACAGTGGAAGAAGAGAATGGAAGAATAGGAGAGGTAAAGTAATAATGGATATTGGTTGAGGGGTGAAGGAATGAAGAAACAGACATCACAGGTGCTTAGAAAAGTAGTACTTTTAAAATTAAACAGAAGCTACAGTGTATAACGCTCGGTTACTGTTGTTTAATAAGAGCAGAGTAGTCCTGAATAGTTAGAAATAATAGCAAGGGTATCACAAGCATCTTAGAGAGTGAGGGCAATAAAGCAGCAAAGTGCTGAATGTGTTCAGATGTGTTTTTTGGTGAGAGGTCTTATGGGTAACTTGTATAGCATTGGTTCCAGGGGGGTATATTTTTTCATAGAGCTGGAATTTATCATTTTCCTGCGAATGGGAGGATCTGGGCTTTTCTAATTTTTGGAAAAGTTTAGTCTGGTAGCTAAGAGTATTAAGTTCTGTGAAGAGAAGTGTCCGTTCAGGGGATTTAAAGGGAGATGATCTTCATGGTGTGGAAACATCTGTTACAATAATGAGTTAATTTGCAGCATTTCCATCATAAATGTATGTAGATATCTATTCCTGAGCAGTTTCTTTATCTTAGACTGTTACATTACATTAGTACATTAGTGATAGGACACTTTTAAACCTGTGTTCACAAAATAAAAGAGGAGCAATCCTGGAACAAACCAACTGCACCACATCGGACAAATAGAATTTCCCATTGGATTAAAAGGGGCATTTTTAAGACAGACATTTGTTAGGTTTTATCCATAACTTAGCCTGTGGTAGAAGTCAATAAATATATATTCCAAGTTCTTTCCAAAACCAGTAATTTTTTTAACAAATGTAACAAACAGCAGCAGTGATATGATTAAATAAATCAGACTAAAAAGCCTAACGTGAGGTACGGTAATCTGTTCTTTAAACCATATACACATTGTGCCGATTACGGATCAATGTATATTTTTGCCACGTCTGGATAGGAGAAAAAAAAAAGATGAGTGTCTGAATTAGAGGACTGCCAAAATACTCTCTTCTCCCAGTCAGATAGGGTCAGAGAAATAGAGGGCTTCCAGAGGGCTGGTATGTACAGTTTTACTGCATTTATTAGATACATACACAAACATTATTCATTTTTCCCTGTAAGTGATTACTTTTTAGGTTAAGAAGTACATATTGGGGATGTTTGGGTAATTTATTGTTAGTAATCTGTCTAATCTTCATAAGACTTTTATTCTAAAATTATCTTATCAGAGGGCATGCCCACCAGATTTGTATCAAAGTCCAGAGATCTCCATTACATCTCCAGCAAGAATTGTCAGTAGAAGAATACATATTATGCAGTGGCTCAGGAGTTCTATAACACCTAGACACTGATTTAAAATTGATCTCTACCACCAGAGCATCTCTGGATATAGTAAGGGAATTGTATAACATTTCCTGCCAGTCTTGTGCTGAAAGAGATTTAGAAGGTCAACTTCCCACCAAATACTTTGAGAGGCATAAATATAGAAACCATTTCAGATAACATTTTGTATGTCCCAGATACACAATGTTTTGAGAAGCGATCATCAATGCATGTTTTTCAAAGTTGGTTAGCGGACTAATCAAGTTCTGCTCATCTGAATGTAAGGTAATAACCTTTACTATATTGTTATACAATATTGATATATTGTTATAGTTGGACCCATCACTTAATTTCCAAATTTAATCCAATGCCAGACAATTCAAAAGTTTGAGTAGAATAGTAATATTTCATTTTACACGGTGCCCCTAATTCCCCCTAAGATTTATTTTATGAGAAATGCGAGATTTTGAATCAAGACAGTTTATAGATCCAAATTAATGGATTAATAATACATTGTAAAGATTTAAAATAAGTTGATTTAATAAAGACAATACATTTTACCTAGGTAATAGCAGTGACATTTATATTCAGTATTTTAGATTTGTTTAAGTTGGGTTTAAAATTTAAGACTGAGCTAAAACTATTCAATTCCTTTATTGTGTGAGGTAGTGATATTTTGGGAGAAAACACTGTGAAGTCATCAGAAAATAAGGTTTCCTAATTCAATTGATTTTGTTGTTTAAAGGAAAATTATAGGAGAAAGGGGACATTCCTGTCTTATGCCATTTTTTAAAATTAAAGTGAGAGGAGTGGGAATAATTTATCCTGATTCTGGATAATGGATTCCAATATAATATGATAAAATTGGTTAATTTAGGACCTAACCCAATAAGAATAAGAGTGGCTTCCAAAAAAATTCCAGTCAACCCTATTAAAGGACACATTTCCCATCTTTGGTGAAAAGAATAGACTTAATACTCATTTTAGTAGCATAATCGATCAGGATATTGTCCTTAGCCTCCCTCCAAGGGAAATTCAGTTTAATCATAATGAATTACTTGTGGGATGAAGGGTTTTAGCCTTTAAGCTAATATTTTTCACATAAATGTTTATAGTTACATTTAAGAGTGAGATGGGTTTATAACTTTGCCATAGTTTTTGATCTTTCCCTTCTTTAGGAAGAACTGCTATAAAAGCTTCTGATAAGAGTGGGTGGTTTACATTTAGTTCAGGAGTTGCATTTAGCACTCTACTAAGTAAATTACATATGCAATTAAAACATTTCTTATAAACGATTAAGGGAATGCCATGCAAGCTCAATATTTTCCCAGAGGGCATCTGCCTAATTGCCATCTCAACCTCATCCTGAATAATATCTTTCTCTAATTCTGTGGATTAATTAGAAGTTAATTTGGAGATATGTGAGTTTTGGATGTAGGAGTTGATGTTATTCATAGGAGACAGAGAAGACGAAGGCTTTATGTCATATAATTCTTAATAAAAATTATTGAAGGTCTCAGATATTTCCAAGGATTCCCTAGTTATTTCACCATCTGGCTTTTGTATCATATCCACTTGCGTTATTAATGTTCCGTTTTGACATGTGGGCCAATAAACTGCTACACTTATTACCATGTTCTTAAAAATTGCTTTGGTTATATAGAAACGTTTTATCAACATTGGACTGAAGTAATGTCATGTTCTGTCACTTTTCTTGCTATCCGGATCTTTGTTCCTCACCTTGTCTTGTGTTTGCTTTGAGCCTTTATAGAGCGCAGTGCTATATGGCGGATGTGCGATCAAAGCAATCCAGTTTGTGACCTGTAGTTCCAGACTTATTCCTGAGTGATTCCTTGTGTATTGACATGGCTTCTCCTTTGACTTTCCTCCTCTTCTATGATTTGGCAATGTGTTCTCTGATATCCTGTTACCGCCTTTGGCTCTGTTATATGACTTCTCTTCTGCCTGCCGCCTTGTACTGCTTTGCTTGATTTATTTCAGCCCTTGGCTCTGTTATTTGACCATTCTTCTGCCTGCTGTTTTGTACTGCATTGCCTGCTCATTGCTGACTTTGCTTGTCTTGCTACCGATCCGCTTTGGGTTTCTATTCCTTGCTCCCTCTGTAGAACCTCGACCACCAGTCAAACCTCAACCACCAGTCGCACCTCGACTGATCCTGTCTTCTGGTTCTTCCAGTCTCCTCAGTCGAGCTGCTGCTCCCAGTGCTCTCGTTGCAACAACCACCAAAGGGTACTGCAGGTAAGCTGTATGTCTTGTTACATGACATTTAGGGTCTTCGATGTGAAATCCCCCAACCAGAAACCAAGTACTGCTGCTGTCACTATGCCCCTTGTACATACCCCACTAAGGACACATGACAACTTGCAGACAGTTAAATAGTAATGATGAACCCTCCCTACCACCAGCTTAGCATATTCTGTGGGATGGAATCTCCCCAGATGCCATTTTATGCCCTGCTTGTGATTCTCCTCCAACACACTGCCACGTGTGGTCAGTGCACCACACAGTGAGTAATGGGTGGACACAAACTACCAAATCCTGACATCTACAAAATGGCTATCACTTGGCAGGGGAGGTAACTATGAATGAGGTGGACTGGCGGAAGATGTAGTTACCCTGGTACAAGAAGGTGATTGTGAGCCAGGTGTATCGCTCGTCATCGAACTTTCAGCCTCTGGTTGTATTTCTCTATTCTTCCCCCTCTTTGATCTCCATGTCGGCTCTTGTTGCCTTTGGGGAGAGTCAGGGGGTACAGCAACAGCAGTGCTTAATCTCTGTGGTGAGTGTTTGGCTTTAACATGTTTCACATAAATGTCATGGTGTCTGTTTTTCACGTGTATTATCAGGGCGGTTGTGCCAGGGTGCATTCCCTCCTTTCCGCTTTTCATTGACTAGTCACAAATTTTGGACAGTGCTGTTGGTTATGACTGCACCGTGCCTGCCCCAAGAGAAAAATAGCCCCACACCCATGACTTCATGGAGGAGGGGAAAGGTGGACAAGAGTGGCCATTTTCTTCTTCTCCTCCACATTCCCTTTCACTGGCTGGGGCAGAGGATGATATTGCTGCTGTTGCCTCTGAATCAGCACTGCAACTAGGACCAAGAGTATTGCTGCTGCTGGCAAGTGGAACCTGTCCTAGTCCTGCGTCACTTGTTGACCCCATTTCCACTGTGTCCACTGTAGCGTGTGGAACACTAGTCTGCTCCTCAGCATCCTGCTGCCCTTCCAACTCAGCAGCAGCAGGAATTAGAGCAGTTACTAAAGCCACAAATTCCAAAAGCTCACTGTTGGTGCTGATGCCAATCCATGTCTCCCATTGCTTCTCGGTTTGCACTAAAAAGGCCATTAATGTCTCTTTCACCTCAGCTTCGCTACCATCATCAGTCCATCCATGCTGCTGCTGTTCTATTACACAAATCTCACTAGTTGGAGGAGGTGATGAGAAATGTGAAATAGCGTCCCCTCATGTCATACTTGCCATTTCTTTGTGCCTGAAAAAGGTGGACTGGCAGCCCTAGCAGCAGGCATAGACAGCTGATCTGTGCTCCTGGTGGTGGTATTATTGCAGCTAGGCAACAATTCTTCAGGATTATGTTCCCCCTGGACAATGCCGTGGGGGGAAGGGGACTCCCAGGGTCAGAGGAATGGTACGGGCTCCCTTGACTGCTAGTCTGGATGCTCTTCATTGATTCCCCTTAATGCTAGTCCCACCAGCTGCTTCATGTTACTACTAATAACACCAACCACACCAATTTCAGTCCCTGATCCGGCTGAATATTCCTCCTCACTAGTTATATGATGATCACCCCATCCCTCACTCCTAACACTGTATACAAGCTTCTGCACCTTATTACTAGTCGTAGTGGCAAGTGTGGTGTAGGGTCCACTGCTGTCATACTTGGCATCATCTTCTCCTTACCACCCTCCTGAGAATTACAAGATACACTGGCAATAGGTTCAGCACTGACAGCAGGCACAGTACTTATGGCAATAGGTTCAGCACTGGCAGCAGGCACAGCACTGATGGCAGCAGGGTCAGCACTGGCAGCAGGCACAGTACTGGTGGCAGCAGGGGCAGCACTGGAAGCAGCCACAGGCAGCTGACCTGTCCTGCTCACACGACTACTCTGTTCTTCCTCCCATGAGATAAATTTCCCCAAGATCTGTAGGGGTGATTTAGGGGTGCTGGCCAACATTGGGTTTGAGAATTAGGGCATGCAGACCCTTCAGTGCTGGTAGTGGTCTCTTCCTCCTTCTCCTCAGATTCACTAGACACATAAGGGTCCTTCCAGCTCCTCCTTTTATTATTCTTCAACTTGCTCATAGTGATAAACAACACAATTTATGGAGCTGTATGATGCCTTGCCTAAGCCCAGCCAGCTGCCTGCCACTATCAACTAATATATTTAGTTCCTTATTCTTTTTTATAATCAGCAACTTCATTCCCCAGATTTCCCTGCTCAACACAGTGACAATAACAGCAAGATCAGAAAGCAAATAGGTCCCCAGCTGCCTGTGTTGTGCCAGTCAGTCAGTCTGAATTTTGGAGTATTATTTGGGGTCAACCTCCTTCCTCCCTTCTTCTCCCCACAGTGCCCCACTGACTCTCCTAATACTGGGAACAAATGTCCTACCTAAAAGATTCCCTAAACTAAACTTCGATTCCCCTGTCTTCTCTAGCTCAAACAAGGTGCTGCTCTCTCCTTGTCACTGTTTTTGAAGACTCTCAGACTTAAGGTTTGGTAAAATAACTTAACTTTATTAAAAGTTAAAGGCAGTCCCCGTAGGGTAAACATACATAACAATACAACAGTAATTGAACATACAATAGGTTCTACCGGCCTTGCCTAAATACCGGGCAAGGCAACCCAAGTGACAGTTTTAATGACAAGCTCTACCGGCCTTGCCTATACCGGGTAAGGCAACCGTGAGAAGACGTATACCGGTTCTACCGGCCTTACCAATACCGGGCAAGGCAGCCCAATGGAATGCTGAATGTAGGCACTACCGGCCCTGCCAATACCGGGTAAGGCAACCTTAAAGATGGTGAATTACAAGGTTCTACCGACCTTACCAATACCGGGCAGGGCAGCCCAAAGGAGTACTGTAGTAGGCTCTACCAGCCCTGCCAATACCGGGTGAGGCAACCTACAGGATGGTATCGTCAAGGTTCTACCGGCCTCACCAATACCGGGCAGGGCAGCCTGAGCAAGTAGACCAGCTGTCAGGTGACTAAAACAGCAGAGAGCATAAGTATAGAGGTCTAAATCAGCAGAAGTCTATTGCCAGGGATAATCAGACAACTGCAAGGAAGTGGACAGCGACTGACCACAGTACTGGATGTTCAGGAGCAAACCAACGTCCGCACGTTGGGACTAATGGTAAATAGCGCCACCGGGTTTAATGGAGCAAACCAGCGACCGTACGCTGGAACCAACAATGTATATTGCAACCATGTCTAGTGGAGTAAACCAGCGTCCGCACGCTGGGACCAACAATGATATATTGCAACCAGGTTTAGTGGAGCAAACCAGCGTCCGCACGCTGGAGCCAACAAAGTATCTCGCAACCAGTCAAGTGGAGTAAACCAGCGTCCGCACGCTGGGACCATACAATGTATATTACAACCAGGTTTAGTGGAGTAAACCAGCGTCCGCACGCTGGAACCAACAATGTATACCGCAACCAGGTTTAGTGGAGTAAACCAACGTCTGCACGCTGGAACCATCAATGTGTATTGCAACCAGGTTTAGTGGAGCAAACAGCGTCCACACGCTGGAACCAACAATGTATCACGCAACCAGTTAGTGGAGTAAACCAGCGTCCGCACGCCGGAACCTACAATGTGTATCGCAACCAGATTTAGTGGAGTAAACCAGCGTCTGCACGCTGGAACCAACAATGTATATTGCAACCAGGTTTAGTGGAGTAAACCAGCGTCCGCACGCTGGAACCAACAATGTATATTGCAACCAGGTTTAGTGGAGTAAACCAGCGTCCGCACGCTGGAACCAACAATGTGTATGCAATAGCGAGGAGAACAATGTTGCCGAAGCGGCAGCTGGAGCGCGAGACTCAGGAAGTCGTACAGGTTAACCCGCACGGTGCTGGAGCACAGGAACCCCGGAATACAGGCACACAGGAAAGCTGGAACACTGGAACACCGGAACGTTAGCATACAGGAACACTGGAACTCTGGAGCACCGGAACATTAATGTACAGGAACACTGGAACACCGGAACGTAGCATACAGGAACACTGGAAACAGGCCCAGAGATCTGACAAGCAGGTCAGGCAGAGTGGAGTCAGAAACACCACGAAAGGGCAACCTGGAAGTGCTCAACCTGGGTTTAAAAAGGCTGTGTGAGGAGGGCTAATGACAGACAGCCAATCACGAATACTCAGCAAGTGACAGACACAGAGCAGCACAAATCACGGGCACCGTGATACTACTCTCACAAACACAGAATGGCTACTGTGAGAGTCTGATACCCTTTTATATTGCTGTAGAAAACTTTTGTGTCGTGGAGAAAAACATTTTTTCCCATTGATTTCAATGCTCAATGAGCTAGGCAAAAAAGGCGGGAAAAAGTAGAAAAATGGCACTTTTCGCAGGAAATTATTTACCAAGCAGAAAGTGACATTATTTGCCGATTTCAGTTTGAGGAGAACATTTTTGACCATCCCTACCTTTGATTTCATATCATGCCCTGCTAACTTAGTGATCTTAGGTTATCCATGGCCCCAGAAGAACAACCCTGCTATCAATTGGTTCGCAGGTACTTTTTTCCCTGTGCCTTCATACATACTACAGAAGTCTCTTTGTTAGCAGTGGATGTTCTGGGTTCTGATTCCTTTTCGGTTCCTGAGTCCTACATGGCCTATGCTGATGTATTTAGTAAGAACAATGCTGAAACTTTACCTCCTCATCTGCCATACATTTGTCCCATAGACCTTCTGCCAGGGACATAATCTACCCTTTATCTATTCCTGAGACTAAGGCCTTGGGGGATTCCATCCAGGACAATCTAGCCAGAGGATTTATATGACCATCAACTTCTCCTGGTGGCGCTGGGATATTTCTTGTGAAAAAGAAGGTTGGGGGTGCCTGTCCCTGTATGGACTATAGGGGTTTAAGCAATATTACCCACAGAAACCGCTACCCATTGCCCCTTATTCCAGAGTTGTTGGATAGACTCAGGGGGGCTTGTTTGTTTATGAAACTTGAACTACGAGGTATCTATAACCTGGTTAGGATGAGAGAAGGGGATGAATGGAAGACTGCTTTTAATTCTAGTTTTGGGCATTATGAATACCAGTTCATGCCCTTTGGCCTTCGTAATTAAAACATCCATCAGACAAATCGGGTCTTCGATTCCTAGGGCTGTTTAACCCTTTGAGTGCGAGAGGGGTATGCAACACATTGCAGGGCCTTTATAGACCACCAGTGCTTTAGGGCGGATCCACAATCAAATAATTCCAGTTCGTTACCTGTAGTTCCAGTCTTGTTCCTGAGTGATTCCTTTTGAATTGATTCAGCTTTTCTTTTGACTTTCATCCTGTTCTACAATGTGGGATCATGTTCTCTGATATCCTGTTACCGACTTTGGCTCTGTTATATGACTTTTCTTCTGCCTGCTGCCTGGTACTGCTTTGCCCAATTAGTTTCTGACTGCAGCACCATTGTTTGACCATTCTTCTGTCTGCTGCTTGTACTGTGTTGCCTACTCATTGCTGACTTGGCTTGTCTTACTGTCCATCCTTTTTGACCCTGGTGGGTTTCTATTCCTTGCGCTCTATGTAGAACCTCGGCCACCAGTCAAACCTCAACTACCAGCTGAAAATCGAACACCAGTTGGATCTTGACCACCAGTCGAACATCATCCACCAGTTGGATCTTGACCACCTGTGGGACCTCGACCACCAGTCAAACATCGACCAACAGTTGGACCTTGACCACAGTCGGACCTCGACCAGTATTAGAACCTCAACGGATCCTGTCTTTTCGTTCTTCCAGTCTCCTTAGTCAAGCTCCAGGTCCCAATGTTCTAGTGCAACAACCACTGATTTACAATGTTAGGGTCTTTTATTAGATGTGGGTTTAATCTCCATATAAACATTTGGGAAGTTTGAGGGAAAGAATGAGCTGCAACTCTATGAGGGCATAGTCTGTCCAAGTAATTTGATGGATTTCACTTGAACCTATATAGTATATGAAAGGTTGATTCATAAAGAGGAAATCAATTCTATTGCATTCTAGTGTATGTGAGTGTGTGTTATAATTATAGCCTCTGTCCATAGCATGGGACAATCTCAAGTATTCCACATTTTCTGATCTAAAAGAACTTTTGGAACTGTTCAAGTATATGAGCTAGAAGGAGAGTTGGTTAGAATTTGGGGCATATACATTGACCACAGTAATTTTCATAACCCCTTTAACATATGACAGTGCAAAGGGAAGATGTTTGGCAACACCCTTCTTTTTTAGAGCAGAGGAACTTAGGTACTATTTAGTAAAATGTTTATGTTTATTATTCAGTTTAGGTAGGTTATCTCTTTTGTAATATGTTTTCTAAATTAGGCAAATTTGGCTATTACGTTGCATACATTCTCTATAGGGCAAATATGTTTATTTAGGTGAACTAGCCCTTTATCTTTATTGACTATTTAACTGTTATAGTTTTCCACCAGTGTAAGCTATAGAAAGATAAAAGCATATGAATCATTTAGATAAAATCGTCAATCCTAGATAATTTCCAAGAAATTCAGTAATAAGGGGCATTTCCTTCCCAAGTTAAATAATAGTTTTAACCCCTTAGTGACCGGCACGTAACGCCTGCGGAACTTTTTTTTTGCAAAATATTCCTGAGTCCCCGAACGGTATGCAGCCGCACTGGGACGCGGATTTCTGCGACGTACATGTAAGTCCTTTGTCCTTTAGGGACATCCACCTTGGACGTACATGTAAGTCCATTGTCATTAAGGGATTAAAGAAAAGGGTTGTGATTGTGAAAGAAAACATAGAATCCCAGAGACATCTGGGTGTGATAGAGAGAAAAAACATTTGAATCTTGTCCCCAAATACTAAAGAGTAGGGGTTGGCAAAAGGTCCCGTTCCCCTAGTTTTCCCGCAAAAAAAAATCAGCAAAAACCATGTGGTTGTTCGCTTTTTCGCTGGAAATACATGGATTAAAATCTTTGATTTTTTTTGCCCATTGGCAAAAATTCTTCACCATTTTTTCAATGGCTAGAAAGTTTTTCCCCTTTATTAAGTGTTTTACTCCTTTTCACTATAAAAATGTGAAGCTTTCCAGGGAGTGGAACACATACAAGCAGATACTGAGTGAGAGAGAGGTGCTGTGCTGTTGTGCTGTGATATTTGTAGCAAAATTGAGGCAGGAGAGACTCATAGTGACTGCTTTCACTATGAGCAGGTTTACAAACAATAAGGAGGAACTGGAAGAAACCTTATGTGTCCTGTGAGTCTGAGGAGGAGGAGGAAGAAGTGATGACTACAGATCCAATGCTGGCCATTCCCCCTAAGTCAACCCTAGGGATCTTAGGAAAATTAATCTCATAGGAGGAAGAAGAGGGTTGTAGTGAGAGCAGGACAGGTCAGCTGTCTGTGCCTGCTTCCAGTGCTGCCCCTATTGCCACCAGTGCTGTGCCTGCTGCCACTGCTGAACCTGCTGCCAGTGATGAACTTACTGCCAGTGATGCACCTGCTGCCAGTGTGTCTTGTAATTCTCAGGAGGTGGGGAAAGAGAAGATGATGCCATAGTATGACAGCAGAGGGCCCTAAATCAAACTTGCCATCCCCAATCAGTCCCACCACTAGAACTACTGCTTAGAAGGTTCAGCAGCTTGTTAGTGTTGGAGTGAAGGAGTGTGTGATCATCATATTGCTAGTGATTGTGAGGAGGAAGACTCAGGGACTGAAAATGATGTGTTTGGTGTTAGTAGTAGTAACAGTGATGGTGAAGCAGTTGGTGGGACTAGCATTAGGGAAGTGTTAGGGGAAGCAATGCAGAGCATCCAGACTAGTGGTCAAGGGAGCCCAACACGTTCCCCTGACCCTGGGAGTCCCCTTCCCCTCTCGGCTTTGTCAGAAGAAGGCAGACTTGTTGCCTAGCAGCAATAATACCACCACCACCACCAGGAGCACAGATCAGCTGCCTGTACCTGCTGCTAGTGCTGCCAGGCTGCCTTCTCCAGGTCACCAAGAAATGGCAAGTATGACATTAGGGGATCCTCTGTCACATTTCTCATCACCTCCTCCAACCAGGGAGTGGGACACGTTGTGGTGGAGAAGCTGGACTGGAAGAGACATTGATGGCCTTTTTAGCCCAAACTGAGAAGGAATGGGAGACAGGGATGAGGATGGGTATTATCAACACCTCCAGCAGTGAGCTTTTGGAAATTGTGGAGTTTGCAACTGCTCTAATTCCTGCAGCTACTGAGTTGCAAGGGCAGCAGGATGCTGAGGAGCAGACGAGTGTGCCACAAGCCACAGTGGACACAGTGTGAATGGGGTCAACAAGTTATGTTTTTTCTAAGGTAAAAAACAGATAAATCAATGGGATCAGATGGGATACACCCAAAGTTATTAAAAGAACTTAAGTGTGTTCTGGCAAAACCTTTAACAGAATAATTCAATCAGCCACTATCGACAGGAGTAGTTCCAGAAGATTGGAAGGTAGCAAATGTAGTACCTCTTCACAAAAAAGGTAGCAGGGAAGAGTCTGGTAACTACAGACCAGTAAGTCTTACATCAGTAGTGGGAAAATTAATGGAGACTACATTAAAGGAAAGAATTGTTGAATATCTGAATTTGAATGGCTTGCAAGATACCAAACAGCATGGGTTTACAGCAGGGAGATCTTGTCAAACTAACCTCATAGATTTTTTTTGACTGGGTAACTAAAATAATAGACGAAGGGGAAGCAGAAGATATAGCTTATCTAGATTTCAGTAAAGCATTTGACACTGTCCCTCATAGATGACTCATTAATAAATTGCAGTGTTTGGGTCTAGATCTAAAAATAGTTAAATGGATAAGGCAATGGCTGAGTGACAGGAGACAGAGGGTGGTAGTCAATGGAGAATATTCGGACGAAAGGAGTGTTACTAGTGGGGTACCTCAGGGATCTGTACTAGGGCACATTCTTTTTAATATTTTTATTATTGATATTGCAAAAGGTCTTCAAGGTAAGGTATGTGTTTTTCCAGATGATACAAAGATCTGCAATAAGGTAGACATTCCAGGGGAATAAGCCAAATGACAAATGATTTTGGTAAATTAGAAGAATGGACAAGAGTGTGGCAGCTATAGTTTAATGTTGGGACATAAAAATCCAAAGGAAAAATATACTATTAAAGCAGAGCTTTAAGCTATTACTAAGTAGCCATGCATTCATTAAGAGTATGGCGACTAGCTTGAAAATCCATCATCACCTTTAAAAAATCGCAGATTCTAAAGAAATCCTTGCAGTTTGGAGACCGGAACCCAGGCTACAGCGCAGACATCTTGTCTTCACTCCTGCGCCATCAGTCCTGGACTCCATTGAGTAGCATTGCAGAGTACCACATGGTAACCGGAAGGGACTGACAGAGCAGGAGAGCAGACCACACTAACCTGCCCGACAGTCTCCAAATGGCAAGGATTTCTTTAGAATCTGCTCTTTTTTAAAGGTAAGAGATGGATTTCCAAGCTAGCCGTCATGCGCTTAATGAATGCATGGCAACTTAGTAATAGCTTAAAGTTCCGCTTTAAGGGTACTGTGCTGTCAGAGACAACAGAGGAAAGAGATTTGCGAGTAATTATTTCTAATGACTTAAAGGTATGCAGGCAGTGTAATAAAGCTGTGGGGAATGCAAGCAGGGTACTGGGTTGTATAGCTAGGGGCATAGGTAGCAGAAAAAGGGAGGTGGTCATACCACTCTACAGATCTCCAGTTATTGTGCACAGTACTGGAGACCCCCATCTCCAGAAGGATATAGATTCTCTAGAGAAAATTCAGGGTTACTAAAAGGGTTACTAAAATGGTGACTGGTTTACAGGAAATATCTGGATAGACTAAAGGATCTGAACATGTATAGCTTGGAGGAGAGAAGAGAGAGAGGGGATATGATAGAAACATTCAAATACATGAAGGGATCCAACAAAGTGAAGGAGGGAAGTACATTTAAAAGGAGTAAAAATGTTAGGACAAGAGGACATAGTCTAAAACTAGAGGGACACAAGTTTAGAGTAAGGTAAGAAAGTTTTACTTCATAGAGAGGGTAGTAGATAAGTGGAATAGCCTACCTCAGAAGTGGTAGAAATTAATACAGTGACAGAATTTAAGCATGAATGGGATAGGCATAAGGCTATTCTTAACATAAGACAAGACCAAGGACCAAATAAGGTTTGAGCTTTTTACAGTAGGAAAATGGGCAGACTAGATCAGCCAAATGGTTCTTATCTGCCGTCATAGTCTATGTTTCTATGGGACTTCAACAGGTTCTACTTGCCAGCAGCAGGAAATCTCCTGGTCCTAGTTGCAGTACTGGTTCTGAGGCAGTAGCAGCAACAGCAGCAATATCATCTTGTGCCCCAGCCAGTGAAGTCGTGGGTGTGAGACTACTGAGGCTGTCACAGTGCAGTCATCAACAATTGGTGACAAGTCGGTGAGAAGGGTAAAGGAGGGAACACACCTTGGCACAACCTCCCTGATAGCACACATGAAACACATACACCATGACATTTATGTGAAACATGTTAAAGCCAAACACCCACCATAGAAATTGAGCACCTCTGTTTCTGTACCCCGTGAAGCTCCTGAAAGGCAACAAGAGGCGAGGCTGAAAGTTCAAATGACGAGCAAAACAACTAGTTCTCCATCACCTTCTTCCTCTAGGGTAACTACATATTCAGCAAATCCACCTTGTTCATTGTTACCTCCCCGCCAAGTGATAGTCATTTTGTAGATGTCCGGATGTTGCAGTTTGTGCCGAGCCATTGCACACTGCATGGTGGAGAAGAATCGCAAGCAGCGCATTAAGCAGCATCTGAGGAGATTCCATCCCAAAGAATATGCTAAATTGATTGCAGGGAGGGTTCATCATTACTATTAAACTCTCTGTAAGTTATCATGTGCAGCAGCAGCAGTACTTGGTTTCTGGTGTGGGGATTTCACATTGGGGACCATAAGTGTCATGGTGTTTGGTGTTGTGCCAAGTGTTTCATATGAGTGCAGATGTACCCATTGTTCCCAGTCCTTTCCTTATTTACACTGTGCACATTGAACATTGCTGATGTGAGAGGCACAGTTCCTGCTCTCAAGGGAGACATTTCTATTCTCAACACACCCATGATTTTGGAGGAGGGGCAGGTGGAGCAGCATTATTGTCCAACTTCTTCTTTTCTCCACTTATATTTCAAATGATGGGGGCTAGTTATGGTGCTGCTACTGCCTCAGGTGCATCACTGGAGCTAGTCGTGGCAAGTGGAACCTTCATCACCCATGTTACTGCTGTTGTTGATCCCATTCCCTTTGAGTTGCCTAATCATCCTGCTGCTTAAACAGCTCAGCAGCAGCAAGAACAACAGTCACAAATTCCAGAATTATATCAGTACACTTGACAATGGTTAGTTGCCACTGGCCAACATGACCTGACCTGCTGGCACTAGGCTAGTAGGGCATTTTTTTCCTTTTATACTATGCCTTTGGGAAATAAAATAACATTTGCTATGTTTTGTGTGTAAATTCAATGTTCCCATTGATTTCAATGAAATGAGCCAGGAGAAAAAAGCAGAAAGATGACACTTTTCACAGGCGATTATTTGCCAAGTGGGAAGTGCCATTATTCACCGATTTTGGCTTGAGGCGAACATTTTCACCCATCCCTACTAAAGATCCATATGAACAGTAAAATATACAAAAAGAGTAATGCAGTTATAAGGTGAGTAAGGTGGGGGAGGTTCATATGTTACATTTGTGAAGATGAACCATCACCACTGGGAGGGAGGAGGAAGAAAAAAAAAAGCAAAAATAAAGGGAAATGAAGGAGAAACAGGAAGAGCCCTCCCCCTCGAACACCTCGAGTTATGAAGGCTTTATGTGTTAGCTGCAAGAACAACTACCTATATCAAGTTAACCATGGACAACCTATCCCCCTGGTAAGGAAAAAGAGGCATATGTATTGGGTAAACCCCTAAAATTGGAACATTGAATTGTCAAGTATTATGAGCATCTTCACCACCTCCCTTTGATTCAGAGATATAGAAGTTAATACACATATGAGGAATTTGGATACTGGAAGAGAACTCTGGCATATGTAGCCACTAAGGGCCTCATCTGTCAGGAACACTTAAAACAAAAAACACAGCAATGGATGAAATTGAATACTTCAGGAATCATCGTTTCAACTAGCAACTGAGGGGTGGACTGAAAGCTATATAAACAAACATATTTAAGTCCATGACAGACCAAATGCAAAATGTATCTTTACGTAGCAGCAGTTGATTTTTCCCACGGGACAGCCAACATCTCTCCGTTTAAATACTTTCTACTTGTGACTGGTAGCACTGATCTTACAAAAGTGGACTGAAATTCCTCAGGTTTGTGAAGGGAATATTTGGAAAATTGATGGATTCACTGAGTTCTTTTACCTCTGAAACTTGACATATATTGCTTGTGCAGCTTTCATAGGTCACTATCAAAAGAGAATGGGTAACCCCATTTGTGTAAAATGAGGTATCCACTCATTGCATCTGTTAAAGGTTTAAATTGTCTCTGAAATTGTAGTGTGCAAGTTCAGAGGTTGTTAAAAAACTGGATTTTATGACCTTCAAATGAGAGGGAGATATGTTGATTAGCTTTCCTCATTATATTTCCTTTGGTGAAAATAGAGTGTAAACAATAAATAATATCCATTGGTCTTTCACTCCAAAGTGATTTTGGTTGAAGTGCTTGGTGTACTTTTTCTTGAGAGTCTTGGTAATTGTAAAATCTTTGTAAATATATTTTGTAGTGTGGTAGATATATCGTTTGGTAGGATAGTTCCCGGTAAACCCCTCGCCAAGGTCATCTGTAGTTTCAGCTGATTTATTGTCACTTCTTGTGACAAGATTTGTTGGTTTAAATTGTATTGTTCAGACAAAAAGGTTTCTTGTGTTTCTTCCAGGGTCATGACACAATTGCCCAAACTCCTCAGGTCAGACTTAAGTCCTGCAATATCTTTTTAATGTCCGTTTTAATTAATTCACTCATATGTGTAGGTCATGTTTAGTAGGCAAAGGCTTTAAATCTCCTTTTGTGAGGTATCTGTCTATGTCCATTCTATTTTCTTTGCTTTTGGCTATTTTATCTGGACATGTTGTAAACTAGAAAGTGGAGAAAGAATTGCTGACAATTCTATTGTTTTCTGTTGCCAATAATTATACTTAGAATGTTGTCTCTTCTTAAAGCTGGTCATAACAAAAATTAAGAAATTTACTAAGATGGATGCCTTAGTTAAGGTGATGAGTACATCACCATAGGGTTAGATGTACATATCATAGGATTTCTGAAACAAATGATGTATGTTTGGAATGTTAAACACCTAAAATATATTTCAGCAAGTTGGTGGTGTATTATATATTTAAGTGAAGAGTTATCACAGATGAGAAGTAAAATCTCTTTCCTTCTATTTCTCTCCCCTTTCCTCCACTCCTTCACTTTCTTTCCTGCCTTTACATCAGTATAAAGTCAATGGCAAGCTATAAGTGCAGTTTGAAAACTACCAACCTGTACTTCACTGCAAATAGGCCCAGCAAGGTAGTAGCCACTCGTTCACTCGAAGCATAACAGGTCTGTTCACAGAGAGGGGGATAGCTTATGCCACTGTCCCAGAGCAAAAGGCCTCCAACAAATATCAAGCACCAGAGAGCACTATATTTTGTTCCAGTGTGTCTCCTGGGGTCAGAAGCACATAATAGCTTATACATTTACTCCTCTTTTGGATGACATAAGTCTTGGGGTACCCAGAAAATCTAGGTTGTTGTTTCTGCACCGTGATGGCTGGGTTAGAAATATTGGGCTGATACTGAGCAGAGTTTCAGAGGATGAAATATAATAGTGGGTAAAACTCCAAAAATGCTATTAATCAGGTTTAAAATCCCCAGAATGCATCAGATAGAGGCAGATTAGAGTGCCAAGTGTTGGAATTACAAAATGTATGTTTCAAGGTCATTGTGGTAGCCCTGCCCCTTTAAAAAGGGCATTTAACTCATTGAATGCTAGAGAGTTCTTCAGTGCTTAGCTTCACAGTTTGCTGGAGACCGCACTAACTTTTGAAGGTTTAAAAGCCCCATTTAAATCAACTGGAGTTTGTAGAATTTGTTTTCTCTCCTATTTTACTCCAGAACAGCCCCTAGTTCTTTTTTAAGACCCTTAGGGTATGATACCATCTCAAATGGAGTGCCTATTCCTGTTTCATGATGTATTCGGTTTTTACAGTATTAGTATTATCAGAAAATAAATTATAGCAGAGAGTGTGTCTTTACTGTTATTCTCATAATCTTGGTTTTAACCCTTATTGCAGAGCAATGCACTGAACACCCCCTCTGGCACATGTTAAGGGTTTTGCATTCCATAAGTTAGTGGTGCAATTCTGGGACAAACTCACTGCACCATGGGACTAAAAATTCTCAAAATTCCCATTCATTGTAATCATTGGAAATGTTAATTTCTCCCATGTGGTTTAGTTGGTTTGCTCCACAGTTGCACCTCTTTAACTTATTGAATATGGCCATAGCCATTTGCTATTTTGGAATAAGTCTAAGATTATGTATGTCCCATTGATCTGGGGTGGAAATGATAATGTTATTGTTAAGGGCTTGTTTGTAAGAGTGGGCTAAGAGGGGACGAGGAAGAAATCAGTTTATTCTTAGAGATGATCTGAACCCACCTTTTGTGTGCAGCATGAAGGATGGATAATAAGTCTTTTGGGATTTAGGGTCTGTGACAGCTGCTTATCCACCAATGATGTGGTGAGCTGGAGGGATTGTTATAAATCTGATTCTAGATTAATCTAAGATTGTATACCAGATAGTCACTATATAAACTTCCATTTTAGAAAACATGTATAGGGGTGATAGATCCCCTTTAATGGTTGTGGGGATGGCTATTCATATCTATAATATTTTAATGATAAATTTAACAATAGTACTTGTTAAAATAACAATAGCAATTACATTCACTTTTTTGGTGTTTTTGTACCTAGTAAATCAGAGGTTGTAAGTATGTGGCTTTCCAAGTGTTCCAATGCTTGAGTGAGGATTATAGTCCAGCGATAGATGGAAAGCAATAAGTGGCCTACCCATGGGTGGAACAGGGCTTCTGTGTTCACAGATTTCCTTCTAATGACATCTTCAATAACCTACATATGTAAAATTCTTCAGAAATCAAGTGTACCATTGGGGAGAAATTAAGAAATGTTACCTTTATTTATGTGCAACTTTTTTAAAATCCACATTTACATTTTTGAAATTTCGGAGGGGAGGTCATTTGTGCTTTGTGATGCATTTTGTTTACTCCAGAATTGCACTTCTTTAGCTGATGGAATATGGGATCAGATTCCATTCCCGTTTTAACATAGCGTGCTGCCATTTTCCCTTCACAACTATGTTTTAGCAAATTTTATATTTGAGCACTCCTGAAAGCTATTTTCCTATTAGTGCAATTGTAGTATGAAAGGTTTTATTCTTTAGCATTATATAGTGATCAAAGAATTCATGTTGCTATCATAAACCTCCATAAACAGGGCTAACACTGACAATTCGTATACCAGTGCAACAAGGTCACTGATGTGAAGTCTATTTGCTGTGACACTGTAGGTGGTAATGGGATGACATTTACAAGTCAAGGCATGAGTAATCCTGTCCACTTCACCCACAAAGATTTTTACTGCAATTTACACAAGCTTCTTTTCATTTACATTGGCAAAGAGAAAATCTGTTTCCAAAACAAATGGTGTACCCACAGAGTGGGATAATGTCACATTGGTCAGGGTTTGTTTTCGTCAAAGACTATATTATTTTCAAACACATGCCTCAAATTCCAACATAGTATTAGTACTCCAACATAGATCATTAGTAATATACCTAATTACACAAATAAAAGATATGGCTAGCATATTGCATTGTTTAAGTATAATTAACCCCGTGGGAGCTAGAGTGCTCTCTAATGTATTGATTCACAATGCATTGGAAACCTCTGTAGCATCCAAGGGATTAACCCTTTGAGTGCCAGATGGGTACAGAACGCATTGCAAAGCATACCCCTCTGGCACTCAAAGGGTTAAAACTGAAGAGAACATATGTGATCAGTGATTATATTAGAAGTAATTTTAAGGAAATACATTTTGAAAACATTATTAGGTTTCTTATGAAACCATGTTTTCTAAGCTTTGTTCTTGACTAATACATATTTTAGAATATTCTGGAAAAAGACATGGCACTAATTAATAACTAATGGAATTACCACTGGGAGGTTGTCTGTTGCCTAGCAACCAATATACAGTTTTTCTGAAATGTAGCAAAAGGCCCAAATTAAAGTAATCTGTTTCCAGAGAGACTGGGGGGTTGATTTATCCAGTGTTTGGAAAAGATTTCAGTGGTATTTATATGTATCTTGGAAATGAACAATACAGCATGCAGTTCATTAAATGGTCAATGACCTGTTGAGTGGATTCAGATATTTTGTTCGCATACCTGTTTTATATTCTGCATACTACATTATTTGCTAGTGTTGAAAAGCAGATCTCTGATTAATGTTTCGTCCTGGCACAAATACATGCACATTTGTTCTGCAATACTCCATGAAGCTGCCATAAATAAATAAATAAAATTCTATCAATATGGAAAACTTTGAAACCAAAGGACTCCAATTGTACTTTGGAAGGAATTATATAACTGTATTTTTATACTAGTTAATATTGGAAATCAACTAAATCTATAGGGTCTAGCACTATGACAACACTGTGCAAATTAGTTGTTACACTTTGAAGTGGATCTCTCACATACATATAAGTAATGCTCATTAGTTAGAGCATTTAGGGAAAACATTTAAAACGTTGTTCATTTAAAAAAAAAACCTTTAAACAAAAATTAATGCTTAAAAAGTGCCCAGCAGACTATTTCCGGCTTGCCGCACTGCTTCTGCTCCCCTCCCTCCTCCGATGACGGAGGCTGTCTGCCTCTAACACACATTGTGCACATTGCAGTTGCTGATGAAAGCCACAGTTCCTGCTCTCAAGGGAAAATTTCTATTCAAATAAGAACAGACCCATGATTTTGGAGGAGGGGCAGGTTAAGAAGAATTATTGGCCAAATTCTTCTTTTCTCCACATATACTGGGGGCTACTTATTGTGCTGCTACTGCCTCAGGTGCATCACTGGAGATAGTCGTGGCAAGTGGAACCTTCACCATCCATAACCCATGTTACTGCTATTGTTGATCCCATTCCCTTTCAGTTGCCTAATAATCCTGTTGCTTAAACAACTCAGCAGCAGCAATAAGAACAACAGTTGCAAATTCCACACTTATGGACTCAGGAGGACATTTGACAATGGCCAGTGGCCATTGGCCAACATGACCTGCTGGCACTAAGCCAGTAGGGCATTTTTATTTCTTTCTCAGGGCTTGTGCTTTGAAAATAAATAAATACATAAATGAAAAACAACATAGTCCTACAAAAAATAAACAATTTATGGGGGGTTTGTTTCTAACAAGCCTAAGTCCTACAAATCAATGTTTCTTCACTGCTTGGGCCTCTAATAAGTCTAAGTCCTACAAAAGCCTCTAACAACAAATCTAACAAATCATCCTCTACAAAATACTCTGTAAAGTATCAGTCCATCCCAGTGGCCGGGGGTTCCTGTCTCAATCACTTTACATACAAATTTTTTTTTTCTTTTTTAAATGTCCCCCCAATACTAGTCAAGATCCAACTCCTCCAAAACAAATTCCCTGTTTAACTGATTCATTCCCAGACTCCACCCACCAACACAGGTACCTTCCTCAAACCCCTTTTATACCATATCTTATGGGGGGGTGATTTTAATTAGGACTTATTTTTAATGAATGCCCCCCAATCCCACTAAACACCCCCCCCAAAAAAACATTCCCTGTTCAACTGATTCTTTCCCCACACCCCACCAACACAGGCGCCCTCATGCCCCTTTTCTACTATGCCTTTGGGAAATAAAATAATATTTGCTATGTGTTATATGTAACTTCAATGTTCCGATTGATTTCAATGGAATGAGCTAGGCGAAAAAAGCAGCGAAAAGTGGAAAATCGTCACATTACGCGGAAAGTTTTTCACCGTGCGGAAAGTGCCATTTTTCGTCAATTTCAGTTTGAGGTGGAAATTTTCGTCCATCCCTACTCCCAGGGAGGCTGTAGTTTGTCAAGATCCCACCAAAAGTGCCAACCCCATCAGCGCCAGTACTATGAAAAAAACATAAGAAGAACACTAAAGACAAGAACGAGTCGTATTCTAGTGTTGATGATGGCAATGGCATAATGGAGGAAGGTATAGCAGCTGAACTAACTGCAGCATCTGTTAGTGAGATAAACAAGCACCAAAACACATATCCTCAGTAACAGCAAACTTTGTGAAAGTAAAAGTAAAAAAACATTGCTTGACACCTCTAAAAGCTTAGAGGAATGTAAGGTTAGTGGGCAAGAAACTGCAGGCGATGCTGATGCTTAGGATGACCTAATGATGACTGATGATGATGATGCAGATTTAGAATATATTGCTCCAGGATCCTCCTCTTCAGATACAGATGAAGTTGAGAGTGATGATATGGTCAGAACGTTAGCAGAAAGGCAAAGGCTTAATCTTACACCACTGAAAAAGAGCACTGTGCCTGTTTATAAATTGTTCAAGAAAACCATTGAAAACTCTGACCCTGGACAAGCAAAGATGGCAAAAAGTACACAGTTATCCTGTCAGTCATCATCAGTATCATCACTGCATCCAAGACCACTCAGCCACACACACTTATGTTAAATACCCAGCAGCAACAACAACAGCAATGCAGGTTATTAACATCCACAACCATAACTATGACAAGTGCCTCTGCTGCTGCTGGACCTTTGAAACCTAGTAGTAGTAGTAGCAGTAGAACTGCATCAACATCTAGCCCCAGTAGTAATAGCAGCCCCTCAGGAACCCCTCAGTCCATGACATCCACAGTATGGGGATACTAGACTCAGTATACAAAATCTATGACAGAGAAAGCCAGGCCAAATGTATTAACAGCAGCACAGATGAGGAGGAGGGGGATGTGAAGAAGGGTTGCTAACATCTACCAGGCTTGGGGCCACTGCTATAACAAATAAGTATTCATCATGAATATGTGCCAGTGTCACTTATGAAGGAACACATTTTTCAAGGCATATGTTGCCATATGACTCCCAGCTTCGACTTTCAGATACTTATTTCTCTACTACAGCCATCAGAAGAAGTAATAAGCTTCAAAATAAGTTTACTGACAAGAATATTAAAGAGAGAGAACTCCGATGCTCAAGGTAATTTTACTGAACTGACTAAATAATTCATGATAAAAGCAAATTAATTATGAATTAATTTGAAATAATGGGGTTGTGTCTTGCTACAGAATGGTATGGACATGTATTCCAGGAGTTCCACATCTCTGAGACCTTTCACAGCTCACATTGGCTACAAACACCAAGGTTTTTGGATGTATTAGCCTAAATACTCACAGTTTACATTATGCATATCTTGTGGGTCCAAAAGATATATTGGCTGAAGCAAATTTCAAATTTCACTTAAATTCCAAACCACCATGCTGGTGAAAACTACTGGTGAGCCCATCTAAGAAGTCTTTGCCAAAAGAATTGGCAAAAGCAGTATGTACCCTCCAGTAAGATATCGCTGATCTAGGCAAATGCACAAATAATCTTGAATCACTATGGAAGATAGCTCTGCTGAACAAAACATGCCATCAGCAAACAGTTGTCAATGATGTTGGCAGACCTGGAAGAAAACTCCAGCAGAAACATCTTAAAGTTTCACATAATCTCTGAGTAGGGGAAACTGGATCTACTAGAGTCATTTATTAGCAAATTCTGCACCACACTCCTTCCTAATCTATCTCAAAAAGATCTCATCATAGATTGTGTATGCAGGTTATCTAACTCTCTTAACATCCCATCAGATACCAGAGACTTGCTTTTGAATTTACACTTATATACCATAAAAGAAAAGATCGTCTTGGTGGCATAGTGGCAGCCAGGAAACCTGAAGTCTCTGATGATTTTTTCCACACCCAAAACAAGCTGCTCTTACTAAAAGCAACCATTTTGCCCTTATCATAAAAGCTCTATGTGACACCAGCCTTAAGTACAGATAATGATTCCTATTGAAAATCATAACACAGAAGATCCTCCTCATCTAGGAGGCAAAATATTCTTTAAGGGTATATTCTGATTTGTTGACTCAGATCCTACTGTCAATGTTTGTCAAGACCCCTTCGGTGGTCAGGTATGTATCGCATGAGTCACAGCTGTGTGTGGAGGATTGAATTGGAGAGACAGATAAAATAAAAAAACATAACACATGGTATAAAAGGGGTATGACGGGGGTGCCTGTGTTGGTGGGAGGAGTCTAGGGAAAGAATCAGATGAAAAAGGAATTTGTTTGGGGGGTGATTTGTAGACTAGTATTGGGTGACTGTAAATAAAAAAAAATTAAATTAAAAATAAAATAAAAAAATTGGTATGTAACATGACAGAGACAGCGACCCCCTGACAAAAGATGTGGCTGGGGCAGACTTATACTTGACAGGATAGAATATTTTGTAGATGATGATTTGTAGGACTTAGACTTGTTGTTAGAGGCCCAAGCCCAGAGGAAACATTGGCTTGTAGGACTTAGACTTATTAGACATACAAGTCCTGAGGAAACATTGATTTGTTGTAGGACTTAGACTTGTGTTAGGCACAAGCACTGAGGAAACATTGACTTGTAGGACTTAGACTTGTTTGGCTCAAGCCCTAAGGAAACATTGATTTGTTGTAGGACTTAAACTTGTGTTAGGCCGAAGCCCTGAGGAAACATTGATTTGTAGGACTGAGACTTGTTTGGCTCAAGCCCTAAGGAAACATTGATTTGTAGGACTTAGACTTGTGTTAGGCCCAAGTCCTGAGGAAACATTGATTTGTAGGACTTTGGCTTGCTAGCATCACAAGCCCTAAGGAATCACAGATATTTTTTGTTTAATTATATTTATTGAATTAGAAACTGAGACATACAAAAGAAATCATAGCGCGTATAAAGCAAACAAACAAAAGACATTACAACAAAGGGGTAATGAGTCAGAAACAAGCGGCTTGAAAAAAAAAAAAAAAAAGCAGGTGTACCCCACCATATACTGTGAACTATCCAAAACATACAGAGATAGACATAAGTAAAATAAAAAAGGAGACAGAGGAATAACCTACAGTGGAATAGGGCATTGAGAGACATGGAGAAGACAAGCCTAGAAAGGCCTAGAAGACAAAAGTAAGAGAACCCCCGTCAAGAGAGGGGACAAGGCGAGGAAAGAACAAAGGACATAGGAAAGAAGAAGAAAGAGGAAAAAGGGAAAGAAGAGGGCGACCCATGGGTGCGGACTACCACCAACACTACACAAACCATTTATCCATAGCGGACCAAATAGGGCTGATATCGTACCCTCTATGCAACAGCGCTAAGCGTGTGAAAGCCGCCTGTTCCGCAATCATACGTTTCCAGCACAGAACTGAAGGGGGATCAGAAGATTTCCACAGCCGTACACAGATATTTTTTATCAATTCAGCTTGTCAGTGTCATAAGCCCTGAGGAATCACAGATCAAGTTTATCAGTTCAGCTTATTAGTGTCATAAGCCCTGAGGAATCACAGATATTTTTTATCAATTCAGCTTGTTAGCATTGCAAGCCCTGAGCAGGGGGGCAATTTGAACAGGGACTGGCCATATAAAAGGCAGTCCCTGTTCAAATTTCCCTCAGTTTGCATCAGGCAATGGCTCAAAAAGTACGAGGAGGGGGGATTGTTGCTAGTGTTTCACAAGGATCTATTCAATCTAACAAATTGCCTTTGATAGCAACAAGGGAAAAGAGATGGGAGAGGAATAAAGTCATATCGTGAAATTACCCACAACAAGACGGGAGAGGTTGCCTTACTTCACATTTATCCAATATAGAATCTTGAGCAGACATTTACTAAAGGACACTGTATGTTCATATATTTTACAATTTTACAGCTTTCTTCCCCATCATATTGCAGCATATTGCTTAAATATTGTGTTTTTAGTTTGCATACAAATTGTTTTTTTATCTTTTTAACATTCTATGTTATAGGCATTTAATGAGAATGTTTCTATATTGAAAGTAAATCTTATTACATTATTTTGCATAGTCTCATTTTATTCCTTGCCTCATTGCCTTGCAGGATATTGGTGTACTAGGTGTATTAGGTATAGTTGTACACACATGCACCCATCACACACACACGGGCACACACAAACACGTATATATATATATATATATATATATATATATATATATATATATATATACACACACACAGGCACACATTGGATTTTATTTTATTTTACTTTTGTGTAGAATTTTAGTTTTAGATTTGAGCACACACACTATCAGCCAGGACAGTAGATACTACAATTGGAGGCCTGGTTTTTACTGGTATTTTATAGTTACAGCAAAGCTCCTTTTTCTCCACATATAAAAACAAGGATAAAATACTCCCACTGCTGAGAGATGCATATTTCTAGAGTTATTACTGTTTGAACTCTTGATTGCTTTTTTTGTTTGTATTTGTTCCTTTTTATTTTACACTAACAGTGCCCTCTAATGGTCAGATTCCAATTAGTTATTCCAAAAGCATAACAAAATGTGAGAGGCTCTACACCTAGTCACTTCTCAGAAGCATCACATTTTAGCTTTTTAGTGTCTTTACAGAGGAGATAATTTCATGTACATATTAGACTGACTCCACCGAAATGGGCAGTCCAGTTCCAAAATGAAGAGCAAGTCTCTTCTGTACAGGAACACCAGCTAACCCCAGATGTATGTCTTTGCCTTGTTGGGCCTCTTCGAAGAGGTGCAGCTGGTTTCCCTAGGCACTGAGAGAATGGAGTATATGTCTGGATTACACTTCATTCTTAGGGAGTATCCCTAAAAGTATCCAAAAACATAACAAAATTAGAGAGGCTCTGAGGATGAATAAAGGCACAGGTGGCATGTTCTACAGCTAGTCACTGCTAAGAAGCATTGTGTTTTAACTCTCTAGTCGAAATGTATCCTCTATAATGGCAACAGAGAACTAAAATGTGATGATTCTGAAGGGTGACTAGCCATAGAACACGCCTTTGTGCTTTTATTCATTCTCAGAGCCTCTCACATTTTGGTACAATTTGTTATTCTCAGATGAGTCACTGACAACAAATTCTTCAATGTGAGAAAAACTGCTGAGTCAGCAAGTAATCTTTCTGTAATTCACTTCCACACAATTTGAACTGTTACAACATTAGAATAAAACAGCTGACAGCAGAGAGAGTACCCTTGTTTTGCTCAGCAGGAAAAGCTCTATAACATTAAAAGGTTTACTGATATTTTCAACCATAAACATTTGTCATATCACAGAAATCTTTGCTTTTGTGTTTGTTTTTGTTTGGGGGGGTCAATTTTTTAAATTACCTTTTTTTTGTTTACAAAAAAAGGAAATGTTACTCTTTTTTATTAGTTTATTTAAACTAAAAACATGGTTCTCACTTCTGTGCCTCGCCTCCTTCTTGATAGTCCCTTTTAAATTATGGGTACTCGCCTACTTCAATAAGAAATACTTAGTGAAAGCAACAAGAAGCCCTCTTCTCACATCTTCCCAAAGGCTAATTGAATGAGTAACAACAGCATTCTGTAGGTAGCCTCAAGACAGAGCTTCCCTTCCAAAAATGCCTTTTCTTCCACTCCAGGGACCTTTGAGTGGAAAATATATGTCCCTTATAGCTTACAAATGGTGGTAATCCACACTGCACCCCTTTGTGAATATCATGTTTCAGTACCTAAAACCAAACTACTTTTCTAGTCCTTGCAATGGATGGGGCTAATTTTATAGGATATGAGCCCTCTGTTGGATTATACATTATAAACCATGAAAGCACAATCAATATTGCAGCATCCACAGACAGAGGCAGTCTGCACTCTTATGTAGTGAGCAGATGTTCAGTGAGAAAAAGGTGGGTTACAGTCCTATCCCACCCAATGATGTTTTTGATGCCCTGGGAAATCAGTATGGCTATTACCTCCCTTAATTCTGTCAGAGAATTGGAAAAGGAAATGTTGGTGCTCCCACAACAAAATAAAGAGAATCACAGAACATAAAGTAAATGAGAATCATCAATCTTATGGATGAGACTGTTGTTGACAGGGCTTGATTTCCCAATAGGCAGAGTAGGTGACTGGCTAGAGCTCCACATTTTAAGGGTGTCATCAGCTGTGCTGGCCATACTCACATTCTGAATTGTGGGTCTGGCAGGAGGAATTTCATTGTTTCTGTACAGGTTATTATTTAACCCCGTGGATGCTATAGAGATCTCCAATGCAATGCGTTAGAGATCTCTCTAGCAACAAGGGGTAAAGTTGTTGTTTTTTTTCTTGCTTGTTATGGGCCAAGGTTTTTTCTGTGCCAGGAAACTGTAAATGGGGCTGGGGTGGGGTCATTTGAGAAATCGGGTGTGGCCATGGGTTCAGCTATGGGACCCTAGAATGCATTACCATGGGTCACCTGGGTTGGAAATTTTGCCCTGGTTGTTGAGACTGAGGTGCTAACAAGAATTGGAGCAATTCTGGGATAAAACAACTGCACCATAAGAGACAAATAAAAACTGCCATTGATTTAAATGGGTGTTTTATACCCTTGAATTCTAGCTAGGTCTTCAGTGCATTCCTCTGGAATACTCTGAACATCTTGCTAGCATTCAGTTGATTTAATGTCACATTGAAGGTCACATTGAAGTCACATTTAAATGAAGGAGCATTATAGGAACTTACAGTATACTGCAGATGAATTATTTCAGATTTGATCTAGTTCCTAGTACATCAGCCTTGTTCTGATTTTCCTATGTTTTAATTGTATATTAAAATCTACATGTTCACCCAATGTGTATGTATACATCATCTGTTTTTCTCTTTTGTACAAAAAAAAATAGCACAGGTCAAACTAAATTACAGCACAGATTCAGGATTCTGTATCTCCTGATATCATCACAGAGGTCTCAGGACCCCTGGAGGTAGGTGCCATAAGTTCTTCAGTCAGATGTTATTTTGAGGAAACAGTGCTACATATTTTTTCAATTCGATTAAAAGATTTCATTCAAATTTTATTCAGATTTTATTCAAAAAGAGGACCAATTCTAGTGTAAACCAACTGCATATAGGGCACAAATACCATACCCATAGTTTCCATAGATTTAAAGGTCAACTACTATTATCTGAGCAGACCTACAGATTATGTGAGGCTGTATTGTGAGTCCCAGTGGACCAACAGGGAGCATGTTGGAGGTCTGAAAAAAGACCTTCAATGTTCCTCTATTACTTAAATGCTCCATCATCTACTGCTCAATGCAGGTGCCCATAGTGCCTATGTAATGGGCATCCTTTCAGTGTTTCTCCCTCCCATTCACTGCAGCCTTTCAGCCCTTTCTCCCTCCCTTCCATTCTCCACATCCTTTCAGCCATTTCTCCCTCCCTCCTATTCAGCTCATCCTTTCAGCATTTTCTTCCTCCATTCCATTTGTGCATTCTTACAGATTTTTCACCCTCCCATTCACTGCATCCTTTGATTCTTTCTCCCTCACATGCAGTGCATCCTTTGATTCTTTGTCCCTCACATGCACTGCATCATTTCATTTTTTTCTCCTTCCCTAACATTCACCTCATCCTCTCAGCCCTCCCTCCCATTCACCACATCCTTTCAAACTTTTCTCCGTCTCTCCCTACCTTCCCTTCCTCCTATTCTCCGCATCCTTTCAGCCCTTTCTCCCCCTGCCATTCATGGCACATGTTTCAGCCTTTTCTTCCTCTCTCCCATCTGCCTCGTCCTCTCATCCCTTTCTCCCTCCCATTGCTGCATCCCTTCAGCCTTTTCTCACTCCCTTCCATTTACCTCATGTTCTCACATTTGCTGCATCCTTTCAACCCTTTCTCATACAGTGCATACTAAACAAACACAGAGTCTAACATCGGCAAATGACCAGATGCATGTGTGGCATAACCATGAAGACAACTGGTGAGAGAAAAAAGGCATACAAATAAATATCAATTAATAAATAGATAGAACACACTATATCTATAGCTGATATATGGTGATTAGGAATGGGCAGGTGTTGCAGTGATGGAGAAGGGAGTGAGTAAATGAGTGAGTGCTCATATAGATATGAGGACCGTGACAGATGTGTACTATGATCTAAGATAGCGGGAACAATGTACACAACTGGCATAAGATAGGACACTTACAGACAAGAGTCTCTGTATCAGCATCATATCACATGACTCTGTCCTGCGTTCATAAAGTACAGATGTATGCTTAGTTGAAATAGATATGAAATGTGCTCGTCAAATAAGCTGGTCCCTCATATGCCAAGCCTCCAATCCTTCCATGCTGTAGGTACTCCAGTGGGGGTCCTCAATTCTATTCCACTCTGCTCACCTCATCTCGCTGCCTCAACTACAAGTTTTTTGGCTTTCCTCATAGGGAACACTGTTTGTTAAGCTCACAGCTTTTCGACACTCATACTGGCACCTTCTTCTGGAGATCTTAACTTGAACTTGATGCAGAGAGACAAGGATAACAGAGTGGCAGAGAATGGAAAGCCCACACAGGAGGACCTATAGCGTGGATGGATCAGAGGCTTGCCATTTGAGGGACCTCCTTATTTCATGAGCACATTTCATATCTATTTCAAGTTAGCCTACATCTGCACTATATGGACTTCGGACATAGCCAAGTAAATGTCTGTAAATGGCCTGTCTTACTCCAATTGTCTGCATTGTTCCCTCTATCCATGATCCAAACAAACATTTGTCTCGGTCCTCATATATAAGAGCACTCTACATTTATTCACTTCCTTCTCCATCACTGCAACATCTACCCACTCCTAGCCACTGTACATGAGACATAGATACAGTGTCTTCTATCTGTTTATTAATTGATTTATTTGTTTTTAATTTATTTGTGTGCCTTTTCCTCTCACCAATTGTCTTCAAGGTTATGCAGACATTGTATTCATTAAGTACACTTTGTACTTTTAGAAACATTTTCTTGGAAATTATATTTGCAGTCAGCTTGCAGCCTCTTCAGTCGTGTGCCCTGAGGCAGAAATTTCACTCTGCGCTGATGCTGACAAAATCCTAGCTGGCCCCAGGCCGCACAACCTACTCACACATGACTCAACACAGCGGTATGTTGAACTCCATAGGGGACACAGGGAGATCCCAGCCTTGTCAAGCTCAGGCTGGCGATGTTGGGACTGTGAACTCCCACAGCAAATGCTGCTATCGGAGCTTAGTGCATGTGGCTATGTGCCAAATGAGCATATAACCATACACACACAAATACAACAATGGCTCAATAACCTGCATTTCCATAAGGAAATGAGCCACCGTTGATGTTTTCAGTGCAATTTTGTAAACCTGCTGAAGTCATGGTTGATTCATGGCGATAAGTGCAGAATGGTGGTGGATTGACAGAAATATGATGGAAAAGTTAGTGCATGTTGGCTATGTGCCTTAGACAAAATCCAACAAAACATTGCCATCCAGATCCCTTATTGAACTCCCCCATGTAATTTATTGGCCTTGTGTATAAAAGTGAAGAAAAGAAGAAGAAGAAGAAAAGTGAAGAAATTATCAGGCAAACCAGCTGCAACATAGGGGATAAATAAAACCTCCCTAAATTCCTAGTGATTTAAAAGGGACTGACTTTAGTCATTAAATGTTGGACTGCCCCATAGTTATTAAATTGTGTGTTTGTGTGTATATATATATATATATATATATATATATATATATATAATACGTATATCATTGGCACTTACATTTAACTTCCAATTTGATCCACCATCCACCCACCGGGTGCTGTATTGTAGAAATGCAGGTAAAGACAGAAGAATAACGCACTGGATCTTTGTCAGGGCTGCTGGTTGTGCTGTTTATTTGTTAAGATGATACTTTAATATATTTTATACATTTGTACCTATACCGTGAGTGCGTTATTCTTCTGTCATTACACACACATATATATATATATATATATATATATATATATATATATATATATATATATATATCCTATATAATAATTCGCTAAAACGTGTGTAACGACTTAGTCATGCGCAGTACAGACTGGCAGTGATGAGGCTGATACAGAGCGGGGTGCTCTGAAGGAGCGTCCTGCTCTGTATCAGCCATGGGCTGGGCAGTCTCTACTGAGCATGACTGCACCGCGACCGGCTGGCCCTGTATCAGCCGCGGTGTGGGCAGTCTCTACTATGCATGACTGTCCCACGACCGGCTGGCAGTAGCACTGTGGCCCGTGTAACGGGCTCTTCAGCTAGTATATATATATATATATATATGACCTTGCCGGCGTGTTCCATTTAAATCAATGAGAAGTTGTATTGTCCCCTAAAATATATTTGTTTTGCCATAGAAATGCTCTTGCTATGATATTGAATGGCCTGACTGCAATGTCTGTCTAGCATGCCACAGAGTAAATACAAATAACACAGATACAGAATTATAAACTGATTATTGTTTCAAAGATCAATATTAATGTGACTTTTTGCTGAGATAACTTGTATTAACTAAAATCACGCCAATCTTTTATTCATTAGAGCATCTATTTCTTAATGTAATATGTTATCCATCTCCAAATGCAGCTGAGTTACTATAATATTTGCCCTTTGAACTGCAATGTAAGGAAAATGTGTCTCAGATTCTGCCTACAACTTAACCCCTTAAGGACCAGAAACAATGTGTTGGATACCACGCTGGCATTCAAAGAGTAAGTGGTTAAGCTAAGACAATCCACAAACTTACTGATATACAAAAATTGCCAAAATCATTTTGAAATAACTGTATGTTGTTTAACCCTTTGAGTGCCAGAGAGGCCTCTTTGGCACTTAAAGTATTAAAGGAAGCGTAAGCCTTATAAATAAACTTCTGTAAATAAAAATGGCAAAATCACAGATTTGGCCATGCACAGGGTTTGGGCAGGGAGACAGTTTGTCTTGATCACCTGACCCCTGTAGAAATTGTGTAAGGATCTAAATAAGTAGGATTATGTTCAGAAAGCTGAAGAGGAGCAATTCTGGAGGAAATCAACTGAACCATAGCTTAGAAGGACTCAAACCTGTCCTCACAACTGCCAACAATGCATATTTTCAGGATCTCGTCCAATAAACAAGTGATTGCAATTAAAGGGATAGTAATACCTGGATTGAAGAAGGTTTAATATTGTTCATATGAAAAAAATAAATGAAATTAAATAAATCCCATTGCTTAAAGATGTATATTTTAAGATTTATAAGCTTTTAAAGTCCACCCCTACCCCTTTTACAGATGTCAGAGCTCTCTAGCTGACAGATCGCGATTCTGGTCATTTGACTGGATGGCTCTTCAGCAGAGCCAAAATAGTGTTGTCTGCAAAGAAATACTTCATTAGAACAGTCTACAAAGTGTGCCTGCATATTTAAGCAATGGGATTTACTTCATTTAATTTACTTTTTTTCATATGAACAATATTAAACCTTCTTCAATCCAGATATTACTATCCCTTTAACTCAGGCAGATCCTTCACAATTATTGAACTTCTGACTGATTCACCTGTGTTCGTATGAGGAAATCCTGAAAACCTGAACGGTTAGGAGGGTCTGAGGACATGTTTGACTATTCTTGCCATAGTGAAAATGAAAATTCCCAATTAATTAAAGGTGGCTTTTACTTCCTGCATGCTAGAGAGGTCTGCACACATTGCTTCTCAGTGCACTGGAAATTGCCCTAGCATTCAAGGAGTTAAAATTCCCATCTAAATCTCACTTTCAGAATACTAATTTTAATCCACTACGGTGCAGTTGGTTTTCACTGTATATATTCCTTAGGTCTGGAACATTAGAGTGGGGTCAGTAAACGCGTTTGTATATTTTATCAGCAGCCTTGAATGACCTCATATTTTATGTTAGATGACTTTATATAGAAAATTGTATACTATGTGGGCGGGCACAAATACAGCTACTTTTGTATAAAGAGTGATTTTAATCACTATGCAGGTCTTGTACTTTAAAACATCTGCTGTGTGGCACTATTGTGTGTGCCATACCCCTGTGCCTAAGTCCAAAATGTATCTTTTTTATGCTTGCTCCAGGGGTTGCATTAATGATGTCTGCAAAAGGATGGTTTGCATCTAGATGTACTATTTTGAGTCTGTACCTGTACTTGAGTGCAGGCATTATTTAGCATGTTTAATACACGTGCATAGTATGTGCTGAATTATTTTCACATATATGCTTTTGTGCTCTGTGCTTATAACAATATATAGATTTTAGAGCTGCATGGTTCAAGCCAAATATTTATATTTCACTCAAATTTTAAATGAAAGATGATTGAGATTATTTAAAAAAAATCAGATTTGCAGTGTCACTCAGCTACTGCAAAAGATACTATCATGTAAAAAATGTTTAGGTATGATTCCCGTAGGTACATATAGAAAACCATATATCATTTTTTCAGAACACATTGAGCTTATGCATGGTACCTCACATTGAGTAAATGTTGCACTGTGCTACAGGCTATGATGTCATAATTATAAAAAAAGTTAAACATTACTTATTTTGCTAAAATCATACACTATATATCAAACACATTTATTTTGACTGTGAAAGTTTCAGTTATTTGGAAAAAGTTGAAAATTTTGAAAAAGCCCTGAATCCCTGCAAGTACAAAACTACCAAATATGTATAGTTTACTTAAGTTCATGGCCCGCAAGAGCCCTAATTCCCAGGAGCACAAAATTATATTTTCAAGTTTATGAACTAAAATGCACATTCCAGTGGTTATATGGTAAATCTACCATAAAACAGCTGAATAACTATAAAACTTTATATTTCTGGAACATAGATATCCTGCTGCATCAAATGAGGGATCACTTGCCTTTCTACCACTAGCTTAACAAGCACAAATGTTTCCAGAAGGTGGTAAGAAAGGAAAAAAAAATTGCATGTTTTTATATTTCCACCCCCACAAATGTACTAAAAACTTTGCAGACAATTGAATTGGCTACTGTATTCTCTAGATAGTGCTTTTAGGAGACAAATGACAGCCCACTGGTATGAGATGACATGCTGTGGGGGTTGCTAGAAGTACAAAACTACACCATATCCAACCTCTGATTTTTCTAACATTTTCTCAAACATGACTTGCCTATACTAAAATGGTTCTAACAAATGAAAAATGAAAAAAGTAGACAAAGCATACCATTTTGTAAATAAGATAATCTACAGCATCAAATGAGGGGTCAATTGTCTTTCTACTATTAGCCTGGTATGCGCAAATGTTTTCAGAATGTGGAACTAAAGGAAAAAAATGGCATGTTTTACATTTCTACGCCTTTAAATGTACTGAAATAGTTTAAAACTATTTAAAACTGTATTCATTAGCTGCTACTCCTCATATGAGAAAAATGGAACAGCATTTGTATGAGTTTGCATACTGTAAGGGGTGCCAAAATCTCAAAACTACACCTACCTGTTGTCTTTTTTTAAAATGGCTACCTGTACTAAAATGGTCATAAATATTACAGATATGAAGGAAAGGTATGCAAGGTAAACCATTTTGAAAAGTAGACATTCAACAACATCAAATGAGGGCTCACTTTCTTTTTCTACTCTTAGGATGACGTGCACAAATATTTCCATATGGCGGCACTATAGAAACAAATATGTGTTTTGTTTTACGTTTCCACCAATTCAAAGATACTAAAATCTTTGAAAAACATAAAATGTACTGTATTCAGTACGTGCTATCAGGCTGAGAAAAATGGCACCCCATTTGTATGGGTTAACATACAATATAGGGGTGGCAGAAGCACTAACTGTCACCTGCCACTTTTCTTTTTTGAAATTGACTTTGAAATTACATGCCTGCACTAAAATGGGAATAACTATTACAGATATGCAGGAAAGTTAGATGAGGAATACCATTATGGTATCAGACAGTGTATGTGGGTATGTCTACCAGTGTGCAGTAGAGCAAGGCTGGTGGGAGGTCAGGTAGTGTGTATGGGGGATCTGTGACTACCAGTGTCCACTGGAATGAGGCTGATAAATAATGTATGCCCCCCATATACACTATTTGATTTCCAGCCTTACTCTAGTGCACACTGGTCTACCAGTGGGCAATGGAGCCAGGTTGGGAGGAGTTAGGCAGAAGGAATGAGACCACCAGTGGGCTGAAAAAACATCAGCCTGATCCCCCCCCCCCAACAAAGTCTGAGTAAAAAAAAACAATGAAAAAAAAATGTGTGTGCCACAGCAGGGCCTGTGTTGGACCCCACCACACCACCACCACTGTGGCACAAACAAGGTTATTATGTTTATTTCATTATTTTTTATTTAGAAATCCCCTGATGCTCCCCAAGCAAGACTGAATAAAAAAGTTTCAAACAAAAGCATCCTGCGTATGTGTATTTTTTTAAATTATTATTCATTTTTCACTAGACCTTGTAAGAAGACATCAGGAACCCTCCTTATGCACCCAGCTATTGATCTCACAGCAGATCCCTCTCGGAGATCAGTATTGGCAGGAGAGCAACATGCTTGCTTAATTCTCTCTTACCCGAGCCAGTAGGCTTGAAAAGGATCAGGGAAAGCCTTCTCACATCACAGAATGACATGTCACCGGTGACATTCCCCTATCCCGCCACTCCTACCTGGAAGTTCGGGTAGAAGTGAAGTAGGAGAGCATACTGCTCTACTGTGTCTTATATATTGATATCCCATTGTGATCAGCTAAGAGATCAATAGCTGGAGAGAGGGGGCATCAAGAGGGGTCTGATGCTCCCCCAAGAAGGTTTGCTATCAGATAGTGTCCTGCAACACTCCTTGTATAAAACGTAGCATTTATTAAAATACATAAGATATCCGACGTTTCAGTCGCACATCGTGACTTTCATCAGGGACATTAGAACTTACAAAATGAACATATTACAAACTTTAAATAGCCCTTCTGTTCTCACCAGGCCATCAGAGCAACACCGCAGCGTCCATCCGGCACCTATGCTCTAAAGGATTCCTTCAGAAAGAAAACAATGTTGCAGTATTAACACAGCACAATGTTAACACCATTCATTATTATATGTAAATAATCAGACTGAACTGCTTGTTCAAGCCTGAAGGCCCTAGTGTCTTATGTTTATATATCCAATACATCTCGTGTTTGGATAATTTAACCAGTCTGTCACCTCCATGCAATCAAAGTGTGACCCATTCGATCGGGCAGCATTGTAGTTCCTGCAATCTATGCTTCATCGTCATGAAATGTTTAGCCACTAGGGATAAGCTTATTTCCTTCTCACTCAGAGTGCCATTCAGTCCTCTGATAATTGATGATCTATATTCCCTCATCCTTATTTTAAAAGGTCTACTTGTCCTACCAATGTAGGTTTTGTTGCAGGGACATAACAAAGCATAAATTACAAATGCTGTGGTACATGTTAAGTAATCTTTTATCTGGATCTCATGGAGGTATTTTAATGGTAGTCCTTGTTATCATGTGTCCACAAGTGACACAACCACTGCATCTTGTAAAACCACATCTGCCCGATTTAATGGGACCCACATACTTGTTCACATACTTGTTCGCGGGATCTGACATGACAAGCTGGTCACATATAAGTGACCAGCTTGTCATGTCAGATCCCATGAACATTAAAATCGGGCAGATGTGGAATTACAAGATGCAATGGTTGTGTCACTTGTACACACTTGTAGACACATGATAACAGGGACTATCATTAAAATACCTCCTACGGGTATTTTATTATAAGTGAAGTATACCTATGGTTGGAGGCACCTCCGAATTAATGGAGAGTGTGTGTGGCGGTAACATACTGAGAGTTCACCCCCAAGAAAGCTTCTGCATGCTGGTAATACAGGCTTTTGCAGTGACCATGATTAGTCTGTATGGCATATGGGCTTGGCACAGAGGGAACAGCTGTCCAAGCCTATATGCTGTACCGCCTTGTCACTCTGGGGTTTAAGGCTAACGGAAAGTTATTCAGACTTAAACAAAAGCTAGAATTTTTTTTACAGTAAGGGCAGTAAGGATGGGCAGTGCCTGGACTCAGAAGCTGTGATGGCAGATAATTTAGCTACTTTCAAAAAAGTACTAAATACTTTTTTTTAGCTCAGAACAGTATAAATTATTATGACAGTTTTCTTCACTGCAGATAGGGTACTGATCAACGGAGATTTCTGACTGTCGTCTGCCTTTTGGAGTCAGGAAGTTATGTTTTACCTACTTGGGGGCATCATTGGAAAGGTCTTCAGTGTAGTTTTTACTTTTTCTTTGCCTTCCTCTGTATCAACAAAAAAAACGGTGATGCGGCAAGCTTTGACCTTGAGGTCCGCATAGCTTTTTTTCAACTTCATCAACTTTCTTACTATGTTAAATTCAATATCTGCAGTTAGAACACTGTCCATTGTGGAACCGCGGAACCATAGGGTTACATTACTACCTCGAGGAGGCAACACACTAAAGCTCCCTGGAGGTGGAAACTATCTCCCAGCTTCACTTAACCCCTTCCCAGCAGCAGCAGCCTACAGTTTTTAAAGTACTCTGCTTCAGAAGAGCAAGAGGGCTGAATCTTCTCTTACAGTAGATTTTCTTTTCCTTTATATTTATTTTCATATTTTATTACTCACTAGTGTAAAAGCCCGTGTGCACGGACCATGGAGCAGTGAGGTAACGGCAATACGCAGAGCAGGATCGGCCTCTTAACCCTTTGAGTGACAGTGGGGTACGCCACGCATTGCAAAGCAATGCGTGGCATGCCCCTCTGGCACTCAAATGGTTAACATTACCCGGACCTGCTCTGCATACTGCCGTTATCTCACTGCTCCACGCGATTGAGCCGCCTCACTCATGTGATGCAATCATGCGTGGTAGAGACTGGCCGAACACGGGCAGTCTGTACTACGCATGACTGTATCGTGACAAACTTTCTGGCGTTTTTATTATATAGGATGGGGTGGCGCCTTATATTTATATGTTCCTCTTGCATGCAGAGAGAGCAGAACGTGAGGCAGGCTTTTCACATGGACTTGTATTACTGTATGTCATCTTTGAAATGGCCAAAACACTTGAAAAACCCTTCTCCATCACCAGTACTTTTCTTCAAATAAGCCAGAGCCACAGAAGAGCCATAAGAGTTACAGGTGGTCCAGATCCTGTGAATATGTACTGTCTTTGTCATTTTGTCTGTCTGCCAGCCACAATCTGACGTCTGTTTATGCTGCATGGCTTATTCCTGCATTCTGGCCACTTAATTATTTTATTTTGTATATTTTATATTTTTTTTCTATTTTTAACTTTGTTATTTACTTCCTTACTTGTCCTTAGTTGAATGGACACTTACATTTTTTGGGGGCTGCAGCACCTGTGACTGCCATGTTAGTCATGGAGGTCTGGCTCCTTTATTCACTTATTCATTAGTGCCTGGACTTCCCCTCACAATATAGAGAACCCTTGGATGGGGTACCCAACCATGATGGCGGAGCTTAGCTCTGGTTGCTTGAGAACCACTACACCATTTTCTATTTTTATATTTTTTAACTATACTGCGTGAATAATGGGAACATCAAAGGAAAAAGCTAACGATTAATGCCTGAGATACTTTCAAGCACCGATCATTAGCTCAAATACAGTAACCCTCCCAAACACCAACTCTACACTATCCCAACAGTAAAGTGCCTCAATACTACCCCTAACACCCAGATCTGTGTAACACTTACCTGTCATCCACTCTCCATCTTCTTCCATCTTCTTTTTTCCTCTCTCTTCATCTTCTGTCTTCTTCTCATCTTTCTTTTTCTGTTCTGTCTTCTGTTCCATCTTCTTTCTTCCGTGTTCCAGTCACAGTCCTGCACACTGCACATATGTCTGAGTTAAAATAGCAGAAGATGCCAAACAAAAAAAACAATTTCCCCTTTTTCTGCTAATATTCTATAGATGTTTTACTATAGAAAACTAAACTTTTGTGCACAAATTTGATCATTATGAAAAAGCCCCACCTAAGTACATCACGGACTGATGCATGTTCCAGTGTGAAGGGATTTTGAACAGAGACTGTGCTTATGCACCTCCCAGCCAATCAGCTTTGAGCAGGGGATTGAAGGAACCTGCCAGAAGCTGATTGGCTGGGAGTTGCGTAAGCATACATCCCAGCCATTGGCTGTGAGTGATTTTAAACAGAGACTGCTCATATAAAAAGGCAGTTCAAAACCACACTGGAATGGGCATTAGCCCCTTGAGGTACTTGGGGGGTCTGTATTCTATTCCTGCTGCCACTGCCACTGATAGCAGTGGAGAACACAAAGGGGGCTTTTCCGTAATGATCAAATTTGTGCACAAAAGTTTAGTTTTCTGTTGTAAAACATCTATAGAATATTAGTGGAAAATGGGGAAATAATTTTCGTTTGGCATCCTCTACTATTTTAACTCGGACATATGTGCAATGCTTAACTCTTTGAGTGTCAGAGAGATACCTAGCATAATGCTCTGTTTGGGGCACACAGTAAATATTTCTTTTTTCCCTTCTTTTGCAGGACTGTGATTGGAACATGGAAGAAAGAAGACGGAAGAGAAGAAGACAGAACAGAAGAAGAAAGAAGACAGAAGAAGATGGACAGTAGCTGACCAAAATGCTGAAGACTCTGCTTAAAATCAGGATTAATGGTGAGTGTTTCTTCTCAGGGGCTTTTTTTTTACCTTAGTCAGATTAACCCTGTGAGTGCCAGTGGGGCAGTTATACCCCACTAGCACTCATAGGGTTAATTCTACAAACTTTCACACATTTCTTCAGTGCTTTGGATGTATTGCTGTGGGGTTTAGGGCCCCATACCAATACATCCACTGGTCACATTTTTTTTACTTATTTTTTTTAAGTTTCAATTCTTGCTTCAGCTGTATTGAAATCCATTAAGGGACTCTTGTACTGTGTACTTGTACTGTGGCCCCTACTCAGTCTGTTCAGGGGCACAACCATTCTGATCAGGAGACAGCATAGATTAAGACCTTTGTCTCCACTGTGGCAATTATCTCAATGTCTCTCTAGATAAGATAGATCATGGTGCCCCTATTTCCCACAAGAAGAGGGTCTATTATCCAGTAGAGAGTGGCCTTTTAACCACTGAGGAAAACTCCTAGCTAGAGGAAGGTGAAACAGGAGAGGGAGATGCGTATGATTCCTCTCTTATCCTTGGGCATTCCCTTGAGGAGGATCCTGGGAGCTTGGTAGGATTGATTTGAGTGGTATTAGAGACTCTAAAGATTTTGGAGAACATTTTTAAGAAGCGTGAAAGGCATTCTGTGCACTTCTCTTCGTATGATTCTCTTGATCAGACTCTCCTTGATGAATGGAAGTTATCGGATAAAAGGGTCTTTTTTTCCAGACATTTTTCTCTACTTCACCCTTTTTTCCCATCTATATTGCAGCTGTGGGCCACACGTCTGGCAGTTAATCCCCCTATTTCTTGTCTCTCTAAGCACACATCTCTTCTGGTAGTGGATGCAGCAGTGCTTAAGGACCAGGTAGATACAACTCGATTCTCTTTTCAAGGTCTGGGGATGCCTTGCTCCCATCCTTTGCCATAGCCTAGGTTGCAGCGGACATAGCTATTCGTGGAGATCAATTATTGGAAGTGGTTCAAACAGAGTCTTCCAAGGGTTATGTTGCTCATATGATTTCAAGGATCATTGAGTCTAATCCTTATATCTGTGACACTGCTTTACAGTTAAGTTTCTTGGTAAGATGTCCATGCTTTTTGTAGTGGTATTGCTGAGGATGGCTAAGAAGTCTCTTATTTATTTGCCTTTTGTGAACAGACAACTCTTTGTCCCTGAACTGGATAAGATCATTAGCGATGTTGCTGGGGGCAATAGTTCTCTGTTACCCCAGTTTCCTAATTGTCTGTCTTTTCTGCAGAAGCCTCACTTGTTTGCCCCCACCACCAATACATGCAAGCAGCCAAATATTTTATCCCCTCTTCAAGCCAGGTCAGTTTCTCCTCTAAACCCAAATCAGCCTGGGTGGGCAAGAAGCCCACTTAACAGCCCTGTATGAACAAAACTGCCACTGATTGACTCATGGAGTTCTAATCCACCTCAAGCATCTGGTATATCCTCGTGATTAGTGGAGGTTTTTGAACTGTTTTTATTCTGAATTCCCTGACTTTGATTATATTTTGCAAACTGCTTCCTTGTTTTAGTTGTCTTTTGAAAAGCAATAGTGCAAGTAGCAAATATTTGCATTTCATATCTCAGGCAATTGGCACAAAATGAAATTAACCCTTAAAGGATCAAAGAAGTTGCAATGCATTGCTTAGCAATGACTGGATAAAGTATTGGTTGAAGGATCGAAGACAGAGGGGTTGTAGTCAATGGATGCATTCAGAAGAAGAATGGATTACTAGTGGAGTACCATAGGGATCAGTGATGGGGCCTATTCCATTTAATAACTTTATTAGGGTCTACCAATAGATCCACAAAATTGCTAGTATAAGCAGGAGGAAAAGAGAGGTATTCAACTGTCTACCTGCAGAAAGCCTGTCTGATACCCCAGCTTTGTTCCACAGATAGACACAGACCCACACATACAGTGTTTGACACCCCATTCTTGTTCCACTGTCTGCTACCCAAGCTTGTACACTGTACCACTAATAGTCACAGACTCACACTTTCACTGACAACCCAGCCTTGTTTAACTGTCTGCCCCACCTAGTTCCATGGTCCCATTGGTAGACACAGACCCATACCTACACTCTCTTACGAACTAAGATATATTACCCATCGTATCCTTGTGTTTATGCTGCAAATACCCTAACATCGGCATGTGTTCACCATTCCTTGACCAGATTTACAATTTTGCAGTGATTACCTTGGCAGTGGCTCAGTTGCATATTGAAATGCAGCGTAATGAGCCACAGTGTGTTTTCCGCTGGGTATCTTAATATGTTAATGAGGCACTTGACCACATGCTCTAAACTCTGATAGCTGCCTATGCTGTTGGAATTCACAGTCCCAAATTTGCCAACCTGATATTGGTGAAGTTGGGATCTTCTGTTAGCTTTCTATGAAACCAGATGACAATTTGCTGTCTTTATTGGAGAACAGACAGCAGAGTTCATTGCATACCTCAGTGCCACCAAAAGGGTTACAATATTAATAAGCCAGTTGATACAGAAACTGAGAGAACTGGCAGAGAAGTTTTCTCTGCTGGTTCACTACTTAAATGAAATAGCTGATCAGCAATTTCTAGTCCACAGCAGACTGTCCTCTTACCAGATGAATCATGCAAACAAAGGACTTGCAAGACACTTATTTTGCCATATAATCACAAGTATTAACCTCCCTGACCTTGTTCTATGGTAGCCATGGAACCACACATACTGACTACCAGCCTTGTCCCACCACATGTAGTCATAGGACCACACATACCACCCCTAGCCTTATCCTACTGCGGCCACAGAACCACAAATATTAACTTCCCAGCCCTTTCTCACTCCACTGGTATGGCCGGAACCACATATATTGAGTCTAACATCCCCCTTCCCCATTTGACACAATGAGATACTGGAGAATTTAGTTGTCTCTTTTTCCATCCGGTATCTCACTGTGTATTTATTTGGTGGGCTTTATCCTATTTATTGCTTTTTTATTATGATGTACTAAGTGACTTATCACTACTGTACTTTATTTAAGGATTGTTCTTTGCATTGAGCCATTTCCCCTTTATTGTTACCACTGGGGTATCACACTGGTATTGTATGGTATTGGGGCATGCGCACTTTATATTCTTTATATATCACATCAGGGCATGCACACTTTATATTCTTTATATATCACACTGGAATTGTATGGTATTGGGGCATGCACACTTTATATTCTTTATATATCACACTGGAATTGTATGGTATTGGGGCATGCACACTTTATAGTCTTTATATATATCACACTGGTATTGTATGATATCGGGGCATACGACACTTTATTTTGTACCAGCGTGAGCATATTTCGTTTGGGGCTGGTATCGTTTACTTATGTTGGTGAAATATTGTGTGCATTATTTAGAGATTTTTATGTTTCTCCTCTGTCTTCTGAATTGTTCTTAATTCATGGAAGTATTGCGATTATATTTGTATATGTATATAAAGGACCATATTTTCTCTATATTCAAGTGTCCAGTGGAGTTCCTCTGTCAACAGGTTTTCTTATAATGTGGTTTCCCCACAGTTCTCTATGTGGTGGATTGTTTTTTTTGTATGTAATATTGAAACATAGGTTGCACCCCACCATTTTGGCTGGTGAGGGATCAGCTTCTTGTTTACTACTTGTAAGGTGCACAGTCATTATTTATAAAGGCCAGATGTATGTTTGTCCAATGCAGTTATGCGCAGTAGACACTGTCCGATACATTGCCGTTACATACGCAGTAGAGACTGCCCAAACATGCCCGAATGCGGGCAGTCATGCGCAGTAGACACTGCCTGAACTCTGCTGTTACATGCAGAGATATACCTGTGTATACAGGTTTTTACACTAATATATATATATATATATACTTAACTCATGGACTCCTACCTAGGCAACACACCCGCGCACATATAGGTATTTACATGACCAGTCCATCTCTTATCCCCTATTCACTTCAGTTGCCCAGGCACTGTCCTACGTGCTGTAAATAAAACAGAGCTAAGACATGATGGAAATTAGCCATGTTTGTATGTATTTCTGAAAATGAAGTATTTGAATAATATATGGGGGGATTTGTACTCCCTGTCCATATTCCCTTGTTCACACAGATATATTGATATATTTATCAGTGTTAAGAAGACATTCACAGGTCATGCCAATTGATCATCAAGGAACAGTACTTCATAACTTCCAACATTTCAATTCGCCAAAGAGGGACACTGTTGTTTTAGGGGGTGTTGCTGGAGGTGTGACTGGTGAGCATGGCATTACTGAGAATTTTTAGGTTACGCCATGACCTTTTGCAAGCTCTTTATGTAATTGACTAAATTACATAAAAAGCTGTGCAAAGCATTTTAATTAAACAGGTGAATTTATAAACACAAATACTGAGTATGTTTTATTTATGTGGATCAATGTGATACACATATACACATCACACATTCTGATCTCCTAAAAGGAGGGGCACTGGGCAGGAAAAAGGGATAGATGGATTTGGGTCTCAAACGGGGACCGTCCCTCCTAAAGAAGAACACATGGTAAGTATCGAATTTATCAAGGGACATACGCATAATGTATAAGAAAAGCACGTTTTGGGCTAACCTTCTGCATCACAGAGAACAAATTATAATTCCCTAAATTCCCATTTATATAAATTGGGCTTTAACCCCTTATATTCTAGAGAGAGAGTTCCAGTGAATTGTTTAGCAATACTTTGGAAACCTCTCCAGTACTGAAATGATTAAAATCCACATTTAAACCAATGAAAATGTTTATTTATTGGACAAGTGGAGAGAGAATTAATAATTTGCCAAGTCATGGGGGTGTGCGAATTAATTGCTTGAGTGGGCAAAACTGTTCCGTGGTATTGTTATGTTAACCCTTTATTGATTTGCCCATAATTGCTCCAGTTCTTCTTAGTACACCAAACTTAGTGAAGAAATTGTTTAAAGGAATGCTAACACCTAAACCTGAAGTGGGGTAATTTACATTTACATATCCAACCCTCCATGATGGTATCTGTAAAAGGTATATATTTATTTTCAGAGGCCTATAATCTAATATTACATGTGCTTTCCTGCTTTTTCAGAGATTCCAGGTGGGAGATGAACTAAGGCGTGACAAAGGGGTCATAAAGTGGTGAGGATTTCTCCAGTGCTCTAAACTCTCCAAGTCCTATGTTATTTTATCGACCTAATTCACTAAAATTTAGAGATCTTAGTGCATTGGCTCCATAGAATACCATAGGAATTGGAGAAGTAATCTCACTGTAGAAGTCATCTTCAGATTCTCACCTCATTATCACACCTTAGTGAATAACCCCCCAGGGCCCACATTAACATGGTAATCCTTACATGTGTCTGTGAAGCATACCTGGGAACTGTCAAAATGTGCTGACCCTGAGAATGTTCAGATATTAACCCCTAACGTTCTTCAGAACATAGATTCCAAGTAAAATGTCCCTGCATGCTCTAACCCAGTGGTGTTGGGATCCTATCAAAATGTTGCCATCAATTTGGTGACCAAGTCAAGGAAACAATAAATATGTGGCCTGCCTGAAAATAGCGAAATAGCAATCATGCCCATGACAATGTCGCAAACCCATAGAAATGGCATTGAAACTTAAATCCTTCAAAGTATGCTTAATAAATATAATAAAGAAAAAGTGTAGCAACCTTAGCGAAGAGGAGCGCTTGGTTTACCTGCAAACAGCTTCTGGTACTCAAAGTGTTTGTGAAATTATGTATCATAGTCATGCTTGCCAAATGTGCTGACTAGAATGAGCGAAGAGAAGCAAACAGCTTATGATGCAGGTAAACCAAACACTCCTCTTACTGAGCTTGTTGGACTTTTTTCCTTATTACTTTTATTATGCTTACTTTGAAAGATTTAAATCCTTAAGGACAGGCATTTAAGTACCACAGAGCATTTTTTTTCTTCTTCTATGCAAATCAGGGCTCCCCGAACGGATTACAGCTGCGTGGGGAGCCCTGAAATCCATGACGGTCCTGGCACATCTTGGGTCCTTATCACACTCCAACCTATGACATGCCAGGACCATCATGGGGACTTAAGGGGTTATGTTTCAAGGCCATTTCTATGGGTTTGTGACACTGTCATGGGCGAGATTATTATGTCACCATTTTCAAGCAGGAAACATGTTTAATGCATCCTTGATCTGGTCTCCAAATTGACTGTGACAATTTGATAGTGACCAGTGGTGTTCAGGCGGCCTACAAGGAAGCCTTAAATAGATTACTGCCTCAAGACACACATGACAAGCAGGACTTCTTCCTCTTCCATTTTGGTACAAATGGCACCAATTTAGAAATGAAACAAGCAGTTAATTGGTTGAGACCATATATTAGTAAACACTGAAGTCTCTCACCTTGAGAATTAGGACCTTAACCCTGAGATTTGGCCTAAAACCCTGAGGATCAGAGTTTAAACATGAGAGTTCCCATGTATGTTGAGAAGTGCTTGTGCTTTTTTGAGTATAAATGCACCAAGATAAGGCAACACAGCCTTTATGAATACATGGAGTGCTAAAATCAGTACCGTAAAGCTGCCCTATCAGTTTTAAACATATTTTGCATATTATAAATGAAATGTTTACATTATGTGTTTTTATCTTTTTCTAAGATGCACCATTAGTACAAAGATCACAAACACAACCAAATGGTGCCTATGTAAGACAGTATGGCAATGCATTAAAATGCACGTTTAGGATCATATTTTAGGGCTCTAAGATAAAATGACTAATTTGTACATATGCTATCTGTACATACATAATTTTTAAAATCATATAATTCAAGTTCATTTTTAGGAGTTACTGCTGCTTTAGGTTTTAGTGGGGCTACTCTGGTGCATTAAGCAGTGTAAAGAATGCTTTGATATTGTAGGTAAAAACAGGGTTAATTGATTGGCAGGTACTGGAGGAGGAGGAGTATGTTTGTCTCGGGAAGGCAGTGGGTTAATTGTGTACTGCCGCTGCTAGGGGCTGTCCTCCTTCCTTCTCTCTGGCTGCTCCTACACTCAGTCCGCAACAGCACGAAGATGGCGACGGTCGAGGGAAGCGATGAAGAGCAGCCCTTCTCCTCCAGCCATGAGGACACCACAGACAACGTAAGGAGCTTACATTGCAGTCCCTGTCCCCTGTGGGAAGCTATTGGTGACAGCGATCCCCTGATAGGGGAGCGGGAGGAGGGGGTGATTCCCTGCTGGGTCGTAGCTCTGATCTGAGGCTTCTAGCTGTCATTGACTTGGCAGGTCAGGACTGGTAATTGGGGTTTCTAATCAGAATGAGGTGCTTTATATGGAAGGGTCTATTGGTTAAAGAGGTCATTTGTGTTATACCTTAGCGGGATTATAGTGTCAGTGTTTTTCTATGAACTGATCTCTGTTTTTTTGTTTTGGTTAACACTGGGGATCTGCAAGATAACGATCAAAGGAAGAAAAAAAAAACAGATTTGAGCAGTAAAAAAAAAAAAGTGTAATTGCAGGGAGATTCCCAAGGTTACTAAATATGTGCAGATATGCACTTATACATTCCAACCTGATTGCTTTAACCATTTAAGGACCGGACAATAGGATACACACTTTGGTTCTTAACCCTTTGAGTGCCAGAGGTATCTAGTGCATTGCAGCGCAATGCATTGGATGCCTTCCCGGCACTCAAAATGTTAACCCTTTGAGCGCCAGAGAGGTGTACAACGTATGCTTTAGATAACCCTCTGAAACTCGATGGGTTAATCGCTGCTCAGTCCAAACATTGGCAGCCAAGTTCGTTTCGCACTCGTCTGGTCCTCAAGGGGTTAAATGCATCTCGTACTCTATTATCGCCTTTTATATAGACTTTGAAATACTGATATTGTATGTAAGGGACAATATAAAAACGGGTGGGAAAACTGTGGCTCTCTGTGGATGAACTACAGATCCCTTCGTCCTCCGCAGAGGATAATGGAAGTTGTAGTTCAACAGCAGCTCGAGAACCGTATGTTGGCAAGCCCTGCTTTAAAGGATTACAGTCAGGGCTCTGTTTAATCCATTTTTATGTGCAGAATCTAATTTTCCTTGTGATTCCTGATCCAGCCATTGTGTCTGCTGTATTCCCTTTTTCTATGTACAGTTGTTTTTCTTGGGATTAACCCCATTCCTTTCTTCAGCACAGGCAGTCTTGATCATAAGCTTGTGGGTGTTTGATAAGGATGGTGAGAGCTCTTGTGGGTTTGTATCATTACTGGAGTGCACCTTTTGGAAATTCTGTTTACTTCCAGGATATAAATAGTGGAGATCTGCCAATAACATTTGGTGGTCTGAAACCAGTATTTACTGACATTATAGAGTTGTTATGACATATACATAAGCTATGATACTACATCTGTCAACCCTGTACTGTTGACATGAAACATTTAAATAACACACTCTTTGAAATAACCTTCTACATTTTGTTACATGGTAAATTTTCTTATGCTTTCACTAGTTACAAACTGTTTTTGCTTAATGTTGCAGGGTCCTGCTGGTTTATCTTTTTAATTCTAACTCCATAATCTTTGTGGACTGGTCTCTCGATCCAAGCAACCACTATGTCCTTATTCATCAAACTAAAAAGGTGCAGTTCTGGAGCAAACCAATGATATACCATGATATTGGAATGAAACTTCTGCAAATAAGTCATTGATCTAAATGGGACGTTTACAATGCATTGAACACCTCACTAGCATTCAAGTGGTTCAAAGCCCTATTTAAAATCAATGTGAATCTTAATTTGTGGTGAATATTGTTTGATCCAGAATTGCATCTTTAGCAATCTTTAGCTTGATTAATTAGGTCCTGTGTGACTATAGTTAAAGGATCAATAGGATATATCAGGGATGAGGAAACCTGAGGCCCTCCTGATGTTGAGGACTACAGCTCCCAAGATTGGCCTGCAAACAGTTGGCTGGTGAGGATGGGAATTGTAGTCCTCAACAGCTAGAAGGTCTTGGCTTCCAGCTGTGAGGCGATTAGAATTGGTGAAACACTGGTGAAAACCAAATGCGGGATGGGCAAGGGGCTCCAGAAATTTTTGCGGGGGAGGGGGGAGCAAAGTAATAATATGATCCCCAGGCCAGCCCACCCAGCCCCTATGTTTATATGGAGGAGGCAAGTGTAGGAGGAACAGGCACCCCCTGCCTGACACCCATGACAACAGGGAACAGATAAAATGGCCACAATTTTCTGTTTAATGCTGGAAGGTCTCACATGCATTATGAAGCAAACCAGGGCTTAAACCCCCCATGTATATATGTGGGAATTTATTTTACTTGGTTCAGTTGGTTTTGTCCAGAATTATTACTTGTCTTAGTAAATCAGCCTCTGTATTTTTGCAAGGAGTCCCACATGGCCTGGTACTTAAGGCTACCATTTGCATTATTTGTGTGCTATGCAGCCCAGTTGCACCATTACCACGGAGGAGATCTGAAGAATGCCCCAGGCAGGCAGCAGAACTGGGGTTTTACATGTATACCTAGGGCTTTATCTTCCTCTGCCAGTAACTAGAAATGCCTTTGATGCTTCCCATCACATGCTGAGATTCTTAAACTGAATGCATTTTTATATGATTTAATATTTTGTTGTAAATAATGAAATAGCATTTTTAAAATGCAACACAAATAGCAAACAACAATTTAATTATGCATTTAGTGATATTGCATTTTTCTGCTGATTGCATACAAAAAGTGAAACATAAAAATACACAGACTTTAATATGGCGAGCAACATTTTCTTTATTAAATGTTTAAAATGCTGTGAATTGTAATTGGGTTTACTTTTGCATTTTTCAAATGCAACTTTATTAAATTTGCCCTAAGGGGGGATTCATTAACGGACAATCTAGCTATAACATAATGACACAACTGTATTTCATTGTGTGCTTGCCAATTTATTGGGTGGCAGGTAAATTTTCATCTACCAAGTTAATGCTGGCAGATCCTATACTAACCTATGGGGCAGTCATATTCACACAAAATCTGTATGTGCATATACCAAGATTATGGCAAACATTTTCTGCACTTTTTTCCCCTATTTCCTTGCATTGAGTACACAAAGAAGGGAAATTTGGACAGTGAGTGACAAAAAAAAAATGCATAGATAATCAGTGATGGCAGAGGAGTGGTGTATTGGATACACTGCTGTTATGTCCATTTGATGATTTCTGGTCTTAGTACAAGATTTTCTGTTGGCAGCATCCTACATGGTACTGTGGACAAATAGAGACTACAATTTGGCTGTTAACAGAGAAGTGTTGGTGGATGTTTTTTTTTTTTTTCTTTTCTTTATCAAGCGTTATGCCTATGTGTCTTTACATAATTTTTAAGCTGATTGCACTTGCCCAAAATGTGTTCTGATTAATGAAGCTAGACAATTTATTCCCCATTATAACAAAGACCAATACATGAGTAGCATTTATTTGCTAAAAGGAAAATGCAGCACTATTGATTATTGCTTTTACTAGTGCTGTTACCTGGCCAACCACTAAATGGCAAAAGTGTATGTACAAACAGTGATTCCATGCAGATCATATTTCAAGTTTTTAATTTCATCTGAATCTAATGATCCTGTTCACTTTTTTTGTCATCTGCCTTGCTGCAATTGATATTTGTATAAAATATATGAATTTATCTTGTTTTTATTCTGACCATAATAAAAGGAGTAAAGAAGCAGGCTTCTCACACTGATTTTAAAACATGAACAGAAGGAAAGATAATCCTTTTTACAGAGGTAACCTTGTATGTATCCTTATAATGTAGGCTGAACAAACCTTTCATTAACAGCATGAAATTAGAAACAACTCATTAATATAGAGCTGTATTGATGCTTTGAAATAAACATCAATCAGAAGATTGACCATCTTCTACTACTATGTCCAGTGTGAAAGCAGACTGAAGAAATAGTAGCTGCACCATATGCTTTCCTTGAGTACCAGAGGGGTATGCAACACATTCCTTTGCAATGTATTGTGTCCCCCTGGCACTCAAATGATTAATGCATTAAGATGGAATGGAGCAAATCAATTGAACCATAGGTAGCAAATGAAGATTTCCCAAATTCTCATTGATTTAAATAGGGCAATTAACCACTTGGTTGCTAGAGAGGTCCCTGTCATATAAAGATTCAATACATCAGAGACCTTTCTAGCATTCAAGGGTAAACGCCCCATTTAAAACAATGGGAATCTTGTCACCTATGGTGCAGTTGGTTTGCTGCAGATTTGTTCCACTTCTTAGTAGATAAGTATCAGTATTTTATTAAAGAGATATTAAAACTTAATATGCAAAAATGTATATATACTATAGGATTTATCTTCCTTAGTAAAACAAGAACTCCACTGCTTGGAGGTGTTTTATTAAAGGGATAGTAATGTTTCATAATAAAAGCAGCTTTAATTAATCATCATAGTATTTGGGCCTTGGAGAGTGTTATTTCAATTCTAATTTCTGTCAGAGTTGTAGTTCAAGAGTAATTGAATGATAAAGTATCCCCCTCCCGCCCCTTTTAGTGATGTAACACTGCTCAGCTCAGAACAGCAGGGAGTATCCAGGTAGATTGCAGAGAGGGACAATCTTCAATTAAGATAAGGGAAAAAGCTGAAAAACCTGTTGGGGGGGGGGCAGGGTTTTCATTGTTCTCACAGTAAAAAGATTGTTCCTTGCTGTGAGCCGTCTGGTCTATGGGCCAGACTCCACATCTGAGGGGAGGTAGCTTACACTAGGTAAAAGGGGAGGGAGGGGAAAACTTTATCATTCAATTACTCTTGAACTGTCTGACAGTATTGAAATAACACTCTCTATGGCTCAAATACTATGAATATTAATTGGAGCTGCTGTTTTTGTGAAACATTACTATCCCTTTAAAAATTATTGCAGCTCAAACTTAAATTTAAGTGCAATATCCTAATGGCCTGAAACTGTACAGTGGCGCTGTTGCTACACTATACTATGGAGGTTTATGGTCAACTGTTCAGAGCTGTGTAGCAACAGCGCCACTGTAACATTTCAGGCCATTGAAATATTGCACTTAAAAAATCAAGTTTAAGCTGTAATAACTTCTAAAAAGTGAGAATTCCCTTGTTTTACTCTGGATAAATCCTACAAAAAAAAAATAAATATTATATAAAATATATTTTGCATATTAAGAGTTACTATTCCTTTAACTTTGGCCAATGACATCAGCCATGCCAGTAAGTTAAGTAATCCCCATAGAAAATGCATTAATTCATTCATGTGATATTTATAAGTTGATAAAGGTTTCAGATTGCCTGTGGTTCTTTTGTGTTTATTTTCTCTTGCTATCGATAGATCTAACTGGGAGGCTTCATAACCTTTTCAGGACTGAAGTGTTGTGCAGTGCATTGGTTAGAGTACAGGAGAGCATTCACCATCTATATGCGAGACAAATGCGTTGGGTACCTGTCTGGCACTCAAAGGGTTAAGTAGTAACTAGTGCAGTACATCTCTAGGGGGCTTTTCAAGTCTGATAACTTTTGGGAAAGAGCTAAAATTCCTATGCAGAAAAAGAACAGTTAGCACTCATTAAAATCAAAATTAATTTATTCTTCAAAATTAATATAGGTTACAAGAAGCTCATGGCTCTTATTTTATAATGTTATCCTACAGTATGAGACTTTTATTTTTATAGGTTGTGTACATTTACATCACAGTACTTAAAGGAAGACTGAAACCTCCTCATTATAAATCACAATATTCTAGGCAGACTGTTTTAATGTGTTCTGTGAATCAGTTCTGCATGGGTTATGTTTGCAAAATGAATCTTTAATTCCTACCTGGTGTCATGTACATAAACGTGGGCACTTTTCTTTGTTGCTGGCCTCCCAGGCCCCCAAACCTCTGCCCCTAAGAACAATTTAGTGGGAGGAGTTTGAAGTCCAGTAGACCGGTACAAATAAATATGTCCATCTGCATAGACATGATATCCAGTATGATGGTAATTCAGGTTTTATTGTTTAACCCCTTTGCATGCCAAATGGTTGTCCAACACAGTGTTTCACTGAGGGTTAACTCCTTGGATTCCAGAGACATATCCCAACATGTTGAGAGCAATGCATTGGAGATGAGATATCAGTCTCAAGCATCCAAACGGTTAATCCAAGATGTGTATCCTCACCAACTTGGATCTTGGACTCAAAGAAGCTAAATTAGATTTTTCCTCTGCAGTTCCATTTATTATTTTTCGTGGGCATCATCCTTACAAAATAGCACAAAATGTCAAATCTCACAGTTAACAATGCAGTCTGATTAGTGGAAGTTAATGCATTATTAATTACACATTCTATTTTCCACTGTATTGAATACACTGACATTTATTCCACACTTAAAAGGCATATTAGATGGAGACTATACCTATAGTAACATGTGGCTCTTAATTTGTTTATCAAAATGACTTGCAAAGATACAAACCTGTAATATAACAACAATGTGTATATCCTTGTATATTATATATTTTCTTGAACTGTAATAATTGTACATATTTCTATTAGTCTGTACTTTCTGCACACATCAGACAGTAGACCTCAACCCTATGGACTTGAAAATCCATGGGAACATGATGCAAGAATAGGACAGCCTGTGAAATGGAATTCTTTAGCTATAGGCTACACCAGACTGTTTAAATATACCTGACTGCTATATGAAGGACACAACCCTTGGTATGTCTTTCTGTTAAAACATTGAAAGACTAGAATGTGTTGCACATCCTTCCAGTCCTTAAAGGGTTAAACCAGTCAGAAAATGTCTTAGGGTATTTCCTGCTGAGTAAACAAGGATACTCTCACTGTTGCCAGTTGTTTGTCAAGTTATAACCATCAGCAGGGAACAGGTAAATACAATTGGTATTTTGTGGACAAAAGCTGCATTTGTTAAAAAAATATTCCTTTGATTACTCCCCACATGTTGGGGTCATTATTTGGGAGTATTTCCCATGCTTTGCTTCACAGTGCATTTCGGATGTCTGTGGCACAGGTAATGGTAATATTTGCTACAGACTGGCACTTCAGCAGTCATACCCAGTGATAAACCCATTGCAAACTGAATATATTGTCGCTCATACACACACATTCCTCCCTTGTAAGGAATCACAAAAAATGTATATACCAAAAATAGTACCGTGTGAAGCGGCAACGCTATTGCGCTTCACATTGTATTATTTTTGGTATATAACTAAAAAATTACCCTTGATTTAATTGGTGTATTTAATCCCTTGAGTTGCTAGCTAGCTCTCTAACACATTGGTGTTTATGCATTAAGGCATAACAAGAATGTGATAAAGTGAAGATGACTTCTCTAGTAATATCACTTCTCCAATTCCTATGTTATTCTATGGAGCACATGCACTGACGTTTCTCAGACTTAGGTCATGGGCTCCATAGAATAATCTAAGAAATGGAGAATTGATATCACAGGAGAAGCCATCTCCATATTGTCACCTCCTTATTATACCTTAATGCATCTCTTCCTTGTTTCTCAGTGTATATACCTTTCTATGGTTCACTTTGAAAACTTTGCGGAGAAAGCATTGTGGAACTAAACAGCGCATTAAGCATGTTGCCGTGATGAAAAAGGCAACATGAGAATCTCGCCCTCTATTAATAGCGTGAGATTCTCATGTTACCTCCTTAAACATCCATTAGTGCCCACATAGCTGCGCTATATGTAACCCAACCAAGAAGAGAAACAATATAAATATATTACCTACCAACCATTGTAGGACACATGAAATATCATGGTTTTCAATCATTTCAATCTGAAGTAAGAACCTGCATACATTAGCATAGTTCTGCGCAGGGCTCTCTCTCCTTCTCTGTGAACTCCTTAGACTTGCAGAATGACAGGGTGGAGTGGAGCATGCAGAGAAAGAGAGCGAGCCCCCTCTAAGGAGTTCACAGAGAAGGAGAGAGAGCCCAGCACAGAGCTGTGCTACTGTATGCAGGTTCTTCAGATTGAAATGATTGAAATCCATGACATTTCATGTGTCCTACAATAGTTGGTGGGTAATATATTTATGTTTTCTCTTCTTGGTTGGGTTACATATAGCACAGCTATGCGAGCAGTAATGGATGTTTAAGGAGGCGACATGAGAATCTCATGCTATTAATGCAGGAATGAGTCTCATGTCATCCTTTTTATCACAGCGACATGCTTAATGCGCCGTTTAGTTCTACAATGTTTTCTCTGCAACATTTTCAATGGAGACCCCTTACTGGCATTGAAGGGAATAAAATCAGTGACTTGTTTGGAATTATCACCCCTTTACAACTTTGTGTAAATACAGTAGTTTTCTTATATAGCGAATATGCTTTCAAGTTTTATTCTTTTTTTTTCTTTTTTTTTTTTAACGCTTGTTTGTAGAAATTAGAAGAATAAATACAGCCCCACTCCTACTTCCGCATTGACTGCTCGTGCCGAACTTTGCCGCACTGCCCTTTCTCCCTTCCCACTACACAGCCTCCTCCAATGACGGAGGCTGTCTATTTGTAAGCTGGAGCACTCTGAGATTGATTTCTGGCCAATGAGAGAGCTCCAGCTTACAGACAGCCTCCGTCATCGGAGAGGCAGACTGTGGCAAGGATCAGGTAACCGCAGCCTGCCCGGAAGTAGGCACAGGGTTGTATTTAATCTTCTAATTTCTGCAAACAAGCGTTTTTAAAAAAAATAAACTTTAAAGCATATTCGCTATATAAGAAAACTATCTACACAAAGTTGTAAAGGCCCTAAATATTCCTCAAGCCCTGAATGTGCCGCAGTGCCTTTCTATTCAGGTTATTGTAAGAAACCCTCTGGGGGAATGCATTTGCAATAAAAATAGCAAAATAACTATACCTATTTTATAATCATAATGAATAGTTCCTGTCCTAGAAAAGCGATAATGGATTTCCTTTGACTTGTATGTACATATGGGACACACCCAGTGATGATGATGTAAGTGAGGTCCATCTCTTACACCAGATGTGGAAGTAGGCTGGACTTCATTTTTTTATTCTGGCTTATAAATATCAGGGATATTTAAATACATGTCTTAAAGTGATAGTAACACTTAATATGTAAAATATATATGTTGTAGGGTTGATCCTCCTGACTAAAACAAGGGAACTCCCATTGCAGAAAGGTGTTTTATTCAAAAGTTATTAAAGCTGAAACTTGCATTTTTTTAAGTGTAGTATCACAGTGACCTGAAATTGTACAGTGGAGCTGTTGCTACATCATCCTATGGAGATTTATGGTCTATGGACCAGAGCTGTCCATTGAATGGTGTAGCAATAGCACCACTGCACAATTTCAGGTCGCTTTGATACTGCACCTAAAACATTAAGGTTTGATCTTTAAAAACATTTGAATAAAACATCTTTCAGCGGTGGGAGTACCCTTGTTTTACTCAGGGGGATAAACCCTATAACATGTATTTTAAGTATTACTATCCCTTTAAGTGCATCTCATCATTAGCTGCTAGACCTATTTAGTTTCTAAAAAATTGTCTAGCTACATCCTAGGCATCTTTATCATTTTGTCCATCACTGTCTTACACTCTGTAGCATGGAAACAAGAGACCACTATAGCATTTACATACTGTTAAATTTAATGGGGCATATATATGTAAAGGCGAAGGAAGACCAAACCAACTACATCATATGGAACAAAGCTAAAAATGGGTTTATTTAAATAGGGCTTTTAAACCCTTGATTGCTAGAGTATCAATCCACTCTTTCCTTGTGTAACATAGAGGGTAGAGTGGTAATGAACTTGCTTTTAGCCTGGATAGCAGGCGTTGCTATAGGAATTTCCTCTGTTCCCTCCATATTAAATGGGGAATGAGAACTGAGGTATGATCCAGCTGTGGCTATCCATACTGCTGTTTTTAGAATACCAATGTGTTGCTAGGTAACATGTTTTACAAATTGATAAAGTGACATCCATGATTAAATAGCACTGCAATGTGAGTTTGCTGTTATTTTCTTCACTGTGTATGCAAACAATGTGGTGTTCATTTTCATTTTAACCATGTGAATTTGTGCATTGGGGGAGGGTCATTGATCTTAGACATAAGTCTTGGAGAGACATTCAGCTGGCTCAAGGAACCTGTATTTCTTACTGGTGTTTATCTTTGCAACCATTTGTGTTTAGAATACATTGCAATACTGGATGTGGCTGTCTTTGTCAGCCCTGAATAAGAATTCTTGTTAACATGTATAACCTCAAATTCAGTCACAAGGACACTGTTGAGCTGTAGTCGTACTTTATAGGGAGGGGATGTACGTGAAATTATGAAGATAAACACATTGGATTCTAACAGTGCTGTGGTATTCATCCAAAAAATAAATTATACACAAGAACTCAGATCAACCTGCAGCCACCTGTTTTCTGTACCTTCCAAAACTATTAATCAATGTCTTTGAACAATGCTGGCCCTAAGGCCCATGCATAATCTTCACAATAATATTTTTCATATTATTTGATTAAACTATGTTGTAGAATAGTGTGTAATGCCTTTCAGTATTTGTTCATTTGTTTTATGTATTTTTAGAGGAAAAGCATAGTAGCTTTCATAAACTTTGTACAGTATACAAAATAAAATATATTGAGAAAGGAACATTTCTGGGACAAACCAGCTGCACTGGTTTTCAATCTCTTCAATGGGAATTGTTTTTTTTTGGTTCCTTTTAATGCAATTGGTTTGCCCCAGAATTGCTCGTTTGGGGTCTATTTAAGGCAGTGGTTCTCAAGCTTTTTTTTTTTTTGCTCAAGGCACCCCTAATACACAGTCTGGCATTTTCGGGGCACCCCTATCATTTTATGGCATTTGTCAAGGGTGTAATGAAAGCTACAAATACATAAATATAGGGTTATTGTTAGACCTCAAGACTAAAATAAACACACTGTACATGGTAATAGCTTTAAATATAAAGTTGTAAGTCTACATTCACATTTTTGTCAAAGCCTTATAGATAAAATGGGGCACCCTAAATGGATGTCCATGGCCACGGCACCCTGGTTGAGAAACACTGATTTAAGGGTTAATAAAATTAAAACCTGAAAACTGCAGGGCAAATAGGTAATGCACTTAATTTATTAACTCATTTAGCAGCAACTGTAATTTTGTTAATGATCTGAGGGGGGGCTGCTTCTTTAAAGCATACGGTGAGGAATATTATAACCATTGCTATTTTTTAACCCTTTGAGTGCTAGAGGGGTACACAACTCATTGCTCTGCACTGCGTACCCCTCTGGCACTCATAGGGTTAAAGTAATGTGAGTTTTCTATATGCTGTAGAGTCCCAGATATACGAAGATAAAGTTCCCCCCTCCCCTCCCTTTCCTTTCCCTGATGTGACCTATAAATCTGTGAGCAGGAGACTGTGGTCACGCGACCAGACGTAGACTCTTCAGCAGTGCCGAAATAGTGAGATTGTGAAAAAAATCGTGAAAAAAATACTTAATTTGAACGGTCTACAAAGTGTGCTTTGTTTGCAAGCACACTTTGTAGACTGTTCCAGTGAAGTATTTGTTTCACAATCACACTATTTCGGCTCTGCTGAAGAGCCTCCATCTGGTCCCAGGACCAGGATATCCTGCTGACACATTTACAGGTCATGTCAGGGAAAGTGGAGGGAGGAGGGAACTTTATCTTCGTATATATCTTTCAAACCATAAAGGTTTGAGAGGTGGGACTTACATTGTTTAGTTTATTGCTGTAATAGCTACAATATTTTATTTTTTTACACAAAGCCATTACTATCCCTTTAAATATGACAGTAATAATTACTATTTGTTTTTCTCTGTGTATATTCAAACTCACTTTATGAAAGGAACAGTAAAGGCTTTTATGAAAACCTATATCTTATAGAGCTTCTAAGTAAATCAAGGTCATCCTCTCTGCTGTTGGTTGTTTTTATTCAAAAGTTAAATCAGTCCAAATAATCAGGAAAGGAATTACAGCTTGTTAACGTCCTAAAAGTTCTAACTGACAGCATGACTAAGCAGTTTGTGTCACATTCCATGTACAACTATTCATTAGCGACTTTCCTTTCAAAGAGAATGTAACAGATCTAGCTGGAATCTGATCTCTAATGGAGACACTGTAAATGTAAAGCAACTTCTTTTAAAATGTAATAACTCTGGAAATAAGCATTTCTTAACAGTGGGAGTTCCCTTATTTTACTTAACCCCTTAACGTCCACTGCTGTGCCAGGACTGTCACGACTGTCTGGCACTTTAGGACCAGCAACAGTCCTGGCACGTCATGTAATTTGGGGCTCCCCTTGCAGCTGCACGCCGCACAAGGGGCCCTGAATTGGTTTGTTTAAAAAGAAAAAAAAGAAAAAACATTCCCAGTGGTCCTTAAGCACTGGCCGCTCGTGCAATCCCCGGTCCTTAAGGGGTTAAAAGGAAAATCCTGCAATGTATATTTTTTCATAAAAAGTCTACTGCTTCTCTAAAGGGCCTTTTTTTTTTTTTTTTTTTTTTTTTTTTTTTTTTTTTTTTTTAAAGGCCCATTTTATTTTGTTCATAATTAGTTTGATGCTTCTTTTGAACCTGTTATCTCTCTCCCACTCTCCCTTTATTGGGAAAATGCATAGACTTGTATATTATGACTGGATGATGTCACGAACACTGGCAATATAATACTGTATAATGAGCGATGAAGGGGAACAAGATCTTAACCCTTTGAGTGCCAGAGGGATACAGTGCAAATTGCTTTGCAATGCGTTGTGTAATCCTCTTGCACTCAAAGGCTTAAAGAGCTCTTATCTCAGCCTTATTTGAACCTACTAATTTGTGATTACCGTGTTTGAAAAAGGTGAGTCCTTTCTTTCAAACAAAGGTAGTCTCTAACATTTAATTGTTGGATGATCACAGTTAATGCTACATAAACTAAGTGTATAGGCCTAGATTCACTAAAGTTTGAAGAGGGCTATAAATGTTGATGTCCTGTCAGAGCAGTGCTGAAGGCATATTGATAGTATTCACTAAAGTGTATACGACATCACATCACCATCAGTCCGACATAAATATGCCCATATCGACATCCATCCAACAGGTTTACGAATTTTCACTCATCACATCGATTATTGCCTATTTCCATATGGAGATGAAGCATGATGACTCATTTCCATATGGAAATGCCAAATAATGAGATGGTTTTGTATGCAAGGGTGTGTGTTGATATGCTAATGTGGCACTTTGACACATTAAACTCCAATAGCAGCCTCTGCTGTCTGAGTTCACAGTCTCAACTTCACCTACCTGAGTTTGGCGAAGTTGGGATCTCCCTGTACTTTCCTATGCAGTAACAGCCCTCAATCAATGACAGGCAGGGAGGGTTGTGAACTGTTGTCAATGTAGAAAGGATTTGCTTCTTTCACACTTCACCAACACTACTACAATTCTGAAGTGGAAGAGCATTCGCTCTGCTTCCTACTTGGCCAGTAGGGGAGTGAATAGAATGTTTTCAGTACCACGGATAGCATCACTCCCTTATCCCTTTTGAGTGTCATAGGGATGTGCATTGCTCACTCCTGTGGCACTCAAAGTGTAAAAAAATAGTACACCAAGCACTACACAATTATCCCCTTAGCTATGTATCGTATTTGATACATGTTGTGCACTCCCATTGGAACAAGGCTGGGGGTCAGGCAGCGTCTATGGAGGTTTGTGGCTCTCACTTGCCCCCCAGCCATGTTCCTGTTCCCAGTGGTAGCCATAGAACCCCATATACACTGCTTGGGCCTCACACTTGTTCCCTTGACCGCTGGTAGCCACAGATCCCAATATACGCTGTCTGACCATCTCCATCCTTTCCTCTTGCTCACTGTTAGCCACAAATCCCCATGGGCACTACCTGGTCAAGGGAAGAAGGTTGGGGGTGTCAGGCAGTGTATGTGGGGCTAATACACAATGGTGATGTTCCCCATGCTGCCCAACATGCTATACATTTAACATACACTGCCCCCCTTTTTTAATCTGACATGCTGACCCCCTCCGACATACTACCTCTCTTTCTTTTTTTTTTTAATTTGACATGCTGCCCCCTTGTTCAGTTGCATATATAATCCACAGTTAACCCTTTGAGTACCAGAGATGTACTCAACACATTGCTTTGCAACGTGTTTCCTTACCCCATACCCCTCTGGTTCTCAGAGGGTTAATAGATAAGGTATATATCTGCATAAATTTAATTTTTAAAAATTTACATCAGACCTCACTTCGGGCATTGGGACCCCTCCCGATATTGATCACCTGTCCAGTAGGATAGGTGATCACTGCGGGCAACAAGTAAGGCGATTGCTGCCTTCCTTTTCTTCCTACTCAAGCCGGGTGCTTTTTCTGTAATAGCCGACTCGAGTAGGACTCCCAGTAGTGAACCCAGTCATTGGGTTCATTCATTCATGAAAGGCACGGAGAGCTTTGCATGAATGAATCAATCTCACCTAGCTCATTGCATTTAAATCAGTGGTAAGACTGAACCCCCCCCCCCCACACACACGCACACACAGCAAATTTCCTTTTTGTCCAATAAGGATAATATAAAAAGGTTGTCAGGTTCCCTCAGCATGTCAGTCTGCATTGTGAGAGGTAGAGAAAGCAGCACAATTTTTGAGCTAGTAAGCTATTGAAGTTGGTGTGTAGTTTAGGGAGTCTTGTGGTCAGGCAATTTGTTTTCTCTGTTAGAGGTTTCTGGGGGATTATGAAGGGAGAAAAGAGACTTATCCAAAATACCCCAAAATCTTGCATAACTGAGCTGGCTGTTCTCTGTATTAGGGGAGTCTGAGGGTGTGTGAAGGAACAAAGACTCCCCCCAAATACTTAAATATCTTGTGTGACTGAGAAGAGGAAGCAGCTGTGATCCATGTTCCTTTCTGAGCTGGCCTTTGTTACTGATTGACTCACAGTATATTTAGCAGACAAGTTCAACTGAATACTTCAACATCCAGAACGTACATCATCATCATCTTACTAAAGAAAAAAATAATAAAAAACTACAGTAACTCTTTTTTTTTTTTTTTGTTTTTGTGGTTCATAGGAACAGTTAAGGAAAATAGTAATACAAATTTGACAGGTGACAGGGAGCCTGACATGATATATGACTGAGGCAGACTGATAATAGAAGAGATAGTTTTGTAAAGGGCAAGACATCACACACAATCAGTTCTGTTGTTTACTTCAATGTTAAAATACACACATTAATGTAATGTAATAATGTCCAACAAATGAACCTGGGGCAGGGGGAGGCCAAAAGGATTATGAGCAGTGCAGGGATGTGTTAGAAAAGTGGTAGTCCAAAAACTCACTGCAGCCATGGTTGCGGCAGTGTGTGCAATAAATGATGATCCTTGCCATACTAGGGAAGCTATTTGTCAAAGTCCCATAAAAAGTTCCACCACCACCAGTAATATTAAAGGCATAGTAATGTCCCAAAACAAAATTTTGCATTATGTAGAGATTAAAAAGTTTAATTGAATGCAAAAAATGTATCTATCAAACTTCTATGGTTTGAAAGATACATGCATTCAAAGCTTCATGTTTCCTGTTGGCAGCTGTAAAGCTGTCAGCAGGAGATCCGTGACGGCCGACACGGAGGCTCTGCAGCAAAGCCGCAATGGTGTTTTTTAAAAATAATTACTTCATTGGAATGGTCTACAACGTGTGCTTGCAAACTTTGAATGCAGATATCTCACAAACCATAGTGGTTTGATAGATACTTTTTTTTTTTTTTTTGGATTCAATTTTAATCTTTACAAAATGTGAAATATTTTTGGGGGGACATTACTATGCCTTTAATAAACCATCTAAGATCACATAAAACAACGAGTCACATTTTAGTGTTGATGGCATAATGGAAGATGGTGTAGCAGGTCAACGAACTGCTGCATCTGGTAGTGAGAGAACACTTGTCCTGAAAGTAGTAGCGAATGTTGTGAAAATCCCTCTGAGGGGAAAAGTATAAAGAAACTGAGACTTCAGAAAGCCTATAGGAATATAAAAATAGTAGGGAGGAAGCAGCTGGCAATCTTGAGGGTGACATAATTACTGATAATGCTGATCTAGAATATATAACTCCAAGCATCTTTCTTATCTACAAATACAGATAAAGATGAGAGTGAGAGAGATGATGATGGCATACCACAAAAATTATCTAAAATTCAATGGCTCAGTCTTCTACTATTGACAAGGAAGATTGTTTTTATAAACTGTTTAAGGAAAGTTTGACTCTGGACATGTAAAGATGCTAAAAAACAAAACAAAACAGTAATAATCCTGTCAGTCATCATCACTGCTTCCAAGTCCAATGCCAAGGCAACACAGGATATCAACATCCACAACCCTAGCTATAATGAGTGACTCTGCTGCTGTTTGAAGTGCAGCACCTTTGACACCTAGAAGTACAATTAGAGCAACATCTAGCCCCAGTAGTGATAGTAGTTGTATCGCCTCAAGAACCCCTTAGTCTGTGAAGTCTACAGTATAGAGATACATCACTGACGATCCACATGAAGCGTGTGTGCATAGGAAAGCAGGCTCGCACCTACCCGCACTCCTCCTCACGTAGATCCCACCTGAAGCAAAACCACAGGTCTTATTGGGGGACTTTACCAAGATTTCCTTAATTTCAAATAACATTTATGGCTCCTGGTGTGGAGGAGTATGACTGAGTTTGTTGTAGAATATGATGAGTAGTAGAGTGCCCACCCATGCCTCTGCTGAAACCCCCACTCCCTGTTAAAGCAATAAAGTTACTTAGTTATTCTGCCATGTACTGCCAGCTCACACATACTGAGCTCTTGAGTCAAAAACGTAAAAAAAAAAAATGCTATATAATAATTCGCTAGAATGTTTGTCAGAAGCAGTCATGCACAGTAGAGACTGCCTGAACACTCCGAATGATGGGAGCATTCTGTGCTTTCGGGCAGTCTCAACAGTGCAGTACTGCATCGGCAGCAGGACGCAGAGCAGGACCGGCCTCTTATCCCTTTGAGTGCCAGAGGGGCTTTCCAATGCTTTGCGTACCCCCTCTGGCACTCAAAGGGTTAACATCGCCCGGACCTTGACCCATGTACACGGGCTTTTACACTAGTCTATTAATAATCCCAAAGTATTCCTGTGGACTGGAAAAGTTGCCAAGATGTTGGCAGTTGATATGCTGCCTTATTTATATGTAGAAAACCATGTCTTAAAGAACAGATATCCTGTGCTGCATCCTACTGACATAGCCCAAGCTGCAGTTCAAGCATGACTGTGCCAGAGTTGCACAAACAGGTGTTTATTGTGGTGGGCAAATGGCTGGAAATTTCATACAAAAGAAAATTCACCTGACAACAGATTTGTGGACAAGTGACTGGAGTGCAGATTAGGTTTCACAGTAGATGGACAAGAAATAGAAGAGGTGGGCCATGATGGAAATTGAGCGACAAATAAAACTGGCATGGCAAAAATTTGGAACAATTAGTAATATTGTCTAAGACAAATTTATCAGTCTGCCTCAAGCGAATGGTTTGGTTTTTGACCAATTTGTCCTCCTAGTTCTTACATATGGCTGTAAAACATGGACACTGAATGCCAAAATCATACAAAAACTTTAGGTTATCAGAGAAGTATGAAACGTCGAATTCTGAGCATAACAAAGTAAGACCAAAAAATGTGTGCAAGGATTCGTTCTCAAAGGTTTGACATCAATGAAAGCGTAAAGCACCTAAAATGGAAATGGTCAGGTCACATATCAACAAGACATGACAGAATATGGCCCAAAGACAAGCTGGGTTGATGAAATTACCAAATTTGTTGGTATACACTGGCAACAAAAAGCACTAGACCATTGTTGGAAACTTGCTGAGGAGGCCTTCATGGATTGACAATGGCTCAAGATGATGAGTTATATATACATACACTAGTACACCACCGCCATACATGTCTGCCACATTCAGTGTAAGTTGTAACTTTTTTTTTTCCTTCAAAGGGATAGTAAACTCAGGAAAAAAGTACAGGTGAAATGATAGGAACAATTAAAAAATACTTACTGCCCTCATTCCCATCTCTCAAACTGTTATGGTTTGAGAGATGTAAGAAAATAAAGCCCTTCGCTCCCACTTCTCATGCATCTGCTGTATAGCGGACGTCATGAGTTCCTGCTTCCGGGACCAGACGGTGATTCTTCAGGAGCTCTGTCATTGAGATATATAACTATAATTACTTCAGCGGTATGGTCTACAACATGTGCCTGGCTTGCAAGCACACTTTGTAGACCATTCCAATAATCTAATTATAGTTAGATATCCAGATGTCAGCACTCCTGAAGAGCCGCCTAAAGTCAGGCGACCAGATCCTGCCTCTGACAGCCTTTCAGCTCGTCAGGCAGAAAGGGGAGGGAGCGGAGGTCTTTATTTTCTTATATCTCTCAAACCATAATGGTTTGAGAGATGGGAATGAAGGCAGTAAGTATTTTTATAATTGTTCCTATCATTTCGCCTGTACTTTTTTCCCGAGTTTACTATCCCTTTAAGTTATCTCCTTAAAAATAATGGTTAGCAAGCATGGCAGCAAGCTTACAGAAAGAAATGTCCCAAGAATATTTGTTTTGCGGGCTTACAGAAAGGTAAACATTCAAAATATTACAGGAAGGCTATGCTTCAAAAATGACTTCTGGCTTCAATCAAGGTTTGCTAAAAAAAAAAAAAAATGTGTTTACAGGCTTCAGGCTTGCCAAAAACAATCCCTGAAAATAAAAAAATGGAATGCCCTACTGACCTAGTTCCAGATAGCCATGGCACATGTCAGTCTGGCTTTTCCTTCTGCTATAATTGCTGCAGTTGAGTTGGCAAAGCAGCAGGAGGATTAGGCTGCTCAGTGGGACCAGGGTCATTCATCAGAACTGATACAAGACTGATGGTGGTACAGTGATGCTTGTATTTACCACTAGCCCTAGTGGTGCTAAGGCAACAACACAACAAGCCCCCTCACCACTTCAGGTGCAACTAAAGGGAAGTAGGTCAATTATGCTTCTCCTCCTAAAATCATGGGTGTGGAGGAATACTATTTTTTTTTTGAGAGCAGGAAGAATCTGTGCCTTTCATCAGCAACTGCAATCTGCACAGTGTGTCTAAGGAAGGATTTGGGGTTATACACTAAAGGGAAGAACTGGGAAGTATCACTACAACTGACACATATGCGCTCCTATTAAGCAACAAGCACAACTGCAACCAAACACTTTGATATTTAGGTCATCAGTGTAAAAGCATCCCCCAAGAAACCAAGTACTGGTGTCAGTATAACCTTTGTCAACACCTCTAAGGATATGTTTTGTCAAGATAGAAGACTTAGTGAATATTATGAATCCTCCCTGCCCATCAGCTGAGTGTATTCAGTAGGATAGACTGTCTGCAGATGATATCCTTCTTTTAATTGCTCTGCACCACTTTGCCATGTGTGGTCAGTGCAGGTGAGGGTACATTTTCCCCTCATCTGGACCCTAGCACAAGAAGATGATGATGCAGGTGTTAAGCTCGGCATCAAACTTTCAATCTGGGTTTCTCTTGTTTTTCTCTGGGGTTTTTGCCTCTGTGTTTTTTGTGCACTTGGGCAGTAACAGGGGGCACAGTGACAGTAGCTCTTGATTTATTTTTTGGAGGATTTGCCTTGCTGTCACGGTTTATTATGACTCTCAGACACAAGTTTTAGGTAAAAAAATCAATTTTATTGAAATAATAAATGATAACTTAGGATGGCAATAACATACATATATCTATATATATACAGAATAAAGCACAGACAGAAGGCAGACTCTACCGGTCCTGTCAATATACCGGACAGGACAGTCTTTAGGCTCTACCGGCCTTGCCAATACCGGGTAAGGCAACCTGCAGATGGAATAGCATAACGGTTTTACCGGCCTTACCAAATTACCGGGCAAGGCAGCCTCAATTGATACACAATGTAGGCTCTACCGGCCCTGCCAATACCGGGTAAGGCAACCTCAGATGGAATGTGGCAAAAGGTTCTACCGGCCTTACCAATACCGGGCAGGGCAGCCCAGAGATAATAGCAGCAGTCAGATGGAACTGGCAAATTAGCAGAATCGTTAAGCAGCAAGGCTTTGGAGCAAACCAGCGTCCGCACGCTGGAAACAACACTGAATAGTATAGCCGTTAGGCTTAGCGAGCAAACCAGTGACCGCACACTGGAGTAACAAGCGAGTAGTATAGCCGCAAGGCTTAGGAGCAAACCAGCGTCCGCACGCTGGGACCAACACAGATTTGTATAGCTGATAGGCTTTGGAGCAAACCAGTGACCGCACACTGGTGTAACAAGCGAGTTTGTATAGCCGCAAGGCTTAGGAGCAAACCAGCGTCCGCACGCTGGGACCAACACAGATTTGTATAGCTGAAAGGCTTGGGAGCAAACCAGTGACCGCACACTGGTGTAACAAGTGAGTTTGTATAGCCGCAAGGCTAGGAGCAAACCGGCGTCCGCACGCTGGGACCAACACAGATTTGTATAGCTAATAGGCTTTGGAGCAAACCAGTGACCGCACACTGGTGTAACAAGCGAGTTTGTATAGCCGCAAGGCTTAGGAGCAAACCAGCGTCCGCACGCTGGGACCAACACAGATTTGTATAGCTGATAGGCTTTGGAGCAAACCAGTGACCGCACACTGGTGTAACAAGCGAGTTTGTATAGCCGCAAGGCTTGGGAGCAAACCAGCGTCCGCACGCTGGGACCAACACGGAATTGTAGCAATGTCACCAACGCGACCAGGCCGAAGGTCGCCAGGATACTGTAGACAGGTGATGAGATGACAGGAACCAGCAACGATCAGTCAGGTCAGAAAACAGCAGAGAAGTTCAGCAGGAACTGCAACACCAGAGACTAGGCCGGAACCAGGACTGGAAGTACTTCAGCATGCAGGAAACACTGGAACAGTAGAGATCAGGAACTCAGGAACACATGAGATCAGGAACTCAGGAACACTGGAACAGAGGCCCAGCTATCACTAGCATAGTGATAGCAAGAAGGTCAGAAACAACACGAAAGGGCACTCAAAGGGTGCCCAATCCAGGTTTAAATAGTGAATAAGAGGCGGGCTATCTGCAGACAGCCAATAGAAGCCCCCTACTGGTGATAGACAAGTAACTGCAGCCAATCACGGGCACCGTGATAGTACCCCCCTTTCAAAGACCCCCTCTCCTAGAATAGGGTTTAGGTTTCTGCGGGTAATTGGCATGAAAGGCCCTTTCGTACTGTCACGGTTTATTATGACTCTCAGACACAAGTTTTAGGTAAAAAAATCAATTTTATTGAAATAATAAATGATAACTTAGGATGGCAATAACATACATATATCTATATATATACAGAATAAAGCACAGACAGAAGGCAGACTCTACCGGTCCTGTCAATATACCGGACAGGACAGTCTTTAGGCTCTACCGGCCTTGCCAATACCGGGTAAGGCAACCTGCAGATGGAATAGCATAACGGTTTTACCGGCCTTACCAAATTACCGGGCAAGGCAGCCTCAATTGATACACAATGTAGGCTCTACCGGCCCTGCCAATACCGGGTAAGGCAACCTCAGATGGAATGTGGCAAAAGGTTCTACCGGCCTTACCAATACCGGGCAGGGCAGCCCAGAGATAATAGCAGCAGTCAGATGGAACTGGCAAATTAGCAGAATCGTTAAGCAGCAAGGCTTTGGAGCAAACCAGCGTCCGCACGCTGGAAACAACACTGAATAGTATAGCCGTTAGGCTTAGCGAGCAAACCAGTGACCGCACACTGGAGTAACAAGCGAGTAGTATAGCCGCAAGGCTTAGGAGCAAACCAGCGTCCGCACGCTGGGACCAACACAGATTTGTATAGCTGATAGGCTTTGGAGCAAACCAGTGACCGCACACTGGTGTAACAAGCGAGTTTGTATAGCCGCAAGGCTTAGGAGCAAACCAGCGTCCGCACGCTGGGACCAACACAGATTTGTATAGCTGAAAGGCTTGGGAGCAAACCAGTGACCGCACACTGGTGTAACAAGTGAGTTTGTATAGCCGCAAGGCTAGGAGCAAACCAGCGTCCGCACGCTGGGACCAACACAGATTTGTATAGCTAATAGGCTTTGGAGCAAACCAGTGACCGCACACTGGTGTAACAAGCGAGTTTGTATAGCCGCAAGGCTTAGGAGCAAACCAGCGTCCGCACGCTGGGACCAACACAGATTTGTATAGCTGAAAGGCTTTGGAGCAAACCAGTGACCGCACACTGGTGTAACAAGTGAGTTTGTATAGCCGCAAGGCTTAGGAGCAAACCAGCGTCCGCACGCTGGGACCAACACAGATTTGTATAGCTGATAGGCTTTGGAGCAAACCAGTGACCGCACACTGGTGTAACAAGCGAGTTTGTATAGCCGCAAGGCTTGGGAGCAAACCAGCGTCCGCACGCTGGGACCAACACGGAATTGTAGCAATGTCACCAACGCGACCAGGCCGAAGGTCGCCAGGATACTGTAGACAGGTGATGAGATGACAGGAACCAGCAACGATCAGTCAGGTCAGAAAACAGCAGAGAAGTTCAGCAGGAACTGCAACACCAGAGACTAGGCCGGAACCAGGACTGGAAGTACTTCAGCATGCAGGAAACACTGGAACAGTAGAGATCAGGAACTCAGGAACACATGAGATCAGGAACTCAGGAACACTGGAACAGAGGACCAGCTATCACTAGCATAGTGATAGCAAGAAGGTCAGAAACAACACGAAAGGGCACTCAAAGGGTGCCCAATCCAGGTTTAAATAGTCAATAAGAGGCGGGCTATCTGCAGACAGCCAATAGAAGCCCCCTACTGGTGATAGACAAGTAACTGCAGCCAATCACGGGCACCGTGATACTTGCACATGCTTAACACTTGGTGTCTATGTTGCATGTGCTTTATAAGGGGAGATATGCCAAGGTGTGTCCCCTCCTTTCCTCATTTCACTACCTTATCACACACTGACTGCTCTGTGCCTGCACCAAGAAAAAAATATTCCCCCCATGATTTCAGGGAGGGGTTGAGAAAAATGGCCTTCTACTTCTCCATAATCACTTTCACTGGCCCTGCCACCTCAGCATCAACGCTAGAGCTTTCCACCAAAAATGCTACCATACTCTCTCCCATACCAGCTGCTCCACCATCATCCTCACTTTTACCATCAAGACTACCACCAGTGTCTTGCTGCTCTATGTGACTGGTTGGAGATCCCTCTCTGCGTTCCATATGGACACCACCTTGTTGCTCTGAGGTTTGCAGTGTTACATCAGTAGAAAGGGTGGGAGGGGGATACTTCATCATTCAATTACTCTTGAAATACAACTCTAACAGTATTAAAATAACACTCTCCTTGGGCCAAATACTATGAAGATTAATTGGAGCTGCTTTTATTATGAAACATTGCTATCCACCACAAAGTTTTGATCCATCTTAAATAGTGTAGGAATGTAAATGTAAAATTATCACATTCACATGTAAAATATGTCAATAAACAGCATGTACAACATAGCTACTTGAGATGTTTGTAGGGGATGAAAATCTGTCCCCACTTTGAGCTCTGTCTCCTTACAGGACCTCTGCACCTTTTTACAAAAGCTCATCCCAAACCCTGAGCTCCATATCCATATATTATGAACAATAGTGATGAAACAAGGCAACATGATTATTAACTTTCAGTGTGACATTGGAAATAAAACACTGCAAGTTCAGAAAACAAACTGGTTTTCAAATGCCACAAATTAGATTTAGATGGATTGGTAGGAGATGGCTTAGAAAAGGTCACACTGTGGATTTGAGAAGGGCATCCCCTTTAGCAAAGAAAATAGATGTATCTTTGATCTCCATTCACTTACATAAAAGTATCTTAAAGGAATAGGACTAGAATAGGTTGTGTATATAAATATAATATGTATATGTAAGTATATGCATGTGTGTGTGTAGTATCCATTGAAAAGGAAAGTATAACCTTAAGACAAGTGTTTTAAAAAATAAATAAAGTGCACTAAAACATGAATTCCATTTTAACAGCCTTCAAAGCTGGCCTAGCAGGGCGCACTGCACTAATGGCAAGTAATGCAAGAATCCACGTTTCTCTCCACTTCCACTTGCATAATGCATTCATCGTGCATGAGTGATGATCACCAGTATGAGCCTCTGCACTTTCTTCAAACCCAGCTCTAGTGGCTATTTTGTGCCTGAAAGCCCCAAATCTTGTCAGCTAGTGGTAAGGTATGGCTTATTATACGGATATCCCCAATGGTGATGGTGTCAACTGGATTGTACCTATGACAAGAATAAAGAATTCAGTGGGCCAAGCTCCAAGTCTCTTTAGGACATTGCATCAATCCTGTCCAACTTACATCATGAATTGACTGCCACGTAAGTGTTCGGATTTCCCTCTGCTGTCTTGCTTTTTGCTGTCTCATACAGGTACACGGCTTCTAAGAGCATCTAGAATAAACCAACTTTTTCTGAGTCAAACAGCCCTAAAAGGAAGTGGGCTGGGTTTGAAAAAAGTACATAGGCATGTGCATAGCTTAATCTGTTATGGAAGGGAAGGAAAGGAGAATAATGTGATGTTTTTAGTTTTACCTTCTTATAGCACAATGTACCTTGCTGATGCCTAGCGTTCTTGGAATGTTACATAATTTGGTATACTTCACTAGTCAATGCACATTTTAATGTAATTTTTAATCCTCCATGATTCTAATTTTTTTGGTTTATCTAAAAATTAAAAGGTTTATTGTTTAAAAAGAAAAAAAAGTCTTAAAAATAGCCCACTTGAACCACACTTGTTTATTCTGTGCATTTGAATGTACTGGGTAATTGCCAATTCAATATTTGATTGCAAAAAATATTGTAGTTGCTTGTATGATTGTGGAAGTTGTTACACTGTAAATTACTCTTACACATCACATTGCTTTGCAATTCATTACGTACCCTTCTGGCACTCAGAGGTAAAGGCACTTTGACTATTTTAATATAATCCTAAATCTTGGTCCAGTTACATTTAAATAAGGAGAAAAGAGAGGATTTCATTACCTACCAGTTAAATGCAGCAGTGACTCGTGTGAGAGGATTTTGATAAGTAAATTGTAACTGAACTAAAAGCATTGAGACAAATTGTTTTCTATCATATAAATGTGTAGTATAACTAGAAATAAAGCACAAACACGTTTCTCGTAATGTAAAATTCAGTCAGCCATGTTTAACTTCACGGTAGCCCATTTGAACCAAGATTGGTTAGCCCTGTGTACCTTTTTAGGGCATATGACGTGTTTATTTGTAATAGGTAATTACACTTTTAATGAAGACATTACTATCATAGTTGATCATTAAATCTCTAATGTTATCCAATACCCTTATAAATCACTAATGAGTTCTAAAAATTATTGTTCAGGCTGTATATCAGCCAGTGTACCATTTTCACAGTGTTTCCATCAGCCATTGTAATTTGTAGTTATAAAGACAACAGTGTCCATACTCTGCTTCATGGTTACTAGGTTTCACATTCATGGGTGAGATATTCATGTGGGGCTAGGTGATACAAGTGTTGGAATTGTCTGTATTCTCAGTGCATTGCAACACTCATTTCTTGATCATGTTTGTGAGTGGAACACTCATCAGGTTTGTGGAGACATTGTGCCTAATTTGTTTGTTGTTTTACTCTAGATAAACTCATACGCACACAGCATTTATGCATGTTTGTACTTTTGCCTGTTCATAGCACTAACACTAATAAATTCATCATACCATAATCCAGATAGGCTTACATTTATTTTAAAAGCAATGTGCACAGTGGGGTGTAACTTCAGTTATCTTTAAGTGATCTAGCAACCTATAATGGACATACCAGATATGCCCAATGTCTTAATTTAAGTGCTTGGATGAACAATACATTATGCTAATTATTTGGCAAATTCACAAATATAACAGGTAATTGGAGCTGATTTTATTGTGAAACATTACTATCGCTTTAAATAGTTATAGCAACAAATGAGATTTGTGGACAAGCAAACAGACATTCAACCAAGGTGTATACGTTTAATTGGTATGCAACCTAAGCATATTGTATGTGGAACGCTTGGTATGATAACATGACAAAGATTTCAAAGTAAAGGTTTAAATAACACACTATTATATATTGATCAAGGAAACCGTAATAACTACATTGTAACACTAGGCACACAGAAATTATTTAATCTTGCTGCAACAAGACAAGTAGTATAATAAGCAAAATTTCCATATGAATTGAATTATGTAGCCCTTGTGTTATACTAAAATATTTTACCAACCACTTATAATTTATGAGATGCATATGACAATATGGCAACCTAAATACAGTTTTTCTTATATAGGTATAGTAATAGAAGAAAGCTAAATTGGTTTTTAGAATAGAAGAAAAAATGTATAGTAAATTCTCAGTCAGTATAAAACATTTTGTTATATTAGTGACACCAATTCTTAGTTTAACCCCTTAACAACCCTTGACAGTCATAGTACGTCAAGGGTCGATCTGACTGAACAACCCATGACGTACTATGACCGTCATGGAGTTCCGGGCTCCCCCCGCGGCTGCACGCCGTTCGTCCTTAACTCATGTTGCGGCGCCGATCGGCCGGTCATTAAGGGATTAAGATACTTAATTCGAACGGAAAATCTGTGTCCTACATAATGATATAGCATAATAATGATTTCTTCTTTAGTACTGTTACAATTCTTATACTCTAGTCATATTATACTATATGCCAATTAATATATTGTGGGAATTAGTATAAGCCAAATATAGCCAACCAAGAACAAAGACATGGATCCTAAAACTAACACTTGGCCAAATATATTTAATACCAGAATTAAAGCAAAATAAACAAAACAAAACAAAAAAATATTTATTAAATATAGATGATAAAATCAGTGACTTGGACAACGAGCATTTGCAAATTGTACCTCACCCCCCCCCCACCCCATAGCCACACCAAGTAAATATATAACACATAAAAACAGAACCCTAAACCCTTCCAAAGGCAAAAAAAAGGAATGTGGCCAGCACAGAAAGAGTCTAAATAAAAAAATCACTGTACATGATGTCACAAAAATATGAAAAATGTTATAAATGGAGAATGATGTAAATGTCCAAAGTAATCAGTAAAGTGATAATGGAAGTCACATTGAGTCATATGAAAATGTAATACCATAGATGATGATATTAATGAATGATGGATATACAGGAGGAATGGAGTCAGCATTGATGAATGACATAAGTAGAGAATTAATGAACATCTGTGTGTAATTGTCTTCCCTGTACATACATAGCCAATGACACTGGCATATGTATTCCTAGTGGGATATACAAGCTTACCCCTTTTCACCCATTAAAGGGCTAAACCGCTCACTCACAAGTTGCCGTTCATCTCTCAATCAGCTCAAAGGAATCACTTCATGTAATAAACATTAAATTGTACAATCCCATCTGAAGCACACCATAAATAGACCTTAGTTATTCCATCTAGTGTCCTCCTTCAGCCATATAATACAGTCTCCATTTCAAATCATGACATAAATATTATGAATGAATTACATGGATATGTCCTGTGCACAGAGTGGCCCAAACCATAACAAGCCAACGAGTTTCACCTGACAAGTATACTGGCTTCTTCAACCAGAAGTGACATGTTACTTAATTACTTTAGCAATTCCTTCAACAAACAGTGTTTCATTCAGTATCTTTAAGTTCCCCATAAATGAACAGCAAAAATGTCACTTAAAGGGTGAGATTATACTCATGGCAAAGGGACGAGACCTCATACCAACATAATATTAACTAATCTGTAATATCAATCAGAAATTATTTATGAAAATAAAAAAAATAACAGAATAAAAGTAGGCAGTGCATTTTACATAAAACTATGGTACTTCATTTAGATCAGTTGGATATAAGGTATAAATCCAATGGGTCTCCTAATGCAGCAATTTTCTGTTCAGATCACCTCGTCTTAAATTCTTTCTAATATGTACAATGCCAACAGCTTTAAGCCCTGTTGCTTTCCCACCATGGAATTCACTGAAGTGATGTGCAACTGGGCTGTTGGCAATGTACTTCTCAATATCAATTTTTTGCTCCAAAATTCTCCTTTTGAATTCTCTAATAGTCTTGCTAACTTAGATTTTATTAGATGGACAAATAAGCTGATAAACAACACCTTTAGTTTTACAGTTGATCATCTAATCAATCCTAAATTGTTTGGCTCCATCAAAGTGAAAAACAAAAAAACCCATACCCTGAAAAACAAATGTACATGCTTCACAAGAATCACATCTGACTGTTCCAGTAATTCCACTTTCATTAAGCCTTGTTTTGCAGATTTGTAGGTATCAAAATAACTATGTACAAGTTTCTCTTAAATTTGGTGTCCTGCGTGCCACCAATACTGGAGAATGCCCAACAATTAGCCTGAACACAGTTTTGAGTATGTGCCAATGTTTGATCAATATACCCCTCAAGGCTACCCAATGAGAGCCAAAAGTAGTGATAAACCTTACTCTGCTTTCATCTACTTAATTTTTTGATGTGTCAAGAAAAATGTTATCTTGTTTCTGATGTAATGCTCTTTAATAACCCTTGTTTAAGAGGCCAAATGAATGATCTCTGTCCAGAAATATTTTAGTTAATTCCTTAGCCTGCTTCTGGAATTCACTTATCTAATTCACTTATCGTTGGTATTTTCCATAGGGCGTACCACAAATCTGTGATGGTAGATGGTGACTTTTCATATGCAACAAAGTGTTACATTTGTCTTTAAAAACAGTTCACTTTGTAAATTTTCAAATCTAGAAAATATACCTCAGATAAGCTATCATGGTTTGCCAATTTGATAAAGTAGTTTCTATTTAATTCAACAACAAATTGTTCAAATTCATTTTTGGATTACTCCCATATCCTAAAAATATTGTCAATATAACGTATTCAGAGGGCAACGTGCTCCCCAAAACCACACATGCCACTCACCACACGTTGCTCCCACTAACTAAGGTGGAGGCATGCGTATGTTGGGGCGCATGTTGCCCCCATGGTAACACCTCTACACAGTCTATAAATTTTCCCTGAAAAACAAAATGCTTTTTATTAAGGACAGTGTTCAGTAATTCAGAGAGAAACTCATTCTGATGTGAAAAATCCCACACTCTTGTGCTTCAGAAATTTTCACATGCCAGTAATCTCACATCGAGGAACTGATGTGTCTAAGGTTACCAAAAAGTCTTCACCCAGTCATTAGTTAGCTGGAGAAGTGACTTTACATAGATCTGTGACCCCTCCACACTAGCGTAACTATAGGGGTCGCACCCGCGACCGGGCCCATCGCTCCAGGGGGCCCGGCCGCCCCCTGCGACCCCTCTGTCTGCCGCCTGCGATCTCCATTTGGCAATGTAGTAATGCAGAGCGCTGGGAGATGACATCATCTCCCAGCGCTTTACATTACTGAAGAGGACCGCGCGGGAGATCGACACACCTCTCCGGGCTCCTGCAACTCCAGTGAGGTAGGAGATAAGGGCATTTTGGAGAGGGCAAATATAGTCGAGGGGGGGCGAATGTGGTCCGGGGGGGGCCCATGGCGCTTCTTGCATCAGGGCCCGGAGGCTTCTAGTTACGCCTCTGCCCCTCCAGCTAGATGCTGATTGGCTGTGAGGTTACTGCAGGGCATATTACTTACCTTAAATAACCCCACATTCTTAGCCAATGAGCACGTGGGAACTGATCTGAACAGGGATGACCATATAAAAGCTATCACTGCCTGTTCAGATTTCCCTCTTTCCAGCTTGAGCAATGGCCCAGGCAAGATTATTTAACACTTTTTTTTTAGTTACACATACTGAAGTACCAGGGTGGAGAAGATGCTGCTGGACCTCCGACATCGAGGTAGGTGTTATTACTGAACTGTGGTGGAGAAATCTCATTTAGTAACAAAAATCTTCACCAAAACTCGGACCAACGAACAGGGGGTTGGGGGCTTAAAGACATTCGTTTCATCTGAATGAGGTAAAAAAAAAAGTTTACAGATTCATTCAAATGAAACACATTTTTTTGCTGTGCACAAATCTACTATTTAGAAGAGATTAGAAAAAAAAAAGAAAAAACCTCCCCTCGAACACTTTTATACTTCCTACATACCCTTTTACTTACCTGCCGCCGGAGGGAGGAGCTAGACAACTTTAACTGTTAGTTCAGTGGGCTTATTGCTGAACCTTCACCCATGTTTTGCTGAATTAAGCATGTGCCCCTTTCATTGTTTTCTTCTACTTCCTCTCCAGGTGTGGATTAAAAAAATGTAATTTAAGTAAGCCTGCATAATTAGTATTGTGTTTTTATAATGTTTATAATGTTTTACTTTAAATTACAATTTGTTTATTTATTGCTAAAACATTTTCATCACTGTTCATTACTTTTTGATTTAAGTAAAATGTATCTTAAGGATAAAAAAACAGTTCTCATCATTGAACCAGTTCTAACAATTCACTAAAGACATATTTATTGTAACACAGATGTTCCCTACCCATGAATGCTTTCAGTATCCGGTCTCAGACAGTTACCACCATTGGGAAGGAGAGAACTCACCAAGTTGTTACTGGGTTTAGCTGAATGCCAGCCCAAGGGGGAGTTAGCCAAATGTTAACAGATAACATCGATGTGGACTAGCTATATATTGGATAATTTCTGTGAGCAATTACTTTATGCTTTTCTGAACTACATGTATTGCTCACAATCACAAGTTGATTTCAAACTTCATAGACCATTCTAACCCCTTCACTAAGGTCTGTGCAGGCTGTGTCCACTGAAACTGTTTTGAAAGTCTTCAGAGTCTCACATTTCAGACTCTCTTTTGGGACTAACAAGAGAGCACCGGGGATCCTTTTCTGACCCACGTACTACTCCACCACTATACACCTGGGCTCACAATGTAACCCTGACTTAATTGGCAGGTGTACTCCCAGGGGAGCCCTTTAACTTACCTTTTTGTGATGCAGTGTGATATTCCTTTGTGGGTGTTATGTTCATGTGTTCTGTAAAAGTTTTAAATAAAATTTTATAAAATTAGAAACATTAAATTTGATGGCAGATAAGAATCATTTGGCCCATTTAGTGTGTCAGAGTTTCCTACTGTAAAAACCTCAAAACCTTTTTGGTCTTTGGTATTGTGTTCTGGATAGCTTTTATGCCTATCCCATTCATTCTTAAATTCCCTTACTTTTTGACCTCTACCACTTCTGGTCTACCACTACCAGTTATATACCACCCAGAGAAGAAAAACTTTATTACATCTAAGCCTCTGTCCTTCTAGCTTTAGAATTTGACCTCTTGTCATAACATATCGACTCCTTTGAAATGTACTTCCCTCCTGTACTTTGAATCCCATTATGTATTTGAATTTTTCTGTCCTATGCCCTCTCTCTCCTCCAAGTTATAAATGTTCAGATCTTTTAGTCAATCCTAATAATTGTTATCCTATAAACAAACCATTTACCATTTTAATAGCCCTTCTTGGAATTATGTCCAGAATAGTTATCCTTCTGGACATGGGGTCTCTAGTACCGTACACAATACGCTAGGTGAGTTCTAACAGAGCTCTTCCTCCTTTCTGCTGCTAATGCCCATACAACCCAACATAGCACTCTGCTTGTATTCCCCATCATATTTCCTGACTACCTTTTCAAAAATAATCATCCAAATCCCTTTCCTTTGTGGCACAGTGCCATTAATACGATATTCTGCTGTTGCATTTTTACATCTCAAGTGCATTAGTTTATATGTATCAACATTAAACTGCAGCTGTCATCTTAAAATACCTTGCCATGAAGACTTTTTGCCATATTGCTAAAAACATTAAGAAGAATGGGTCTCAGTACAGATCCTTGAGGTACCCCTCTAGTAACATGACCTTCCTATGAATATTTTTCATTAACAACAACCCTCTGTCTCCTGTCACTCAGCCATTGCCTTATCCATTCAACTATTTTAAATACAGACCCAAACACGGTAATTTATTAATAAGTCTTCTATGAGGGATAGTGTCAAATGCCTTACTTAAATCTAGATAAACTATAGTTACAGCTAACCCCGGTTTATTTTAGTTAATCAAAAAATCTGAGGTTAGTTTGACAAGATCCCCCTGCTGTAAACACACACTGTTTAGGATCTTGCAAGCCATTGACATTCAGATATTTAACAATTTCTTTTTACATGCTTTCCACTAATTTTCCCACTACTGAAATAAGACTTACTGGTCTGTAGTTGCCACTCTTCCTTGCTACCCATTTTTGTGAAGCCCTACTACATGTGCTACCATCCAATCCTTTGGAACTACTCATAGTAACATACATAATTGATGAGGCTGAAAAAAGACATGCATCCATCAAGTCCAGCCCATGCCAAAAAACATCCCTATTGATCCAGAGGAAGGCAAAAAAAAAGCCCTCTGAAGCCATTTCCAGTTTAGCCCCAAGCGGGTAAAAAAAATCCTTGTTGACTCCAAATGGCAGTCAGATAATAAGAAGCTTCATTTATAGTTTCTCTCATGGGGAAGTTGTGTGTTCGAGCAATGGAACACACTCCGTTATCCTGTTTAAATGGGCACCAGATGGTCCTGCTGAAAGTTTGACTATATTTTGTTTATTTTCCAATAAAGTTAATTGTTTATGTAAATATTATGTTCGCAACCATTTTTTAGCCTGCTATGTCTACTAATCCTTAATCATTCTCTACTAAGGAGAAGCCCTCCAGTGATACTATTCTATGCAAAGATTATAAAACACAGCAAAAAATCTAAGCCTTGTGCTTGTTAAGAAAATAAGTTGCTTTTGTCTGATACTGTACAATTATGATCTAATTCTGAAGATATACCCTCCCAATTTCAGAACTTCTGTGTCTGGATTAAATTTTCCATGCAGGATACAGAAGGCAAAAAATACAAGTAAGAGAGCACATACAGAGGACTCTGAGGGTACTTATGCAAAATTTGAAGAGGTGGAAGAACAAGTAAGCTTCTAAAATCTTGTTTTAGAATATTCCTCTGCAGAATGGGAAATTACAGAAGATAAAGACTTATTTAACCTGGATAAAATAGAGCCTTTTCTAAAGAATATGGGGAAGACATTAGCCCTGACAGAAACTCAGAAAGAACTAGATGTTTTGGATACTGCCCTCTTGGTAAATAGAAGGGTGTCTCCTCTAGTATTCCCAATTTCCTCATTCTGTAATAGGTCTCATCAAATCAGAATGAAATAAAGGAGACAAGAGAACTGTTGTGACCAAGAGGTTTCTGAGAATGTAAACTTTTAAAAAAGATGAGGTCAAAGATTGGACAAGATCTCCGAAAATTGATGCAGCTATAGCACATTTGGTGAAAAGAACAATTATTCCTATGGAAGATGGTTCTTCTCTGAAAGACAAAAACTGGTACCATAAAAGAAGCAGTATTCTTGCAGCTCATCCCTTGACATAATCAAGTTGCTTGTCAGAGCCTCAGCCTTTCCTATCAAAAGAAGAGCCTTGTGGTTAAAAACATGGGGTGTAGATGCTTCATCCAAAAACAAATGGGTAACCCTACCTTTTTCAAGATAAATGCGCTTCTGGGGACACCTGGAAGAGATAAAGAAGATAACAGGTGGGAGGAGTACCTTTTTGTCTCATGACAGAAGACCAAGATTATCTCCTCCAGGATGCTCCTTTGTGTATAAAATAAGACAGCCCTTTCACGATTCCGAAAAGTATCTGTCCAGTAGACCATATGACCAAAGAAGGCAGGCTTCCTCTCAGTGACTTAGAGGGATGCTCAGAGAAACTTTTCCTGTAGTGCCCAATTTAAGAAGGAGATTCCCAGACTTGCCTTTGAACACCAATATTTTCAATTTAGTGTTCTTCCCTTTGGACTGTCATCCATACCAAGTGTTTTGACCAAGATGTTGGCAATCTCCTTAGAAGCTCTAAGGGAGGAAGGTATTAGAATAATCCCCTATCTCAATCATCTGATGTTGTCAAAATCCCGAGAAGAAGCAATAGAGCATATGACTAGAAGTATCAACCAGTTCTGGGCTAGATATTGAGCCAGCAGAAAAGTCATTTACAGTCGTCCCAGAACCTAATCATTTTAGGAATGGGATTAGATACAAAGAAGGGTATGGTCTGTCTCTCATAGGACAGTACCACATGGATAATTAAACAGAACTTGGACCTTCAGGAAGCAAAACAATCATAAAATCCAGCACTATATACAGTTTATAGGAGTTTTGAACTCCTCTGTCCAAACTGTTCTTTGGGCCAGATTACATAAGTGACTCATTCAAAATAATCTCCTAGAGATCTGACACAGAACACCTCAGAACATCCTCCTCTGACAAGAAGTCAAGAAGGATGAGCAAGAAAAACCTAACAAGGGGTCTCCCATTAGACGATATACAGTGTGATATTCTCATCACCATACAAGCCAACCCAAGAAGTCCAGCACAGAAGTCTCCCTCCTCATAAATATATTTGAGCAGTAATATATTTTCTCTGTATATCTAAAAGGCAAGCCTGTCCTCATACATTCAGACAACATGGCTATCAACATATATTTGAAAAAGATAGGCACCAGTAGCAAAAGGCTAAACAAAGAAGTAGAGAGTAACTTGTAAGCAATATCTGCATCTCACATTTCAGGGAATGTAAACATCCACGTTGACTTCCTGAGCAGAACTCGCCTAGATCAGGAGAAGTGGTCCCCAAACCAAGAAATATTCTGGGAAATAGTAAATAGATGGGGAACTCCATCAGTTGATCTCATAGCATCAAGCCTCATCACAAAGTTCAGGAGCTTCTTATCCTTCTCAAAGGAATGGCTTTGAGACAAGATGCTGTGAAGTTCCGCTGGCCTTCCCACTTAGTTTGTTTTTTTCCTTCAATACCAATCCTATCTGAGGTATTGAGGAAAATAAAAATGGAGAAAGCAGAGGTTATTCTAGTAGCCCTGAGATGTCTGAGGAGCATCTAGTTATCTGACCTTGTCAAACTATCAGTGGTTCAGTCAGGATCTCTTCCTCTCCTAGAACACCTATTTCCCAGGGTCCAGTATACCATCAGAGCCTAGCTTTCTTGAAACTGAAATCCTGTAGGCTGAGTGGACATCACTGCTACAAAGAGGATTATGAAAGCCTGTAATCAGAACCAGTTCATCAGCTAGGAAAGCTTCTACAACTAAGATTCACTGCAACGTTTTGCACACCTTAGGGGCATGGTGTCAAGAGAATAATCTTTCCAGATCTTCCTCTGACTCTGAGATTTCCCTCAGAAGGGATATGAAGCAGGACTCAGAAGGGATATGAAGTAGCCTCTAAGGGATATGAAGCAGCCTCTATTAAGGTCCAGCTCTCAGCTGTGTTGCCTCTTCTAGCAAAACTGTTTTTTAGAGGATGACCTTGTTAAAAGGTGTCTTAGAGCACCTGAGAACTCCTGAGCCTTGAATCTGATGCATCATCCCTCCATGGGACCTGAATGTAGTCCTAGAACAACTATCCTGCACATCTAGGTTTGAACCCATTGAAGACACTAACATCAAGGTTGTATCCTCTTTGCAGCCATTACTTCTGCTAGAAGAGTTAATGAACTCCCAGGCCCAATCATACAACTCACCATACTTAATCATTCACTAAGACAAGGTGGTTATTAGGACAAAACCATCCTTAAGGGTTAAATTAGTCACAGATCTCCACTTAAACAATGACATTGTTCTTTCCTCTGTTTGCCCTAATCCAAAAGGAGGAAAGAAAAAAATGTTTTATAATTTAGACCTGGTAAGGTGCATCTCTTGAAAAACATACTTTTTGTACACTACCAAGGGAATTTGAAAGGTTCAACAGATGTTAAATCTTCCCTAGGTAGATGGATTACCAAATGCATGAAATTGTCTTATGGGTGCAAATCCTACTCCTGCTAAGAAAATGAAGGCTCATTCCAATAGATCAGTCTTTACATCATGGGCATGTTGGACTACAACCTCGCCAGAATAGATCTGTAAAGCATCCACCAGGACCTCATTATCTAATTTCAAATAGATGTTCAGGCTTCCACGGAAGCCAGATTTGGCAGAAATGTGCTCCAGGCAGTTGTAGTTATGCTTGTCTGATTTTCTAAGTGTAAAGAAGTTGGGCACCTTATCAGTCAGTACTTGTGGTCTTTCTATACTTGATTTTGGAATGTTTTCCCACTCTTCTTTGAAGAATGCATTTCATTCAGAAATATTGTAATCTCATCTTGCATGTACTATATGTTTGTGATCTACCCACAGACTTTCAAAAATATTGACATCTGGGGACTGAAGTTCATTCCTAAACAAAAATAGTTCATGGTTGACTTTGAGGTATTTTTGGATCATTGTTTTTATGTAATATCCAACCTTTTATCTGATTTATGATATTAGCTTCCAGGATTTGTTGGTGCATAGTTGTGGAACAGGTAATCACTGATAATGATTTGGTCTGATAATAAAATCAATAAAAGCATGTTCTGGGTATATAATGGTTAAACACGTTATCTCATTTAACCCCATTGCGACAATTGACTTACCAGGTACAGCCTGCAAAAACTGTCACTTGGTGACAGAGGACATACCTGGTAAGTCACTAAGCAGTCACTAAGGGGATAAACTACTGGTTTTCGTATAGCACTGTGTGTACAAGCTCATTTGCAGAATGTGTTGCATAAAAACCTTGTTTATACATAGCAAGGGCTTGTAGTGTTTAGAAATCATATCTTATGTTTTTGTTTCTAGAACATCTCTTGCCTAATGCTCAATGTGCTAATAAGGCCTATTTTTATGCTATCGCATGTTTGTTGCTAAATAAATGGTTTTTACATTGTGTTTTAACTTATAATATACTGCATATGTGCAGGGGGTGCTCTATGCGAGCATATATGGCCATAAGATGTCTATAACCTTGTGCAGTGGGCTGAAGCTGAGAAAAGGCATTGTAAAGCATATTGATGAGATAGCTTATATTAGAGAACAGATGTTATGTGTTTTTGTGAACAGAGACAGACTAAATACAAAACAAATGGTATGTAATACTTTTTGTTGCAAGCATATTCTATAATTATACTATGCTAGTTGTACTGAATTTGCTAATGATATAGGCTGCTAGTAATCATATTTTGTTATAAATATTTTTGTACCGTTTATGGTATATGCATAATATATACCTGTTTAAGTATATTTGAAACTCTTGCCCTTTCTTTATTGCACTCACTATATTATGAAGAATTGTGAGACCGTTCTACAAATACATAATATCAGGGATAAGGAAAGTTGTACCAATACTAGGGAATAACTGCCCCCTGAGTCTTTATATGGAAAGAAAGGTATAACCCGTCACAGTAGAATCCATTCTTCCCTCTACCCTCGCAGTATTTCCTGTGCCCCTGGCTGCCACACAGCCCCAAAGTATAATGGATCCACCCCCATGCTTAACAGTCGGCAAGGTGTTCTTTTCTTCAAATTCTTCTCCTTTTTTTCGGTGATTATTGCCAAAGAGTTCAATTTTAACTTAATCAGACCATAGCACTTGGTTCTAAAATGCATCTGGCTTATTTAAGTTTTGTGTTGTATTCTTCAAATGTTGACATTTGTGATGAGATCACAGGTAAGGTTTCCTTCTGATGACTTTCATTCAGATCATGTTTGTTTGTGCAAGCAATTCTGCACAGTAGACTGGTGCATTACTACTGCCATTCCAGCTAAACCTTCCTGCAGGTCCTTTCAATGCTATGTGGGGTTTACTTTGCATTCTTGTCCTGTCTAAAAGCAGTTCTATCAGATTTTTCTTGGTTCCCCTTAACTTCCATTTTTTAAGGACTTTTCAGACAGTGGAAATCGCAAGAAGGAAGCATTTAGATATGTTTTTATAGCCTTCCTCTGCTGTGTAAGACTCATTTATCTTTATTTTCTCTTCCTCACTGAGCAGCTTAGAGGATCCCATGGTTGCTGAGTGTAAGCACAACATCCTGAGAGGTTAGAAGAGTTAGGGAATTTATTAAGCTCTGGAATCATCATCACCTAACTTTGATTTAATGAGTCACTTAATGTCTGAGGTCTCACAAAAATAATACTTGTGGATCAACTGGAAGGGTGGCCAAACTCTTTGCACATGCCACATTTTCTGCTTTAGTTTTTTCATTCTGTTAAATTCAGCAGATAAATAGTAACTGTGCATTATAATTTGAATTAATATGTCAAGTTTAAGTTGGTTCACTGCAAAGATGGTGCTAACTTCTTTTCACTTAGAAAGTCAACAACACACATATGAAGGGATATGAGCATATATATATCCTACACTTATGTTTGCACTACTTTTGTGTATCCCCACATTGTATTGATATACTTCATATATTTGTACACGGTTTATCCAGAATGGAATTTTTGTATTGTTTTGTGTGTGTAATCTATTGTCTCACACAGTAAAGCTACATTTTTATGATATTGCGTTCAACATAGGTGTGTGCCTTTTGCCTCCAATATTCTTCTATAAGAATTACAGTGTTGTTTGTACCTTAAGACATCCATATTGTCACTGTTGTATCCCTGGACAGACCTATACACATTATATCCATCCTTTTCCAAGTCCCAGCTGAACGGTTTGGCCTCACATTTGTCTTTTGGTGTTTTTCATGTGAACTTTCTAGGGACTGCACACATATTTTTCCTTGTTTTGTGCACGTTTATTAACATGCTAATAGTACATCCTGATTCTCAGAACATACACAACTGTGTGTGTGCTCATCTTTTGCACACTGTTTCGGCATTTAGAGATGCTGAACATTTCCTTCAGTGCTTAGTCTTTCTGGAGCTCCTCTTTCTTCTGAGTGATATTCTGATTTTGACTAGGCTTGACTCTCTGGATTCCTGTTTGACCTCCTACATTGGAGCTTGATTTGTGTTTATGGACATGTGTTGCTTGCTACCTCCTTTTGACCTTTGGACTGTCTCACCTCTCAAGAACCTCTGCTGCCTTTGACTTTGATTGCCTGACCCTGTCTGTGGCTACTGGTTTGGTACCTCACTTTGGGCGTGTTGGTTTGCTGTTCACAGAAGCTCAAACCTGGGAGTTCAACCCACTGGGGCAAGCAGTTGCTTTTCTCAGGTATTACGCTGATTGGTTCGGTTTCTGGTACCCTTTTCCTAACTTGTACACTGCTACTGTACTAGTATACTATATTGCCTCCCCCACCCCTATCTCCATATTAAGGATTTTCCTGATACGTACAGTGTACCAATAAAAATAAGGGTTTACATCACTTTGATGTCAGGGACCTGTTCTATCACTGCCTACTATGTACACGGTGAATTTTAAATATCTGTTCATGGAAAGCAAATACAAATGGGTTAGTGATACAGATAACAAAAATTATTTTTTTTATTCTTATTCCTGGGATCAGAGGTTTGAAATCGTAATACAAACTATTTAACTAGGTTACTAAAATGTTGCTAATAAGATCCTGGAATCATTAGGATTAGTACTGTTTTTTGTCACTAGTAACCAACACACTGAGTAGTCAGAATGTTTATAGTTAATGTTGGGAATGCAGCCAGTATTTAAGTGTGCTGCATGTGTAGGGGAAAGCTTGGTTTATATCAATGAAAACATGCTGCATAAGCGAATGTCTAATGAAGCTGATATGAGTTTGTTTTATGACCTAAAATGAATTTGTTTAAAATCGTGTATATTTCCTCTTACACCTCTTAAATCTTAAAATGTATAATTTGGTAAAAAAAAATTAATAAAAAATAAAATCAGAAAAGACATTAAAGTAGTTTCTGATCTTTAAACTTCTGTTTCCTTGTAACCACTAACTACTCTTCATTGCTTTGTTCAGGGAGCAAATATGTCTGCTTAAAAATACATACAGTTTGTAGAACCACAGTGGGGTTATATATGAAAGAAAATCTAACAAACCAGTATGAAGCAAAATCAATCCTTACAACCTATATAGGGATGTATGCACAAAGTCAAAATGGAATAATTCTAGAGGAAGTAACTTCACAAGAGGGAATACATAGAAAATCTGTTTTTAGAGGGGCTTTTAAACCTCTTGAATTCTAGAGTTGTATGTTGGAAATGGTAATTTGTATTTCTACAGTTGGCTTGCCAGACAATTGATCTACAGATGGCTCGCAATCCACATGTGATGGCACACTTGACCCTTCGCTGTCAGTATTTGGTATCTGTAACTATACACAAGCTAAACTGAATAGAATTTCCCTAGATCTCCCTAGATTCGTGATTGAACGGACTACCATTCCTCCTAGGTGGCAGTAAACCCCACCTGCTTTGTAAACAAAGTTACTTTGGGACATACAGAAAAGTCTTTTGAAGGCATTTTACCTACAGCACATGTTTTCAATTATGTCTCTCTCTCTCTCTCTCTTATATATATATATATATATATATATATATATATATATATATATATATATATATATATATATATGTATATGTCAATAAACTGCATAAAGCTTAGGATAAAGCAACCAGATGGAATCTTCTGACTTGCTATTTGTCACTTACAAGACTTTTAGATATGCATGCTATCCTTTTAGAATTTCTTTTCTTAGAGTTACAGTGTCCTCTGGAAAACTAACCTTGTGTAATAGAATATTACATGTCTAATGCTTGTCCACAGAGAACTAAATTGCAATAGCTAATTTAACCCTTAAAGGGATAGTATTACTTCAAAATTACTATCCCTCATATTGTAGCCCTTAATAAACTTAAATGACACCAGCGGCATCTCTCAAACCTTTATGGTTTAAGAGATAGCCGCTTTCAAAGTGTTCTATCCCCTGCTGTCAGCGTTCTGCTGCCAGCAGGAGAATCCGGTCTCTGAATCAAGCGGAGGCTCTTAAACAGAGCCGATATCTCGTTATGGAAGGAAAACTGATTCATCGAAACAGTCTTCTACGTGTGCTTGGTAACCAAGCACACATAGAAGACTGTTTCAATTAATCATTTTTCCTTCCATAACGAGATATCGGCTCTGTTTAAGAGCCTCCGCCTGTCCCGGGACCGGATTCCCCTGCTGGCAGCAGAACGCTGACAGCAGGGAATAGGAAACTTTGAAAACGGCTATCTCTTAAACCATAAAGGTTTGAGAGATGCCGCTGGTGTCATTTAACTCAGTTTATTAAGGGCTACAATACGAGGGATAGTAATTTTGAAGTGATACTATCCCTTTAAGGACAGTGGCCCATATTTATAAAAACAAACTGGAGTTGTTTCTGAAGTAAACCAACTACACATAGGGGACAAATAAAAATTCCTAAATTCCCATGCATTTGGCTAAACCTTTTTTAACCCCTTGAATGCTAGATAGATATCTAATGCATTTTCACAATGCATTGGAGATCTCTATCTTTCAAAGGGTTAAAAGTCCACTTTAATGTAACAGGATTTTTATTTGTCCCCTATGTTGCAGGTGGTTTACTCCAGTTTTTGTTGACAAATAAGGGCCAGTGTTCCTGAACGTTAGTCCTTGGGGCTTACCAACAGGTCCGCTTTTTCAGAAATCTCTGCTTAATCACTGGTGAATAATCAGTGGCTCAATAATTGTGATTCAGCTCCCTGCTTAATTAGGGATCTCTAGAAAACATGACCTGTTGGTGTGTCCCAAGGACTGGAGCTGAGAATAGCTGTTTAAGGACATGAGTTATGGATCTCTCTTGTTCTTAAAGAGTTAATGATCTGATATTCTAAACATAATATACACATAAACACACCTGTAAGAGAATAGTCCCTAATATGGTATGTTATCAAGACTCCTGGTGGCAGTTGCATGAAGATAAAAAGTAGAACAATTATAGGGCAAATCAAGTACACAGTCTATAACAAATAAAACTTCTCATTGATTTTAAAGCAGGCTTGTAAACCCCTTGGATGCTAGAGAGATCTTCAGTGCCTTGTGCAGCAAAGCACTTAAGACCATTCTAGCAGTCAAAGGATTAATAGCCATTTTTTTAAAAAGTTGGATTTTTTTTTCTCCGTGTGGTGCGGTTGGCTTGTCCCCACTTTGTGCATATTGGACCCATTACCTTGAAAGATATTTTAAAAACTTTGTTCAAAATTGCCTCTGTGTGATGTTCAGCAGATAATTAGTTTAGAAAATATTCACAATTTCTGGGGAAAAGTGAGTCTCCTGGTGAAGCACAGTGCTTAATTAGCAAATGAAATGTCACTGAATCCATCATTGGCATATGAAACATTACTGGTGCCACAACTGGTGTATATTAGCATGGGATACCAATAATAATAATAATAATCCTTTATATAGCGCACACAGATTCCGCAGAGCTTTACACTCATAGTAGTTCCTGTCCCCATTGGGGCTCACAATCTAAATTCACCTATCAGTATGTTTTTTGGAGTGTGGGAGGAAACCGGAGTACCCGGAGGAAACCCACGCAAACACAGTGAGAACATACAAACTCATTGCAGATGTTGTCCTTGGTGGGATTTGAACCCAGGACCCCAGCACTGCAAGACAACAGTGCTAACCACATACCAAGTCTGAATATCTCCTTAAAGGGATAGTAATACCTAAAATGTAAAAAAAAATATGTTGTAGGGTTTATCCCCCTGAGTAAAACAAGAGTACTCCCACTGCTGAAAGATGTGTCATTCAAAAGTTATTAATTTTTAAAGTTGAATTTTTTAGGTGCAATATCACAGTGGCCTGAAATTGTACAGTGGCGCTGTTGCTACACTATCCTATGGACAGCTCTGGTCTCAGGACCATAAATCTCCATAGGATGGTGTAGAAACAGCGCCACTGTAAAATTTCAGGCCACTGTGATATTGCACCTAAAAAATTCAACTTTGAAAATTAATAACTTTTGAATGAAACATCTTTCAGCAGTGGGAGTACTCTTGTTTTACTCAGGGGGATAAACCCTACAACATATTTTTCTTTACATTTTAGGTATTACTATCCCTTTAACCTTACATTTGCTAGTCTTTTGGCTAACATGACACATTGGCAGTTTTCTAATATGCAAACTTGAATCACGATGAGAGGTCTGCTTAAGCAAAACACAAAAGAATCAAAGCAAGAGCAATACAAACTGTATATATGCACAATATATGTATGTCATAGGTGCCCGAAGAACTGCCTCTAAGACAGTGGTTCCCAAACTTTCACTCTTTTGTTTTTCATCAAATCCTGATGCTCACTCCCCTTTTATGGAAATAACTGTAACTCTGCATGTGTAGTATATTATTCATTAGCATTTTATTTATTTTTGATTGATTCTGAAGAAACCAATTCATTATACATTCCTTTCTTTGCCACAGACCTTTCATAACTGCTTTTTCACACTATGCATACTGCTATGTTGCACATAAACACAGAATTCTGGTGCAGAAATGTAGCCTCATATCCACTTTGAAATGCCTTATGCTTCTCTGTTTGCTCAATGTACATACGTTTTTTGAGCCCAGATAGCTAAAGCAGGAGAATTATTGAATATACACCGAATCCACACAAAAATGATACACGTGTAAAAGAAAACTGGAGTTATTCTGGAGTAAGCCAACTGTACTATATACTACCATTAAAAACAGGTTATACCTGGCATTAAGATTTAATCACTAAATCTGCCTTTATTTTTGGTGTTGGCAAATTTCTTTATAATTGTGCTACTACACAGTTCTTATTTGGACAAGACCATTTCTACTCCACTTTTCAAAAAAGTCAGCTGACTTGAGTTAGTACTTGACAAATATTTCTATACATATCCTTATGTCTCTTTGGGACAGTTTTACATTAAAGACACTTTATAATGACACTCCCAATTTCCTCTAATGATATCTGCTGCTCAAATCCCGCCAAGTTCTCTGAGCCTAAGATCTCTCTCACATTTAAATCAATAGCACTTTTTTGTGTGTTCCCTGTGGTAAAGCTGGTTTGCTGCCAGATTGCTCTGGTTTTTATTAAATTTAAAAAAGTGTATAATTGATATATTTGGTGTAGCTGTTTTACCCCAGGATTGCTTCTCTCTTTTATACGTGTACCATGTTGCTTTCTTATTTGTATTGTTACTGTTTGAAGAGCAATCCTATCCTAATGCTCAAAAGTAAAATAAATTGAAAATAGGAATTTTATCTCTCTGTATTATGGAGTTTCCATTTTATCTTTTTCACTTTTCATTATTATAAATATATGAAGCAAGATTGCTTCTGATTACAGAAATGTTTACACATCATTCACTTAATTGTATTTACATCATGATGAATGTCTGAATACAAACCTGTTTCCCTCATACAAAGTAAGACCAAATTAGCAGAACTATTCTAGTTAAGAAATGAAGAGTCAACAGTATTAAAGTTGCAGCTACAAAATGGGAGAGCGCTTTGTGAACCAATAGAATATATAATACGAACATACTGATGTCCTACGAAGCATCAAGGCACAAAATGGGTAATACATATATAGTTTACATAAAAACCCTATATCTATACCTACAAATGCTTACCTAGACACTGCAATGTGCTAAGAAATAAAGGTCCTGCAATCTGTATGAACCAACAATAGTGAGAATAGGACTATATTTCCTCTCCTGTTTGATGTCCTCCACTTTATTCTCAATGAATTGCTGTGTAAGGTGCCATCTTAGCTGAAAAGGCCTGTTGGAAAATAAGCCCCTCCAATGCACAATGCAACTATGTGCAAATGGCCCTTTGATGTAACAGTGTGAGTAGCAATCGGGGAAATTGTAAGGAGCCTTCCACTTTACAACATGTTAATCCGTGGCTGATCCTCTGGTCTTATGGACAGAGGTAAAAATACACTTTTGCCCTCTTTCTCTGGGCTGTGCCCCCAAGCGGGCAGAGGTCCTCTGTATCTGTGCTTCTAAATCATAGTCGGTAATCTTCAATGTATGTAAGTGCTGGCCGTGATGTTCTTCGGATAATAAAATTGTTGTTTAAGGACTAAATAGCAGTGTTGCATAGTGTAAAATACTTAATATAAGATAAAATAAAATAAATCTCCTAACTCACATATTTCATATTGAAACAATACTTATTTAGGGAGTATTAACATATTTCCTAGTGTCTAACTGGTATTTAATCCTCATACACCATCAGGATAAGCCAATGACTGACTAATTAAAATGCTAATCAGCTGTTAAGCTCTAGCCCTAAGGCATAACATTCATGGTGTACTTATTAGATCTCTCAAACTCTTATGAGTAGACAAAATTACCTTTATTGTACCAGTGATGAACACTAATAATGAATGATAAAATATGATAATATGGTAAATAGATAAGATTATAAAATTGTTATTTATAGTATTATTAAAACCACAACCAATATTGTAGCCAGCAGGATATGATCTTATGAAACATACATGTTGCAAAATGCTCAGTCTATCAAAACTATCCAACCCCCTGCACACTGGAGGCACTACTAGAGCCAAAAAGCTACAGTACACAATGTTTGGTTACATAGAACCACACGTAGCAGATTACATGATGGTGGCCTGTGAATCATACTAATTATGGCTGATGTGTACTAAAAGGAACATATAAATAGACTGTTTATAGCAAATAAGAACCATTTGGCCTATCTAGCCTTCCCATTTCCCAATCTACAGTACATCTACTGCTTTCTTTGTGAATGTTATTCTGTATTTACTTACATTTGTTCCCACCTCCAATTTCAGATTATGACCCTGTTCCTACATTCCTCTGAAACAATGAATATATTTAAAGATAAAAATTGTAGTTTTATACATGGAGTTACAAAATATATAAAATAGAATCCTGACTGCTAATAAGGGCTGGACAGTGCTGGGAAATGTGGCTCTCCAGTAGTTGCCATATGGTGTCAAGTGTATAATGGCCAGTAAAAAATGCAAAGTGAGAAAATGTGTTTGACATCTATCTAGTATTTAAGGGTTTAAATCGTAACTACCTCCCATGAATAAATTTGTCACAAATAAATACCCATCTTGCGACTAGCTGGTGTTTGAGAATTTTACGCTGTTCCCAGACTGACAGGCAGGAAATAGAGCAAACCTCTTTCCATAGTGACATCTGCGCTTTCAGTCCCAGCCGGTTCTAGGAGGCGTTGCTAGGAGCCATTTAGCTCCAAAAGGGACTGACAGCTCAGATGCACAGACGTCACTATGGAAAGATGTCTGCGCTATTTCCTGCCTCTCAGTCCAGCAACAGCGTAAAATTCTCAAACACCAGGTAATATTTCTGGTGACTAGCGCTATTGATCAGCTAGTCGCCAGATGGGTATTTATTTGGGACAAATTTACTCAAGGGTGGTAGTTCCGCTTTATCAGACCCATTAAAACCAAGCAGAATTTTAGGAACTTCAGTTTGTCCCCTATGGTGCCGTTAGGTTTGCTCACATGACACTTGGTGGTACCTCTAGCAGCTAAAGAACATATATGTTTGTTGCTGTCTTTGGTATTTGTAATACTTTTACAATACATATTGTGCTGCAGTATAAAAGCATTAGGTAACCATTTATGTGTATACACTGTAACAGAATGTGTACTTCAGCTGTTTATCTGTAAATCTGAAGCAATAAATTAATCAGTTAAATAATGTTCTCCTTTCTTTCATTTTAGAAGAAAGACTTTAATGTGGAAAATCTGAGCAAGCCAGAATTACGCTTTCTTTTAAGTATACTAGAAGGGGAACTGGAAGCAAGAGACCTTGTGATCGAAGCCTTAAGAGTAAGTTGGAGTTCTTGGACTATGTATTATTTATCCCTTCAGGTGCCAACGAGGTATCCAAAGCATTGCAACACATTGCATTGGATACCTCTGCAGCACTCAGAGGGTTAACCCTTTGAGTGCTAGAGTGGTACGCAATGCATTGCTTTGCAATGCGTTGCATACCACTCTGGCACTCAAAGTGCTAATAGCAACTGTTCTGATGAGGGGACTGAATGCAGTTTAACCGTTTATGTGCCAGAGAGGCATGCAACTCATTGCAAAGCAATGCTTTACGTACCCCTCTGGCACTCAAAGGGTTAAGACCTTTCTTGTTTTCGATTGCACATGAATTACGTCTAATTTATTTCAGACCTATTAGTTGAACTGCACAGAATGTCTGTAGATATATCTTTTGTAAGAATTAAATCATACGTTTAAAAAAAAAATCTTTATCTAGATAAATATGCATATTACATTAAAGCGGGGACGTCCAAGTTTTTTCCATTGTGGGCCGCATGATGAGAGAGCCATATGTGTGAGGGCCACGTTGCTTTTTTTTTTTTTTTTTAAACCGATAATGGTGAATATAGAGTGTTACTATTTGGATTAATTTAGTAATAGCACTGCTCTTCAATAGTTAGCTATTGTTGAACTGTAAATTACTGGCAGTTGGTTATGCTTTACTGGCTTACTAGTTAATGTGTGCTGGTTAATTAGGTTATTGATTAAAAAAAATCACTGGCAGGCCGCACTCTGGGGTCATATAGGCGTCACATAGGCCGCTCATGCATTAAAGGGACAGTAATGTTTCACAAAAACAGCAGCTTCAATTAATCTTCATAGTATTTGGGCCATGGAGAGTGTTCAAGAGTAATTGAATTATAAAGTATCCCCCTCCCGCCCCTTTTACCTAGTGTAAGCCACCTCCCATCAGATGTGGAATCTGGTCCTAAGGCCAGATAGCTCACAGCAAGGGACAATCCTCTTACTGTGAGAACAATGAAAACCTTGCCCCCCTTGACAGTTTTTTCAGGTTTATCCCTTATGCGAATTGGAGATTGTCCCTCTCTGCAATCCACCTGGACACCACCTTTCTGCTCTGAGGTGAGCAGTGTTACATCAGTAAAAGGGGTGGGAGGGGGATACTTTATCATTAAATTACTCTTGAACTACAACTCTGGCAGTATTGTAATAACACTCTCCATGGCCCATATACTATGAAGATTAGCTTTTATTGTAAAAAATTACTATCCCTTTAAAGAAATAGTAACCCTTTCACTGGAAACAAATCCACTGTGTTTATGGTCAGGGACATAGAAGTGCAAGAAAAAAAATAGGCAGTTTGACTTGACATATTAATCACCTGATGAATATACTTTGCAAGGCATCACACATCCCTCTGCCCTTAAACGGTTAAGTAGGCTCAAACGTTCTTCCTGCTTTAGTCTAAAAGAAAAAAGACTGCCAGCAACTGTCATGTTCACCTCTGTGAGCATGGCATTCAGGGCTGATTTAAAGATGTTGGTTCTTGAACAAGGGCAAAAATCATAGGGGTCATTCAGATTTTTTGGTCATAGCAATGTGAGCAGGGTTATTAAGAGGTATTGCTTCTCCTCCAATGGTTTTGCACAGTGTACTAAGTTAACAAACTGTGATAATTATTTGGAACATAGAAGATTAAGTGCTCTAGCCTATAAATCAGCCATGGTTTTTGCTTGTTTTATTTTAAGATTTAGACCAAAGATCATTCAGGAGCATAGAAATAAACAGACATATTTCTCATAGTTCAGAACATTTAGGACTTGTGAGCAGTTTTTTGATTGCAAAATACACTAAAATATTGTGTTCCTGACATCAAGTTCAAAATCCTCATTCACATATGAAGAAGGAAGTTTCCCTAGTTATAAAGATTTGCCAAACAAATTCCACAGACAGGTGGGTGTCTCATGTCATCAGTTTAGGTTACACCATAAGGCTCCAGACATGAGCTATCTTACTGCCAATTACTTCTTTTCCCAGAGAATTGCAGAAAAATAAGACATCTGAAATTTGAGGATTTTTCTAACTTTGCAAAGGAAAGTCAAAATTACTGTAGCAAAAACAAACCTATTCAAACAGAAAACCTTAACATAACCAGTCTTGATAGCTCCCTTTAGAACCCTAGCCACCAGTCAGAGAGCAGCAAATGCTGTAAACCGTAAATCTCATAATTTTTCCTTTTCTTTTGATGATCATTGGATAATGATGGAATTGGACCTTCTTCAACTTGAAAACAGCATCCAAATCAATTCATCATAGTCAGATTCGAGGATGACAAACAGGCTATCTGAGAAGACAAATGATACAAATGCATTACAGGATGGGTAAATAAGGAAGGGATAACCCCCCCTGTATCTTTAATAAAATATTGACTTTACTTCATGAAGGAAAATCCTCAAAAGTTATTTCAAGACCAGAGGCTTCTGATATGCTAATTTAAAACTGTCCAATAACATTACTAAAAACATTTTTAATAGGTTTAAAATAAAAAGTTTTAAAAGTAGAGCCTCTAGATCAATCCTCCTCACTGAGAATATTTCTTAAACGACCTCTGGCCAAGAAAGTCTGAGATGCCATAGCTCCTCTTGAGGAGTGAGCACCAAAGAGGGTTTACCTGCCGAATACATACACCCATGAAGACCACTTCTGATCAGACTTCTCTGGACAGTAGATGGGTCCCACTGTTTTCTGCCAATTCTGAGCAGATAGCACTGCTGGACATCTTCCCATTGCAAAGGGAAGTAAGCATGATGTGTCTTTAATCTGCTGCACTAAGTTTCCTTGGCCGATCACTGCATTTACAGTTCTCAACATTGACAGTTTCTTTTTACATCTGTAAACCCCTGGCTGCCTTGAAATTTCTGCCTGGGAGAGACCTTGCTGATGCAGTATAACTACCTTGAGTCTTGTTGCTGTGCTCAGTCTTGGTGTATGACTTTTGACATTAAACGGTCTTCAGCAACCTCACCTTGTTTGCTGAGTTTGGCTGTTCCTCTACCAGTTTTATTCCTATTACACAGCTGCTTCTGCTTCAGTTAATGATTTTGTTTCAAGCCACATATTAAATTGATGATCATTAGTACCTGCTTGGTATAATTGTTTAATCATGCACCTGACTATATGCCTACAAAATCCCTGATTTTGTACAAGTTTACTTAGAAGAATGAATGCTATTTTGAAGGCAAAGGGTGGTCACACCAAATATTGATTCAATTTAGATTTTGTATGTAAAAAAAACAAAAAAAACCAACAACAAAATAACTTGAGAAAGTAAAATTAATAGTAAAAAAATAATCAAAATGATCACTTTATTATATGAATGTCTACTTATCTGAGGAGTAAAGAAAGAGGAATACTTATGAGAAGATCTACAATTTATGGGTGTTGCTGCTCCCTGGTTGGTGACTAGGATTCTAAGGGGGAACTATTAAGTTTGGTTATGTACACATTTTCTGTTTGAACATTGTTTTTGCTTTTCTGCTGTGGGAACATTAGAAACTTTAAGCAAAATAGGAGCCTCCGGGCTTGTAATAAAATGATCACTGTACTCTTTTAACCCTTTGAGTTTAGATGACTTGTTTGGAGACCTCATGCTGTTTTTACTACTCCTTGCAGAGGAAATAGTCCTTAGGAATACTCTGTCAGAGCCAAGGTCTAGGAGTCTCCTGGCTGGGGTTTGAAATTGGATAACATCCCCCCTTCATCTGATATTAAACAGGAAGGGAATAGTACTCCTATCTCCAATTGTAAAAGAGTGCCTGGTGTGAAAGAGGAGCGCCTCTCTTATGGGTACCTATATCAGGCGATTACTCATGCCTGGTTCCCTTAATCTGTTCCTCAGGTATCTTGGTATCTCTCTCACATGACTCTTCTTTGGATACACGTAGGCTGCACCCCTGGGCTGGTAATGGGCCAACTCTTTCCACAAGGATGTGTTTCTTTAACAGCACTGGGGAATGCTGTATCTGTGTCATCTGATCCCTCCCATGTCACCCTATACTGTCCCATATCACCTAGTCCCCCCCCAATCACCCAGCAGCCTCCCATGAATCCCAACCCAGATCACAAGCTGTAAGACAATAAATATGTATTTTGTGCCTTCCAGTGGAAGATGGGACAAGGTTGGGAAACAGGGCAAAGTAAGCATGGTTGTGGGCCTACAAGTAAGACAGTGGAACGAGGCTCTGTGTCAGACACTGTATGTGAGCTTCTATGGACACCAGTGGCATAAGGCCGGTGATCAAACAGTGTATGTTGTTCTATGGCTATGTGTTCCCATGTGACCTTAGAGTCTGGGTTTTTTGCAAGTTTGCCTAAGCTTAGAGCTTTTCTTGTGGCCGTGCAAATCAGTATGATTATAATTTATCCGCACCTTTTTAACACTCTAAGTATCAGAGAGATGTATGTCAATGTGTTAAGCAGCCCTCCAGTCCATGAAGGGCTAATGCCTGTATTGGACAATGTATAAAGAACACCTTTATTAATAAATACACCGTTTGGGACCTTATTTGTGATCTTAGTGTTCACACAATCTTAAATGTGCACTTAGGTTTTGATATTTTCACCATTATCTGAATTTATCTGGGGCCGGTAAATTCAACTGTTTTACTCTTCCTTTTAAATCTCTTTCTGGTGTTTTAGATGTCAACCCCATTGCATGAAATATAAATGTTTAGCATGAGCTGAGAGGGCTGTGTGGGACTGAAGGTACTGTCATCACCAGAGTCAGAGAAACTAAAAGAAAAATCTCCGCTTGTTCCCAAAGCAGCCCAAGAAGCTTGTTAAACTGGTATTAAAGGGATAGTAAAGTCTAGTGAAAATAAAAGCTAATATTGTACCTATTAAAATAAACTAAATGTTGTTTGTCCTATCTCTCAGACCTTTATAGTTTGAGAGATATATAAAGATAAAGTTCCTCCCTCCTTCCCCTTTCCCTGACATGACCTGTAAAGCTGTCAGCCCGAGATTCTGGTTGCACAACCAGACAAGGCTCTTCAGCAGAGCCAAAATAGCACGATTGTGAAACAAATACTACATTGGAACAGACTACAAAGTATGCCTGCAAACCAGGCACACTTTGTAGACCATTCCAATTAAGTATTTGTTTCACAATCAAGCTATTTCAGCTCTGCTGAAGAGCCTCCGTCTGGTCCTGGGACCAGGATATCCTGTATGCCACATTACAGGACACGTCACAGAAGGGGGAGGGAGGGAGGAACTTTATCTTTATAGATCTCTCAAACCATAACATTGTTTAGTTTATTATTTTAATATGTACAATATTAGCTTTTATTTTCACTAGATTTTACTATCCCTTTAATATTGTTTGAATTAGTGGTATAAGGACAAAATTAAACGGCACCTGATTCTTGTTTCTCCACTAAACATGCTTTTGTATTTATTACAATTTTGTCCTAGGGGATACTGTACCTTTAAAGAGTAGTAATGTTTTATATTCAATTTACATATTCTGTAAGTACAGAATATTCATAATGTCTATGGTATTTAGTATTAGATTTAAAGGAACAGTTAACTTTTTTATGAAGGCATATATGTTTTAGAGCTTTTTCTGCTGTATAAAACAAGGGTACTTTCACCACTGTCAGTTGTTTTATTCAAACTTTGTAACAATTCAAATAACCAGGAAGTCCGTTTACTGTGTTTACTTCCTGATTGTTCTGACAGTAAGTGACAGGCAGTTTCTATCACATTCTATGGAGAACTGTAAGTCACTGACTTTCCTCTCCATTAGATTGTAACAGAATATCTAATTGGAATTTGACAACTAGAGGGCACTGCTAATGTAAAAAAACACAGGTTTAAACAGTAATAACTCTGAAAATATGTATCTGTCAGCAGTGGGAGTAAAGTTATTTTACTCAACAGGAAACACCCTACAATATATATTTTTTAATAAAAAAAAAAGTTTACTGCTCCTTTTAATATTTAAACCCATATATATATTTTCATTTTACTTTTCTTGGCCTCTCCATTTAGATGCCTGTAGAGGTAGAAGCCCTACTTTGATAAGAAACAGGCATCTATCCCCAACTGTAGGGAAGAGGGGGTAATCACTATTTAAAGATGCAAATTTAATTTTCAAATGTGGAAGAAATTTAATCTGTATATTTTAAATACAAAGTTTATGCTGTTGAACAGCAGGAGACTACTAGTCTTCTTAGATTTTAAAATATGCTCAGGTAATTGTCATAGTTTCAGTTCCTTACATAATAAGTTGTTTTGCTGTAAATTTGAAGACAACAGGCACATAAAGCTTTGACAGCAAACACAGTAACTAAATGAAATAGATTTTTATGGGTTGTTGCACACTTGGTCCTGATTCATTACATTACTATACATCTTAAAATAAGCTACCATGACCCCATTCAACAAGCATCATAGTTATAACATTAGGTTGTGTCTTAACCCCTTAGTGACCGGCCGTGCACACACGAGGCCGGTACTTAACGCCCGCCGGACACTTTTTTTTTTTTTTTTTAAAGAATCCGGAGTCGGATTTCCAGAACGTACAAGTACGTCCTCTGTCCACAAGGGACATCCGCTCGGGACATACATGTACATCCTCGGACGGTAAGGGGATAAACCATTCTGTTTTACTATGCCAGGCATATCTATATAAAACAGCAGAAGTTAACCAAAGTACACTATGAGACTAAGTACACTACAAGGGGATAAACCATTCTGTTTTACTATGCCAGGCATATCGATATAAGACAGCAGAAATTAACCAAAGTACACTATGAGACTAAGTACACTACAAGGGGATAAACCATTCTGTTTTACTATGCCAGGCATATCGATATAAGACAGCAGAAATTAACCAAAGTACACTATGAGACTAAGTACACTACAAGGGGATAAACCATTCTGTTTTACTATGCCAGGCATATCGATATAAGACAGCAGAAATTAACCAAAGTACACTATGAGACTAAGTACACTACAAGGGGATAAACCATTCTGTTTTACTATGCCAGGCATATCGATATAAGACAGCAGAAATTAACCAAAGTACACTATGAGACTAAGTACACTACAAGGGGATAAACCATTCTGTTTTACTATGCCAGGCATATCGATATAAGACAGCAGAAATTAACCAAAGTACACTATAAGACCCACGGGTGCTACCCTCTTCTTTACTACTTTATGATTTATCATTGGGACTGTGCACCTAGTAAGAGTGGGTGCTTTCACCTGCCATCCTATTATTTATATAATTATAAAAAAAAATTACAGACAAAGTGAAAATGTATTAAATGTGAAACAGTGAGATTAGCTTTTAAAGTGATAGCCCCTACTACAGGAAAATAATTAAAATCCTTTCTTTATAAATGCAGCATTGGGAACTTTGTGTTTGCACAAACATTATAAAGTGCACAAGTCATGTTTAATGTGTTCACTCTTTGAATTGCTCCAGGTCCTGGAAATGCATTTGATATCCTCCTCTTCCATCCCATTTTCTCCTTTACATTTCCCACTAATCAGTAGGTTTACACTCAGTGAAGGAATTTTGAATGACAAGAACTAGAGAAAAGGTCTGGTGGGATTTCAGCAGCTGACATCTGAAGAGGAAGGGGGATTAAACACAAAGATTTTACTTCATGCCAGGGCAACACAAGAATCTCACTAAACACTTTCACTTTGTAGAAAGTCGCCCTGCAATAATTAAGTATATGGTGACTAGCTGCATAATACATTTATTACCTTTCAAAAGTGGCAGATTCTAAAGTAATCCTTAATCTTGGGAGACTGACAGCAAGGTTAATGCCATCTGTGTGCCTGCGCAGTCAGTCCCTTCCTGTTACCTTGTGGCACAGTGCAATGCTTCTTAGAGGAGACCGGGACTGACCTCGCAGGTGCGCAGACAAGATGTCTATGCTGATGCCTGGCTTCCGGTTTCCGAAGATAAAGGATTTCTTTAGAATCTGCCACTTCTGAGAGGTAACAGACGTATTATGGAGCAAGCCGCAACATGCTTAATTATTGCAGGGCAACTTTCTACAAAGTGAAAGTTATGCTTTAAAGTGATAGTAATGTTTCATAATAAAAGCAGCTCTAATTAATCATCATAGTTTATGGACTTTGGAGAGTGTTATTTCAGTTCTGTCAGAGTTGTAGTTCAAGAGTAATTCAATGACAAAGTGTCCCCCTCCCGCCCCTTTTACTGATGTAACACTGTTCAGCCTGATCAGAAGGGAGGTGCCTAGGTAGATTGCAGAGAGGGACAATCTTCAATTAACATAAGGGAAAAACCTGAAAAACTTGTCAAGGGGGACAGGGCTTTCATTATTCTCATAGAAAGAAGATTGTCCCCTGCTGTTATCGGTCTGGTCTATGGATTGCATTCCACATCTGAGAAGAGATGGCTTACATTAGGTAAAAGGGGCGGGAGGGGGAAACTTTGCTTGTGAATATCTCTTAAACTATAAAGGTTTGAGAAATAAGACTTATATCGTTCTTCATGTTTTTTAATGCCTACAAAATAAAATAAAGATAAAACAAAGTATTACTATCCCTTTAAAGTGGACTTGCCACCCCAGAATACATTTAGTTCATTTTACAGATAATGTAAAAATGCCTCTATGTTGTACTAGTAATTCTGTAAAATAAATTGTTTTTAAGAAAAAAAACTTGTTGGGTGGCACAGTGTGGCATTTTATTTTAATTTCCTGTACAGAACTACTTATTTATTCTGGTCAAGGTCATACACTGATTACATGTAATAGAAATGCCCACAGTGTGTAGGCATTGAGTAGATTCATTTGTAGCATAGTGTGTGTTAATATTGGCCTAGCTTTAGAATAAGTTCACACAATGTGACGGGCTGTGCCACCAACAAATAAAGGTTAATTTCTCAAAAATAATTTGTTGCAATGGCTAGAACAACATATAGGCAATTCTCTTTATCATTAGCTAAACTTATCAGAAGGTAACGGGTCACTTTTAATATTTTATATTAATATGGAATTTGAGGACAAACATATAATAGCACAGATCTGTGCTACGTTACTTATATCAGTTCAGTCCAAAGAGGCAGTGATTCTTTAACATTGGGAAGACTGATTTGCTAAGGACCCACTTATACTTGGGTGCTTGATGTCTCCAACAGATTGCAAAGCAGTATGTTAGACACAACTTTAACTTCCAAGTGATTTCTATTAACCCTTTGAGTGCGAGAGGGGTACACAACATATTTCAAATCAATGCATTGCATATCCCTCTAGCACTCAAAGGGTTAAGAGTTTGTCAGTAGAAGGTGTAAGGTGAATATAAGATGCTTATTTGGTATGTGAGCACTTGTATGAAAGTGTTTATTCACATTAAGTCAGATGTCAAATGCCTTCAAATGTCTTGTTTATCACCATAATCTGAGTAGGTTAAACATATAAAACAATTTTCTGTTATGTTGTTAACCCCTTCAGTGCCAGAGGCTCGGGCCATTTTCTGAACCCTGCAGGCCAGACACTTTTTCAACATTTTTGCTATCCTTCCGTTTAGGCTTGATTTCCTCTGGGGATTTTTAGTTACATATGGAAAACTATATATTGTTTTTTTCAGAACGAATTGAGCTTTCTTGTGATACCTTATATGAAGAGAATTTTACATCGTGCAAAAAGCTATGATGTCATAATGACAAAAAAAAGTGAAAATTTACTCATTTTGCTAAAATCACATACTATGTATCAAAAATATTTACCTTGATTGAAAAAGTTTCAATTATTTGAAAAAGCCTCGAGTCCCCTGAGTAAAAAAATACCAAATTTGTATAGTTTTACCTACGTCCATGGCTAGCGTAGAGCCCTAATCACCAGCAGCGCAAAATGACATTTTCAACTTTATAAACTAATATGCGCATTCTAGGGTTTTTGTGGTAAAACTACCCTAAAACAGTGGAATAACTATATAAAACTATATATTTCGGAAAAGTAGACAACCTGCCGCATCTAATGAGGGGTAACTTGCCTTCTTACCCCAAGCCTGGTGTGCACAAATGCCTCCAGAAGATGGCGCTAATGAAAAAAAAGGTATTTTCTTACATTTCTGCCCCTTCAAATGTACTGAAATTTGTGAAAACCATGGCATTTCCAACTGTATTCATTAGCTAGTGCTCTTAGGAGAAAAATGACACCCCATTGGTATGAGTTTAACTACCTCAGGGGGCGTTAGAAGTGCAAAATGACACCTACTACAACCTCAAATTTTTCTAACATTTTCTCAAACATTACTTGTCAGTACACAAATGGTTATAACAACTACAGAAGTGAAGAAAGGGTACACAAACCATACCATTTTGAAAAGAAGACACCCTGCCGCATCTAATGATGGGTGACTTGCCTTGTTACCCCAAGCCTGGAGTGCACAAATGCCTCCAGAAGGTGGCACTAATGAAAAAAAAAGGCATTTTCTTACATTTCTGCCCCTTCAAATGTACTGAAATATGTGCAAACCATGGTATTTCCAACTGTATTCATTAGCTAGTGCTCTTAGGAGAAAAATGACACCCCATTGGTATGAGTTTAACTACCTCAGGGGGCGTTAGAAGTGCAAAATGACACCTACTACAACCTCAAATTTTTCTAACATTTTCTCAAACATTACTTGTCTGTACACAAATGGTTATAACAACTACAGAAGTGAAGAAAGGGTACACAAACCATACCATTTTGAAAAGAAGACACCCTGCCGCATCTAATGATGGGTGACTTGCCTTGTTACCCCAAGCCTGGAGTGCACAAATGCCTCCAGAAGGTGGCACTAATGAAAAAAAAAGGCATTTTCTTACATTTCTGCCCCTTCAAATGTACTGAAATATGTGCAAACCATGGTATTTCCAACTGTATTCATTAGCTAGTGCTCTTAGGAGAAAAATGACACCCCATTGGTATGAGTTTAACTACCTCAGGGGGCGTTAGAAGTGCAAAATGACACCTACTACAACCTCAAATTTTTCTAACATTTTCTCAAACATTACTTGTCAGTACACAAATGGTTATAACAACTACAGAAGTGAAGAAAGGGTACACAAACCATACCATTTTGAAAAGAAGACACCCTGCCGCATCTATTGATGGGTGACTTGCTTTGTTACCCCAAGCCTGGAGAGCACAAATGCCTCCAGAAGGTGGCGCTAATGAAAAAAAAAGGCATTTTCTTACATTTCTGCCCCTTCAAATGTACTGAAATTTGTGCAAACCATGGCATTTCCAACTGTATTCATTAGCTAGTGCTCTTAGGAGAAAAATGACACCCCACTGGAATGAGTCGACCTACCTTAGGGGTGCCAGAAGCACATCACTACACCTACCTGTTTGCTTCTTCGAAAATGGCGGCTTGTACTAAAATGTCCATAACTGTTAGAGACATGAAGGAAAGGTATAAAAGGTATACCATTTTGGAAAGTAGACATTCTCCCGCATCAATTGAGGGGTCACTTGCCTTTCTACCCCCTGGGCTGAAGTGCACAAATATTTCCAAAAGGTGGCGCTATGGGAATAAATACATGTTTTTTTACATTTCCACCACTTCAAAGATACTAAAATCTTTGAAAACCATAACATTTCCTGCTGTATTCAGTACCTGCTACCAACATGAGAAAAATGGTAGCCTATTTGTGTGGGTTAACATAGAATATGTGGGTGCTAGGAACACGTACGTAAACCTGACACTTTTGTTTTTGAAATTATCTGCTTGCACTAAAATGGTTATAACCATAATAGATATGCAGAAAAGGTAGAGAAACAATGCCATTTTGGAAAGAAAACATCCTTCCGCATCTAATGAGGGGTCACGTGCCTTCTTACCCAAAGGCTGGTATGCACAAATGCTTCCAGGAGGTGGCGCTAGTGAAAAAAAAAGGCATTTTCTTACATTTCTGCCCCTTCAAATGTATGGAACTTTGTAAAAACCATGGAATTTTCAACTGCATTCATTAGCTAGTGCTCTTAGGAGTCAAACGACACCCCATTGATATGAGTTGACCTACCTTAGGGGGTGCTAGAAGTAGAAAACTACACCTACTACAACCTCTGATGTTTCTAACATTTTCTCAAATGTGACTTGCCTGTACAAAAATGGCTATAACACATTCAGAATTGAAGAAAAGGTAGATAAACCATACCATTTTGGAAAGAAAACAACCTGCCGCATCTAATGAGGGGTCACTTGCCTTCTTACCCCAATACTGGTGTGCATAAATGTTTCCAGAAGGAGGCGATATAGGAAAAAAATTGCATTTTTTTACATTTCTGCCCCTTCAAATGTATGGAGCGCTGTGAAAACCATGGAATTTTCAACTGCATTTGTTTGCTAGTGCTCTTAGGAGTCAAATGACACCCCATTGGTATGAGTTGAACTACCTTAGGGGGTGCTAGAAGTAGAAAACTACACCTACTACAACCTCTGATGTTTCTAACATTTTCTCAAACCTGACTTGCCTGTACGAAAATGACTATAACACCTTCAGAATTGAAGAAAAGGTAGATAAACCATACCATTTTGGAAAGAAGACAACCTGCCGCATCTAATGAGGGGTCACTTGCCTTTTTACCCCTAAGTTAGTTGGCACAACTATTTCCAGAATGTGGTGCTACAGGAAAAAATAAAATTTTGTTTTACACATCAGTCACTTCAAAGATACTAAAATGGTTCAATGGCGTGGGATTTCCTAGGAGGACTTCTTGCCAGCCTAAGAAAAATGGTACCCCACTGCTGTGGGTTGACATACCAATTTACGCTACAGGAGCGTAGCTACCAGTGAAACAGAAATGGTAAAGCAAACAGTGTATGTGTGATTTTATGGCTAACAGATGAAAGAAGCTAGGGCGTCAGCCGGTGTACGTGCGGACCTGTGACTACAAGTGTAACAAAGTATGTGGGAGGGTGAGGGATTAGGCAGTGTGTGTGGGTATGAGCAGAGGAGCAAGGATGGTGGGGCAGTGTTTGATAGTGTGTATGGGAGATCTGTGACTACCAGTGTTGATAAAAAGTCCTGTGTGTGCCACAGGAAGGGGGTCGGCATTGAACTCCCCTCCTAGTGGCACACACAGGGTTAATTTGTGTTTTATTTTTTATTTTTTTTATTATATACCTCATTGAGGGGCATAAGGACCCCCTGATCCCTCCCCAATGAGGTCTTAGTAAAAAAATATATATATATGTCCACAAACAGGGGACCCGGAGAGTGCCATAGGGGTCTCCAGCGCATTGCAAAGCAATGCATTGGATCCTTGTGGCACTCAGAGGGTTAATTTTTTTTTAATCATTACTTGGTAATCAGAGCTTGTTGGGGGGCCATCAGGACCAATCATGATGGCCCCCCAACAATCTCTGATAACGAAGTAATGAGAAATGCCCTGTGTGTGCGCCGCAGAAGGGGGGCTGCATTGGCCCCCCTTGAGGCACACACAGGGTTAATTTTTTTTCTTTACTTTTTTTATTATGGACCTCATTGGTGGGTATCAGGACCCCTTTGATTCCCCCCAATGAGGTCTTAAAAAAAAAAAAAAAAAGGAATCAAAATAAATGTCCCTGTGAGTGCCAAAGGGCTCTCCAGCGCATTGCAAAGCAATGCATTGGACCCTTCTGGCACTCAGAGGGTTAATTTTTTTTTTAATCATTACTTGGTAATCAGAGCTTGTTGGGGGGCCATCAGGACCAATCATGAAGGCCCCCCAACAATCTCTGATAACGAAGTAATGATAAATGCCCTGTGTGTGCGCCACAGAAGGTGGGCTGCATTGGCCCCCCTTGTGGCACACACAGGGTTAATTTTTTTTTCTTTACTTTTTTTTTTATTATGGACCTCATTGGTGGGTATCAGGACCCCTCTGATTCCCCCCAACGAGGTCTTAAAAAAAAAAAAAAAAAAAAAAAAAGGAATCAAAATAAATGTCCCTGTGAGTGCCAAAGGGGTTTCCAGCGCATTGCAAAGCAATGCATTGGACCCTTCTGGCACTCAGAGGGTTAATTTTTTTTTTTATTATTACTTTGTAATCAGAGCTTGTTGGGGGGCCATCAGGACAAATCCTGATGGCCCCCCAACAATCTCTAGTAACAAAGTAATGATAGAAGCCCTGTGTGTGCCACAGGAGGGGGTGGGGTGCATTTGACCACCCCCTGTGGCACACACAGGGTTAAAAAAATTTATTTATTTATTTTTTAATAATAGACCTCATTGAGGGGCATCAGGATCCCCCCTGATCTCCCCAATGAGGTCTTTAAAAAAATAAAAAAAAAAACCCAAAGAAAAGACCCTGTGAGTGCTACAAGGGTCTCCAGCACATTGCAAAGCAATGTGCTGGGGACCACTGCGGCACTCACAGGGTTACTATTGTTTTTTTTTTTTTATTATTATTTTTTTTTAGCTATTCAGACCTCGTGGGGGACATCAGGACCCCTCCTGGTGTCCCCTAAGTAATTGATCTCCCAGCCGATAGGCTGGGAGACCAATTTGGCGACTGCAGGAGAGCAGAAGCTCTCCTGCCTTTCACTCCTACCACCGGTAGGAGTGAATGGGACCGGGGAAACTTCCCCAACGTCATCAGTGACATGTCACTGATGACGTTGGGAGGCTTCCCCCGGTCCCGCCCACTCCTACCCGGAAGTTCGGGTAGGAGACAAGGAAGAGGAGAAGCTGCGCCTCAGCTGCGCTTCTCCTCTTCTTTTATTGATCTCCCAGCGCGATCGGCTGGGAGATCAATAACAGGGGGGACATGAGGAGTGATCCTCATGTCCCCCCACGATTGCCCACATTTTTTTTTTTAAAAATGCGGCCACTGCATGCCGGTTATACCGGCTCATGCAGTGACCGCATTTTAGTGGGTACATTGTACGAGCTTGGCACAGCGGGTACAGCTGTCCAAACTCGTACAATGTACCCACTTGGCACTCAAAGGGTTAAACTATTCTCCTTCTTTCTGAGCTGCTACCAAACATGGCTCTTTTTTTCTTTTCTGGTCCAAAGTGCTTGTTCACTGAAAGATGTAGGCTGTGCCATTGAGTTGGACAGAGGTCTTTGACTAGTTGTAGGCAATCTGTTGGACCTAGAGCTATTTTGGACTACAACTACAGTTAACACTAATGAGATGTTTACTTGATAAGAATGATGAGCATTATAGACCTCCAACAGCTGGAAGTCGAAGGATTGACTACCTCTGCATAAGAAATTACGCATGGAACTGACTACATTCATCTCAATGTTTTATAAAGACAAACAGAAGGTAATTTTAGGGATTCGGTTAGTTCACTAATAATGATTAATTCCAATTATCCTAATTTATTCAGCTGCTTTTACTAAGTAACTCCGTGTTAGAGTTCATCTATAGACTTTAGCCCATTAACGAGTCAACTACCGATGAGGATTCTTTTTCCTTGCTTTCGGTAACAAAGCTCAATGTCCAACCTGCAATTTTTTAAGTCACTCTAGAAGGGACAGAGCAAGTCTTAGACTACAATGTTCCACAGAATTCCTTATTAACTGCTCAATCTAGTTGTAACATTTTGAGCAGTAATAACTGTTGGATTAAGAAAATATGAGTAGTGCATACCTCCCAAGTGTCCCTCTTTAGGAGGGACAGTCCCTCTTTGAGACCCAAATCCCTCTGTCCCACCGTGATGTCCCTCTTTTTAGGAGTTCAGACTGTGTGGTGTATATATTACGTGTCTAATGTTGCTCTACAGCAATAAAACTCACATTAATGTTTGTTTACAAGTCAGTATATGTGTTTATACATATTCTATGTAAATAAATAACTTATAACAAGACCAAAGTATTTTATTAGGTTACACAAAGAGATGTCAATAGGTAATGAAGTGGCCTAAAAATTATCGGTAATGCCCCGTCGACCAGCCACGCCCCCACACACACCACCTAAAACAAAGGTGTCCCTCTTTGGCCATTTGAAATGTTGGGAGGTATGGTAGTGTGAGTACTTTTGTTTTACTCAGTAGGAAAATGTATAAAACATGCATTAAATAAGTATGGGTATAAAATATATATATATATATATATATATATATATATGATAAATACAACAAAAGTTGACTTTTTAACCTTTTGAGTGCAAATGGGATGAACAGAACAGTTCATTGGACACTGAAAGCATTTATTCTATATAAAGCTGTTAGTTAAATTTCAGATGCAGTATTAACTTGAATTGTAAAAGGAAGAGCTGACTGCTTGGCACATTCCTGACATTCAGCAGACCTTCCTGGAGCCTGCCAATATTCAGACGTGAGGGTGCAAATTTTACAAGCACAGAAGACTTTAGAAGCTGTTCAGCAGGTGGCATGTTGCCGATTTGCCAGTCTGATTTGTTAACTTGAAAGCTAAACAGAATTGGCAGCAGAGTGACAAGCAGAGAGAAGTTTGGAGATGACTTCCAGTTATTGTGTGTAGCAACTGATTATATGCAGTACAGTATTACTGCAAAACACCAGGTTGTATCTAAGTGTTTATATTGATCAAAAGTCAAATTCTAGAGGAGGATTTAGCAGTGAGTCCAGCTGATTCATCAGTGACTGTGACACCCCGCAAGAAAACTAGTGGTCGGTGTTCTATAAATCTTCCCTAAGGGGAAAATAGAAAAGTAAACTATTTCAGATTTTAAAAATCTTTAATGCGGAACTATCACCAAAAATAAAAATTGTCCCATGGGTTTTAACCTTCAAAGCAAAATTAACACTGTGTCTTTTTTTTTTTTTTTCCTTACAAATCCCCTCGTAGTGGAGATATTTACCCTTCAACATCGGGCACTTCAGCATTCTACGGGACCCTGTACCGTCTGAGGACTTCCCAGCTGCCCCAGGGAGCGCGTTCACGCTCCCCTTCATAGCTGTTTTTTTGTGGGCTAACATTACAGCAAACTCTGTTTACAATGCTACTGGGGTTGCAACCTCCGCTGGGAAGTCCTGAGATGGTACAGGGTCCCATAGAACGCAGAAGTGCCAGATGTTGAAAGGTAAATATCTCTGCTACTAGGGGATTTGTAGAAAAAAGACACACAGCATTAATGTTGTTTTAAAGGTTAAAACCCATGGGACAATATTTATTTTTGGTGATAGTTCTGCATTAAGGATTTGGAAGTAGTGGGGAGGAAGCGGATGCTGCTACTGACCAAATTATTGATAACTAGTGTAAAAGCCCATTTGCATGGGCCAAGGTCTGGGTAATGTTAACCCTTTGCAATGTGTTGCGTACCCCTCTGGCACTCAGAGGGTTAAAGGCTGCTACCTCAGTGCTCCACACGATGTAGTCTTGTGCAGTAGAGACTGCCTGAACGTGCACAGTCTCTACTGCACATGAAGGCTTCTGACAAACATCCTAGCGAATTATTATATAGGATGATGATTTAGGGAGCTCCAAAGCCTGCAATAACCATCAAGAAAAAAAATCAGGTCTAGTCCCAGTCTAATATTCCTTACCCCTTAAGGGGTAAACTTGTGTTAAGAACCCATACTGGCACTTCAGGGAATTCAGGGGTCCCCATGCAGCGCCACACCGCTTGGGGATCCCTGAATCCATTGCGCGAATAAAAAACAAAAAGGTCAGTGATACCTAACCCTTTGAGTGCCAGAGCCTCTCTGGCACTCAAAGGGTTAACTGTCCATTGCGCGGCCTGTCGTTAAGGGGTTAAAAATAACTGCTTATTTATATTTAAAAGTAGTAACTTTATATATATTTTTTTTCATTATTTATTACATATATAAAATATGTTTCTCTATTTATGCAAGTGTGGTACTTTTATATTGTAAAAACGTTCTAGGACATCTGAATGTAATCTTCTTGGTAAAACACATTCTAAATAAAAATACTTTAAATAAAATAATGTTCCTTTTACAATCTTCTTTCTTCTGATATAGATGTATAGAAGTGGAATCTGGGAGTGATAATGATATATCCAAAAAAATTTAGCTGAAAGGAAAAAGCTCAGTCTTTCACCACTGAAAATGAGCAAAGTGTCTGTTTATATTGAAGTCCCTATTAGCCTGCCCCATCTCCAGCTTACAATGAAGGTCACTACCATCCTACTAATTATTTATTGAAGGCTTATTATGTATGTTGCTGGAGGCATCAAAAACAAAACAAAAGAGTGGTGCAAAGATAATATATAATAATAATTCATTGTAGTCCTTCACCAACACCCAAGGAAACAACTTTAGGTATAATCTACTCACAGTCTTCAGAGGCTATATCCTGCCCCATGTAGGCATCATCCTGCTAACAGTCATTTTTTTTACAATGCTTATGTTGTAACCAGCCTATAACAACTTTTTCTCTATTGTCTTATGAAGGACACAGGGATCATGGGGTTTATCATTGTTCATTTTAATAGGCAGACCTGTGGAGAAAGCAGCATCTTTCTGAACTCCCTTAATTGAAAACATTGCATATTTCCTTTGTTTTAAATGTGCTCCCTGAAGGACTGCATATCTGAAGATTTTTCTTTCCATTACTTTTATTATATTGATTTAAAAACTGTATTAAGTGACTGCAGTCCAGTTACTCTGGACATGTGAGATTATTCATGGAATTGATTTTTCCTTTCCCATTTCACCCCTTCAATATGAGTGTAGATGTAGCAGCACCATTAGAAGTATGTGATTCATTTTTTACTTGTGGTACTCGGTTCCATTAAAATAGAAAGAAAGAAACAAAAACCGCTTCTTGGACCAAGTGGCAGGTGATCCTTCCTCCTTGAGCTGGCTGACTGAGTATGAGCGGTTCTCCATTTTATTTTAGTTTTTTTTACATGGCCTGCCCAATCTCTAGACAGGTAGATTGTTTTTCATTTTCTTTTACCTTTTGTTTACACACTTGATGCAAAATTAACCCCTTAACAACCCTTGACGGTCCTGGAGAGTCATGGGTGGATCTGCATTAAGGACCCATGACGTGCCAGGACCATCATGGAATTCCAGGCTGCACCCCGGCTGCACGCTGTTCTGGGAGTCTGGAAGCGGATGCAAACAAAAAAAAATGGTACGTGGTCCTTTATTGACGACCGCGTGCATGCACAGCTGGTCCTTAAGGGGTTATTAAGTTGTCGATAAAATGTCATGTTTTAGTTGTTCCCATTGCTCCTGCACATCATGAAAACATTCTGTAAATTAAAAAAAAAAAAAAAAAAAAGCAAAAAAAAAAAAAGTATTCATTAAAGTTCTTTCCTCAATAAAACTTTTCCTGCCTTCACAAAGCCTTCAACAGGGCTTCACTACTAAAATGTGAAGTTAGGTGGAAATGCTTTCACTTACTGCTTGAAATCGGTGCTCCTTTTACAGATGTGCAGTGCATTTTTGCACAGGTGACTGTTTTTTATGCACAAAGCAGACATTGCTTGCTTGTTGATGTTTGATTTGTGCCTGAAGACAATTAGGAATGTGTCTGTCAGTCTGTACCCATGTATGTTAATATGTACATTTAGTAAAGCTTTAATCGGGTGCAGCTAAAATGTTAACCCTTTAAGAATCACAGGGGTATGCAAAACATTACTTTGCAGTGCATTGTATACCCATCTGGCACGCAAAGGGTTAAGGATGTGGTTGAAGGTTATTTTTCTTTCCACTTAAGAGTAATTTATTTTCTGCCGTAGAATAAGGCACTGGTTAAAAAAGTTTTTTTAGTATGAATGCTAATCAAATTGGGGATAACATGGAGCAGACAGGATTCCAGAGCACAGATATTTGGAAATTCAAAGTGATCTACTAAAAATAGTGTAGAATTCTGACACTTCCATGTGTTCAGAGGAGTGCAGAGAACTAGTGACATGGGGTGTATGCACTTGATTTGGCCTAGGGCAGCAGAAATACTAAATACATATGGCAAAAGTATAATAGACTATGTAAAGTTATCTTAGATTATTTATTTTCTACTAGTGTAAAAGCCCGTGTCCACGGGCCAAGGTCCAGGTGATGTTAACCCTTTGAGTGTCAGAGGGGTACGCAGCCAAGGTCTGGGTGATGTTAACCCTTTGAGTGCCAGAGGGGTATGCATCGCATTGCTTTGCAATGTGCTGTGTATCCCTCTGGCACTCAAATAATTAAGAGGCAGGTTCTGCTCTGAGTCCTGCCGCCGATGCAGTCATGCACTGTAGGGACTGCCTGAAAGCACAGAATGCTCCCAGCACAGAACTCCCAGCATTCTGTGTGTTCGGACAGTCTCTACTGCGCATGACGGCTTCTGACAAACATCCTAGTGAATTATTATATAGGATTGAAAAAGTGTTAAACAGATGACAAATTACAAGAGCAGGACATCTGGGGCTGGATTCTGTTGCAAGTGATTAAATTTTAACACCCGTTTCATCAAACATTTTCCTAGTGAAGTCTATGGGGAAACCTGGAGATAAAAGCAGTGATAAAGTTAGCACCTGTAATATAATCTAGGTTTTTGTTACAAATCTTATATTTGATCACAGATCACTTCCCATGATACACTACTTTCTGCAGGTAGAGTCATGCTGAATCATGCATTCATGTGAGGGTAAAGAATCTTATTTGTTATTTAGTGAATACAAGATTTAGTTGCTAGATGTTCTGTGTTCATAGCCACAAAAATAGACGCACAGCTATATTTACTACTTAGTAAGTACAGCCCAATAGGTCAGCAGTGGTCATGAGGCAGGCCTGGATATTACATGGAACTCTGACGCTTCTCCTGTGGCCTCCAGTCTGCTTTTTTTGTGCAGTGGCAATGGTAGGTAATGTCCCTCTCCATCACACTCATATTTTTAACAATTAAAAAAAAAAATGTTCCTTCACATGCAATGCTACCTTTTAACACCTGGGGAGTTATGCACAAAGAAGTGATAAAGAGGTAATTAAAGCAGAGATGACTTCTCCAGTTTCTCTGTTATTCGATCAAGCCTATGCACTAAGATATTGAGGGGCTTGATTCTATTAGCCCTGGTATTTTTAAAACCAGCGCTAGTGGTTTTGAACAATTCTATAAACTGTGCTGTCAACACCAAAAAACATGCAAAAATGTACAACGGGTGTGCAATTTTCACCCGTTGGACATCACTTAAAAATAATAGACTTTACTATCCCATTCCATGTGGTGGTTTCACCGCATGTTGAGATATGCAGTTTTCATGTCACAAATCCTGCATCAAGAGAAGGCAGGCGCAGAGTCCCGAACACGCTGTGAAAACCACTGGTATGTGTTGGAAACCTAGTTTCCAACACATACTTGTGGTTGAAACAAAGAAAAAGATGAACCCTTTGAGTGTCATTTGGGTATGCAACACATTCTACAGCGTTGCATACCCCACAGGTACTCCTAGGGTTAATCTAGAAACAATTCATACTTACCAGTAATCCTGATGTCTAGCGGGGTCAGGGACGGCTTCTTCTTTCTTCTTTTTTTTTTTTCTTTCTTGCTGCGAAAAAAATATCCATGAGTGCTCATTGAATTTTTAAAAAAATAAGCCCCCACACCATTAACCCTTTGAGTGCCGGTGGGGTAGCCCTCCGGTACTCAAAGGGTTACCATAGGTGGCATCCTTAAGTCTACATGCAATAAAAATATTAAATGTTTTTAAAATTGTCCATACAGAGTAAATGTTGTAATTAATTTACCCTCTTTGCCTCTGCTGCCATCTCAACTGGCAGCAGAAGGCATTTTGAGCTGCACAGAGGCCTCCCATGCCACCTCTTGGACCGCTGCCTGAGTCACACTGCCAGAATTGTGAACTGAGACTGGTTTTATTTGCCAGGCTCCAACTGGATTGGAAGTGCTTATGCACCTCCCAGCCATTCAGCTTCTAGCACGTTAGTGTTTTTACTATTACTGCATGTTTCACCGGTGGTAATCGTATTGTGCACCTAGTGTTGGAGAAATCTTAGTGCAGAAGTAGGATAATATTAGCATCCCATGCTTTTACACCTCCTTTTTATGCAGGCTGGAACCCTATTTGCTCTTGCAGCAGTGACTGCACACTGCTGTGAAGTCTATCATCTATCAGCACTCCTTTCTCTAATGAGGATTCCCCAAGTTGTTTCCCATTTAGAGTATATGTAGGATGTTTGTTTCTACAGCCCAAATGCATAACCGTAAATGTATGTACATTAAATGTCATCTGCCACTTTTCTGCCCATTCACTCAGTTTATCTAAACCCTTCTGCAGAGAAAAACATCCAAATCTGTATGTATTTCCTTACATAGCTTAGTGTCATCAGCAACGATTGAAACTCTACTTTCAAGTCCCACTTCTAGATCATTAATAAACAAATTAAAAAGCATTGGTCCCAGGACTGAACCCTGTGGCTCCCCATTTATAACTTTAGACCAAGTTGAAAAGGTTCCATTTACAACAACTCTCCGCCAGTTATCATTTAACCAGTTCTCAATCCATGTACAGATAACACCGCCCAAACCGAAGCCTTTTAATTTATGCAGTAACCTGTTGTGAGGCACTGTATCAAAGGCTTTTGCAAAATCCAAGTATACTATATCAACAGCAATTTCCTTGTTCAAATTACTACTTACTCTTTCATGAAATGCAAGTAAATTAGTCTGACATGATCTATTTTGTCATAAAAGCATGCTGTCTTCTACTAGTAATATTGTTTGTATTTGTCATATATTGTCTGTATAGTGGTTATAGGGCCTACAATTAGCAACCAGGGCAAGCAAGCAGTGTTTGGTCTGTGTGGAGCAAGAAAATAAAAAGTAAGGGACCCATTGTGCAGAAGCTCCATCCTACTGAATTGCTTTTTGGGCATGCTATTTTCTGGGCACAAATGGTGCATAGAAATTGGTGCTTTTTGGGAAAAAACAGTGCTTGCAATCTCTGTACACTGAACTACATAGGGTGATTGAATTATAGGTCACTTCATCATGGATTGCATGGCTCTTGAGGCCCCCATTCTGAAGAAGAAGTTGTATGTGCACTGTAATAAACTTTTTCATAAGGCTGACTCTGTTTGTTTCTCATACCTGAAGGTCCCAGGGTTGGGTCAGGCTGCTTCCAAAGTAATCATTGCCTCTAAGATCAAGGCTGCCATAAGCTTATGAGATCAGGAAAAAGCCTTTTACCTTAGGATCACAGCGCATTCCACCAGATCTGTGGGTGCTTCCTGGGGATACAAGAACCAGGCCTCAGCTGAACAGCTGTGCAAGGCTGTGACTTGGTCCTCCTTGCACACTTTCTCCAAACACTACTTCTTCAATGTCTTGGCCTTTGCTGAGGCTAGCTTTGGCCTGAGGGTCCTACAGGCAGTCTTGCCTGTTTAGATACCTGTCTTTTCCTTTTCTACTGTCAGTTCATTGTTCATTCGTTTTTTGAGTCCTTTTGGTGTACTGTGTCCTTTTGGTGTACTGTGTCCTTTTGGTGTACTGTGGACGCCTACAGTTAATCAGTTTCAGAATAGTCCTAGGGTCCTCTGGTATCATTGAGAAAATAGGATTTTAGTGTTCTTACCCATTAAATGCTTTTTCCTGTACTTCCAATCCTTTTCAAAGACTTGCTGTCTACACCTAAAACATTGCACATATTTACTTCTTCCTCACCCAAGATGCCATCAAACCACTCATCCATTCACTAATCAATTCTCATCTTCATTATTGCAATCTTCTTCTGACCAGACTCCCACTAACCTGCCTTCCTCCACTTTAGACTTTCCAAAATGCAACTGCCAGACTTATCTACATAACCACTTGTCGATCCTTAACTGCTGCCCTTATTAGCAGTTCCCTTCACTTGCTTCCTATTCCATTTTGACACTCATATCAAAATATCAAGCTAGCTGCTCTCTGCACTCTTCCCATTATCTGTAGCTCACATCTATCCTCATAATCTCCTCTCACTCCTATCGGCAAGACTTCTCCCAGTCTGCATCACAGCTACGACACTCACTACCATGTCACACCAGATTCACTCAACTTTATTATTTTCAAGCACTCCTTGAAAATGCACCTTCTCACACAAGTGTATTCCCAAACTTTTTAGTTCCATCATACTCTCCTAGGTCTCTCCCCCACAACCTTGTATCTTACGTTCCTTTACACACTGGATTAAGCGGTCATGTCTTTACATTTGTTTCAGTTAGATTATGCATGTCATTGTATGTTCTTGCACCTATTTTGTGCAGAGCTGTGAAATATGTTGAAACTCAATAAATAAAGTAGAATAATATCCCAACTGGTAATAATATCCATTGGTGGTCATAGCATGGGTATGCTTCTCTTCAGCAAAGGCTGGAGAAATGATAGAGGAGAGGATGGATTGTATGACATATATGCAGATCCTGGAGGAAGTTCACATTTAAGAGGGAAAAATCCTGAAACACAAAACCAAAGCCACAATGGAGTAAAATAAGAAAATGTTCAAAAGCAACTCATTCGTAGTTCTGACTTGATATCTTACCATTTTTTTTAACTGGATTCAAGATTTAATTCTTTCGATGATTCCTTAGCAAACATAAAAACTCTAGAGCAATTTTCCCATGAAGAACATGCAATCATTTCACCTCCCTGATGTGCAAAGCTAGAGAGATCTATCCAAAAGACTCATAGCATTAATTGCTTCTACCAAGTGCTGACATAAGGTTTCGTTGTTTGTTTTTTTTCTACCCTTTTCATATAACAATATTTATCTTGGTTTTCATTCAAATAAGCAATATTTTTAGCAGTGGTTTTGTTGCGTGTAAACACATGAAAATGTTGTGTTTTTACAGCAGTAGTGTAGCAGGTTTATTTTCTTACAGCATTCCTATGATTCTTGTAACTCAACTACAGCATAGGTAATCCATGCAAACGTAACTCAGTACTTTGGTTATGTTTGTAAAATGCAATCATAGTTTGCTCCCACATGCAGCCACTTTTTGACTGTGACCGTCTTGCTTCTTTCAAGGGACAGAAAAATGAACACAAGTGAACACAAGCTGGCACAAGTCTCTGGTTTCATTTGCAGAATACTGCATTTGGGTCTAATTAAGCTTTAGGTGAGCTTTGGATTCTGCCTGTGGTACTTCCTATTTAAACTGGAGGGGCTATAATATTCCACTATGACGTAAAGAAAAATTGAGTGAAATCTTGAGAAGTCAAGCGCATGAACCCATAAGCAAATATGGAAAATTAGGAAATGAGCGGGTCAGGGCTCAAAATTTCCACTCGCCATTGGTGAATAGAAATTCAGCCCTGGTGGGTATGTTTTGGCTTGCAGTGGCGAGTAACTTTTCAGGTCTGGCTAGTAGCAAAGGACTTAAAATTATAAGCCCTGGAGCAAGTGCTCATGTTCCTCTCCAACTTTGCATTTTAAGAAGCATTTTAATACTTTTTTTATATATATATGTATATATATATATATATATATATATATATATATATATATATATATATATACTAAAAACACCTGTATGTATTACCCTATGTGTAAGGAACAAAATTAAAGAAAAACTAACATGGACAATTTTATATGAAATATTTCAATTTATTCGTAGTTACAGTACCTGCTGCTACATCTGCCTCAGTGAGTAACATGTTTAGAAACTTACAGTCCTCTGTGTACAATACCTCCCCTGCTTCATCTCTCTGGAGCTGGTGTTTTGAACTCCGTAAAACATGTAGTTGACTACTTACGGATGCATTGACTTTGCACTCACTGGCATGGTGAATATTAAAGGGATAGTAATACTTAATATGTAAAAAAATATATATATTGTAGTGTTTATGCCCCTGAGAAAAAAAAGGATACTCTCACTGCTGACCTGACTGCTCACCGGGGTCCAGAGCTGTCCATAGGATGGTGTAACAACAGCGCCACTGTACAATTTCAGGCCACTGTGATATTGCACCTAAAAAAATCAACTTTGAGCTGTAATACCTTTTGAATAGAACACCTTTCAGCAGTGGGAGTACACCTGTTTTACTCAGGGGGATAAACCCTACAACATACTTTTTTTTTTTTCATTTTAAGTATTATTATCCCTTTAATATAACTGCCAAGGAGGGACAACATGTTTAGATTAGACATGTACAGTTAGAGCTGTTTTTTTATAATACTGCTTCTACCAGAGGTGAAAGTAGAATAAATTTACTAGTAAATAATTGAGCTTTAACACATTTCTTTGTATTAGTTGCCCTTAATGTGTAAACAATACACTGCTCATCTCGCTAGCATTCAGGAGGTTGAAAACCCATTTAACTCAATGGGAATGTTTTGTTCGTTATAGAGCATTTTCCCTCAATAAATCAGTCCTCTAGACAGTAAGCTCTCAAGAGCAGAGCCCTCTGATCCTTTTATTTTCTACTAGTTTTAAAGCCCATGTACACTGGCCAGCGCTGAAGTCATGCGCAGTACTGGCTGTCCAAATGTGCTGCGGCTGATACTGAGCAGGACACTCTGAATTCAGACCGTAGGCCTCTCTGCACACCTTCCTGGGACCAAGAAGTCCCAGGAAGGTGCACAGAGAGGGCTCCGGTTTGAATTTGGAGCACCCCGCTCCATATCAGCCATGGCGCGGGCAGTCTGTACTGCACATTACTGCAACGCACAAAGCTGTCTCTACTGCGCGTGACTGCTTCTGACAAACATCCTTAGCGAATTATAATATAGGATGTTCCATTTGTACTGTTTTATGTTTCTGTATATCTATTCTCTATTGTGCAGTGTTTCAGAATAAGTAGGCGCTATATAAATAAAGTAGACATTATATAAATAAAGGACAGGAAAAATAATAATGTGTGTATGGAAAATATGTCCGTTATTTGTTTTGGAAGATCCATCATTTTTATTCTCTGCTCTTTTTTTGGACTGAAGCGAGTGTGAACTACAAATGTTTTAGGATTTAACTAATTAACCAGTTAATGTTTCTGTATATTGTACATATATAAATATTATGTTTGATAAGTATGTCCAACAAAATCTGTCCATTTTTCAGTTTTTTCTAAGCTGAGTAATTCTTCCCTTGAAAGAGTAAAGTCTTTGTAGAAATGTTAACCCTTTCAGTGCCAGAGGGGTACGCAATGCATTGCATACCCCACTGGCACTGAAAGGTTTAATGTGTAAGTTGTAATCTAGAAAAAGCGGATAGCTCTAATTGTGATGCCCAGTAGCCAATCAAAGAAGAATTCTAAGTGGTCTTTTAGAAACTGTAAATCTTAGATCTTATTATAATGACTATTAACGGAGCCCAGGCGGCCACTACATCCTTGCTTATTGTAACCGTTAATCCACTGACATTTAGGGTTATGTTTCATGTTGGCTTAGTGGTAAGCAATGTCAGTTATTAATACATGCAAGGTCTTATGCTCCCTTCGTTAAACATAGGTCATTTAGTCAAAGTGGATCAAATCAACTGCATTATAAGAACAAAAAGAACAATTCCCATTGGTTTACAATTTTTTTTTAACCCTTTGAATGCTAGATAGGTTCACAGTGCATTCATTTTTTATTTGTATGTAATCTGTATACTGCACATTTATTATGTGTGTGTATTATTTTGGATTCTATTTGCTTGTTCTATAGGCAACACTATTTCCACAAACTGGGGAAAAAAAAAAAGCTGTCAGTCATTGGGTATAAAACCTTCCCATTTTTGGTTATTAAACTTTTTATTTCCGTCTCCTCCCACCTTTCTTCCTTTTGTCGGCTCCTTCTCTGGGAAGGAGATAAATCGGACAACTACAAGGCTGAGACTAGAGTTTATACTACTTTCCATCACAGCCATTTCTCTTCAGTGCTGTTACAGAAACTGTCACAGCACATGAAGAAATACAGCTAAGACTGAGGATAATATCACTTTCCATCTCAGCCATGCAGTCAGCTGACCCTCTCATCTCCACAGGATAGGGTGACCACATTTCCCTTCTGCCATTCCGGGACGTGGTCACCCTATTGCCTTACCTTGAGTCCCTGGTGGTCTAGCGGAGTGCGGCACAGAGCTGAAGCTCCCACGCGCTGTGCTCAGTAATGCAGAGCGCTGGGAGATGATGTCATCTCCCAGCGCTCTGTATTACTAGAGCGCTTGCCTCCAGATCAGGTAAGTTGCATTGCCGCCCTGGATGTCAGCCTGCAAGCGGCGTCCATGATGTGACACACCGCTTGCAGGCTGACATTCAGGGCGGCTTGGCTTCATTCCGGGACACTTCATTGTCCCGGTTGAAGGGGACCCGGGACGCGGGACATGTCCCTGAAATAAGGGACAGTCCCGGACGTTCCGGGACCCGTGGTCACCCTACCACAGGAGCAGGAGATGATGTAAGAGGAATGGGAAGAATAAAAGTTAAACATCTACCCTGCTTCTCATTCCTCTGTTCCCTACAGTTGTTCCTTTCAATCTAGCTAACAGAAATATTCCTACCTTTAAAGGGATAGTATTACTTTAAAATTACTATCTTTCATATTGTAGCCCTTATTAAACTTAGTTAAATGACGCCAGCGGCATCTCTCAAACCTTTATGGTTTAAGAGATAGCCACTTTCAAAGTTTCCTCTCCCCTGCCTGACGTCAGTGTTCTGCTGCCAGCAGGGGAATCCGGTCCCGGGAAAGGCGGAGGCTCTTAAACAGAGCCGATATCTCGTTATGGAAGGAAAAATGATTCATTGAAACAGTCTTCTGCATGTGCTTGGTTACCAAGCACACGTAGAAGACTGTTTCAGTTAATAATTTTTCCTTCCATAATGAGATATCAGCTTTGCTGAAGAGCCTCCGCTTGATTCAGAGACCAGATTCTCCTGCTTTTGAAGTAATACTATCCCTTTAAAGGCTGTCCATTACATTTGATTGTACTTTACAATTCCATGTACCACTCGTATATTCTGTAATGTCATTATTACCTATGAACTGTCTGCTGATGCCTAACTTGTTACTGTATTTCTGCATTCTGCTATTTTCAATAAAAATGTATTGTCTAAAAAAAAAGTGAAAGATCTTTAATCCTTTACGTGCCAGGCGGCATTGCATACCCCTCTGACGCTCAAAAGTTTAAAGCTTTTCTGTACCATTTAAAATAAAACTGGCTTATCCCCAATCTTGTAGTGCATTGGAAATACAATGTTATCACTCCAGACACGTAAACACCTCGGACGAAACAATTATTTCGCTTACCATCCTAAATTGTGGGTAGGCAACTTTTGGCTCTCCAACTATTGGATATAAAAATTCCCATAATTCCCAGACAGCCAGCTATGGTAGCTGTAGTCTTTGATAACTGGAAAGCCAATGGTTGTTTGCCCTTGGACTATGATATTGTGTATCAATAAAGTTAAATACACAAAACGTTTTTCATGCTCCCTACGCAAAATGGAGCTGGTGCTAGGGGCAGTGCCACCTAGATACATCTATAGAAAAAATTTTTTAAATGAACACAGCATTGAGAAGTTTGTCCCCTGACACTCTGATGTGGCACCCTACACTTAACCCTTCGAGTGCCAGAGGGGTACAAAATGCATTGCAAGGCAATGTATTCTGTACCCCTCTGGCAGTCAAAGGTTTAAACAGGTACAATTGGCTTTGATATTGTCACCATTTTCTGAATATAAAGGCGGTGGATTCCCCCTTCTGCCCTTTCTTCCTTTAAACCTCCCACTTATCATCAAAAGCAAACCACACTAAAGGACGTTTGAAGGAAAAGCGTGACTTCAGATGGCACTGCTCCTTTAAAAGCACTCAAAATTATTAAAACAATATTTCTCATCAGTTTGCCAAGATTCCCCTAATCGTTGCTTAACCCCTTGGTTACTATTGATGTCTCCAACTCATTGAGAAGCAATGCATTTCAGGCGTATCTAGCATACAAATTGTTGCTTATGGTCTATACATCTTTAACACCCTAGAATCATAGAGACATTTTCAACACCTTTATCTGCAGCTTCTTAGGCACCATCTCTATCGTTCAAGGAGTTAAGACTGTCTGCCGTGTGTAAATTTGTAACTGCGCATTTATTACAATGTACTCCTGACTGATCTCCAACTTATTTAAGGGATTCTGTTTAACACTTTGAGTGCCAGAAGGGATGTGCAATTCTTTGCTTTAATATACTACCACACTGAGTCTTTCTTGTCATATTGTGTTCACTCTTTCAGTGTCTGCAATGTCTTATCTTTCATGTTTATCCAATGGAACACAGTCTCACTGTACAAACCCAAATATGGATGACTTGTAAATAGAACTGTTAGACACACCGGTATGTTTCCTCTTTGCTCTCTGTCTTTGTATGCAGTGTTTTTACACGCCTGCTCAGAATATACTGTGAATGGCAGACCGTTTCAGTCTTTTTGACTGTAACCACAGCTGTACATTAATAGTTAGGGCTGTATGTTTGAAAGAAAAGTTGAAGAGTTCTGGTGCAAACCATTTTCATGATACTGGAGAACAAAACATTCCCATTGATTTAAATAAGGATTTTAACTCTAGCATTCAAGGGGTTAAATCCACATTTACATCAATGGGAATTTTTAGTTCTCCCCTATAATGCAAATGGTTTGCTCCAGAACTTCTCTACTTTTCACTTGAAAATACTGCCTGTTGCATGATTGTGTAACGGTATTGGTCAGTAATGACATAGTTGTGGCTTGTCTCTTTGAGTGGCTGTGGGAGAGTGGGGTATTTTGACTGCTGTTTCTGTATGCTGCTTAGCCTGGTCTTTGTCTGCTTTTCATGTACTCTTTAGAAACCAAATCAGTTACACTAAATTAAAAATGTCTATCTTAGAAGTGTTAAATCCTTTAAAGCAATAGTAACCTTTTATTTTAATTTTACAATCTGCAAGTGCTTGATATATAATGTCAGATTGCCAATGTATTTTATTACTTTTTTCCTCGTCTCCTATTTTTTCAAATTCATGTCCAGGACATTGAGCTCACTGGGTCTGTTTCAGGAGAGCTTTCTGTCAGGGACTTTGCAAGATGTTATAATGGTATAGATACAAAAAAATATAAAACAGCATATAGAGCACTCAGTGCTGATGGAATATTGTTACACCTAGTCTTTAGTGATTAGGTAAATGTATAAACCTTCGCAAAAAAGTTACATTAACCCCTTAAGGACTGAGAAAATCTGAGGTGGATTGCACTTAAAGGGGATCTATCACCCCTATACAAATATGTGTTAAATGTTAGGTTATATAGTGACTAGGTGGAATTCTTAATTAATTTTTTTTTTAACCTATTTGCAGAAAATTAATGTTTAAAGAGTGCATTTCCGGGCATACTGCGGTTACCTGCTCTGTACTGCAGTCTGTCACTCTGCCTCTGCTCCCCTCCCTCTATCCAGCGTCCTCCAATGACAAAGGCTTTCTGTCTGTAAGCTGGAGTGATCTCATTGACAGAGATCAATATCTAGCCAATGCGATCGCTCAGATTCAGCCAAATTCAGCGAAGTTCATTGGACAGTGCTTCACTTTACAGATGGACAATGACCCAAAGCATACTGAAAAAGCCATCACCTGATCTCAACCCAATCGAGCATGCATTTCACTTGCTGAAGACAAAATTTAAGGCAGAAACACCCACGAACAAAAAACAACTAAAATCAGCTGCAGTAAAGGCCTGGAAAGCATCACAAAGGAGGAAACGCAGCATTTGGCGAATCCATGTGTTCGAAACTTCAAGCAGTCATTGCCTGCAAAGGATTCTCGACAAAGTATTAAAAATGAACATTTTATTTATGATTGAGTTTAATTTGTCCAATTACATTTGAGCCCCTAAATAAGGGGACTGTGTATGAAAATGGTTGCAATTCCTAAACATTTCATATGATATTTTTGTTCAACCACTTGAATTAAAGCTGAAAGTTTGCCAATGCCAAAGAATGCCAATGCTGGAGATACAGGAGCAGGCAGGGTTTGCCCTCCCTCAACTTCCTGCTCAACCAGAAAGGAAATATTGCCGACACACAGACTCACATACACACACACACAGATATATATATATATATATATATATATATATATATATGTGTGTGTGTGTGTATGTATATATGTGTATATAATAATTTATACTGTGACATACACACAGACACACTCACTCTGACTCCCAGTGGCCTCAGCTGGACCTCTGAAGGGAAGCTGCAGTACCAGGGGAAAATAATGGCCCTCAAATGGTTAAGGTAGGCCCTCATTGTGCAATTATTTCATGTGTGTCAATATTTGCCATGCAAGACAGAGGATAGGCAGCCATCAGGTACACATTTAACCCCCTGACTGCCACAGGGTTGTATATCACCTATAAACAATCAGGACAGGCCCAGTATAGTAGGAAGTGGCCTCAAAACTCTCCCACTGTAAACTTCCATCCCCTACCCCCACTTCTCCTCCTTCCCCAGCCTATTCCTAATGCTTTTTCATATGTCTGCTAAGCCCCGACCCTACTCGTGATTAAGCCCCACCCTCTTTTATCCCAAATTACCTTATTGATCTCTACCCACCAGCACCACATCAGCCCCCTCCAGGGACTCCACAAGACAAAGTTCCCAAGTATGACTACACTTGAATATACTGCTACTTAACAATGTACACCAGTGTGTACTGCATGCCTCTCTATACCTTACGCCAGAGGGGTGCACCTTTGTGTGTGTGTATGTATGTATGTCTGTCGCGTTTGCATGTATGTCATGCGTGTGTGTGCATATGTCTGTTGTGTGTGTGTGTATCTGTGTGTGCGTGTTTGTATGTTGCATGTCTGCCTGTACATGACTGTTGCATGTGTGTCAGCATATCTGTTGCACGCATGTGTGTGTCTGCACATTTCTGTTGCGTGTGTACATCTGTTACATGTGTGCATCTAGGGCCGGCACCACCTATAGGCGAGATAGGTGCCGGCCTAGGGTGTACATCTGATGGGGGCGCAGTCAGAGCAGAGCTGCCTGCACATCAGCGGCTGCTGTGAAGGAGGAGAGAGAGAGAGAGGCTCTGCTCTGAAAAGAGCGAGAGCCACGGGAGCAGAGATCAGTGACAGGAGAGGTGGGAGACAGTGAGAAGTGAACTGTACATAGCACACACTATGCCCTGCTGTTGGGGCACGGTGGGTATACTGATTATCCAGCCATGGTGTTCTTGCATCCCTGGCCTCCTCCCGTGCTGTGCTCAGTGTTGCTGAAGAGTCAGAGCTCCCAGGTGACCCAGGAAACTGAGCAGGGGCTGCTGTCCTGATATTAAGAATGAACAAAATGGGTTACAACTAAATGTTGATACATATCAACCATTGTCATATGTAGAGCTTTTATCAACGTGTTAATACATGAGAAGCAATTTAGTAGCAAAGGAGCAGAAATTCACTAAATGTATGTTTGTCAGAAGCCATCATGCGCAGCACGGTCTGCTGCGAGCTGCAGTCATACGCAGTACAGACTGCCCGCACCGCGGCTGATAACAGAGAGGGGAGTTTGGTGTGCAGAGAGGACTATGGTTTGAATTCAGAACGCCCCGCTCCGTATCAGCCGCGGCGCGGGCAGTCTCTACTGTGCATGACTGCACAGTGGCCGTTGCTGGCTGGCACTGTGGCCTGTGTACACGGGCTCTTCAACTAGTAAGAAATAAAAGGCAAGTATTCTGAGTGGCAGTTCCTTCTAATAAGTCCCCCATGCTGCTCAATTGGAAGCTGTCTGCTTACTGGATATAGGGAACACAAATATTAACACACTTAAATACATACTAGTTGAAGAGCCCGTGTACACGGGCCACAGTGCCAGCCGGTCGTGGGGTAGTCATGCACAGTAGAGACTGCCCGTGCTTCGGCAGATACTTCTGAGCACCCTGCTCCGTATCGGCCACGTCACGGGCAGTCTCTAATTCGCATGACTGCAGCATGTGCAGCAGTCTCTACTGTACATGACTGCGTTGTTACAAATTTTTAGCTAATTATTATATAGGACAGGGAATACACACACACTGACACTTATACACATATAGGGAACACACACACACATTGACACTTACACACATACACGGAACGCAACGTTGACACATAAACACACACACACATTGACACATACACATATAGGGAACACACAAACACACTGACACTTATACACATACAGGGGCGGGGCATTAAGGGGAGTGATACAAGGGGTACAGCCAAGGGGGGCGGCAAAATTAGGTTTTGCCTAGGGTGGCAAAATTCCTTGCACCAGCCCTGTGTGCATCTCTGGTGTGTGCGTGTGTGTATGTATGTCTTTTGCATGCTTCTGCTGCTCACCGTGTGTAAGTGTCTGCCTGTGTATTGCATATGTCTGTGTTTATCACTGTGTCTGCATTTCAGACACATACGCCCAACGGTCATAACATGACGGGCAATGCCGTCCCACATTGCTAGTATATGTATGTATGTGTGTATATATATATATATATATATATATATATATATATATATATAGATAATTATGTAATTTTCTATGCATATCTATGTGTCTGTGTTGTGTGCAGGTATATGTGTGTTAGTGTGTTTGCGTGTACATGCAAATGTGTTTGTATGTTTGCGTGCATGCACAAAACCATGTGTGTTATTTACAAACAGGGTCAGTTTAGTCCTTTGGCCTCTTTAACATAGGCAACAGTACTGTTGCAGCACCTCTCTCTAACATTGCACCACTGATCTGTATCAGGAAAGACAAGTCTGCCACCCAGCACACTTGTTTCATCTCCCTTTTCCCCTAGATCACTGATATTTTGTAACAGTGATGATATTACAAAATCATGGCTATTCTTCCTAATTTCTTGCAGGATTTACAAGTTATTCTCCTTCTCTTGAAAATATATATTTCAAGTTGAATTTGGTGTTCTCTTTGTGTTTACTGTAGCAGCTATAATTACATCCATCACTATGTATGTATGTGGTATGAGCCGAATTGCGTGCTCATTGCCTTCAAGAAAAGGAACACATTTTCATTTTATAATGCAGATTTCCTTGTGCAAGGGTATTTACTGTTTTGTGGCATGGGATGGATTTCCTTCTGCCCTTCCCCGAAGCTAGTGAGCAGAACTCCATTGACAAAAGAATGCAGTACAATTAAAGTTGTGGGTTCTCTGGCACATCATGGGCTAGCATAAGAATCACAGGACCACAGTTAAAGGAACAGTAAACTTTTTTGAATGAAAAAATATATATTGTATGGCGTTTCATGTTGAGTAAAATAAGGGTACTCATACTGCTGAGAAATGCTTATTTCCAGAGTTATTACTGTTTAAACCTGTTTTTTTTCATAGCAGTGCCCTCTAGTGGTCAAATTCTAATTAGTTATTCTAACATAGTAGTAACATAGTAAATTAGGTTGAAAAAAGACACAAGTCCATCAAGTTCAACCTTCGCCTCATACCTCAGTAACTGAGAATTTTATAGCTTTCCTGCTACCAATTAAATTAGTCTTTATCAGACCTTCCTGATCAGCCTACTGATAAACAGTATAACTCTGTATGTTCCCTTTTGAAAGAAATGTATCTAATCTTCTCTTAAATGTATCCATTGTATCTGCCATAACTACCTCCCTGGGCAATGAATTCCACAATCTGACAGACCTTACCGTAAAAAAACCCTTCCTCTGTTACATTCTAAGTCGATGACTTACAATTCTCCATAGAATGTAATAGAAACTGCCATATCACTTCCTGTCAGTTAAAACAATCAGGAAGTAAACACAGTAAATTCACTTCCTGGTTATTTGAACCGTTATAATGTTTGAATAAAACAAATGACCGCGGTGGGAGTGACCTTCTTTTAGTCAGCAGGAAACGTCCTATAACATGTAGGTTTTCATTAAAAAAAATGACTGCTCCTTTAAACAGGACCTGTCGGAGTGCACAGATAAAATCTCTAATAATTGCATTACATTAGAGTTAACATGACTCTACTTGCAATCGATTTAACATTTTCTCTTCAGTGTGTACTGTACATTTGCAAATGTGAAATAATTATAGACATACCTGCTATATATTTCTTTTTCTAAATAGCACTGCATGTGATTGACTTTAATTCATATAAATAAAGCATACAAGTTTGTGCAGAGGTGTTGACAGCTGGCATGTACTGTTGTTTTAAAGTGCTTTATAGGTTATGCTTTGTCACATAAATAAGTAGACTTACCAGTAGTACGTGTAATAATTTCCCCTAGAGGCTCTGTTTTAATGGAACACAAATTGACCTTGAGCATGAAGAAGTCATTTTATGAATTCATCTGTGAAATTCAGAATCTCTTTTAAGATGAGTGCGTGTTAAGAGCTGTATATTCAAAATAAAAATGGAAGCACTCTGGGGCAACCCATTTGCACTATAGGGGATAACTAAAAATTCTATAACTTCCCATTGATTTAAACAGGGATTTTGAACCCCTGAATGCTAGAGAACTCGCCAGTGCATGCATTGTAGATTTTTCATTCAAGGAGTTAAAATCCCCATTTAAATCCCTGCTGTGGAATATTGGATACTAGTGTTAAAAGCCCATGTACACGGGCCAGCATTCTGTGCATTCGGGCAGTCTCTACTGCGCACGACTGCATCGGCAGTCTCTACTGCGTACGACTGCATCGGCAGTCTCTACTGCGCATGACTGCATTGGCAGTCTCTACTGTGCATGACTGCATCGACATTCTCTACTGCGCATGACTGCTTCAGACAAACATACATCTGGCCTTTTATATTATAGGATAGTTAGAAGCAATGTTCACATAGGTAACTGTGGTGCAACATTTTAAATCTCGGTCCCTGCTATGACACTTTACTGCAACATTGTCATTGTTTCTCACAGTTCAGACAATTCCACTTCATGTTTCCTGTATAAAGTACATTTTTCTAATTCTTTGCTGTACGCCAAGCAACCATATTCAATTTTTAAATTCTACCCACTATCTTCAGCTCCCCACCGGATACTTCATGATCTGCACTGGGCAGTGATGCTGTCTAAGTCTGACTGATGTTGTTTCCAGTGGAGAGGCCCTGGTGGCAACCAAAGGGTTAAATATTTTACAGAAGGGGGGGGGGTCCTCTGGAATAGGTGGAGTCTGCAATGGTTGAGATAAATTGATGGTGCGCCAAAGTTAATATTGAGGGCATGCCAGCGCTTGCCCTTGATTTGGCCCAGGCAGCAAAAAACCTAAACACATCATTCTGCATCTAGCATTCAAAACTCCTCCCCCCAAAAAAAGGTTGTTTCCATTTGATTAGAAAGACACTGCTATTCCTGTTGAAGGTGGCTCAAGATTCAAAGACCTCTTGGAGAAGAGTAGAAATGTCCTTACATATGTGCTATGAGGCTTGGGCTATATCCTTCAGGCCTGTGTTGCAATATATAGTCTTTTTACCTCCTGGCTTAGAGTGCTTACAAAGGGTATGGTGGTGGCAGCATATCTAAGGGAACAAGGCATCATTTTTACACCTTATCTGGTGAGTGCTTTTTAAAAGCCTCTACTCCTTACCACCTTCTCAAACATCTTCTGGTGATTTAAGTTTTGAAGTCCATGGTATGCCTGGTCACTCTGAAGAAATCAGACCAGGATTCAGGGCAGAAGAGTTTTCTAGGTTTCATCTAGATAACACCTTGAGAAAAATGTTCAACCTGCTAGCAGGTACTGGCATTGTGGCTCGAAGGGAAGTGGTAGCAACTGGATGGATCTCACAAAAGATGTTAGTGACAGCAACAGCAGGCCCTCTGTCTGTGACCTGTCACTTGCAGCCAGGGCTCCTCATATTGCCATGGGCCCTAGGCAGTAGCCTAGGTTGCCATAATGGATGATGATCCAGCTCAATTGCCATGCTATGGAAACTATTAATATATCTGAGAAGATACGAAGTGTAAAAAAAAGTTTTTTGTGTGTTTTTGTTTTTCCCCAATAGCACCATTTTGTGGAAACAGTTGTGCACGCTAGCCTAGGGTTGGAAAGGCAAGTTGGCCCTTTTTTTGAAAGTATTTTCCAATGTATTTTCATGCCTTTTCTTCATATCTGTTATAGTTATGATGATTTAACGCAGGCATGTAATTTCAAATAAGAAAAGTGGTAGGTATAAGTTAGTGCTCCGGGCTCCCACACGGTATGTAATCCCATACAAGTGAGGTACCAGTTTGTGCAAACTGAACAATTCTGGAGGAAATCAAATGCACCAATGCTTGAAAATTAAAATGAATGCTACAGAGATGCATTAAAAGAAAAGCCTCATTAAAGTTGAGGGAGATTTTCTTCACACAGTGTACACTTTTTGTTTCCTCAGGGCTTAATAATGAAAGCTAAATAGATGCAATTCTGGAGCAAACCAATGGCACCTGAGAGGTCATATGAAATTTCCCCATATCCCCACTGATTTTAATGGAGCTTTTTAACCATTTGAATGCTTGAGGTCTTAAGTGCATTGTTCCGCAGAACAGTGAAGACCTCTCTAGCATTCAAGGGCTTTTGTAAAAGCTCCATTTACATCGAGGGGAGTATTTATTTGATCCCTATGGTACAGCTTGCCTGCTCTGGAATTTTTAGGTGTCCCTAACAAGCAGTCTGGATCTTTGGGGTACACGTAATTTGTCAAGCATGTAATGAAGGGTGCAAATGCATATATACATAGGTGCCATGGCACCTTGGTTGAGAACCATTGCCTTACAGAATTAGGCCTTGAGGGTCTTATGCATGAAATAAGAGGAGCAATTCAGGATCAACTCAGCTGCACCATAAGGACACAAGTAAAATGCCCCGAATTCCCATTGATACTAGTGGGACGTTTAACCCCTTAAATACAAGAGAGATCACCAACAACTTGCAAAGCAATGTTTTGAACATCTCATGTACTGAAGGGGTTAACCCTTTGCTTGCCAGAGATGTATCTACCACATTACATTGCAATGCATTGAATACCTCAGGCACTCAAAGGGATAGCCCTATTCATATAAGTGATCATGTTTATTTGTCCGCTGTGGTGCAGTTGGTTCTCTCTTCTTTTCTTTTATACATAAGACCCTCAGGGCTTAATTGTGGAGGTGCAATTCTGGAGCAAACAAACTGCACCATAAGGGACAAATAAGTTACCATTGATTCTAATGGGTTGTTAGCACCTTGAATGGTAAAGAAATCTCCAACACATTGGTTTACCATTTAACGCTTTGAGTGCCAGAGAGACACCCAACCCCTTGCATGTTACTCAAGGGGTTAAATCAAACGGAATTTGGGGAATAGTCATTTGCCCCCTATGGTGAAGTTGGTATGCTTCAGAACTGCTTATCTTTTGCTTTCCGATATAAAGTCCTTACATGCAGTATTTAAGGACATGGCAAGAAGGTCACTATATATAAAGGTACGGTGGAGCGATTTTGGGTCAAACCACGTGCACCATAAGAGGACAAACACTTCCCAAAATGCACATTGATTGAAATAGGGATTTATCCCTTTGAAAGCTGGAGAAGTCACCCGTATACTGCTGTGCAGTGTGTTGGAGACTTCTTTAGTTTTCAAAGGTTTCAAATTTAATAGGAATTTGTATGGTGGAGCTGGTTTGATGCAAAACTCTTCTACCTTGCCTTTGTACATAAAGAAAATATGCTTTGTTGGAACTCTTGTTATTCACAAGTATTTACTGTTTGCAGTGTTCCAGTATATTTAAAATTGCAATTCTTTTTTTTTTTTAGTCACGAAGAAAAGAGGTATTTGTGCAAGAAAGATATGGAAGATTTAATATTGGTGACCCATTCTTGGCTCTACAAAGAGACTTTGAAGCAGGCATTATTGATAAAGGGAAGAAGCCAATCTGTAACAATCCACTCACCATCTTAGAAGCGGTTATGTCTCACTGTAGAAAAATGCAAGAACGAATGTCTGCACAACTTGCTGCGGCAGAAAGAAGACAAAGAAAGGTACAATCTTCCATTTCCCCCAAGTATTCATTTATATCTCTATCAAAGCATGATGTTTATGGTTTGTAGCATAATCTATTTATTTTTCTCTCTTTAGCTGTGGACAGTACTGTCATTGGCTGACGTAATACAGAAGGCATGTAGATTTGGGCTGGATTCCATTCCTAGAAATACACGTTATTGTTGTTTTTTTTTATCACTGATTTTTATTTGTCTATAGGACACTTTTTACAAAATCATTGATGAATGTATTCCCCTGTAATGGAATGTTATTGTGTGTTTATGTATGTACACATACGTATGTACATATATATATATAGCCAAGGATAACGTTTTGTTATTCTGTCTAAATGAATGCATGGCAGAGGATTACAGGATATTACAGCTATAGCTGGTTGCATGATAGTGTGTTATCTGCTTTTCTTAATGCACCTCTAGTTGACTTTCATTGTTTCCACTGCCGTAACAATAGAGGTCACTGGGGTCACACCTACGACCAGGCCCGTCACTCCAGGAGCCCGGCCTCCCCCTGCGACCCCTTGCCTGACATCCTCAGCAAGTAGGTCTGTGCCTTCTTTGGCACAGACCTCTGTCAGCTGATCTCCCTCTCCGGCGCTCTAGTTATGCTCATGCCACGTCACTGGACCACCAGGGAGGTAGGAGATGGACACGGGGGGGGGGGAGCAATGTGGAGGCGATGTGGTGGCAATGTGGTGATTGGGGGGACAATGTGGAGATGGGGGACAATGTGGAGATTGGGGGAAATGTGGAGACTGGGGGCAGTGTGGTCGGGGGCGGCCATGGCAGTTTCTGCACCAGGGCCCGGTGGCTTCTAGTTACGCCTCTGATTGTTTCATTGTGAGCACACATGCCTTGCATGCTGGCATACAGCTGGAGATTTAGTTATGTGGGCCTATCATTTTTGTTTTAGTTTGTTCTTTTGTTTAACCTGTTATATTAAACTGTGTTCTTCAGCACTAACTTACATTCATGTAAAAGTTTTTTCAGGTTCATGTAGCTTCAGTTTCTTATTATAGCTTCTTTTTGCAAGCTTTTGTATTGATTTTACTTCTATGATTAATTTTAATATAGTTTACTGCTTTGAAAGTATCCTAGTACAATCTTTCTGAACAAATATTTAGGAGAGTTAGTGTGCCCAAATTTAAATCTAAAATGTATGTAAGTGAATGACTGTGGAGCCATAAATAAAACAGAGGCAGACTGTTTTGGCTGCTGTTGTAGATGGACTCTTCAGTGAGATGATATCAGACTACCAGGAAAGTCTGTTGTATCGCTGGTGTAATGAGCAACGATGTCATTTAGAGTGAGCAAGTGGGGAAGCAGAGAGGATCCTCTCAGGCTACAGCACTCCCATAACCCTTTGCGTGCTATAGGAATGTGCATTGCAGTGCCCTATTTTATGTATTTACTTATTTATTGCAGACTAGTTGAACAGCCCGTTACACGGGCCACAGTGTCACAGCCACCCGGTCGCGGGGCAGTCACGCGCAGTGGAGACTGCCCATGCCGCGGCTGATACAGGGCTGGACGCTCCTTCGGAGCACCCAGCTCTGTATCAGCTGCGGCGCAGGCAGTCTCTACTGCGCATGACTGCAGCACGCGCAGCAGTGTCAACTGCGCATGTCGGGTGTTACACACGACTTAGCGAATTATTATATAGGATGACAAAGGGATGGAAGGGTAGGGAAGGCGGTGAAAGGGATTGAGGAGGGGTGGCAGTTACAGAGTGGTGAACGGTCAGAGGAGGGATGACAAAGTGAATAAGTCCTAGCGCTTTACTGGTTCATCTGGCAACAACTCTTTGCTATAGATTTGTTTGTATTGTTTTTTAACCCTTTGGCTGCTAGAATAGTCTCCTATACTTTTTAAAGCAATGAACTGGAGACATCTTTACCAGCCAAGGGGTTAAACTCAGTTTCCTTTTCTTTTTTTTCTTTTTTTAATAATAAAATAGAGCTAAGAGGAAGTTTGAGTATTGGTATGCTGTACTTTTTAAACCCTTTGAGTGCCACAGGAGTGTGCAATACACATCCCTATGGGACTCAAAGGATAAAGGGAGTGATGCTGTTTGTGGTACTGGAGCCTTTCAGCTGCCCCACTGAGCATGGTGGGAAGCAGTGAGGTTGTTCTCAGACTTCAGTGTTGTCTACCACAGTATAACCCTACATGCATATGACTGATTGAGGCCTAGGTATAGGAAGCTACAGGGAGTTCCCACCGTTGCCACCCTCAGGTAGGAGATGTTGAGACTTTGAAGTCCAGTTGCAGGGGCTGCTATCGGAGCGCAGTGCATGTGGCAAACACACCCACATGAATATGACAGTGGCTCAATAGCCTGCATTTCCATATGGAAATGAGCCATTGTTGATGTATTGAATCCAAAATCATAAACCTGAGATGGCTCAGTTGGTTAATGCACCAGCTGTAGAATCTGCTCAGTCTGTGAGGTGGCAAGTTCTAGTGCCGGCAAGGTCAGCTCAGCCTTTCACCTTTCTAAGGTAGATAAAATGAGTCCAGGTCATACTTCACAACGAGAGACAATCTCAATAGATTCTTCCTGGTAAAATACTTTCACAAAAAAAAAAAAAAAAAAAAAAACTGTTGAAGGCATGGCAGATTGATGGAGGATTTAAGGGGATATGAGGGTGAAGACATGTTATCTGACACAACATAGCCATCCTGAGCCCTTATATAACTTTAATGCATCTCAGCCATGAAGTGCCAGAAAAGTATCCCAAAGGATTGCAACGCAATATGTTAGATACCTCTTTGTCACTCAAAGGTATAAACCTCAATCGCTATGGAGCAATGTTTGTGTTTTAGAAGAGTATTTTCCATTCGTAAATAATTATTGTTCTCATTGTTCTGTGAATAGTGGAAGACTATCTTGCATTATGAGCGAGTTTACAACTGATGTTCTATGTTTTGGGCAAGATGTGAGGTACAATGTACTGTGTATTTGGTGTCTGTTCTAGAGAAATTAAATGAGACTTGGCTAGATTGTTGATACATTACTGACCGAGGTCAGCAATGTGCACAAGTGTTAGGTGGCTAACTAAATTAATATTAACTGGCCGGGGGTTGGGGCTTTATCACATGATACCAATCAAATTGCTATAATTAATTTGAAATGTGACCCTTGTTAGTATGTGCTTACTCTTGGTGTAGCTAAATGCCCTGCTGATTCTATTTGCAATGCAAACCCTTCCTGGTATGGCTGTGAAATAACTTTTTATATAATTCAACCCCTTCTTGTATGTTCTCCCTGCTTCAACCACATTTTTAACTGGTCTGCAATGCCTTTTTACTATGAAATGTTTTATGGGGTCACACCTGATTACATTCAGGGCTTTCCCTATGCAAAATCATTTGTAATTGGCTTCACCCAGTCACACCAGGTGGAAGTCAGTCCCAGTTAGGGGGCGATTTGGAAACAGAATATTGACAGGAGAGGTGTTCAGCTATGCTGCATACATCTCAAGACAATAGGCAAGTATACAAAAGGGAAGGGAGTGAAAATAAAGGAAGGGAAGGAAGGAGGAAAAAGTATTTCAAATAAACGAAAATATTTTTAGAGTAGGTTTGTCATTTTCACCATTGGGTTACTTACCAATCTTCTCTCTTCAGGTTACTATTGTAGCTGAGAGCAAGCAGAGCCCCAAAAGACTCTGTTGAGAGGGAAAATTTGGCAGCAAGATTCCCTCCACAGAACTGCAAGGGTCCACACAGTACTAGGACACTGATCAATACTCCAGGGGAAGCCCAGTAATAGTAATCCAGCTAATGGCAGAACTGTGACAGCCCCATATATATCAGAAAAACAATACAAAAATCTGAAAACTAAGAGAATGTCTCCTGCCATCCATTCACAACGCAGGGCACATTCATACTTGTGATTACAGGGCGGAGGAGGGTTGAGCTGGAGGAGGAGCAGGGAGGCTTCACCCAAAAAAAAATCTGTCTTTTGAGGTGTCCTTCCCTAAAATGGAGGGACTCAACCCCATGGTACCTATGTTCCATACAGGACATAAGAGAAAATGGTTTTCTCCAAATCCCCAAAAACATATCCTCACTTACTCCATAACATACTAATCCACCATGGACTTCTTCATACATATGTAGTACCTACTGTGGGTAGAGATGCTAAAAACACTCACCCAGCCCCAGTAATCGAATCAACCAAGACACCCTTTCACTGTGCACAAGCAGTTCACTGAAGTTTTATAGTTTACTTCTTACCCTTGCAAATTATATAGAATTTAACCATGGCTCTTAAATTTTGACAAAAAGGCTTTCTTTGGCCCATTGCAACATACACAGTATACTGCCCGAAACGGATAAATTAAAAACATGGTGCTATGCATACAAACCAAAAATCCTCATACTTAACAAATCCTGCCTATTACCTAAAGTACCAGATACTGCTATTCCTAATCAGAAGATAATAATGCTGTAGAAAAGACTCAGCAAAGAAAGGAGGCAATATAATCATGTACAAATTAGAGTCTGTAACGTTTATTAAGTTTCTCATGTAATTAATCTTGCACCTTTTCACATAAAACATAACACAACCATACAATGCTGGAGTGAATCCTTTCACCGTGCCCCAGTAGAATCCAGGATTCGGGCTTACTGGCAAATGTATTTATTGACAACTCTCTAGTGTACCGTGTTTGTAAATTTAAGCCGGTAAAATCATGGGAGTGAGGCCTGAGGGTAAAGATGGGGGAGCAGGCAGAGAGTGATGGCTAGGACTAGGCCTGGGCATGAATAGGATGAAGCAGAGAGTTAGGCCTGGGACTAGAGGGGGAGAGCAGTGAATATATCTGCCCATGAGAGAGGGAAGCAGTGATGCCTGGGACTAGAGGTGAGAGCAGAGAATATGACTTGATGTGAGTGGAGGAAGCAAGGAGTGAGGAGAGCTGGGGAGTAGGGAGTGAGGCCTGAGACTAGAAATGGGAGGGGCAGGCAGGAAGTGAGGGCTGGGACTATAGAACAGAGAGCAGGGAGTACAACTGGACTTGAGAGTGAAGCAGGGAGTGAGGGCTGGGACTAGAGTAGGGAAAGCAGGCAATAAAGCTGGCCATGTAAGGGGGAAGCATGGAGTGAGACCTGGAAATCAGGCGAGAAACATGGAGGTTGGAGCACAAACATGGAGAAGTAGGGGCTAGAACGGGATGTATGGAGAATGCTTCTCTTGCTTCAGACTCCACTGTCCTGCAGCACATATGCTAAAAAAAAAAAAAAAAAAAAAAAAAAAAAAGATATATTTCAATAATTACAGCCTTCCTTTATGGCTAGAAGGCCAGAGGGGTTTGCAACACATTGTGTACCCCCCTGCCACTCAAACGATTAAATGATCATGTTTTGTTGCTCCCATGCCTCCACAGTTTGAAATACACACTGATTTTACCTACTTGAAAGGGCTACACATTTGGTAATGAGTTATGGAAATTAAAGATCCATTTTAATGGCAACAATCACGTAGTAAATTCTAATCTATCTGTAAACAAAGAATGGCCTCTTCAATTGTATTTCTGTACTTCCATTTAATGAGTTTACTTAAAATCCATTACATCCACCAGTCCTCCACAACACACCGAACTTCAGTTGGACCCCGGTTACATGGTGACGATGCTCCATCACATCACACAGCAGCTTATTTCAATATTTAATGTTTGTTTCTTTTCTTTTTTTTGTGTTTCAAAGCTTTATTGAGAAAGGAAAAACAGATCAGTACATATGATGGTAAAGGTACAATCATACACTTCAGTAAGAAAAATGTTACAATAAGTCCAAATATAGTAGTATAAACAGCAAATATCACATCTTAATCTTCTACTGAAAGCTCCAAGATAACAATTAGCAGAAATAGCCTTGCCATATATTGAGGTTCTAGCAATTACACATAATCAGCTGCAGTACGAATGATATAGTATTAACCATACTAAAGACAGTCTGGAGAACATAAAGAGCAAACTCAGGATGTTCTAACTATGATTGAAGACATCTTACTTGTAAAAGAAACCCAAGTAGAACTAAGCTATAATAAAAGGCAGTGATAACTTCAAACCAAAGGAAAAGAGAAGAAGAAGATGGAAGTATAGATCAGAAAAGAAAGAATATAAGAGAAGAAATGTTATCCTACCCTGAACCCCTTCTAAGACCTATTCGAAAAGAGCTAGTATGCCTGTGGGAATCCCATCATGTGTTATAGAGCAGTGTTTCTCAACCCGTGCCCTCAGTGGCCACTAACAGACCAGGATTTGAGGATTTTTTGTGAAGGCACAGGTGAGTTAATCAGTGTGAATGAGCCTCTGATCAACACACTTGTGCTGTAGCAGGGGAATTCCTAAGTCCTGGCCTGTCACTAGCCACTGAGGGCACGGGTTGAGAACCCCTGTTATAGAGGTCTAATCAGAGTAATGTTTAGATGTGAAAGTAAAGAAACCCCCCATACCCTCCTCAATGCAGGAATGCACAGTTATATCTTATAGAGTAATAATAATGTATAATGAAGATGGAGTGGAGTAAAAACATGAAGAAAGGAAGCAGAGAAAGGAATAGAGAAATCAGAGACAGATAGCCAGGTATAATACAGTAAGAAAAGCAAAGATCGTAATAAAGAAAACTACAATAGAAAAATGTGTGGACAGAATGAGTGGGCATTTCGTCCACTACTCTGCCTGTAGATCACGCAGTAGACCTCAGGGAGGTCATGGGGGGGAGGGCTACGACCAGGAGAATGCTGAGCTGGGATGATATTCTGAAGCAAACAGTATATGTTTGGATATACATAGAATATCCTGACACATCAAGGTTGAATAACATACATAGGGGCCATTGGCACCAGTCATAAACATTATTTGAAGTTTACAATATGGGGATACAAGGGTAGAAAGCTATTACGTATGCGTAAATTTTCCCCAAGGGTATAGCACAGCAGAATAACAGTGGCAACCCCTAAGCACCAGAGAGAGTCAGAGGACAAAGAGCAAAGAGCACCACATAGACACCCACTAAGAAATTGAGTAAATGTTATAGTAAAGTACGCTAGTTAGGTCAAGAAAACTGAGGTTGTCTCTCCCGGGCCCTAGGAGAGACCACCTGTTTCATCCAAGAACAGAAAGACAGTCCAGAGAGTCATCTAGCAACCCCGGGGTATTCCCAGGAAGCATGAAGAAGTCCATGGATCAAACAGGAGCCATATTCACAGGATACATAACGTAATTTAAGGAGCAAATATCATTATTATATCAACAATGATCCCCAAAACGAACAGTCACAGTAAACCTGAACTGATAACGTCCAAATAGAAACTGGCTCTATGAGATGGGTGTCTGTAGTCCTCAAAGAAATCTTGACCGGGTGTAAAGTCTTGGATCCCATGGAAAGACCATTGAGACGTTGATTACTGGATCCCATGAAAGGCATCTCATCCAAACACTGCGTGGCTGAAGGTGGAAAACTTTGGAGCGAATGGCATAGATTCCTCGATCCCAAAGAGCGGCAGCCAGCACAGGCTCCCACGCTACCTCTGTAGAAAGCCAAAGCACACCCTCTCCTCAAAGCAGCATGACAGCATGGAACAATATTTGAGGAGTATCCATCTTGATCGCTGTGGCATCATGGAAGACAAAGGCCCAAAAGTTCCGGAACCATGACAGGCAAGTCACAAACATGGGGACAAACAGCTCGCCCTGGGGGTCCCAGATTCACACTGCAAACTGAAGGATAAGTAAAATGGAACACCTTCTGCCAGGCCGCAAGCTCCAAGGGAGCCTTGTGATGAGCCAGAACACCTGTCTCCTCCTGCCGAATCAAGAGATTGAGTAGACTGTCCAAACACTGACCGTAAAGACACTATATCCTCTCGAACCACTGCTACAATTTCCGCCTTCAACTCCTGAAGATCCTCTTTGGATAATAAATTCACAATATCCCCTTTCGTCAAGGAAGTTTCCTCCGCTATATTGCTCAGCTTTAGCCTCAGGGCTGTGTGAAGCCCAAATAGAGTAGCGGTAAAATGTAACTTCTCCTCTTTCCTATGTCCTCTTTCCTGGCTGTTCCTAACACAGGAACAGCCAGAAGAAAACAAAGGATTATCTCCCTAGTCAGAACAAAGGAAACCAGCAGTATGTAAGCTAATATAGTAGGAAAGTAGAGTCCTGGTCTAGGAGCTGAACCAAACATGTCCATCTTCCTAGGCAGCTCCCCCCCCCCCTTAATCTTTGTTTCTGTATAGAATTATCGTTGCTCCACACAGCCCTACTGTCTCATGTATGGTGGCTCCATTATGACTGCTTACATTCGGCCGGTGCTTATACTCCATTGCATTGCACAGCATCTTGTTACTCACATGTCTACATATTTTTTCCATTCTTACATTGTTTCCTTATTGTATGACAGTAGTGCACTGAGTGACTGTATGTATGAACTGCTGAGGGACTCCAGGTCATTGCACACCAACTTATGTGCCTTATTGTATTCAAATGCATTATGGTACAAATAAAAATGTATTTCTTGTACTAATTTACTATTGGTCCACATCATTTTTCTTATTTTGTTGCCCTTCTTACAGCAAAACCTGAATATGACTTTATGTGACTTTTACAGGCTGTAGTTAATCCCTTCAACACTGTACTTTGGTATGAAAGCATTGGACTCCACTCCAGTTTTCAAGGGATTAAAGGTTCAGGAATGCCCCCCAAAAAATATTTAGATTTAGGTAGATATTGAAAAAATAAACTATTTGCAGCAAACCCTATCTCTCAAACCTCTACTGTTTGAGAGATATAGGGATTCAAAGTTCCCCCCTCCTCCCCTTCTCCTGACGTCAGTGTCTAGCTGACAGCAGGAGATCCCGGTCCGGGGACCAGCAGGAGGCTCTGCAGCAGAGCCAAAATTGAGGTACTTAAAAATAATTCATTCATTGGAAAGGTCTACAAAGTGTGCTTGCAAACCAGGCACACTTTGTAGACAGTTCCAATTAATTAATTCTTTTTAAGTACCACAATTTTGGCACTGCTACAGAGCCTCCTCGAGTCATTCAACTTGATTCTCGAAGGGGAGGGAGGGGGGAACTTTGAATCCCTATATCTCTCAAGCCATAGCGGTTTGAGAGATAGGGGGAGGGGAAGTGGACAATTTCAGCCTAGCAGCCCTCTTCCAGAACCATAAAACACTAAAGCTGGCTGTAATCTGCAGCTCTGAGCCTCTGCGTGGGGGAAGGTATTCTCTCTATACCATTCAATATTAGTGTCCACGTGATCCCAGCCAGGGGGAGGAGAGGCTCTGCCTCTTGCGGCATGTGACCTGTGACAGTCCTGTTCTTCACACACACACACATATATATATATTTATATTAAATTTAGGTTAGTCGTGTTAGTACAGTGGTGTAGAGGCAAAATGAATGAGCATTGCAGTATGTAGAAAATACGCACACAAATTTGGACTCTGTGCCAGATTCCACACAAATAGTGATAAATGGCTCAGTCACAATAAAATAACAGCGCCAAACAATACAATTTAAACCAAAATACTTATAAATATTTCCAACACTAGAGTCCACAATATAGATCTTCGCAGCTTGTTGTAATTGGGTGGACCCCCAATATAACAAAGTATGTAGAAAAAAGAAGAAAAAAAAAAAGTTGCTCTTGATAAAGTAATTTGTTATTACGAAATGCATTGAGCGTTTTTTAGCTATATGCATATATTTTTAAACATATATTTTTTGAGATCACTATTATAGTGAAAAGAAAATAAATTTGCACTGTTTATATATCACCTTGAACGGCTCTTTTTTATTATTTTTACTCTGTATCTCCAGTAAAAGTATTACTCCTATTTGGGTAGTGTAGGCTTTTGGGGGGAGTTTGGTGTACTTCCTGCAGGCCTCTATAGACCTATATTGGAGAGATCTACGCCTGGGCAAGAGCTTGGTGTCCATCTGGAGTTAACCGTCCTGGGGTTTATACCAGGAGAGCTTGAAAACTTAGAGGCAGTATTGGAAGCCTCAGAAAAGTGTGAGTAAATTTCTAAAGAGCACGTGGTGAAGGTGATGGCATTTGAAAAAAATATTACGGTTAGTGGATCTGGCGCTGTTGTTTTTTTTTTTTTCTTCTTTTTTCTACATTGCAGTATATAGTAATACCTTTTTTATTGGACTAACATTCACTTATATGGAGACACTCTTTTGAGAGTGAATCGCATTTTTTCAAGTTTAAAGCATACTGGTTATAAGGTAAAAAAAAAAAAAAACCTGTAGAGGAAAGTTTGAAAATGATATTAATGAATTCCCTTGACAGGAATTCTAGGGGGTGGGAGTTTGAGGGAAAGGAAGAGACAGACAGAACCATGGTATATAAGTAGAAAAATATTGTGATAGAAATGCATAAACATGTACCAGAACAAAATTAATAGAGGGAAATATTAAATAAAATGTTGGTAATGTTCCAGGAATTCTAAGTGCTTATTTAGCCCAGGGTGTTTGGTGTTGAAATAACTGATTATCTTGATTTTGATTTTAAATTTATGGATGGAGTGGTTTCCCTAGGTAAAGTGATGACCGTCTGGGGTATGGTTCTTAGTTTTATGGTATTTCTCAATAAATTGTCTGTGTGTATTCATCCTTCGGTTTAGTGGGTGACCTATTTAGCCAGTGTAACATCCAGCTTCACATTTAGTACATTGTATTGTATATACAATATTTGCTGATGTACATGAATATAATCCTTTAATGTTGTGTATCTTGTTATGTTGTACAGTCTTGTTTTTACAAATGTGTTGACATGATTTGCAGCATGATTTTTTGCAAGGTTTGGTCCCATTATTGTTGTTTGTCCATTTATTGGTCAGTTTTCTATTCATCAATTTATGTTTCAGATTCAGTGTTTGGGGGAATATGTCTTTTAACACTACATTTATTGTCTGTTAGCAGATGCTGTAGCTCTTTGATGTTGCAGGTTTGGTTGGTATAAGTTTTCTAAGTTCTAGTTATTATTACTATATATAATTAATTACTGACATCAATTACGACACAAAACCAAACTATATATATGTGTGTGTGTATATGTGTGTATGTATATATATATATATATATATATATATATATATATATATATATATATACGTACACACATATATATACACACACACACACACATATATATATATATATATATATATATATATACACATATACATACAAGGCCACTCCAAATTCTCATTAAAACATTACCAAAAGACTCCCAACCAGAACAGAAGGTTTATAGCAACCAGCCCTGCTGTGTGGACTTTATATATGCTTCCAAAAATCCACAAACTAGGAAACCCAGGCAGGCCAGTAGTAACAGTTATGGGCACTCTGACTGAGCAGATCTATGACCTGGTGGCAGCTTATAAACCCTTGTCATTAAGACCAATAACTTTATACAAGACATCACAGATTTCCTTAACAAACTCAATCAAATCAAAGATTTACCTAGAGACCATTCTGGCTACCATGTATCTAGAATAACTCTATAACAACATCACACACCAGGATGGAATTTATGCCTGCCATCAATTACTGGCATCACAGGCACAAAGCCAAAAATATAGCCCTGAAATTCTAACCAAATTAATACAATATATTCTCACACACAATTATTTCACCTTCAGCCAGGGTTTCTACTTACAGATAATGGGATCTGCCATGGGCACAAAGATGGCACCACAATATGCAAACCTTTTTATGGCTGACCTGGAACAAAGATTTATTGATGCATACCACTACAAACCTTATAAATAGTTCCACTATAGTAATGATATATTTATCATATGAACAGACTGTGAAGAAGTACTCAAAGATTTTCACAAATCCTTCAATGTATTACATCCATCCGTTAAACTTAAAATGGATTTCTCTACAGAAAGTGTACATTTCCTGGACACAACCATAACTTTCACCAATGGCAAACTACACTCATCTGTATACAGACAACCTATGGACATGTGCAGTTATCTTCACAACTCCAGCTTTCACCCAGCGCACACTAAACAAGCTATTAGATACCACCGCATATGCTCTGATACCAGGGACAGCAGCAATCATTGTCATTCAGACAGGTTATAATGCAAGAACAATGAATGGGCAAATAACGACAACAGGACCAAACCTTGAAACAAATTGTGCTGCGAATCATGTCAACACATTTGCAAAAACAATACTGCACAACACAACAAGATATACAACATTAAAGGATTATATTCATGTACATCAGAAAATGTATATATTGTACAATGCACTGAATGTGAATCTGGATGTTACATTCGTGAAACAGGTCTACCACTAAACATAAGGATGAATACACAGAGAATGAGAAATACCAGAAAACTAAGAACCATAACCCAGTCATCACTTTATCCAGGGAAACCTCTCCATCCATAACCTTAAAGCAGAACTTTCACCCTCTATAAAATCGCCCTCCAATAATTAGGCATTTGGCGACTAGCTTCATAATAGTGCTATTATTTCTTATAGGTACCGGTTCTGAAGTAATCCTTATTCTTCAGAGACATACGGCCAGGCTTCTTGCTTTAAATCCGTTTGCACGGCTGTGCCGTCAGTCCCTTCCGGTGCCTTAAGGTACCATGCAATGCCTTCTAGAGGAGACCAGGACGGACAGCGCAGGTGAGCAGAAGTCTCTAAGCCAAGATGTCTGCATGCAAGCCTGCTTCCAGTCCCCGAAGACTAAGGATTACTTCAGAACCGGGTACTTATGAGAGATAATAGCACTATTATGAAGCTAGTTGTCATATGCCTAATTACTGGAGGCCGACTTTATAGAGGGTGAAAGTTCTGCTTTAAAATCAAAATACTCAGAGGGAACCTAAAAAATACACAGGAGAGAAAGACATTTGAAATGAAGATGATCAGTTATTGCAACACCAAACACACTGGACTAAATAAGGACTTAGGTTTCCTAGCACATTACCAACATTTTATATAATATTTGCTTGTATGTATTTTTGTTCTGGTACATATTTACCCATCTCTCACAATATTTTTCTACTTTTATCTATATACCATGGTTCTGTCTGTTCATCCCTGTTCCTCATACTCCCACTCCCATCCCCTTGTATTCCTGTCAAGGGATTCATTACTTATCAGTTTTAAGCTTTCCTCTACATGCTTTTTTCCCTTATAACCAGTTTGTTTTGGACTTGAAATAGAGAGTTTTGCTCTCAAAAGCATGTCTCCATATAATTGAATGTTCGTCCAATAAAAAAGGTATTATAAAATACTGCAATACTGATTCATTTGGCATGTGTATAGACAGAAAGATAGATATGTATGTTTGTATGATGCATAGCATAACAGGGTTATAAACAAAATGGCTAACAATGTATATCCACTGAAACAAGTGCTTTGATTTTGTTTAGATTCATACAATGCAGTGGTTAATGCTTACAAAACAAATTTATCACCCACTTCCAGCAAGGTCTTCAGTACAATGCATGGGAGAACTGTAGCATCCAGTAAGTTAAAGGACCTAATGATGGTTATTGTGAACAGTATGATGATCTGAGTGGGCAAATGAGGCCTACCAGCTGTTGCTGGACTACAACTCCCATCATCCTATACCAGTCATTGGATGGCGGGGATTATGAGATTTGTAGTCCAGCATCCAAGCTATCATTTAGTAAGATGAGTAGGTGAGAGGACTTTGCTTGTGTTGAAGATTGGCGTTTTGCCTAGCACCTGTTCATAAAGTACATAAGCTTATCTACGGAGCATCTGTTCTAAAATCTGTGCAGATTTTTATTTGATGGAATTTCTTCTAGATACGAATTAGAAAACACTTTCCAAGATTTAGACTACTGGCAAACAATCAACACATGTGGTACTTCTATATATTTCTCAATGCCAGATCAAAAAAAGTGTACTTTCAGAAAAATGCTAATATAGCTGATCATTGCTAAGTCTGTGATTTGTACAGGTGCCTTTGTGTATATATCTGCAAAACATATCCAACGCACAACCCCTTAAAGGGCAAGTAATAACTCCTAATAATGAATCCCCCACACACATTTAGTATAGCTAAAGGATGCTAATGACCACTCAAATTTTTTTACTTTACTCCATTATTCAAGTGATAAGACCTTTAGAACTTTGAATGCCAGAGGGATACGTGATACAATGCAACACAATGTGTTGTGAACCCCTCTGCCACTCAAAGGCATAATCAGTCCTGGATGCCATGTCCATGGCGGTGGATATGACTGTCACTAGCAGAACCATGACACAAACTCCGATCACTGCACATGGTAACCTTCTCTATGGAACAAAGGGGGTTGATTTGCAATGTGTTTCTCACCCCTCTGGTCCTTAAAGGAGCAGTAAACTTTTTTTTTTATGAAAACCTATATGTTATAGACCTTTTCCTACTGAGTAAAACAAGGTAACTCCCACCTCTGTAAGTTGTTTTATTCAAACTTTATAACAGTTCAAATAACCAGGAAGTGAATTTACTGTGTTTACTTCTTGATTGTTCAAACTGACAGGAAGTGACAGGCAGTTTCTATCACATTCTATGGAGAGCTGTAAGTCACTAACTTTCTTCTCCATTACAATGTAACAGAATACCTAATTGGGATTTGACCACTAGTGGGTATTGCTAAACAGTAATAACCCTGGAAATATGCACCTATCAGCAGTGGGAGTGCCTTATTTTATTCAACAGGAAGCACCCTACAAGATGTATTTTTTTCATAAAAAAGTGTATTGCTCCTTTAAAGAGTTAAGCAGACTACTGTACTATTCACTATGCAAAAGCTGCCAGCAGCTATTATGGCCTTCTCCATGAAAATTACATCGAAGACTAATTTAAACGGGCAGCAAGGCTCATAGTGGACACTAAAATGTTCTTGCCATAGAAATGTAAGTGAAGAGATTTCTAATTTCCTCCTCTTCGATTTCGTACATAGCCTGGACCTGGATGCATTTCCATTCATTTTTAAAAACAGCGCTGTGGTTCCTCCCAGCTGCTATTTTTTGTTTATTTGTACTGTTGATTGTTTTTTTTTCTTTATTTTATAATATAATTTATTTGAATACAGAAATCTATAAACATGGAAATGTAAAATCCTATAATAAAATAGAACATGTAGATTAGTTTTGAACTAATGAAAAATATTCTTCATTCTTATCTTTTTTTATCTTCTGTTGTGTGTGTCTGATCATGCTACTTTCTTCTTCTATCAAGTTAACTTTATGGATAGATTGACTTATTGTTATATTTCATATTTAAATTTCACACGTGCACTCTCACACTGACAGACACACACAGAGGGAGCACGTGCTTGGACACGCATACTTTTCTTTCATCCATTGTGGAAGCATGGGGTAAAGCATCCTCCACTAGGAGGAAGTGCAGTTGTATTCACAGTTCTCTGGAGGCACTCTTCCCAGTTCCACTTTACCCCCATGTAGTAGGTGGCAGTCAGGGCAAAGATTCTCTTAGCTTGTTTTCTTATTTTTTTGTAACTTACATGGAGCAGTTCAATCACACATTAGGCAGGATCACATTCCCTCCAGGTTGCATATGAGACAGGGAACAGAGTTTCACAGGACCTAGCTTCTGATTGGGGATGGCATTCAGCATTTTATTTAGACATTCTCCCTCTTTGATTTTCTCTGTATCATAGGAGCCTGAAGACTACAGCTTCAGAGTGAACCTGGAACTGGTAGCCTCCATCTTGGATGTGCCATTGGTTGCATCTTAGCCACCTTCTATAAAACTGGGTGGTGTCAACACTAGAATTAGTGCCTTATGCTCAGGCACACACGAGAGAAGTTCAAAGGCATGTCCTACAGAGTTGGTTGGGGAATCTGGATCACCTAGGTCAACAGATCTCTTTCCCTGGAGGCATGCTGGGACCTTCAGTGGTGTTTGCATTAGCACAGCTTGGAACAGGGAAAACCCTTTGTGATCCCGGAATTGACTCTTATCATGATGGACACCAGCCTGGGTGCCTGTGGTGAGGTTCTGGGTCACCTGGGGGTCCAGGGCAGGTGGACTGTGGAGGAGTCACTTCAGTCCATCAATGTTCTGGAACTCTGGGTGATTCATCTGGCCCTCGTTTACTGGACTTTACACTTGAGGAGAAGACCAGTGAGGGTTCATTCAGATAGTTCCACGGTCATGGCATGCATAAACCGTCACGGCGGCATTCGCAGTGCTGCAACCTGGCTTGAGGTAAGGTACATTCTAGGTTGGGCAGAGCCCCGTGTTCCATCTCCGCCGTGCACGTTCCAGGAGTAAAAAACAACCATAGATCTCATGGCCACCAGAGAGAACAGGAAGGTTCTGACCTTCTGCTCCCGGAGGGGAGATCCTCTGGCCTTTGCCACAGATGCCATTTCTAGTCCATGACCTTTCTTCCAGTCCCTCTCATTCACAGGGTATTCTGTGATTCTAGTCACCCCTTACTGGACTCAGAGGGCATGGTTTGTGGACCTGGTCAGTATTTCTATTCAAGACCCACTCCTTTTTCCTCCCAAGCCGGGCTTCCTCCTCCAGGGTTACCTGTGGAAAGAGAATGTGGAAAAGATGGCTTTGACGGCATAGCTGTTCTCCACTGAGGTAATTTTCACTATGATTCAGGACCACAAGCCTGTCTCTTCCAAAGTCTATCATAGAGTTTGTTCTTTGTCTCATTCTTGGTGCTATGGGCAGGTCTGTGTCCTTGCAAGAGTTTGACCTTCCTTTGGTGTTATCCTTTCTTCAAGATGGCCTGAACAAGGGTCTCAGCTTGAGCTGTGTTCTTTCAGAGATTTATTACCACCATTCCAGATCTCAAGGTGTTCCTTCAGGTGGTGGCTCATGCCTATCCTTCTTTTAAGGCTCCTATTCCTCTGTGGGATCTTAATTTGGTTTTGGGAGTCTTACAGAGACCTCCTTTTGACCCCCTTGCTACCATCCCTCTGCATCAGCTGATGCTTAACATGGTTTTTCTTTTGGCAGTAGTATCCTTTCACAGGGTTGCTGAACTGCAACATTTTTCTTTTACAAACCACCTTTTCTGGTTTTTCACAAGGACAAGGCGGTCCTTCAAACCACTCAGGAGTTTATTCCTAAGGTGGTTTCTGAATTTCAGATCAATCGAGATTGTGGTGCCTTCATTCTGCTCTGACTCAGAGTCTGACAAGGAGCGGGATCTCCACTTTTTGGATGTGGTGCGTTGCCGCAAGACTGACTCTTTTTGTTGTATCTGAGGGTCCTAGAGCTGGACAGCCTGCATCCAAGTTTACTATAGCCTCTTGGATTAAGCCTACCATTCACCAGGCATATGAACTCAGAAAGAAACCTGTTCCTTTCATGGTCACAGCACTGTTGGTTTATAAGAATCAGGCCTCTGCTGAGCAATTGTGCAAAGCATGACTTGGTCCTCTGTGCAACCCTTTGCAAAACACTACCGTGTTTCAGCCGGAATGTCCTTCAGGCAGTCTTGCCTGTCTTGGGACCTTCAGTTGTTTTCTTCCTTACTGTAGTTGAGACATTTGGACCCTGTTGCCTTTTGTTTTGTGTGCTGTGCTTGTTCAGTGTCTGTTGACACTTTATTCTGTTTGGACTGTTCTAATTCTGGATAGTCCTTTGGAACTCTGGCATCATGGGGACAGGAGTGAGGTCCATTCTCCATCATCTCACCTTGGGAGCTTAGTGTTGGTATATCCCCATGTTACCTGTGTTCAATAGTGAATGTAAGAGAAATAGGATTTTAGTGTTCTTACCTGTCAAATCCTTTTATTTATAGTCCATGGAACATAGGTCTCCCACCCAGAGAAAGGGACCTCTGTTTGGTCTCACCTGTCTGGGCTGCGGAGTCCTCTTAGGGCCTTTTGGCCTTTTTCTTCTCACAGGAGATCTCCTCCTTCTTCTCTTGCTTTCCTGATTAGTGTGGCTTTGGTCACATTCTTACTGAGGCGAGGCTAGAGTTGAGCTGGAGGAGTAGCTGGGAATCTCCACCCACAAGACTTTGTCTTTTGAGATGTGTCCTGCCCTCTGGTGGAGGGACTGAACCCCATGGTACGTGTGTTCCATATGCACTAAAATCCTATTTTCTTTCAGTTCTGTGTCTCCAGAATGTGGTTGACCTACAGGCTTTGTCTCGTAGGCCTCTTTTTCTGATTTTTCATGCAAATAGGGTGGTTCTGCGAACTCCCTTTGGGTTTCTTATCACGGTGGTTTCTGATTTTCATATCAATCAATAATAAACATATATAAGTAGTTTATTTGTTGATACCTTTTTATATTTGGACTGTTCATATTTTGAGGCAGCTTTCAAAGGATCAACTCTCACAAAATCTGTTCAGTCACACAGTCTGTTCAAAACAATGATGAGTTCCAAGTAGTAGTTTATGATGCTTATAGGGAAAGCCTGGAGAAGATGAAAAATGTGATATCTGTATAACTGGTGTGGGCAATAAATAATGTTGTCTGAGCAGTGATTTGTCTGCAGAGCAGAAAGAAGGTGAGGTGGATGATAAAACTACAGAAGAGGCACTGGTTATAGAAATGTCTAGTAGTGAGATAAGAGCACTATAATCCTTAGTTCAATCGCCTTCCTTTCTTGGGTGCTTTTAAAATTATCTTTAAGGATCCTGATTGTAAGACTGTTCATTGAGTGATCTGGTTGAGAAAAATGGTTTCCAACTCTAGTTAAGTAATTTTGTATGGAAAGACCTACAGGCCATAGTGCCTCTATACATGCTTTTCATGTCTCTGCTTGTAGTAACTTTTTTCCCCATTGGTTAGGTGTGTAGGTGTCCTTTGACACCTGAGGCTTGTTTGCATTTTGAGGGTTTCTCTTCTCCCTTACTGGAATATTGATGGATTACCTTTGGTATATTCCAGTGGTTCCTGTGTTCCACAATGGAAAAAAGAGAAAAGAAGATTTGTATACCTACTAATAAATCCTTTTCTCTTAGTTCTTGTGGAACACAGGACATCCTGCTCAGAGAAAAACAGGTTGCTTGAGTTCCAGGCAGAGGTGTCCTTTGGGGTCTGTGGTATGATTACCACCTTCCAGCCCTACTTCTCTTTTATTCTTCTTCCATCTTGGCTATATGTTGAAACTGAGCCTACTAGGCAGGGATAAGGTAGAGGGAGAGTGAACTCTGTATGCAAGTGCCCTTGTTTTTAGAGGAGGATGTTCTACCCCATTGTTCCTGGGTTCCAGAAGGACTAAGATAAAATAATTTATTGGAAAGTAAACAAAACACTTTTGCACACACATTCACACATTATATGTGTGTATATATATATGTGTGTGTGTGTGTGTATTCATTTTCACTACTACATTAATCAGCATTTCTAACTAAAGCACTAAAAATGTCATATTGACATTCAGTAATTCTTTTTCTTGCAAATGAGACTCAGATGCTTATAATGATCTAAATATATTCTAATAATAAGGTATTTTTTCCCAGCATCATTTCCTTTTACATATTTATGGTTGAAGATTATTTATTTTAATAAAAATGAAGTTTATTTCACACAGTGGATTTACAGTATTTGATGTACTAGGTCATAGTAAAAAAGCTCATAGTTACATAAACAGCAGCATTTGAGCCCATGGCAGTTTCATGAAAGTGCAAAAAGTGGTAGTTTGATGAAGCAGTCTAGAAGATTTATGATAAGCTTGCAGCAAGTTCTATGATAATAGGAGTCATTAGCCGAGGATGTGTACTAATCTTCATTAGTTTACTGCTGGCATACTTGTTTCTTACACACGTTTGGTTAGATTCTGGTTACTTTGTTCAAATTTTTAGCCATGTGCTTCATGATCAAACACAAGTCTTTCTATTCATATCCTATGTAGTAATGTTGTGTAGTACCCCATTTGCCTTGGCCAAGAACCTTTTGTGTTACACAGTGTAGCAGCAGCAATTTCTGAAGGGTGGAAGTGCACCATGTCATAGTCCATTAATGCAAGTTCCATAAAGTATTTTGCAAGTGTTTGTTGTTCTGCATGAGCGCTACAGGATTTTGATGCCCATCTCAGGAACTGAAGTGGTAGTGGACGTCCTAGGTCAAAGTTAAGCTCCTTAAGGATCATCATTTCCATCTCATGGATCTGAGATGCAGTATATGCATTGTCTGTAATGTAAACAAAGTCTCCAACCACTGGAGTGTACATCTCTTCGTACTTGGAAGCCATAATTAGTACAGCTACACCAACAAGCTGGAGCTTGTTGCGGGAGACAGGCTGGACTTGTAAGAAACAGTACATGAATGCAATACCCATGTACAAGGTCTCCTGAAGCATCTGGAATCTAGAGTGAAGTTGGACAAGCGAATCAACCAATATGGCCCTCATACATTAATTCACCTCTAATTCACCGAGGGCACACAGACAACAGGACTGCTAGTTGTCTTAAATAGTTATAGATGTCCATCACATACTCGCTGCACAGCTGAGGGTTAGCAAAATCATCTGCATCAATATCTTCCACACTGCTCAAGGCAGTGGAGAATGCCTTGCACAACTCCTCCTCTTTCATCGAGACATCCTTAGGGACTGGAAATGGCTCTTTTGGAGCCTCTTCTATTACAGCTGGCTTTGCAGGAACAGTCTTTGGCTTCACATTGACCACCTTGGTTGCTGATTTTGCCACTCCATTCAAGTTGTTGAATATAGGCCGCTTTCCACGCAGAGTCGCTTTACACCCAATTTCACCCAGAGAATCTCTTCTGCCATTTATTTCAACTTTCAGTCGTGCTACACCAGCATTTTCTACTTCACAGGGGATAGAAACCCGGCGAATTGCCATTTGGTGATGATTAAGATCTAAAAACAACTGATTCATGGTTGAAGATTTTGACCAGGATGTGAATAGTGAAAAATACCTTTTCTAGGCTTTCTGAAAAGCAGCACAATTATTATGATATATGTTGACTTCTAATAATAAATGGACATGAATATGCATATCTGTAAATATGACAAAATGCTCTTTCATATTAATATTTATTGATAAAGGTCCAACAGATTTCATAGAGCTGTACATTAGTCAAACAAGATAGCAGAACAATGTATAGTGCGGTAAAAGGATATTTAAAATAATCAATAAAAGGCATTGCATCTGGCCATAGGGGCTAGAGTTGGATTACAAGGACAATGGCCTTTGGGGAAATCACTTAATGGAAGCAGTCCAGTTGGAGTCTTATGGGGATGTTCTTATTTCTGTGATTTCCAGGATTAATGAAGCTAATTCTTCTATCTTTGAGGCACAATTATATAGGTTTAAGTTTCTTGTTAAGATGCCTGCATTCTGTGTCATCGTACCCTGTAGCAGAAGATCTGGTTGGTTGATCTGTCTTTTCAGAAGTCCCTTATTGTCTTACCATTCATTGGCACTCAGCTCTTTGACCCTGAATTGGGTAAGGCAATTAGCTGTCTTACTGGGGTTCAGAGTTCCTTATTTTCCAACAGTACACACCTAAGCATCAGTTTTTTTTATTTTCATCCCTGCAACTACTCTCAAGTGACCAAAGCCCTGCCCCTTCCTCAAGCCAATCCTGTTTTTTTTACCCCAAACAGGTAGTGTGAGAAGCCCACACAGAAGCCCTCCACTGTTTAGTTGCCTTCAACAAGGACTTGTGGAGTTTCAGACCTCCTCAGAAAACTGGAGGGCTACTGCGGCATTACCACTGTGTAGCCCCTCTCCATGGTGGGTTCTTTTGGAGGGTATCATATAGCCTTTGGGGACCCTTTATGTAAAGAGTTCCTCTAGATCCCATGGTGACTTTTGACATCTGAGAGGGGGTTCAAGCCATGGTAAACATGCAGGTTTTTATTCCTTTTCCCTTTCCAGTAAGCTTCCTGGGGTTCTGTTCCAGCCTTTGTATAGTCTCCTAGGAAAGAGACAGTTGTTGTCCAGCCTCAGGCCTAAACCGCCTCAATTATTTTGTTCTTACACTGAGATTCAAGTTGGACTATCTGTATCTCATTATATGCACTGTGTCCAGTGCAATTTTTGACTTTTCTGGACATAAGGGACTGGTACCTTTGTGTGCATATTCAAATAAAATAACAGTGATTTATCAGCTTTTGCATTTCAGGATCATCTTTTTCTATTTATGGCTCTTTTCTTTGGTCTATCATCTACTACTACGGTTTTCACATAAATTATGTTAACTTTGGCTATGTTTGCTCTCAAGGGATCTTCCTTTCACCTAATCTAGATGGTTTAAGGCACCTCTGGAGGGGATCTTTCACCCCACCTTCAGATGTGTGTGTGTCCATTGCTCGACCAGCACAGCTGGGTGATCCACTTCATACAGTTCTCTTTGATCCCATCACCAATCTCTGATCTTTCTTTTCATGAGATTCAGCAACCGATAAAGAGCGACAAATACTTTCCCCCAGCATGTCTTTTAGGCTTTGGCTTGCCCATCTGCATCAGCATGTGACTACATGAGTGTTGCTGTTGCTGCTTTTGACACTGAAGGCAGTGCCGTATATTGCATCCTACAGCTGTATGTTCTGGGAAATTGGTTCAATCAGCAGTATCATCTCTTCCACATGATGTCCCTCTTGTCTAATAAACCAGAACAGTTACACCAGTTTTGTGAGAAAGCATTACTGCCTGCAGGACCTATCTTTCTAGTAACTTTTTGTCTGTTACTTAGCTTTTTGGTAGTGTCAGTTGACACCTGAGATTCATGGTTGTATTTGATTTGTCTCTGTCTCTCTCTGAGACTGGTTTTATTGTTGAGAGTTTTTCTCCCTCTCTCTGGAATCCTGTTGAGATAGCCTTGTTATATCCCCATGGTTCCTGTGTTCTGCAATGGATGAAAGATAGAAGGGGATCTTTGTGTATTTGCCTATAAATCCTTTTTTCTTAGTCCTTGTGGAACATCGTGCATTCCTCCCAGAGAAAAACTTATGAACTGGGTTCGGAGCAAGAGTGTAATTGGTTTTCTCTGGCATGGTGACAGCGTCCCTGCCATGCTTCGTTTTTGTTGCATCTTTGCTATACATAAAACTGGAGGCTAATAGGCAGAGTTAAGTAGACTTTGGAAGGAATCTCCTCCTCCAAAGAGCTCTAGTTTCTATGTGCCCTCTTTGGGAACAGCATCTCCCACAGCTCTTAAGCAGTGCATTGCTGTCCCAATGCGAAGGAGAACTTTTATGTGTGTCCTGAGCAAATATGGCAGCAGGATGCACATACAGGCCCCGCTTTGTATCGGAACAGCAATGTACTGGTTAACCCTTTGAGTGCCGCAAGATGTGTTGCATACGCCTGTGGCAGTCAAAGGGTTAAGAGCTGTGGGAGATGGTGCTGTCTAAGAAGTGGAGGCAGGCCATGGAGATCGTCTCGTGTTGGTGCAAAACAGCACTGGGCGTAGTACTTTGCAGTGTGGCAAAGACCGTTAGAAAGAAGGACGTTTATTTTTTTCTGTATGGTGCGCCTAATTGGAAGATGAATTAGTATGGGCGTATTATTGCAAGGGGCGATTGTTCAGGTGAGGAAGATGCATTATATACAGTTGCTGTGTCCAATAGTAAAAACATTAACCCTTTCAGTGCCAGAGGGCTAAGCAACACATTGCAAAGCAATGCGTTGCGTAGCCCTCTGCCATTGAAAGGGTTAATACATTACCCATTATGGCATTTGTACTTGGGCTGAGAACAGACATGGCTGCAAACACCAATAGGGTTATAATTTTCCCTATGGGTGGTACTTCGGTGCCATCTGTAGTGCAATACACAGGGACAGTGTAGGGCTGTAAGGTATTTTGAGAAAAGATCTTGAATGGACTTTCACTTAGTAATGACAAATCATTATGGGCTCGATTCAAATGTTGGCGTTAAAACCAATGTGAAGAAAAAAACTGCCTTCGCTCGTTAAGCAAGACCAGGTAACGTGAGATTCAAATCTTCCTTACCTAGAAAGCCTAACGAGCGATAACCAACAAAATACACGTTAATCTTAAACCTGCGTCGCATAGAAAATCTTACCTAAAAACACACGATAAAAATGTTACCTAGCACCACAGCCAATCACAGCACTGCAAAGTATCAAGTTCAGTCAGAAAATCCAAAACCCACGTCTCCAGTTCTGAACAGCTTTCTCTGTGCTTCCCTACCCAGCCACTAGGGGAACACAGAGAAGGCTTTCAGCACCATGGACAGCTTTGAATGCCATAGGGATGTGCACTGCTCACCCCTGTGGCATTCAAAGGGTTAAAAGCAATAAAACTAGTACACCAAGCACTACACAATGCCCCCTTCCACATCCCCCCCTTAGTATGTCACATATATTGCATATATGGGACATACTAACCCCATCCACATCCACCTCATGGACTTCCATGTAGTGGACAAATCTGCCTTTTATTCCACAATTAACCCTTTGAGTACCAGAGAGGTAGGAAAGCATTGCTTAGCATGTTTCCTACCCCTCTGGTACCCAAAGGGTTAATAGGCAACGTATGGACTACATACCTTGCCTATATATATATATGTGTGTGTTTGTGTGTGTTTTAAATTTTTTTTAATTAAAATAGTATTATTAGACAGTTTAACTTACATCTCATTCATTGTTAACCCCCTACCTCCTGTGTCCCATTGCTATTAGTACTTTTGCTCCACTCTTCTTTAAACTGAGAGTGGAGCAAAAGTACTAAAAGCAAAGGGACACAGTAAGTATGGCATCATTAATGGTTGAGATCTAAGTTAACCCTTTGGGTGCCAGAGTGGTTCGCAACGCATTGCAAAGCAATGCGTTGAGTACCACTCTGGCACTCAAAGGGTTAACATACAACTGAGGGAGCAGCCTGCACTGTGAATGCAGGGCTTCCCTCAGTTTTAATTATACATTCGTTATTTTTTAATACTGTATTTATTGTTCATATTTATTTTTTATATTATTTATTTATTCTCTTGCTGCGGGCGGCTGTGAAGCCCGCAGCATAGTAAACCCTTGTGCAGAGAGGCATTGGCGACAGCGGGAGGAGGGGACAGAGACATTGGAGGAAGCGGGTGGTAGGCTTGTACTTGCTGCCCGCTTCCTCCAATACCTCTCCTCTAGCGGTGGCATTGTGCCAGGCTGCCTGATCGCCTTGTGCAATTCGTCCCTTTGCACAAGGCGTTGTACAAAAAATTTAAAACACACACAAACACACACATATATATATATAGGCAAGGTATGTAGTCCATACGTTGCCTATTAACCCTTTGGGTACCAGAGGGGTAGGAAACATGCTAAGCAATGCTTTCCTACCTCTCTGGTACTCAAAGGGTTAATTGTGGAATAAAAGGCAGATTTGTCCACTACATGGAAGTCCATGAGGTGGATGTGGATGGGGTTAGTATGTCCCATATATGCAATATATGTGACATACTAAGGGGGGGATGTGGAAGGGGGCATTGTGTAGTGCTTGGTGTACTAGTTTTATTGCTTTTAACCCTTTGAATGCCACAGGGGTGAGCAGTGCACATCCCTATGGCATTCAAAGCTGTCCATGGTGCTGAAAGCCTTCTCTGTGTTCCCCTAGTGGCTGGGTAGGGAAAAGCACAGAGAATGCTGTTCAGAACTGGAGACGTTGGTTTTCTACTCTTACTTGTGGACTGTACTCCAAAAAAAATAGGCGTTAGATTTCTGGAGAGAAATGTTGCAATTTAACGCGAGTTAGCCCTAACTCCAACATTTGAATAGCTTTTGGCGTCCTTTGTACATTATCCTCTATGGGTGAGATCTTGCTGTTCTGGCGACAGGCGATGTCTGTTTCAGAACTGGTGTCGCTTGTTTCTAGTAGAACATTTGCATTGCTCAATTGACGTTAAAACCAGCGTCTCCAGTTTTTTCTGGCGACGCCAACATTTGGATCGAGCCCTATATTTGTTAAGGCAAATGCAGGCAAACGGAGTCACTGAAGATATTGGTGCAATGTGAGAGTAAGGGGAAGGTTAGTGGCGGCGTGAGTCAGCCATGTTTGTTTGTTTTTTTTTTGTTTTGTTTTTTTTGAAGAGGTACTATTGAAGGTTGGCCAACTCCTGTGAAATCACGCCCCATTGTATCTCCTGGTAAGGCATTATGGAGGAGACCTGAATATCTCCTCCTTACTACCTCCCCTGGGTGTGTTTGTCTGCCCAGGGGTGTTCGTGGCAGACATGTAGAATTTGGCGCCCTGCCAGTCTTCTACTTTTATTAATATATATGTATGTATAAATATCAAACAAACAATAAGTATAGGTAATGGCGCCTATCCAGATACGTTGAATCCCTTATGAAAAAATAGAAAATACATAAAACACTGTCGCTGCAATCCTCGTTCTGGAGGTGGACAGAATAAATAACTACAAAAAAACAGTAATGAGAGGAGAGCGCTAGTGAAATAGTTAAAGACAATTTAATGCATAAAGCCTAGGATACAAAATATCTAAATAACATTCACTTTAATAAAATAAACAAACAATCCTAGTAAAACTAGTTTAAATTAGTGAATTCACTAATAACATTAAAATATAACAAAAATTAAAAAAGCATTAACCCCTTGATGTGCAATGTTCAAAAACTGGTCTCATGTATAAACAAACAGTACCGTAAATAAACTAATATCCAGCGGGCAGGTGCCTTATAGATGATATTCACACTTGATATACTGAATCTCTCCCGTCTTCACAGCTGTATCATTAGGGATCCATTTCCCAAGTATAAGGATCTTACTTATTCAGCAGCGGGCAGAGGTGTACGTTTTTCAAGCACATAGGTCAGTGCTCCCTGGCTGTGAGTCCAAATGTCTGAATCCCAGCAGGAATTTGTCTCAGAGGCAGTGGACAGCAGCTGATTCTGCCAGGTGAGCACAATCCGGCTGATCTATAAACCACAATCCACAGCACCTCCTGGCTATAGGAGTATAAAATTCCAAGTGTTCATGGGACTGTATAAAAGTTGTAATAAAATAAAAACTGTTTAGAAGCACAATGGGGTCAGCAAGGTCCGACGCGTTTCATATCTGTAGATACTTCTTCAGGGATTTGAGTGCAATAGATTTAATGTCAGTTAAATAGTAGTATCATTCTGTTTTGATCATGTTTCTGCAGCACTAGACAGAATGTATGTGTTGATTCATTATAATTAACATGCTTCACCTGGATTTGCTTCATTTGCTGAGACCATTGATTGGTCAAAACAGACTAACTAATTTCACTAGCGCTCTCCTCTCATTACTGTTTTTTTATATGTATAAATATATGTGTGTGTGTGTGTGTGTGTGTGTGTGTGTGTGTGTGTGTGTGTGTGTGTGTGTGTGTGTATATATATATATATATATATATATATATATATATATATATATATATATATATGTAATGCACTGTGTTGGAGAAATCTCCAGCATTCAGTTTTAAAGATGATTCATCAAGCAATAAATGCCTTATAACACTAGACCTTTGTATAGAATTTATATTTTACTAAGTTACTATGAGCTATTAATAAATCCTAAACAGAACCCTTAACGTGTTTTAAATTACAAATATGTTTGATGGCCTGGCTGGTGTTTCATTTCATGTGTCTCTGGTTGTGGGGAGAAAAGGGCAAACAGCATTTTATTTGAAGATTGGATGACCTCATGTTTTTTGCAGCAAGAGCAGGGCTAACAATAGCTCTGTGTGTAACACTTAACCTCTGCTACTTGATAACTCAACGTAATTGGATCCCCCTTTGCTCACTTAAAGCCTAGTGTTCTTTGAACTTTATTTACATACATTTTGCCAAGGTAAATTTACAGAAACCAACTTAATCCCAGCTAAGCATTTAGGTACAAAATTACTAAAACTGGTTGCACACATAAGCTAATGTTTCCTTGACACTTTACAGTACTATTAATTATGTATATGTGCCGATACTAGCATGTAAATGTTGACTAAAACGGTTGTGGATTAAGTAGGTGCTGTGAGGGTAGTGTTGCCACCCAGCTGGTATTTTACCAGCAGACCGGTAAAAAATTGGCTTCTGTCCAATGTTAAGTCTATGGAGGGAATGCCATGGCCGGTATTTTTTTTGAAGAAAAGGTGGCAACCCTATGTGAGGGTGTACAAACATTGTACATAACCCCTCTGTTTTAAACAATTTTTTGTTTGTTTGTTTTTTACAGCAAACTTATTTGAAGGGTAATTAACATGTTTTAATAAGTCTTCTCCTATGGGAAGTGTATATGTCAGGGCTGTACCGCCATTTGGTGAAGTCTGAAAACTTACTTCCTTGGTAAACAGCCTGAAGCTTACACAACTGCAAATATTGAAGAGAAGCACATGAGGCCTTATAGACAGTTATGTAGAGATGGGAGAAAGTGTTTGCCTCCACACAGAAATAGGCAAAAAAAATGGCACTTCCCTTGAAAAGTGCAGTTTTTCTGCTGTTTCTTCCTAGCTCATTGCATTCAAATCAATGGGAAGACTGAATGTACACACAACACATAGAAGATTTTAGTTTATTTCCCACAGGCATTGTATTGGTGTTGGTGGAGCCTGGACAAAGAATAAGTTGAACAAGGATTTCTTTCTTTGGGGAAGGGGTTTGTTGACTGGGATAGGGGGGACAGTTAATAAAAAAAATAAACAATTTGGTAATTAACGTGATTGAGACATGACCCCCCTGAAATAAGCTGTCATTGGGTCAGACTGATATGTGACGGGATAGAGTATTTTGTAGAGGATGATGTAAAGGACTTAGACTTGTTAGAGGCACATACCCTGAAGAAACATTGATTTGTAGGACTTGCGCTTGTTGTTAGAGGCCCAAGCCCTGAGGAACAATTGATTCACTGTCTGAGGCAGAGGATGATTCTGCTGCCTCAGAATCAACACTAGGATCCAGGATTATTGCTATCAAGTGGAACCTGTCCTGGTCTTGCATCCATTCCCGCTGTGGCCACTGTGGTCTATGGCACACTAGACTGTTCATCAGCCTTCTGCTGCTGAGACATTTCAACATCTGGCCCGTGTAACTCAGCAGCAGCAGGAATTACAGCAGCAGAAAACTCAGTAATATCACTGCTGGAAGTGGTGTTGATGCCCATCCTCGTTTGCATATCTGTCTCCCATTCCTTCTCGTTTTCTGCTAAAAAGGCCCTTATTGTCTCTTCCACCCCAGCTGATCTACCATCACCCTCATCAGCACCACCACTAGTCCTTCCCTGCAGCTGATGATGATCTATGAAATTTGGACTGGTTGGCGATGATGACAAATGTGACAGAGGGTCCCCTACTGATAGCAAGTGTGTCCTTTGAACACTGTATAGTAAAATGTAGTACTGCCAGCCATTTTTGTCACTGTAAATATTATCCCCATTTTTTATTTGCCCAATTCTTTTCAAAAGATTTATAAGAATAATTGTGTTGGAAAAGTGATCTAGATTGTATCCACTGCTTTGCCTGCAATTTTATAGCCGAATGTCTGTCTGGATGGCTTATGGTCGACATTCGTCTACAATGAAGATTAGGTAAGTATTCACACTGTGACTACTGTGTGATTCAGATCCGACTGTACATGTCTTGAACAAGGATTTATTAATAAATATGTGGCTCCCAGGGCAAAAGTGTAAGATGCGCCCATCCGCGTGTGTGTGTGTGTGTATAATACTAGCAGTGTGGGATGGCATTGCCTGTCTGTGTAGACACAGGAGTATATATGAGGTATATTAATGTATACACTGTGTGTACAGTGTGTACATTAATATACATTATATATACAGTCATGTGTGTGTATGTATGTATATATATATATATATATATATATATATATATATATATATATAATATGCATTATATATATATATATATACAGTCCTGTGTCAGTGAGGCTCACATTAACCCTTTGAGTGGCAGAGGGATACGCAATGCATTGCAATATGTTGCGTACCCCTCTGCCACTGAAAGGGTTAAGCATTGCTTGAAAAAGAAACAAAGAGACGGGCAACGCTGTCCCACACTGCTAGTAGTATAGATATTTTTAAAACCGCAGTGACAAGGTAACCATTTTGGGTGGGAGAGTGGACTGCAATAATTATGTAAGAATATATATATAATTAAATACATGCTGCTCAGTCACAATAACAGAGCCCGTGCAACGCAATGCATTATATACCCCTCTGGCACTCAAAGGGTTAAGCAGGGATATTTTGAAAAACTTACCTATTCGTGTTCTGAGGACTAACAGAAATTCTGGCATAGGGGACAGCAGCTTTAAAGGCATAGTAATACTTAAACCCTACAGCATATATGTTTTTACACTTTATGTCCCCGAATAAAACAAGGGTACTCCCACTGCTGAGAGATATTTTATTAAAAAATTATAACAGCTCAAACTTGAATTCTTTAGGTGCAATATCACAGTGGCCTGAAAATTTACATTGGTGCTGTTGCTACACCATCCTATGGACTGCTTTGGTCTGCAGACTATAAATCTCCATAGGATGGTGTAGCAACAGCGCCACTGTAAATTTTTAGGCCAGTGTGATATTGCACCTAAAAAATTCAAGTCTGAGCTGTTATGCACGTGAAGTATTTATTTTTTTTTTTTTTTAACTCAAAGGGTTAAGAAGTATTGGTGGAGAACGTTATAGTTCATAGTGTGTGCTAGACTGTAAGCTTTTGACGACAAAGGCCTGATGACTACTTCCTGTCTGAAAGTTTATCCCAATGTCGAGCAACCTGTGTCTCTCCAGTTGTCGGGTGTCGTTGCCCTTTAAGCTGATGGAAGTTGTAGTTCAAAGGTTGCCCACCCTTGACACAGACTATATCATAAGTATCTGAGTGATAACCTCTTATGCATATTCTCTAGAATCAAGTCCAAATGACAAAGTAAGATTATAAATGATACCAATAAGACATTAGCATAGTAAAATAATTATAATGTGGTGCACACATGAAGACATCACATTTATAAAGACAAAAGGAGCAATTATGGGGGGCACGTGTTACCATTCACCATTTACGACGTGGCAGAAGGGATATGTGGGGTATGGAACAGCCGGAGCTTGAGGAAGGTGTTGTGGTGCGGGGAGGGCGGACAGTCTGGGATGGGGGAGCTGGATCCCTCCCACTCGTGTCTCCAGCATCCCCAGGGGGAGTGGAGCGGTAAGGTGGGCAGGCCCTGGCAGGACAGAGGGAAGTGGGGGCTGTTGATTAAGTAATCCTCCGGGTTTGAGTGGGCATGATGAGCCAAACCCTTCCTCCTCCCAGGAGTCCTCCTGGCGCCCCTGATCTCTGCTCAGTCACCGCAGTCTGGACAGTGGGGAGTGTGTCTCCTGGAAGGGCGAATCCGCCCCTGTGCTGTTATCATCCTCCTGCTCACAGTCACTGGGGCTGAAGAGCCGAGGCAGTGGAGCTGAAGCCAGGCTCAGGCTGAAGGGGCTGAGTTGAGTCCCAGGAGCAATCCGACCAAACAGCATATCCCGGAGCAGGCCAGACAAATTAATCCAGGGCCCGAGCACTGGGGGCCTGCAGTCCAAGAGGGGAATGAGTTCTCCGGGCCTGTAGGCCGCTAGGTTCCACATATAAGGATAAAACTGGGACACGGGGATAGTTGTACATATTTGAGATAGGGATTCATTCATGAAGTTGTTGGAAATGTTTAGAATTTGTTCGGGGATGTATATTCTTTATGTGGTGGATATGTATGGGAGTTAAGACACAGAATATAGAAAGTATGGAGTGAGAGTGAACATCTGATTACTCGAAAATTGTTGCTGAAATGTGTTAACCCTTTGAATGCCAGAGGGGTATGCAATGCATTGATTTGCAATGCATTGCATACCCATGTGGCAGTGAAAGGGTTAACAGATCAGGGAACTCTCGTACAGATGCTTGGCACAGGATTGAGTGCCAGAGGGGGACAAAAGGGTTACTATACTCTTGTGGTGGCGTGTGTTCAGTTTCAGATGTCCATAGGTGACAGTCAGCCATATTTTTGGTTTTAAAAAAGGGATACTGAGGGGAGTGGAAAAGTGAATGTGTATGTTGGTCTCAATGCAATGTGTAGGAGATCTGCAAATGTCCTCTTTGCTGCCAGCCCTTGGGTGTATGTATTATAATTTAATGTGTAATGCTGGGCTCAGGCAATGTTGAGGAGATATGCAAATCTCCTCCTAGCTTGTGGTAACATGACCACTTCTTTTATTGTATGTGTGACTATATATATATTTTTGCATGTGCACGTTACATTTGTTTTTGTCTGTGTGGGGAGTGTGTATGATGAAGGTGGGGATGGTCAGAGCACTGAGCAAGGGAGGATGGAGCAGTACAGTGAGACAGAAGAGCGAGCAATGTAGAGAAAGGGTTAGTAAGCGAAGGAGAAGGGGGTGATGAAGTGAAGAGGTAATAGGATATAGAGAGATGGAAAGAGTCGTGTGGGAGATCAAGTGGATTGAGAGGAAGGGAGAAATCAAATTTAGAGAGGGAGGGAAACGGTTGAAGTTGAATAATGGATAGAGGGATGGGAGAGTGGGAAAGAAAGGGAAGAAAGGGAGTGGTAGGCAGTCGTGTTCCTCTCACCTCCTCATTGAGTTTGATATCTGCTCCCCTGGGAACATCTTACTCCTGTTTTAATCCTTGCATGCAGAGTATTCTGCAAAGCCATGTATTGATGACCTCTCTGACATGTCAGAGTCCTGAAATATAGAGATATCCGGCCTTTGATGAGCTATTTGTCTTTCCACATAGTGCTGAGTTCATATACCAGTCTTGTCATTTATCTAACTTGTCATGTCTCTGATTTACTTCCACTGAATACATGGGAAGTAAATCTCTGAGGTCAGTCACTTGTTAGAGAGAGACACCACAGCCGTTGATTGAGCTCAGCACTTTGGGGGGAGAGGCAGATAGCTCATCATAGGCACTCTGTATTAACCCATTGCATGCCTGAGAACTTTCCATCATGTTGCTTTACTGTGGATTGTAAACTACTCAACCATCTTGTTCTTGGACAGTGGTAATACTGGACATTTAAATGTCTGGTATTAGCAAAAATGTCCTACTGGACAGGATTGTCTGTTATTGGGTTGTCCGGTTCAAAATTGGCAACCTGGCAATCCTAAGCAGCTAACTGTCATCTTTAAACACAATTTTGCCAAAAAGTCACATTTCTAGTTAGTGTGTATTTTGAATATATAGTCTTGTTCAGTAGCTAATGACAGAATAGTAGTTTATTTGGGGGAGAGATGTTGTTACATTTATTGCAAATTGAATAAGCTTTTTTTATTATTATCTTTGCAAATACCAAAATTCCATCTCTACCTACTATCAGACTAATAAAACAACATTTTTTGTTTCTAGATACTGAAATTTAGTTGTCCTGTTTTTAGATCAACTAATCATATTGGACTGTATACACAAATAAAAAAGAAGTCATTTTAGAGGAAGACAAATAAAATAAAATATCTATATGAAATGTTAACCAGAGGGCTCTCAAAGGGTTAACCTCTTAAATGGTATTGTCTCAAAATGATTGTAGTCGATGGGAATTCTTTATTCACTATGGTGCAATGCGTGACTGACACACACACACAAAAACACAAAATATTTTGCTCCTAGAAAAATACTGTATTTGTTAAATTTTACGTTTTTATTTTTTAACATTATGCATGCCAGAGGCATATCCACCTCATGGCTTTGCAGTGTGCCGGATACCCCTCTGTCACTCAAAGTATTAAACAGGAATTTTTTTTTTTTTTTGGGTTCCATCTTCATTATTCCCTGTAATGTTATTGGTCACAAGTAAAACATATAGCTTTGTTCTAGCATTTGCACTTGCCTTTGCACAGGACTTAAATGTGAAACAATGCTTTCCATACCCCTGGCACTTAAAGGGTTAATGCTTACATTAAGGGGTTTCAGTAAGCTAAAGAAGTGCCATTCTGAGTAATCTAATACAGTACTGACAGACATGTGTCAGTACTTACTTGAAATAAACTGTCACATTCTAGTTACTTTTAGAACATATTAGTTGATTGTGGCCATATCTGCAAAACAAAACAGGAGCTATTCTTGGCTGAACCAACAGCTCCATGCAGGAGAGAAAAACCTGCATTGTTTTAAAACTCCTTAACCCTTTGAGTGCCAGAGGGGTTCGGAACACATTGCAAGTCAATGCATTCCGTACCTTTCTGGCACTGAAATGGTTAAATCAGTGTTCTTTTATGAGGAGGAGGGTGTAACCCGCACTGAAAGTGTCAAGAGTAATCAAAACTGGACAGTCTACTGTTATTCCAGTGCAGCCCTGCATAAACAGTGCTGTTTATCTCTATCAGTGCTGTACTGTTCACATTTGCACACCTTAAAGGGACAGTAATGTCCCATAAAAATGTTTTATAGAGCCTTAGAAAATAAGCAGAATGTTGCAAACCCTATCTCTCAAATCGCTATGGTTTGAGAGATATAGGGATTCAAAGTTCCCCCCTCCCGCTGTAAAGCTGACAGCTGGAGAATCGAGTTATACAACTCCAGGAAGCTCTGCAGCAGAGCCGAGATTGCGTTATCTATAAAGAATTAATTCATTGGAAACCTTTACAATGTACGCCTGGTTTGCACGCACACTTTGTAGACATTTCCATTTAATAAATTCATTCTATATATAACGTGATCTCGGCTCTTCTGCAGAGCCGCCTGCTGGTCCCCGGACTGGAATCTCCTGTTGTCAGCTAGACGCTGATGTCAGGAGAAGGAGAGAGAGGAGCGAACTTTCATTGCCTATATCTATCAAACCATAGCGGGTTGAAAGTTAGGGTTTGCACTATTCTGCTTATTTTCTAAGGCTCTATAAAACTATACAAAGTTTTTATGGAACATTACAGTCCTTTTAAAGAGAACACTGCATTGAATGCTAGAAAATTCCCCAATGCAAAGCATTGGTGACCTCTCTAGTATTCTAGCGGTTAAATCTCCATTTAAATTAATGATCTTTTGTATCTCTCACCTATTGTGCAATTGCAGTGCTCCATAATTGCCCATATTTTGTTTTATCTCCCTGTGTGTGTGCTGAGTCTGGAATGGGGTTATGGTGCAATAGGAGTTTAGGAAGAGTGGGAGGATGGAGAAGAGGAAAGTAAGGAGAGGGTAGGGAAGGAGGCCTTAAGTGGATGAGGAGGGTTGAAGGAAAGGGAAAGACAAGGAAGAGAGTAGGGAAGCATAGATAGGAGTGGAAGCATGAGGTGTTTTTTTCATGAATGAAAAGGGTAGAGTTAGGAAAAGGTAAAAGAGGGAAGAGTTGAGCATTGGTAGAAACGATTAAAGGGATAGTAATGGTTCACAATAAAAGCAGCTCAAATTTATCTTCATAGTATTTGGGCCATGGAGATAGTTATAGTAGTAGTTATATGTAGTTATATGTAGTTCAAGAGTAATTGAATGATAAATTATCCCCCTCCCACCCCTTTTATTGATATAACACCATACCTGGGAACTTTCAGTTGAGGGCTACCCGGAGGGTAGTCCTCTGTTCAGCAGGGGTTACAAAAATGACGGTAATCGCGTCAAAAAGGGGTGGGGCTTAACTCGAGTGTTGGGGGGGATTTAACCCTTTGAGTGCCAGAGTGGTACGGAATGCATTGCAAAGCAATGCATTCCGTACTCAGAGGGTTAAATGTGTCACACAGAAGGCTGGGGACGGAGGCACAACGGGAAAAAAGCAGATGTGGCAGAGTTTCAATAGAAACTCTCCACATCCGGAGGAATCTGCCTCTGCCCCGGAGACCCGGTAAAGCTCTGTCAGAACCGGAGTCTCCGGGGCAAATCCGGAGAGTTCCCAGGTATGTATAACACTGCTCACCTCAGAGCAGCAAGACTGTCTGGATGGGTCTCGGAGAGAGAGACAGTATTCATTGAGCATAAGGAAAAACCTGAAATACCTGTCAAGGGGGGCAGGGTTATGCTTATGATCACAGTAAGAAGACTGTCCCTTGATGTGAGCTGTCTGGTCTCTAGCCATATTCCACATCTGAGGTGAGCAGTGTTACACTAGGTAAAAGGGGCAGGAGGGGGGGATACTTTATCATTCAATTACTCTTGTACTAGAACTCTGACAGTATTGAAATAACACTCTCTGTGGCCCAAAATTCTATGAATATTAATTGGAGCTGCTTTTCTGCTGAACATTATTAAAACTTTAACACTTTAAAGACCAGGACCATCACTGATGTATTCGCATTAAGTACCACAATGGTCCTGGCACGTCATGGAATTCTACGAAGGGTAACCCCTGGAATAGATTAAGTAAATAGTGTAGGATAGGGAGAGATTGGTTGAGTGAAAAATTACACAAGCTGCAGAAAGGATGCAGAGGTGGAGAAAGAAAAGAGGGAAAAGACAAAGGAGATTATATCAGATGGCAAGGCCAAAACATGAGAGGGTTTTCAGAACCCTGTTTTGTACTATTGTGGCCCATCCAAACCAAAGCCTGATAAAGCCTTAGCATTTCTCTAATATGTTTTTTGTTTGTTTTTTTTTTGTTTTGTTTTTTTTGCTGTGATCATGTATATGACATTGCCAGTTGAGGCCAAGTTGCAGCCATCTTGCTTTTCTGCTACTACAACCCCATCATCCTCAACCAGCCATTGGGGGGAATGCTACAGCAAGAGGAATGCATATTATCCTGTAGTCAGTTCACTGGCAACTGCAGTTATGTTTATATCTAAAATCATTCAAAACAAATATTAAATATTGCTATTTCATAATTTAAATGTTTTGGAAAGCCCAAGTTTACCCTGGATGGAATGAAGCATGGCAAGGAGTGGGCAAGATTGGAAGGAGCAGTTGAAAGCATGCATACATCGGGAGATGGTAAATGGGAAGGGTTAGAGCAGTAGGAAGACCAAAGTAGATACAAAAGCCTAAGGGAAAGAGAATAGGCAAAGGGGGCAAAAGAGAGGAGAATGGATAAGATGGAGAGAGTAAGACTATTATTATTTGTATAGTTAGCTTAATTTTTTCAAATGGCAAGAAGCAGTCTGAGCTGAACGAGCCATTCTATGCCACAGGAGCTGTAGATATGTGTGAAACCTTAGTTACTGTAATCTTTGGTCAAAAAAAAATTCTGATCGAAATGCTTTAACCCCTTGAGTAACATAGAGGTGCACAATGCACTACATTCTCCTCTGGCACACAAGGGTTTATGTGATTTTATAAGCAAATTTGAATGGACCCAAGCTAATACACACATTGATCTTTAGGGAGACGTCCAGTGAGTTAAAACTGTATTACAACTAGGTTTAATCTCAAGATATTGATTTAGGTCACAGATGGTGACAATGTCAAAGCAAGATTTGAAATTACTTTCTGATCTATCTAGATTGAGACATTATCTCTTTTTGCAATAAATAATGATGTATATATTCATCTTTATTTTTTAACACAGCTCGAGACTGAAAAAACTCAACTGCAAAATATAGAGCAAGAGCACAAAAAACTATTGGCTCGCCTTGAAGAAGAACGCACTAAAAATAAACATGTGGTTCTGATCCTGGTTAAGGAATGCAAGCTTTTGTCTGGTAAAATAGTAGAAGAAGCTCAAAAGCTTGAAGATGCAATGTCAAAGCTAGAGGCAGAAAAGAAAAAGGGTGCTGAACTGGAAGAAGCATTAGTTGCTGAAAAACAGCTCCGAACTCAAATGGAAGCACAGATGGAGGCTCAAATACAAAAACAGCTTTCAGAGTTTGATACTGAGAGAGAACAGCTTCGTGCCAAGCTTTTAAGAGAAGAAGCACACACCAAAGAGTTGCAGGATGAAATAGATAAAATGAAGAAAACTATTGAACATTTGAAGTTGTCCAAAGAGGACAGTAAAGCTAACCAACCCCTTTTACGCAAGAACAAAGATAAGCATGCCATACCTATAGGTACTGGGTCACGGTCTGTCTCTTGCCAGGCAAATACATTAGGCAATGATAGTGAGTCTGAAAGCCTACAGAAGTCTCTCTTGACTGTACCAGCCAAACCATCAATAGTAAATCACATTATAGCAGGCAACACAAAAATAAATGTATGCACAAATTCAGCATTTATAAAACCAGGTTCAGATAGACAAACTAGCCACAATGATTCTTTGACTGGTCTTCCTATAAACCATGGAGTACCTCCAAATTATAACAGGACAGAAGAGAATGGATCATCACCTGATCTTACGAGTGGTACTTCTCTTTACCCAAATAATCAGTTTTGCACCTCCCCAGCTTCTCCAAGTTACCTTTCTCAATCTATGCAGAGTTTACATTCACCATGTAGCAACACTACTACAAATTCAGGTCTTAGTCCTCGCATTCAGGCTGCCAAGTTTAAATTTCAGGCTAATGCCAATGAGCATGACCAAAATGGAAACACAACCCACACTCCTCAGACAAGAGAATTATCACCAAGCAGCCGTGATAATTTAGCTGCAAAGCAGATGGCAAGAAATACTGTGACCCAAGTTCTTTCAAGATTTACAAGTCCTCAGGGGGGTGCACAACTGCGACCTGGATTCTCTCACCCTATGGAAACTGGTACTTATCCCCCCATTGCTGGACGATTAGGCCATCCATCATTAGCATTAAAATCTACTTCTGCATCAAGAGTTAATAGAGGGAACCCTCCACCCATTCCTCCAAAAAAACCAGGACTTTCACAGACTCCGTCTGCACCCCACCCTCCACTAAAGGCACCCCCAAATGTAGGGGGGAAAAGTGAGAACAAACCCATAACTTCTGCTCCCTCCAGTTCAGCACATGGAATCAGGGTATTAAATGAGGAAAGTTTATGTAAATCATCTTCGCCTCAGCTGCCACCAAAACCATCTATAGATATACCTGTGGCATCTGCAGGCTGTGTCATACCAGCCATAGGCACATCACAGGTGGGTGCTTGGCCTCCCCAGTCCCCTGGATGGAAAGAACCTGCATGTTCAGAACATTCCCTTGTCATTCCCACAACCATTGCCTGTAACTCCTCCATAAACCCTGTTAGTGCCTCATCCTGTAAACCATGTGATTCAGACAGTTTCCTGGTAACAGCATCAGGTAATGGGATATCAACTTTTCACAAGCCTTTACAAGCTCCCTATCAGATGTGTCACTTTCTAAGTACTTGTCACCTTTCTTTAAAGCAGACTTTTCATTGCACTTTGTTCTTTTCCACTCATACATGGGGTATGATAATCTGTTTGACATTTGTACAACATAAATCTTTAAAATATATATCATAAGGTAAAGTGTCATTTGCATTTATCTTGATATGTACAAATTTGTCTATTTAAAGTAAAATAGTATTTTTTTTAAAACTTAATCTAGAAAAATGAATGCAGTAATAATATACACAAAATCCCAGTATCATACTTAAAATACAAACGTTGACATCCGATAATAACTGTGTCTAAAAACTGGCATCCAAATTCTGACATTGTGGGAATTTAGGACTAGATGTTCTCCACATCACATATAGGTCTCCTAATCGTATGGTGTTTAGGAGGCAATTGATGAGTCCCTTGATTTAAATGAACTGCTGTCCCATTTTGTTCTTTTATCTTTCATGAGATTTCGATAAATACAAATTTTTGATTGAGATCAATTAAGACCATGAGAAATCCGTAGGTATAGTCCTGCAGGTCGGAATGGTATACTAACAGCAGCTTCCAAATTCCATGTATAAATCACTGGAACGTCTTGTATGTTGAGATCTACTACATTCTAGTGATTGGCCCAAAAGCGACACTTAGTATTCTCCACTGTGTGCCTAAATACAGTGTCCCACTGACAACTGATGGCAGGCTTTGTTTAAAAGTGGATTGACTTCTACATAATGTATTTTATTTTTATCACCTGAGCTAAATTTTCACTTGTATTTGGACTAAAGTTACCTTTTCTTCTTGTTTCTAGATTTGCAATTTCCCATCAAACAATCTTGGCTTACTTTGCTCTGCACTTGTACAGGCAGTTTTGAAAAAAGCAGAACATTCTGCCAATTAGGAGGCCCTGCTTCACATAAAAAATCTCCAGAGTTTGCCTTGATATAAGTTAGGTCAGTAACTGCAACCACTTTCTTTATGTAATGCTGCCAGAACTCGTTTTATGGGAGACTCTATGGAGCCTCTTGTCTTCATAATTCTTAATATTTCTACTTTGTTCTTTGTTTGTATAGGATTATGGCTTATGTGTCACACCACTTAACTTTGTAACAGTGGAGAGTTTAAATTGGAATGTCATAAATTAGGCAAAATACACCTAATGGTTCAATGGCAATCTATTTATTGTATTTTGCTTATGGAAAATTCAGCAACAGTTTTTTTTTTTTTTTTTTAATATATTGATAGTTTATAAAACGTGCAATGGCAAAAAGCTAGAAAATAAATAAGATATGCTATCATTTTCAATATAGTTTGCTTTCAAATTACTCATTATTTTTATTTGGAGCATGATGCATTTGAGTTCTTGGTTAATTTTAAGCTCATAGATTTTCATACCCCATGATACCTTTTGTATACAACTGCAGTTGTTTTCTTCAGACCTTAAAATCGCTGTCTTCATTTCACCTTAAAATGTAAGATTTTTCTCTTGAATGACATTGGCTTGGAAGAGGGGTACAATGATTGAAATATTGATCTTGGCTCTCAAATTAACCATCTCCACATTCTGAAGCTGGTGCCAGAAGCTGTTTTTCTCTACCTGTGCCCTTCATTATTGCATGTTCTCCTGGCTTTTGCAGATCCTTTACTTTATAGCTTTTTTGTATTTAACATCTTTCTTTTGCTTCTTAAATACGTTGCAATGTTATTGATAATTATAAAATACTGTATATGTAAAGGGAACTGTTGATATTTGTAATCAATGACTCATTCCTTAAAGGAGCATGAAGCATTTTTAGGAAAGCCTTTCCATGTTGAGTATAACACCACTGGGATATGCATCCTTACCCATACTGTAATGTTTCTTGAGCGTTCATCCTTAAGTACTGTAGAACACATGCTGCCTGTTGGCGTGTCTGGTAATCACTACTCTGCCGCTCTCCACCTTGTATCAGCCTTCTTCTCTCCTGCCCACTGTCATCTTTGTCATTCCTGATAAAGGCGTGGAAGATGACAGCAGGCAGGAGAGAAGAAGGCTGACCAGGGGTGGAGATTGGCAAAGTGGCGATTAATTTACACAGGTTGATGAGCTCCACAGCACCTAAGATGAACAGTGAAGAAAGAGCAGTAAGGGTACATCTGTACCATAAACTTGTGGATATTACAGTTGGATGAGGGAGCCAGTGGTGTTATGATAACTTGCAATATGTGTTACACTATTGATCATAATCTTAATTAGTACTGTAACAGCTTTTTCATTTGGTCAAGGTTTTAAATGTTGTAACCATTATACTGCCACGGGCGGTGTGCTATGCACATCCCTATGGCCCTGACAAGGTTAAGGGAGTGATGATTTTTGTTGTACTGAAGTCTGAGTGTATCCTCTCCACTACCACACTGGGCAAAAGGGGGAGCAGAGAGAATGAGTTCAAGCTTCAGTACTGTCATATTGCAGGCGAAATGTGAGGGAGTGCATCCCTTACACCTCACCAGCAGTACAACAACCCTGCATGTTATTGATTACATTTGACACCCCCTCCACTTGCATACTTGATTCTTAATGCATGGGGGTGTGGCAAGCACATCACCTTGGCAATAGAGACACATATCGCGAGACACACCTCATCATAGCACTAAAGTCCCTAGTGCTTCTCTCCATGGTGAAAGGAGCAATACCTCCTGTTGACCAGAATGGATATTTTTTTTTCCTCAATTAGATTTAATATTCTTTTAAGACATTTTTAGGAATCCATTCATTCTGCATATTTATGTATGAATATATTCAATCTGAAATTTCCAGATTTTTCTGACAAGATCATCATTTTGAAAAGAATAATAATGGCACATGCATATTTCTGATGGAAGCATGTTAAAATGTTTTTTTGGGGGGGGGCATTTAAAATGTATAAAGATTATCTGAAGTATTTTTTCACTATTGTAATCATAGGAACCCCATTTAGATCCAATGTTTAATTTTTTTCTATAGTCCACTGAATCTGAAATAAAATCTGTGTATTTCCGTTTCCAGTCTTTAGATGGCGGCAGCATTAACACATCGTTCAGCACTTTGTGCCGTAAATTCAATGGAATTAACAAATGTTTCCCTAAATCTGTTGGTTAAACCTTTATTAGGTGTTTAACAGGTTTAATGAGTTTTATATCTTAAAAAAAATATATTTGTACTTTAACGCATAGATGGTAACAGGAACTTTTTTTAAATGCATAAATCATGTCTGTAGTAATCGTCTGTCCTATTTGTTAATAAACTATTTGTTTTCATGCTCCTCTAATTGGGATGTTCAACTGAAGCTTGATAGGTTCCCACCCCTGCCCCAGAACCTGCATCAAACGTTTTGTATTTTATGTATTCCATAACAATCCTAAGAAGTCATATGAATTTTAAAACACTGTTTAAAATGTTTGTTTCTAATTAAGACACCTGTGTTCATGTATGCTACTTCTCACTTTTTATCCCTCCTACCGTCTATTGCTTTAACTTGCAGGCTGGTCTCCCTCCCTAACTACTTTGCTAACAAGTGGCGGTCCTGTTCCCCTGGGAGACAGGTCCGCCCTTCTTCACCAAGCTGCTGCCCAGGGAAATGTCACTTTATTATCAATGCTGCTTAAAGAAGAAGGACTGGATATAAATACGTTATGTAAAGATGGTCATTCTGCCTTGTATTCTGCTGCTGCAAATGGACATACAGGTGAGACGCGGGAAACTAATTCTCTTAAGGAAATTGTTGTCTAAACTCCTGATTTTATATATTATATATATATATTTGTTTATTTAGCCTACCGGGCCATGCCATGCAGTATTTCATATAGCTGAACATACTTTGAATACTGACAATAAATACATTTACAATACAGAGAAGTACATTTCCAGGACAGTAACAGTAAACAAGGAGGAGTTCCCTGCCCCGAAGCTCTTACAGTCTGGATAAGAAATAGTAGATATCAGTTTAAATGCGTATTGTACTGTCAGTCTACATTGACCAAAGTCCAGTGTAGGTGATACATGGATGCAATACTACTCCAAACAAGTGCATTTGGAAATTGTGGGAACTGAGTGTTCTGCGCCCGGTGCAGTCATGCCCACTACTGACTGTCCCTCGTATGATTTTTTTTCTCCTCAGCTCTTTCATGGTGTGTTAAAACTACAATGTCACAAATAAAAGATACACTGCATATTATATGTTGTTTTAACATTTCAATTTTTAAAAGCCCTGAAACTAGCATGACATACACAAACCCCTAATTAACAGGCACACAAAAAAAGTATTTTCAACTTTATGCACCAAAAATGCATAATCCATTGTTTAAATGGTAAAACTACCCTAAAACAACTCAATAACTATAAAAAAGTATATATTTCCTGAGAGTACACTAACATATGAATCACAAAATGGCTGACATTTCTCTGTATCTGAAAGTAATGGACTGCACTGGAGACAGAGGGCTTCATAGCTTCCTCCCTCCAGTTTTTCTGCCCCAGGGATAATACTAAATTGTATCACTGTCCTTGACAGAGAGCTATCTGGAAAACACAATACAGGGAGTTCATTGTCAGGGGTATAAAAGCTGTAAAAATAGGTTAAAGCAGAACAATTACCACATAATAACTTATTTTGTGTTAGCCATTTTTCATTTAAAATAATACTGTGAGTTATGTATTTAGTATTATTTTCATACATCCCCACTGTAACTCCCTTTCCCCAGTGGCTTCCCTCCCATCTCCCCTCCCACTATGTTATTATTTAGTAATCAGAGAGAGTTCCCAAGAGCACTCTGTCTAGCTTAGTGTATTAAATGCAATAATCATATTTGGTAACAGACTTGGTTTAAAAAAAGAAAAAATATACCCTGGAGAACCCAAAATGGGTGTTCTCAGCTGGACGCAAACTGAATTCTGTGTGCATCACCCATAGACCACAATGTCAGGCTGTCAAGCCCTAAAAAAAGCAAGTATATGGGGAATTGTATCAAGAAAAGGAAACAGCTGCAGTGCAAAATATATATATAGAGGGGGAGCATGGGGGGGGGTCTTCTATCAGGACACGGTTCTGCTCTCCTGTTGCTAACATGCTCATACATGCTCACACACATGCACGTATATATACACACATGGCCTTATTCACTAAAGAAATTAGGAATTCAGGAACATACATGTTGAAGAGAACAAATAAAACTTCCCATTGATTTAAATGGGGATGTTAACCCCTTGAATGCTAGAGAAGTCTCTTAACACATTACCTTGCAATATGTTGGAGACCTCGCTAGCTTTCAAGGAGTAAAAAGTAACGAAGCCGCGACATTACGTTCTGTAGGGAACTCATTAGCAGTCATTCATTTCTGTGGGGAGAGAGTTCCCCGTAGACTCAAATGGCACCGTCATGTGACAGCTTCTCTGTTACCATAGAGATAAGAACCACAATCTGTTTCTCAATGTAATGCGGGGAAAGCCTCTGTGGACTAGAAGAAGGCAGAGGGGGTGTTGGGACACCCCTTTCTCTGCTCACTTACAATAAATTAGAAAAATGAGGCACATTCTGACATCGTGAGTGCCAGAGACATATTCAGGGCATTACAAACAAACAGACCTGCGCTCCTCTATATGCTGTGAATAAGGTAATGGGCATATATAATAATCCTTAGTAAATCTAAGTAAAATAAGTTCAATCCATGTGTAAGCTTACCACCATGCCAAGGTATCTCACTTTATGGTAAGTCCTACTCTAATACACCTACAGCGCTTTTCAAAATAACATCTTTCATCAGGGATTTGTAATCTAGATGGTATTTGTAGGTGTATTAGAGTAGGACTTACCATAAAGTGAGATAAAGCGAGCATATAGAGGAGTGCATGTCCTAAGCATGGGGTATAGGTTCAAGAAAAACCGTACACCTTGGGATGGATTTGAACAAGGCCGCAGCTTTATTGTACAAATAACAATATGTTAAATTGCCAATATACATCAATAAATTATTTAACCAATTTTTGACCCAACCTTGAGCCCTTGCCAATGTCTATCTCCTACAGGCTAACCAGCCTATCCTACTTTGGAGCCGAAACTCCAAATTCCTCAAATTGCCACCTTAACCGCACCTCATTAGCTGTTAAATAAAGCTCAATGAGGCCGGCGTCTAACCCGCGACAAAGTCCGGGGTGTTCTTAGACCTAGGCCATCTTACTACCACTCTATACATTGGCAAGGGCCCAAGCCGCTATAAAATAGAATAAACAAGTATAATAAAGAATAAATTACATTTATAAAAACATTCTTCTAAAAACAGGGAGGGAGGGAGGGAACTGCTTCTTCTCCGGTTTAAGCTTAACTGCCACACCAACAGGAAGTGACAGTCGCACTTATCCCTTCACGGTTGGTCTTGAACACCAAAGCCACACCCACTTTTTTCTCCCACCAAACCCCAGCCCGGACATGTCTCCCCTCCTAAAGTCCGTGGAGTTCTGGTCTGTTTGTTTATGTTTTTTCACTTTTGGGTCTAGGCCTAATGTCAGGGGGACTGGAGAACCAACCTGTAAGTGATTTGGAAAGTTCTTTCAAAATAATGAGTTGGATACCTCTCTGGCATTGAAAGGGTTAAAACTGTGTTGAGTTCTTAATGGCAGTAATGGTGAGATTGAGATACAGAGTACACTGAACATTTCAAGCCCCAGTCTTTTTGGAAACTAAAAATACCCCCAAAGGCATAAAAAGCGGTAACATATGAATACATTTGTTGCAGTTATCTATTACTACATTAACCCTTTGAGTGCCAGAGGGGGCTTTTGATACCCCTCTTGCAATCAAAGGATTAAGAAAGCTCTCCATAAACCTTTAAAATAACAAAAGGCTAGCTCGTAGGGGAAAATGTGAATTATTAAAATGAAAAATGTGATTTAGGGGCATGTCATATAAGACTTTTTTTATTTAACACTCATGAGTGTTGCATACCCCTCTGTTTTTTAATAGGTCAGTAGAATGAGTAACTCTTTTCTCCACAATATATTGCTCCCTCCCCTGGTGCTCATATAGTTCAAATGGCCATTTGTTTTTGTCTACATTTTTTAAAACCTTTCTTATTAATGTTACTTTAGGACTCTTTGCTTTTTTAACTCTGCATTTGCTGTGCAGTAAAAATCCAAGTATACTTCCTAAGTGTCCCTTTTTAGGAGGGACAGTCCCTATTTGAGATCCAAATCCCTCTGTCCCGCTTTACTATCCTGGTGTCCCTCTTTTTAGGACATCAGAGTTAGTAGTATGTATATTTATGTATCCTATTGCTCCACAGCAATAAAACTCACATAACTGTTTAGTTAATCTTCTGCATATGTATTTGTAAATAAATATGTGTAAATTAAATACTTTGGTCTTCTTCTACATCATTTATTCAGTTACTCAAAGAGGTATCAGTAGGTCACAAAGGAACCTAAATATTATCAATAATGCCCCGCCCACCAGCCATGCCCCCAGAAACCCCACTTAATACCTCTTTGGCCGTTTGAAATGTTGGTAGGTATGTACAAGTATGTTGTGTTCTGTGGAGCTGTTCACACAGGTATATGTTTCCTTGTATATCATACAGGGTAATTCAGATTGCTGCAAGTTCGGTGTGTTCTGCATTGAATACATCCAGGATTCAGCAAGCTGCCCACGCTAGCCTTGTTTGGGATTGTGATGTTCATTTCTGCCTGCAAGGGATGACTCGGTTATGAATCACAACTGGTCAGACCCCCCACGAAAAGAGATCCCTTGGGGACGGCAGTGTAATTAATACCAACATTTTCTGCTGGGCGGGGGATGATGGGAATTGTAATATTGGAAAGATTGGAGGTCTTCAGGTTGCCCAGCCTTGACCTACATTATCAAGAACTTTAAAGGGATAGTAATGTTTAAAAGCAAAAGCAGCTCGTCAAGGAGGGCAGGTTTTCCTTAGACTGACGGAGGGAAGACTGTCCCTTGTTGTGATCTGTCCGGTCTTCACATCTGTGGGGAGGCGGCATCAGAATGGGAAAAGGGGCAGGAGGGTTCAAATGAATCGTATGATAACCATGCAATTAGCAAGTTATGATCTTTGAGAGCCGCAGACATTGGTAATATTCATTATGACAAAGGATATGAGCATCTTTTAGTTTAAAACATTACTATCCCTTTAAGTTATAATAATTCAGAGATCTGTGCATGAGCTCATTTTGATAGTTCCCAGTTATGAGTAGAATGTACCATCTGATCCTATAACATAAAGTGGTAGAATACGGAGCGTAACTGTGCATGCACAGTAGAGACTGCTGTTCCAGCATGTGTGGTTTCGCACACAGGGAGCTTCGCTGTGAGCCGTGTGGAACTCCCCGCTAAGGATCAGCACGTTTGGCAAGTCTCTACTGCGCATGACTGCAGTCATGCGCAGTAGAGACTCACCGAACATGCTGATCTGGAGCGGGGAGCTCCAGACGGCTCACAGCCTGTCTCTGCTCCAGGCTCTGGGGCAGCAGCCGGGGCCGCTGGGTGCACTTTAGCTTGTGTATACGGGCTTTCATACTAGTTTATATATAAATGGCCTTAAGTACAGACATGGACCTCTTCTAAGGCAAATCGACTGCATCATAGGGGACACGCAAACATTTGCCAAATTTTCATTGGTATAAATGAGGGCCTATAATGCACTAGAGACCTCTCTGTCATTCATGGAGTTAATGGCCCCATTTAAATCAATTGGGTTTTTTTAAAGGGATAGTAATGTTTCATAATAAAAGTAACTCCAACTAATCATCATAGTATTTGGACTTTGAAGAATGTTATTTCAATTCTGTCAGTTGTAGTTCAAGAGTAATTCAATGACAAAGTATCCCCCTCCTGCCCCTTTTACTGATGTAACACTGCTCAGCCAGATCAGAAGGAAGGTGCCCAGGTAGACTGCAGAGAGGGACAATCTTCAATTAAGATAAGGGAAAAACCTGAAGAGCTTGTCAAGGGGGGCAGGGCCTTCATTGTTCTCATAGGAAGAAGATTGTCCCCTGCTGTTATCTGTCTGGTCTTACAACCAGATTTCACATCTGAGAAGAGATGGCTTACACTAGGTAAAAGGGGCGGGAGGGGAAACTTTACTTGTGAATATCTCTTAAACCATAAAGGTTCTTCCTGTTTTTTTTAATGCCTACAAAATAAAATAAAGATAAAACAAAGTATTACTATCCCTTTAATGTGTTCTCTATGGAGCATTTGGTTTTCCCTACAAATGATCCACTTTCCTTTCATGCATAAACCCCCTAAACTGATAAAATATACAGTCCTTTCCGCAGAAAGCATAGAGATAATCATAACTATGTGGAGAATGATGCAAAATTGCTATAACATTTGTCCAATCCAGTATAAATATTTAGTGTACCTATAACTTCTTTTTCTCCTTTGTTTTGTTCCTTTGTAGACTGTATAGAATTGCTGCTGATGTCAGGAGCACAAGTAGATGCTGCTGTTTTTAATGGCTTTACAGCTCTATGCACAGCAGCTACTCAGGGACATTCCAAGTAAGTGCACATCTCTGTGACAAACTTATTAGACCCTGCCTTGGCACTCTGTGTAGGTTTAGCCTGTCCTGTAATCCTTTACAAGTTCTTATCTTTCTGCCTTACTGGGGTCCTCGTCATTCCATCTCCCTACTGTAAAAAAAAAAATACATAGACTTCTGCCTTAATAGTCCTTAATTTCAGTTCCTTTATTGAGTTTACATTTTAAACATGAGAACTAAAGGCTTTATGAAAAATATATGCATCATCCTAACAAGAGAATGTGATGCCAGATACTACCTGTCTGTCCATTGTCATGTTTAATTGAACAACCTAGCATTGTTTTGGTTCTCAGCCCATCGGATGCTAGAGGGTTTTGTAACCATTATAGTTTTAACCTTTTGAGTACCAGAGAAGTATCCAATGCATTGGAACACAGTGCATTGGATACCTCTATGGTGCTCCAAGGGTAAAGCTTTGTCTATGCCGTTCATATTTGAATACCTTTTTGCACTAACCCTTGCAAATACTGTTTTTGGGGTATTCCCTATTTTTGCCAAGCTTTCTGTAGAATAAAGGCACCAAAATTAACAGATGCAGTGCTCACCTTTACCAAAAACGGCATGGATTAAATCTAATTTAAAATACAATTGCAAGTACTCCTTCTGCATAGCTTGAGAAATGAACAAATGTTGCACGTATGGTTAGTTTTGTTAAAAAAGGTCAATAGATAATATATTTTCCATATTTGAAAAAGGATCTTGGCAGGGGATAACCTAGTATACACAAAAAATAGCAGAGCATTAATTGGCAAAAAATAAAAAAATGTATATGGAAAAGAGTAATGGATAAACCAAGAGTATCTTATATGAGAGATGTGAACTGATGTCCCACAATGTAAGTGCAAAAATTCAACAGCAATAAATCTCGACGAGTGACCTATTTGCCCCAGGAAAGGACCCGGGGAAAACCGTGCACTATAAAAGCTAAATGATAATTTTCAGTACAACCTGCAAAACTGAGGTTTGTGACTCAAACTTATGACAGTAGTTGACAGTTCCAAATAGCAAAGTCAGTGCCTATAAAAACAATTACACTAAATACACAGTCTTACTTATCCTCTACACACACTTGATAAGCCAGTGATGACTGAAATGAAATTCCACAGATGGAGAAAATGGATGAAACGGTAAATGATGATCACCAAATTAAGTTTAAAGCAGTATTCCATCCCATACACAAGTCAATGTTAATTCCAGTACATAGAACGCCTTGGTCTTTTCAACTGTTCTTATTCTTGGGGTCTCCATGTGCGTAGTGCACATGTAAAAAAAAAAAAAAAAAAAAAAACCAGGACAACACAACAAGAAGTCTTTAAGTGTAGCACACTGGAAATGAGGAATGAGAGAGAGAACAAGGGGTGCCCCTGTGTATATCAGATTTGACACAACGTAGCCACCACCAATCACCCTAATGTGCGCACTCACACAATTCTTGTGTTGGAAACAGCTTATGCCAGGACCAACTACAAAGAGTAACTGGAGATATTAAACTGCCTTCAGACGCAGTAGACACCTCTAGATGAGGTGACAAGTAGGCTGCTCTGTCGACAAAAACACGCTCTCCCACAGCGGCAAAGATTCAGATCAGCAAAGGAGAGGGGAACCCAAAAATGGAAAAAGTGCTATAATAGTGTAATATGTTCCAATGAAGGTCTCACAATAAAGATAAAATATCACTCACATGTTATTATGGTCAGGACTCTGACATCAAAGTCAACTGGCTACAAAAGCATACAGAGAATACAACCTATCTCCGTTAAGGTGACTCCCAAAACTCCTGGAGGTGCTTCTTTGTCTTGTCACAGACACAACAGGCAGGGATAATGCATATGAAATTTATTAAAAAATATAAAGAATAATTAGGCTTTAAATGATAAGGCATTTAATGGCTAAAACACTGCTTTTTCAAAGCAAACACAAAGCCTATTTACATACAAAGTTTACATACAAAGTAAGTGTAGCAGTTTACTATAAATAAAGAAGTAAAAGTAACAATAGTTATTAATATCCATGAAGTGTAGAAAACCTAAGGGTTTAGGGAGATGAACTACATGGAGGCTAGTAATAGGTAAAAGCCCTGAGGAATTTGGGATTGGGGCTGCTAGGGTGCTTTGTGGACGGGTATGGTTTTTTTTAATTGCATAATTGTATTGCATATTGTATAGCCAAGGCTGCTCCTGACAAAAAAGCAGCGTGCTTAGAAATGCACTGAGCGTTTCTTGGCTATTGATGTATTGTTTTTATAAGTGTAACAGACTTCTGCCCCAGGAGACTGATACCCTCGGGCCCCTTATCTGTGGTTACATCTTCCTGCTTTACAAGGGGATCCTGAGCCTCCATTTTGTGGTTGATGGGATACATAGTGTTGGCAGTGCCTCCACCTGACTGGGCATCCAGGGCATGGACAGGTTTCCTAGGCAGGAACATAGTAAATCATTACACCACACAGTGAGAATAGACAAAACAATATAAACATGTATTAAAAGAATAGAGTAATGCAGGTAATACAGTGACTGACTAACACACCTAAATCTACCTTACCAGGCCCAGCACCCTCCCCAAACCACCTGCAGACCCACCCTCCAGCTTCACCCTAATGGCTGAAGGGTACCAGTTGGTGCACAGAAGTGTTGGGGCCCTTTAAGGAAATCCACAAGTTTTAAGCAGCTAATATCCACAGGAAGTGTCTGTGATACATTTTATTAGTGTCAGTGATTGATAGACTGCCCTGTCAGCGGGACAGGAGATGCAGACACTTCTTACCACTCAGATTCACAGAACAGAAGAAAAGCTCCAGGGGCTGTCAGCCATTTGCTGTGTCTACATCCTGCTCCACAGCTCTTTCACTGGATCAGCACAGCAGCGCACACTGGATCAGTAGATTAGGCCTCACACACACCTTCACTGCTGCAGCAAATCCTTCTCCCTCTGTCTCTTACACTGTTCTGGAAAGTTCCAGCCCAGGGCTCTTCCTGTTGGCTGGATTAGTCACATGACCAACATCCTTTGCAGTCAAGTTCTCCATAGACTGTGATAGAAACTGCCGAGTCATTTCCTGTCATAAGTTTCAGGAAGTCAAAGTTCGACCATCCAAGTCATTATCTATTTTTCTCCCGTACAGGAGATGTATCTCCGAGCAGGGCGGACAGTTGTTCCCTGCATGCTTATCATACTGGTTCTATGAGTAATGGGCCGGTATATTTTATCCTGTAAGTATATACAGTTTGAACAATACACATATTGGTTTGCGCCCCATCTGGCTGGTTGTTCTTGTCTTTTGTTCGAGGACTACTTTGGTGTCCTTGTACGTGTGTTTGTAAGCTGCATTCCAATCCAGTTTGTGGCGTGACTGAGTGAAGGCAGTCTTGAGTCCTTCATCTGTCTGGCTTACCGCTCATAGTGGTTTTCTACATTGTGAGTACGGTGGGGAATTTGGTGGTGGATAATCTTGGAATATATATCACAAGGAATCTCTCCCCTCTTTTTGTTTTGTCTAGCAAAAAGATTAAGGCCTAGTCAATTAAGTTCTGAGACCTTACAAAAATAACACTAGTGGATTAGCTGGAAGGGTAATTTTGCCAGGGGTGCTGAAATGTTTTCATAAAACTGTATACACTTTGGCTAGACATCATCTTTAGTATGCAGTATAGTTTTGGGCACCTATCTACAAAAATTACATAGCTGAGGTGGAGAAAGTTATGTGAAAAGCATGAAAATGAACCACTCTAATCCTTAAAGGGTTAATAAAAGGAATATAAGACTTTAGTTATAAGGAACTGCTTACCTAATTGGAATTGTTTACTCTGAAGCATGCATGAACATTACAAAGAACTCTGTAAGAACTTATCAGTAGGACTGTAGTACAGATTACAAGAGGTCATCCACTGAGACAGAGGGAAGGAGAACTCATATTCTGCAAAGCTGAGCAGACATAGAGAAGTGGGGTTGGCAGATACAGTAGACCTATTCAAGAAAATGTTTAACACCTTTCTAGCAAATCATGGTTTAAAGGTATACAGTATATGATTTAACACTTTAAATGGTAGCTATTTCTCTGTCATCCAATGTGGAACATGAGGACCATGGGGAACAGGGCACTTCAAAAAAGCTAAGACCTCTGAGTTGGATACTCCCCTCTTCCCTGCACTTTACCCCAGACTACTCTCACTTTCAGATGGCTTGCCTCGTGAAAGGGCAGTCGGACACTGATCCCTTGGTTTGCCTTTTTTCTTTTTATTCTTAGTAATATGGGGCTCTATAATCCACCAGAAGGCAGACTCCCTGGCTTCCCTGGTCATGGATTGTCCAGGTCACAGGTATATTTTAGGACCTTTGCCCATGGAGGTTGACTTGTTTTCTAAGTCTATGCCTCAGTATTGAGCTTCTCTGACATTCTGAATTTTATACAATAGAAGTGTAAAGACTGACTTTGGTTGAGTTAACCTTTTGAGTGCCATGGTCCTATTTTTATATCCTTGTTATTCTGGCATCCACTATTACATGGTTGCAACAAACTCCTTAAAGCAGAACTTTCACATAGTATAGTTGCCCTCCAATAATTAAACATTTTGCATCTAGCTTCATAATACATCTATTACCTCTCAGAAGTGCCAGATTCTAAAGAAATCCTTAATCCTCAGAGACTGATGGAAAGGTTAGTGCCATCTGCGCTCCTGCTCAGTCAGTCCCTTCTGGTTACCTTGTGGCACATTACAATGCTTCTTAGAGGAGTCCAGGACTGACAGTTGAGACGCGCAGATGAGATGTCTGCGCTGATGCCTGGCTTCTGGTCTCCAAAGATTTAGGATTACTTTAGAATCTGGCACTTCTGAGAGGTAATAGAAGTATTATAAAGCTAGTCACCATATGTTTAATTATTGGAGGACGACTTTGTACTATGTGAAAGTTGCGCTATAACCCTTTCTGTTCTTTGTTCTCTTTCAACCTATTTCTGGGAATATTCTTCTCTTTTTTGTGAGTAGATGTCTCTGTTCCATTCACTTTTTCCACTGTTTCACTTGATACTTAAGTTTTCAACTTTACTTTTCTAATTTTATTGTATTAATTAAAATTGATATGCCCCTTTAAGCACCTGGTGCCTGCATGGTGGACATCTTTGTTTCATACGATTCTTCACAGTGACATATGTCTGCCCTCTGTTTGCTTCCCTGGGATCAGCGTCGGCTCATATTCAATCAGACAGCCTCTTCTTTCAAAGGGTCATCCTGGGGGCTCTGCATAGAGTTGAGGAGAGTGCTGTTTTAGACCAGCTGGAGAACCACCATTTGATTAGCATATGTATGGAAAACTACAATCCCCAGAATAACCTGTTTCCCAGGTTTTCCTGGGGTGGAAGTCACTTTGCTTTCATATTACATGTTCTACACTGCAGCTGGTCTCTCCTTTCTTCCTGTCCTTAACCCCTTGCTGTCAGAAAAGTACTTTTTATTTCCATAAGTACTTTTATCTTACTTTCCTATTTTGTCCTAATTTTTTTTTTGGGGGGGGGAGTGGCTTCTTTGGACATGTCATATCCAAAGGACACATGGGTAAATCCAAAGCTAAAGATTCTGAGGTAACCCATGCAAAACAGGGACCAGTTTAGATTAAGAATCTGATTTCTTCAGTCACCTGTATCCCTTCATCTATTCAGGGAATTCTTAACTCTGTCTAAGCCCCCTAGGCCCCCTGTAAGTCCTATATTTGGGGGCCATTCACAATTGGTTGGGAGTTCCTCTGAGGAGGAAGATGAGACTGATGGGGATGAACTAGATTCCTCTCTATCTTTGGGAGATATTTATGATGAGGATTATTGCCCCTTGGCTGAGTGTCTTATTGGTCCAGTCCTGTAGATGCTTCTGGTCTCTCAGGCCTCTAATTCTAGTTCTTCTTGCCCAGACATCTTCCAGAGGTGTGAAAAGGAGGCACCTATTTTTTCTTACCATCACTCTTTGGACCAGGTTCTCTTGGAAGAATGGAGGTGGACTGACAGACTTTTTCTTAGGAGGCACATCTCTAATCTTTATTGTTTTTTCTGCAGAGGCTTTGACACAGAATGGCTAGCCTACTGGTACTGAATCCCCAGTATGTCTGCTTGCTGAGAACATCCCTTTCCCTTTGGCAGACGAGGTGGCACTTTAGCATCAGACAGATAAGCTCTTGGATTCCTTACTGAAGGTTAGCTTTTTTTTTACCACAGGAGCTATTACCCATTTTTGCTACTACTTGGGTCTCTAGAACTGTGGCTATCTTGAGAGAACATCCCTCAGATGCCATCCAAGGGGATGTTCCCAAGGAGGGACTGTTAGTGTTGTTTGCCAAAATTCTAGAGGCAAACACATATCTTGTAGAAGTAGCTTTTGACACTGCCAGGTTTTCTGGAAAAGCATTGGCTTTCTTGGTAGCTTTGCACCAAACGTGTGGCTCAAGATATGGTCTGCTCACAAATTTTCCAGAAATTCCTTTGTTTCTCTTCCCTTTGTTTTGTATTGATCTTGATGGCCCTATGCCTTTTTTCTTTCTTCAAAATCTCTAATGATGTATGCATGAAACTATGCAACACACATACACATATATATAATGATTTACATACATCGCTAGTGCCCAAGGGTTTATGACGTGTTCACACTTAAGGTCATATTCAATGAGCTAATAAGGTGTAATTTTGAAGCAAACCAACTGCACATCAAGGGAGAAAACAAAATTCCCATAGAGTTAAATGAGAGTCCAACACTTTGTTTCATGTGTTGGAGCCACAGTAGAGACCGTTCCAGTACATTGTGAAGCAAAGTGTTGGAGGCGCCTCTAGCATTTATATGGTTAAAATACACATTTAAATATATGGGAATTATGTATCCCCTGTGGGGCAGTTTGTTCCAGAATTGCACCTCTTTAGTTTACTCAATACTGCCCTTGGAGTCAAGGTATGTTTTGTTTATCTCGCCCACCCACCCCTACCACCACCGTCATTTAATCCTTTGAGTGCTAGATGGCTGTGCAGTGCATTACTTTGTAATGTATTGCACATGCCTCTGGGCACCAAAAGAAAAGGTTAGCTGCCTTAGGACATAGTTCAGTGTCTCAGCTTGTGGTACAAATACCGAAAAAGGGAGAACCTTTTCTTAAAATAGAAGTGCCAGACTGGCCCCCAACACCATTATACAAACTCTGACAGTGGCTGTGGATAAAAGCCAGACCAAAAATTCTGTATTACAGACAGGTCATTCTTCTAAGGGCCAGTGTAGTGAAGTTTGAGCTGACAAAGATAAACAAAATTACCACTATCACCTGCCAATTTGCTGTTTGTATGTATACAGTGCGAGGCAAAATTAGTGAATAGGCAGGCAACTTCTAAAACAGTTCAGTGGAAATACCTAATTGTGTCCCTGATTGCTCCAACACAGACTTTATCTAGCCTTGGTAAGTGCAGAGGCTTCAGTAAAGGCCCATGCAACTGTGTGTGTGTGTGTGTGTAAATATTTGTCTTTGATAGTACATCTGTGTGAGTTTGTGTCTTTGTGTGACAATGATTGTGCGTCAGACTGGTTGCATGTTTTAGTGTGTTTGTTTGCAGATAAGTATGTGTGTGTGTTACTGAATGTGCATGAGGGTTTGTGTATGTCTGACTGGCGAGTGCTTGTCTGTGAGGTGTGTGTGTGTGTATGCAAGAATGTTTAGAAGTGTGTGCGCTCTATCATGTGTCTTTGAATGCATATCTGGGTGTCTAGAGTGTCTGTGTTCTAATATCACTGGTTGCCCTTTTACAGTCACATGAGTTTGTATGTATTTAATGTAATACCCTTAAGGGTTGGGGTACATAAGACATTGCTTTACAACAAAAGGGGTACTTGTCACTGAGACGTTTCAGAAACATTTGTGTATAGCATATTTAGTTCACCTATAAATAACTGAATGGAAAGAAATTTTTTTTCTGTTGTATTTTCTTGTGACTCTCCATAGATGTGCAGAACTTTTAATTGCACACAATGCTGACATAAACTATGCTGATGGAGGACAGACCCCTTTATCTCTGGCTTGTAAAAATGGAAACTGTGAAATTGTTAAACTTTTGCTGGAAGCTGGAGCTGACCGAAGTATTACAACAAAAGTAAGTACAAAATTGTAGAGGAGTTGCTGCCGCTTTGCAGATAAAAATATCATATTATGTAGTTACTCGGAATATCTGTTTTAGGCCTGATAACTAACCCCCTGAGTGCAACAGGGGTATCCAAGGCATTTTTTTGTTATGTATTGGCATTCAGTAGGTTAAACTAGAACCAGAGGGAAAACATCTAATATTGTAAATAATTTGTTGTCTGGCTATGGTTTCACCTTATCTGGGTTGCACAAAATATGGTAACTGTTTTTTAGTGGTGGAGGAAGTGTAGTGCTTGTAAGAGCAGGTTGCGCTCCCTGGGGGTCAAGGTGTCTGAGAGGCATAAGTGCTTTTCCAGTTAGCTAGAATGCACATTGAGGCTCCATTACAAATATAATCATTTTGTCAAATATTTATAAAGGGGAAATATACTTTGCAGTGCTGGTTAATGAGCATGCAAAGTATATGAACATTGATAATACAGACTTTACCCACACTGAGACAGAGTATGAATAAGAGAGGGTACTGGCGAGAGAGAGGGCACATAAGAGAGAAAGAGAGAGATACTACATGAGAGGGACTGAGGGAGCAGGCAGGACAAACAAAATGTGTGTGGGATATAATTATATGCAGCATTTCTGGGCCTTTTATACTAGTAATATAAAAGTTATAATTCTCTCTCTTTCACATGGAAGGATACCGCTTTCTAAAGTAAGCAAAACATTATACAAGGGAGAATAATTTCTTCTACTTGTCACAGATATGACATTTGATACATCCCCTGTTCCGCTTCTAGGATACTAATGATTCAAAAAGATTTAGGACTGGCTTGTTCAGATTACTTTTTTTTTTTTTTTTTTTTTGTTACTGCTTAATTTGTTGTGTACCAGCCATGAAATCTGCCTTCCTTTTCACTTTAACCCGTTGAGTATTGGATGGTAGGCTTTGGAATCAGACCCTCTCACTCAGTGTTATACAAATTCTCAAATGACTAAAGATATGTTTGTAATGATAGTTTTATGGTGATTGTTATAGGATGGCTGGACACCCATTCATGTAGCTGTGGATTCTGGAAATACGGACTGTCTCAATCTCGTTATGTATTATGGAATCTCCAATGATGAAGACTCCCTAAATCATAATGAAGAGTTTGATGTTCGATTCTGTGAATTGATGACTACAGATCCCAAAGCTTACGGGAAGCTGAGACCTGTTATCTCTTCTGCACTTATAAACTGTGCAGACAGAGATGGATGGACAGCCGCTCATATTGCAGCCTCAAAAGGATTTAAGGTATGGATTCCAAAAGCATTTTCATTGTTGTGCTAAATGTCTATGCAATTAAACCTGTGCACCCAGCACTTTTCACAGTGACTTTATTAGTCCATTTGCAGTTTACTGGTATATGCTAATTAGTTTACCTACATGAGGTATTACAAGTACATTGCTTGTATATACATGCTTGTATCCTTAACCCTTTGAAGCCAAGGGGAGATATAAATTAATTTGTTTACCTACAAGAAACAGTGCAAGCAAATTGCATTGAGAGGTTCTTGTATCCTTAACACTTTAATGACTTAATTGGGGCAGAACATGCAAATGGCCACTGTGCATCAATTCTGTGTGGATTGGTTACTCACAATTAGTCTTTAACCCTTTGAGTTCCAGAGGGGTGACCAACACAGTGCTACTCAATGTGTTGCTCACCCTTCTGGCACTCAAAGGGTTAAGTAGTGCTGGATATCCTGGTTGTGGAGGCAGGCATGAAATAAAGTTCCCAACCTCTCCCACTGAAGCACACAGTTGGGGGGGGGGATTTGGGATTTACTAATCCTTTGAGTACCAGAGGCACAGAAAGGGTTAAAGCATAATTTTTACAACCCAGTCCACACAGAACTGACTTGTAGTAACCATTACATTTTTCTGTCCAAAATAAGACAATTAAAATGTATTATTAGGTGATGTTACTTTTCCTTTAAGAATTACAGCTTCTATAAGAATTACAGCTTCTATAATCCTATTGCCTCTATATCCCTATCATTATAATAATAAAGGCTTCCTGTGTCCTAGTCATAAGCTTTCATTTTATTTCCTTTGTTCACTCGGCTGACTTCTCTACAGTTTCCTCTCAGTGGGAGAATTCAAATCACACTCATCAGTAATACTGAATTGCATCACACCAAGACCAATGGGCCATTGTTTAGAATCATTGCATTTGGGTTTTTTTTCTGTGTTAAATATAAGCAGGTTATTCAAAGGAAGCACAAAGCTGCTTGAAATGTTTGTTTTGGTATCATTCCTATTTGCATGTGAAACACAGAATACGATTTCATTCTTTAAATGAAACAAGGATAAACCTTTTTCAGTAGTTGTTTCCTTATAAAAATCTCAGTTTGTTTTCAGCTGCTGTATGATGATTATGTGACTTCTGTAGGAGTTCTCAAAGTAGATTCTCTCAGGGTGGATTGTCTATATAAGTGAAGTGCAGCAGATGTGTGCAATAGTGAACAAGGCTGGGGTGGCAGGCATAGGGCCTTTTGCACACAGGAACAGAGGAACAATTTGTGGGCAAACTGACTGCACAGTATGGATCAAAATTGTCCGTTCATGTCAAAAACAGAACAAAACGAAATGTGTTATTGACATTTTTAAGGTCATGATGCATGACCTTGTGATGTTCCAGCTTTCTGTACTATGATTTCATGAGAAGATTTGGAACAAATCTGGGGCAAACCAACTGCACCAAAGGGGACAAATAAAATTTCCCCAAATTCCTGTTGACTTAATGGACATTCAGTATGTATTACTTAGCTTTCTCTTATGGAAGCAGCCTTAATAGAAAGACATGGACTCTGTGGAGTTAGTAAAAATCCCTGGACTGGGTCTGTTCTCCTATAAGCCCTCAGGGGTGGAGGTGTCAGAAAACTGACCCATATGGCTGAAATACAACCGAGAACTCTCACTCACAAACTCCTATTTTGCGTGTACAGTCCTTATAGACCCGCTGTGTCTGGCTTTTAAGGTGCTTGCATTATACAGATTAGGAAACCATCCTGCTTGATGCAGCATCAGTGTACTGGAATAGCATCAGGGCACTATTTTCCTACCACCCATCCTGCTTCTACATTACTCCATAGGGACCCACAATGCAGCCCCAGCTACTTCGGTAGGTCTGTTCCCAGGGAATGCCGATGTGCCAGCGGGGAAATAATCAGAGGATTGTTGATATTGACCCCTGGAATGCTAAAAAGGTATTTGCATTGGTTGGAGACCTCTCTAGCATGTACAAGCCCAATATAATTAAATGAGAATTTAGGGAAATTAATTTTCTCCTATGGTGCTCCAATGTTCTTTTAGTGCATATGAATCATTGTGAGTGTACTTCATACAAAAATTACCTGGTAACACATTTTATCTGATACATTTTATCGTAATAATATAGATATATTACCATTGCCAGCTAGCATTCATATGCATTTGAAATTGCCCCTTGATTACTAGAAAATCTCCAAAGCATTGTGAAGATAACCACTGAATACCTATTAAGCATCAATGGAGAAGTTTCCATATGAATTTCATTAGAAGAAAAAAGGGTTCCAGACATGAAATAGTTTGAAAATCACTCATTTAAGGAAATGTTAATTCAGCATTGTGGTACTGATATTTAGTCTACAAAATACAATTGTTAGCCTCTGTATGTTGTCATGTACAATACATAGATCAGTTTTAGACATGCCCACATCTTAATGTCACATGAACTAATAGTTATGACATTAGAAATTGAGATGCATGACTCCACAGCTGATATAAATATGTCCTTGGATAGTAGTCACGTCAGTAATAGGTACAAATGTTCTCACATTTTTAGAATGTGCTTTCTTATTTGAACAAGCCACATAATCTTATCCCTCTCATGACCTGACCTGTAACCTGAGAGTTTAGAAAGGGAGACTTGTTTCTATAGCTTGCCTTTGGTTAATCCAGTCAACATATTTACTTTGAGATGTTTTTTTTTAATTGTATGATTACTTTCAAACAAAGCTGTTCAATACTTCGATGACAGTGGTCAATATGTGCAAAAACAAAAAGTGGAGCAGTTGTGTTGCAGACCAACTTCACCTGAGGAAACCTACAAATTCATATTGATTTTAATGGGAATTTTAACCCCTTGAATGCTAGAGAAGTCTCCAGTGCAGTGTGGCAAACCAGCTGCGATTTACAGTACAGATAGCTTCCAAATTTCCATTGATTTAAACAGACTCCTTGAATGCTAGAGAGGTCTCCAAAACATTGTGAAACAATACGCTCGAGGTATCTCTAACATTCAAGGGGTTAACCAGCCACATGTAAATCAAGTTCTAATTGTTCCTAATGGTGTTAAGATAAAATTATACCGATAGGAATAAGGACTCTTACTGTATTAAACAGAAGCACTTACCTAGCTAGGATTCCTTCATACAGAAGGCAGGTTTATCAGTTCATAAATATTTTGCCTAGTATCTGCAGTAGCTTATATTTGCTGTGTATTATTTTAGGTATATATTTAATTTTAGCTCCACAAAATAAACATTAGACATTATCAGTCTGAATGAGATTGGCCACATAGTGAGAGAGGACCTCGCCCATCTTTCTAATGGGAATGAGAACATTCTCAATTAAGCAACATGTCCCTGTTCAGTTATAGACTACAGCAGTGTTCAAATGTAAACACATTTAAATAGCTTTTATTGACTGCTGTAGGAAGGACAAGTTCCTAAGCAAATTGCTTTGATTAAACAAATCAAGATTCGCTTCTTTCACATTTATTGTTCCCATATACTGTGGGAGCTAATATACGTCTGAATCACACAAACTCAGCCTGGGGTTTTGTGTAAATGTCTACACTGCTGGGAATTAGTTATGGATGCAAACATGACATTGAGGTTTGCTATCTGTTGCAAAAAGCACATAATTCCTCCAGTAGTGGAATTGTAGAGATGCCTCTGCTGGAATCTAAGAAATAAGTTATATAGACACTGATGATAAGAGTTTCAGCTCAAATGGAATTTAAATTAACCAGGAATTTGCATGAATGCATGTACTATATCATGTATTTTGTATTCTTCATCCTTCACTCTAACATGCTTGATGAAGAGGCCTGTTGTCTTAAAAGCTTGCATTCTAAAGCAATACAGACAATAAAGGTATCGCTTATATGTGCTCCTCGTTTAGTAAACATTTGCCTTGATACATAAGTCCGGGAATGTCTCATGACTGGAAGGGGGAATCAGTTGAGCGACACTGAACATATTAGGAGAGCAAGTAGTTTCTCATGACAGAACCTACTGTTTTGGCAATGATTTCCCTCCACTTTCCTGAAATTATATAAGGCAGCGGTAGCATAAAGAACACCAGTGTCAATATCCTCATTAAAGCATTCCTTGTTTGCCTTCAGTGGAAGGTAAGACGTACAGGGTACTCCTTGTTTTCTTCCCCTCTCTCCTCCTTATTCTCCACTACCCTTTTAATCATCATTTCTACAGCTCATACTCATGATTTTCCCAAGCCCGCCTCCTCTCAGGCCAAAGTGCCCTCCACTTTCCGCTGTTCCCAACAGTCTTCTTCCTGTTTAACACTAAAGTCCTCCTCTCTTCTATTTTTAAAAGCAAATTCATCCTCATTTGCTTGTCCTTTTGCTGCCTCCCAACCTTAAGTCCTTTTACTTCAAATTCCATTCTCATCCTCTTTACATCTGTCTTCCCGTCCACCCAAACTATTCTACTCTTTTCTCTGGCCATCCATTACCTCCAAATCCTCCAGTGACATGCTACTTAAGGACTCAGTCCCTCCTCACTACCCCCAAGTTTATTCATTACACTCCAGTATGAACAACATCCTCAGTGTTACATCTACCTTCTCTCTTTCCTCTTTTGTTTTGAATCTTCCTCAAGTTGTATCTCTCTGCACACTTCTGGTCTTCCTATACACCTCTTTATCCCCTATTCTTTGTAACATCGTCTTTTTGTTCCCGGATTGCTATCAAAGACTATAGTTTGTCTTTTCTTGCCATTTACCATAAAGAATATTTGTTGGGAAAAAAATCTATATAAAGGGATTTTGTGTGAACATTGTGAAATGCTGATGCTTTATAATGGTATATTTAGATATTTATTGGCATTAAATGCTTCCTCTAAAGCTAAGTTTATATTTCTAGAACTGCTTAGAAATCCTGTGCAGCCACTTTGGACTTGATCCAGAAAGACGAGATAACTGCAATCGGACTGTACATGATGTGGCAACAGATGACTGCAAACACCTCTTGGAGAACCTTAGTGAGTTTACTTTATTTGTCCCTCAAAAATCTAAAACGAAGTGAAAAATAACATTCCATTGTCATGTTGTAACTATACCTGAAGAAAAATATTATTTTCAGGTTAGTTTTCATGAATGTACCTTTTAACACACCTCCTAAAAATACACAGTATTCTTCAAAACTGAAAATCCCTACAGAAAAAAACTACACACGAGGTTCTGTTGCTCTATGAGATGATCAGATTGTGAATTCAAAGTGACCAGCCCTAGACCAGAAGAGTGGTTCTGAAACCTATTTTCAGGGACCCCTAACAGGTCATTTCCCTACTTGTATACAGGTGATTTAACTAAATGAGACTCTGATTTACTAGTATGTACTGAACAATGATATCCTGAAGACATGGCTTAGGGGTCCTTTGCAAACCAAAAATATATAGATACACTTAACTGCAATAGGAAGGATATCTAGCTAGTTAAGACCTTCTGTTCAACATGTTAAAAGAACCTTTATCCAAAAGGTTTAGTTCATTTTGGAATCCACTCTAATTAGATTTTAACAATCATTAACAGCAGACACAAATATTACTTTAGAGATTTTCAAAGAACTCACATATGTGAAATCTGCACTATACAAAGAGGAGCTACCAAGTTAGTTGACTTTCAGTAAGTCTGCGCCGATGAATGTTGAATCCTTCCTAATCAGATAACCTCTGGAACTTCAGATTTCAGAAGCGAAGAGAGCAGCACACACATGAAGTGCAAAGTGTCAAGTGCCAACAGTTGCTGTCTATGGGAACAGTAGCACAGTAAATTAAGCCATATACTTTGTTTTTAAGCCCAGCCCCTTGCCATCCACAGGGGTTGGATTCCTGACCCCCACAATGGTGGGGACAGCATTGAGCAGCCTATCGCTAGTTAGGAAACCTGCTTCTACAGTATAGGATATGAGTGTGATAATCATTTCCCTTTAATACTGTGGACACGCTACTGTTCCCAACACATTGCTAAATATATCCATAATACTTTATTTTGTAAAATCTATTATGCACACAGTGAACAAAAACATGATTGTATTGTGTGGTATGTTATGTCATATTTGGAAATAATTAGGTCATTAAATATATAGAATGTTTTCTGCCATGTGTTAGGGATAAACAAAGATGCTTACGGTGTTAGTTTCTAGATCAGATTATGTTGTATATCCATTAAAATGCCTGAGGCATGAGCAACACATTGGTCTGCAATCTATTTCTGACACTCAGTGGTTTAATAATACTGAGGCTAATGTCGTATGGAAAATTGGGGCATTTCTGGGTTAAACCAACTGCACTCGTTAGAAAATATAAAAAGTTCCTTTGATTTAACCCCTTGATGACAAAGGCTTTTTTACACTCGAGGAAGAGCAATTTGGGCATTTTTAGTATGCCTTCATTCAGCCATATTTTTCCTTCAATTCATTGTATCCATCCACACAAATTATATTCCATTTTTAAGCATAAGTAGGGCTTTGTTTTAATACCACATTTATAGGCATAATTTACCACTTATTTTGATAATATAAAAAATAAAATAAATAAATTGTGGTTGTTGCCAACATTGCAATCCCAGAAGCTGTAAACTCAATTAAAGTGCATTGTCCACCTCTGGGGGAATTTTCTATCAGTGGACCTCATGGCATCCTGCGAGAACCAGACGGTTCCTCCATTCTGCATTGAGACGTATCCTCTACAATTTGTTATGGACACAATGTCCATGGAACTTCCATGTAGCATATGTGTTTCCTCTGATTCCCAGGGTCCTGCGGAAGATCCAGATGGAGATTGCTGAAGTCATTCTGATTGCCCCCTTTTGGCCCTGTCAAGTTTGGTTCTCAGATCGTCTCTATCTGTTCATCACAGAGACATTTTGCGTCCCTCTGAGGCCATATCTCTTGACCCTGGGTCCATTTTGTTATCAGGTGGAAAGATTGGCTTTGACAGTATGGCTGTCACTGCAATGAGATTGGTTTGTCCTGTCAAGCCCCGTTTCCTACCTACAGATCTAATTTTGTGGCTGTTTTTTTTAACCTCACTTCATCTCCTTCTCATTGCTTGTTCTACACGCTTGTTCTAGCCTAGTTTGATTCAGATTGCCTCACATTTTTGACATTGCCTGATTGCCTGTTTCCTAACCATCCGTATCTCAAGCTGATTGCGTTTGACTACCCTCCAGTCCGCTGATTTGGTGCTTCGCCCAGGATCTTCTGACTTTGACCTCTCCTGTTCTGTGACTACTCTTCTGACCTACTGACATATTTTGTCCTGAGACTTCCTGGCTTCAACCTCATTTCTCTTGTGACCGCTTCTGTCTCAGAGGTCTTGTGTTGTGCAGTGCCTTGAAGTTTCCCGTTCGACCTCCACCTTCCTTCTCTCTGTCTGGTGACCCCTTAGCCACATTCTACGTATTCTTTCCTCCCTGTCCCTCTCTTTTATCCTCTTCACTGCATCCTCAGTCTCCCGTCCAATCCACCATTCGCCTTCCTTCTCTCTCTTGTGGCCTCTTTGTCACATTCTCAGCGAGGGTGCAAGAGAAATCAGCAGTTTTAATGTATTTTGGGAGCAGCAGCTTGTCCTAGGCTTACAGTACTGTCAGAATACATTAGAGTGGGTGTTTCTTTTATGCTCGGTTGCTCAGAAAGATTCAGGTGTGTGAAATCACTTGGGGGGAAGGCCAGACACAAAGCACATCGGTGCTCCCCTCCCAGGGTTGAGTATTTTCCCTGTAATGGTAACTGATACAGCCAATACCACCAACTAAGGCCTATTAGCAAAGGCTGTAGTACTAGGGGCAGCCATTTCTCTGTGTCTCATATGAGACTCGCTGATTGTGCTAACGAATACAGGCTAATTATGAATATCTCACAAGCCTAGACCAGAAGTAAAACTGGGCATTCACGGTCTCTGCTAGGGAATGCAGACATAAAGGTGTAATAAGCCACCCACTAGCTACCTCTTTTAATGTATCTGCAAGAACAAAATGGCTTCTCTTCCCTGCACTGCAGCTTTCACAGCTTGGCCAAGTAAAAATTTCTGTGAGTAAAAAAAACAACAACAAAAAAAATTATAATTTTCCATTTAAATGTATGTTTAATAGTTAATCTTTGCCACTTCTGATATTAGCTGCATTAAAACTTGCTTGCCTCAGTGTTTTGGTTACTCGCAGGCTAATTGATCTACATCCAGTAATAGTTAAAGTTACCTATGTCAGATCTATTTTCTTTTACTGCCCAGGTGGCTTTGATATCACAGTGTCCATTAGAAATGATCCGTTGACAACATGTAATCATTGGTCCAACGGTGCCCGCAGCACAATGGTGAAGAAGCCATGAGGGAACAAGACACAAAGAACTGAATGTTTATGCATTATTTTTTCTTAAAAAAGTACATTTCAAATTTGACATGTCAAATATTATTTTTTCTAATTATTTATGTATTTATTTCAGATTCATTCATGATCACTGTTAAGATTTCACTTGATGAGAATGTTCAGATCTCTTACAACGCTAATGATCTTGAAAGTGGGGAGATATGTTCCATACGCATCCACAAACAGACAACATGGGATGATTTTTCATTATTAGTGACTCAGGCTATTTTGAGCCATTTCGGTACAGTCTTCTCTGATGGATGGGAACGCCAAGAAGTCCTGACATCCAATAACTCTGCTGAATCTTACCTTGGTGCAATCAGTCACCTATCATACAAACTAGGTATTGGAATTCTTCTATAAGAGTATAAACTTCTGGATGCATGTTTATATATATTTGTCTGGATAAAGAAAATATCCGTACATGATCATTCTACTTTGTGTTTTGTTCAGGTTATATATAAATTATGGTGAAGGGTTGAAGAGGAACTATACGAATAAGTGGCTATAAATCTGTTTAACACAATGAATTGGGCATATGTCCTTAGTGTATAAATCATGTCTATGTTCTTTGTATTGTATCTGCAATCTCTATTTTACTCAACCTATATTTATCATCTTTTTACAACAAACATTGTTCTTAAACAGCCTGGAAATTATTTATTTTTATTTATTTATTTATAAAATGTTTTACCAGGAAGAATACATTGAGATTCCTCTTGTTTTCAAGTATGTCCTGGATAATGCTCTAGATAATAGCCCACCACTAGTTCACTGGAACCTGTTAAGCATTTGAGGCCTAGATTCCATTGCAATCCATAACTTTGTCAAAATGTTAGCTACACATTTCTGCATAGACTTCTGTGGGAATCTGTTGGATAAAATCAGTCGACAACACTTATCATTTGCAATGTAATCTAGGTAATGAAATGCCACTGTCTAGTTTAATTATAGACTAAAGCCGAAATGGAATGTAAACTAAACGTCTATAGATGTAGCTTATTGCTGTAGGCTTACAGTACTGTCAGAATACATTAGAGTGGGTGTTTCTTTTATGCTCGGTTGCTCAGAAAGATTCAGGTGTGTGAAATCACTTGGGGGGAAGGCCAGACACAAAGCACATCGGTGCTCCCCTCCCAGGGTTGAGTATTTTCCCTGTAATGGTAACTGATACAGCCAATACCACCAACTAAGGCCTATTAGCAAAGGCTGTAGTACTAGGGGCAGCCATTTCTCTGTGTCTCATATGAGACTCGCTGATTGTGCTAACGAATACAGGCTAATTATGAATATCTCACAAGCCTAGACCAGAAGTAAAACTGGGCATCTGTTGAAAGATACTGTTGAAAGATACTATACCTACCTAGGAAAGTATTTTTGCTAAACTAAGAGATACTTATTCCTATATCTGTAGTGTCCCTTCAACCCGATGGGGACCATAAGCGTGTGCAATGTATTTCTTTGCAATGCACTGCACAGCCCTCTGGTTCTCAAGGGGTTTAAACTATTATGAGGAAAACAAACAACAAAATGCCAGTTTATTATACACTGGCACAGTGTATTGTTTATCATACAGCAATAATAAGTCCTATAATAATCTCTTGTGTCCTTAACAGTTGTAACACACTAGGGATCCCCAGTCAGTGGCAAATGTACAGTTTGTGCCAAGCTGTCCTCCTGAAAGCATGTAGAGCAGGAAGGATTTATGCCTTGACTGACCTAGTCAACAAATGGATTTCCAAATTGGAAAAATTATCAATTTTGGATCCAGGATAGCCTTTTCAATATTTTTAAAAATGTATTGATAACAATATAAAATGGTACAAAAGGGGATTCAGTAAAAGCTCTTGTATTTATTTTTTTATAATGTGAAATAAATTCATTCATCTATTTCTCTGCAAAAATGTAGAAATGTTTAGGAATATATGTAGACATATTTCCCTGAAAGTGTTTTTTCATAATTGCTATACTTTTTATGTAAGGAGACATTTATATTTTGGCATTTAAAGAAATTGCTCCTCAGTTCCCTCAATAGCTCCACTGTGTCTCAACATGAGATTCTATTGTGCATTCTAATTTGTCTGTGAGCACCTCTGCCACTTGATTTTATCCATCTTCTATCAGTTTGTTTTGGGACAGAAGTGTTGAGGTGGAACCATAAAATATACAGAACAAACATGTTTTTGATATCAATTAGTATATTTTAGCAGTTGTAAATAAAGTTGCAGCATTTAAACAGACAAATAATAGCTGCACAATTGCAAACATTTAGACAGCATCTGTCAAATATGTCTGTTTTATATTTCTGAACAAGTTATACAATTATAAAGTGGGTTATGATACATCATACAATATTACTGTTATTATCAAAGCAAATCAAAAAGTTTACAGTCGGCCTGTTACCCTAAAATGTTTAATTTAAAATATGATTAAAAGCTTCCTATATGTCTTTTTAGCCATTTGTTTGTAATATTATTTAGGAAATTAACTTTGGTTTGACGGTGGCACTTCATGCAAATTAGTTTCTGATCTGGGACAATATTGCAGGGAAATTGTATGAAGTCCTGTAGAGTAACCCAAAAATATAAAGGTTAATTTCTCACAGGCTTTTGTCAGAAAAATAGCTAGTACAACACATAGACAGACAAGTAAACTACTTGTTTTAAAGGGCAATTATCCTGTTTTACCAGATCTGCAGAGCTAAAACCACTTCACTTAGCAGCTGTGGGGTGAGAGCAGAAAAGTGACAATCAAACCAGATGTTTTTGGTTCATAGCCATAAACTATAGGGGGATTATTCATTAAGGACTGCAAAGAGGTGATAACGTTTACATAACTTCTCCAATTCCTATGTTGTTCTATAGAACCTATGCCCCAAGATCTATAAAGTTGGAAAATTCTTAGTGAATTGGCTGTATAGAATAACATTGGAAGTGGAGAATGGATACAGTGTGGTACAGTGTTAGCCATAGAAAATGCAGGAGACTAGAAGAGTAAAAATGATACATTTTTTGGCTAACTGAATAGCGTAGTATGCAAGCTTTCAAGACAACTAGGTTTCTTCTTCAGGCATAATGAGACTGAAGTCTAAATGTGCAATACAGGACTAAAACTCATGCACATACTTTTGACATCTAACCCCTTGACTGCCAGAGAGCAATCCAATACATTGCAACACAAAATATACCATTTGGGTACCACAGAGCTATCCATTGCATTGTGTTGCGATGTGTTGGATGACTCTCTGGCAGTCAAGGGGTTACATGTGGGATTGGGCGGTGGCCAGCTTCCGACCTTATCCATGATTACCTCTGACTTTGGCGCTAACAGGATGATGCTGAGTCTCTGCAGAATTGGGAGATTGGGGAATAATGAGCTTTTGGCAGTGCCTCCACTTAGCTAGGTATCTAATAATAGATATTTATCCCTGCTAAGACAACGATAAAGGAATTCTAATAATAAGTGCACACAGTATGTATTTTAAAGGGGAATGGTACCCACAATATATACTGTAGAATGCAAAGAATAAAAACAGTGCAACAGAATAATACAGATAATTATAACATAATCCTATACTCCACAGTGTGAAAGTTCAGCACCAATCAGTGACACCCTCCCAACAGTAGAGTTCCCTTTTATTTCCTCCCCCTCAGCTGATACAGACTCAGTCCCCTGGGGAAACGGTGGTGCACGTGGTGGGGCCCTTGTTGGAAGTAGCGCTACCCCTATAGTGTGAGGTGTTTAACACAGAGTACCTTTTTGCAGCTTGTATGCAATCTCCCTGTCTTTCCTTGACCTAGGAACTGTGCTTTCCTCCCCTCTATGCTGGTTGCAGGCCTTGCACCGTTGGACAGCTTTGCACTTGAACCCTCTGAGCAGCAACACCTTGATTGGCAGGCAGTTCACCTTACAGGAGTTCCTCTGACAGGCGTCTGGATGGTTACTGGAGTGTCAGTTCCATCTTCTTAAGTAGCATGTGGAGCAGTGCATCAAACAAGATTTACTGCTAGACCTTCACAAGCTGCCACACTAGGAGAATTCTGGGATCTCTCACTTTAATGTGGTTTAAAATGTCTCTTACTCTGAGCAGCAGGGAGTTCTGCTAACTTCCCCTGCTCAAACCAAAACTGAAACTCCTCCAGCGCCTCTAGATCATCCTTCCCCTTCCTGGATACTCAGCAGGATTCTCATTGGCTGAGGGAAATGCTGGGGCAATGAGTCATCCACAGAATACTCTATGGTCTACAATGTAGCTCTGTGGTAACTGGAGGTATGTGGATACCAGGGTTACACATGTTAAACATATGTGCACACATTTTAACAAGTATAGTGAATTCAGCTTTCATTCTTATTATGACTGAAGAAGAGACCTAGTTGTCTCAAAATTGCATCCAAAGCCACTCAGCCAATAAAGGTATCATTTTTACTCTACTAGTTTCCTGTATCATGAAGAAATCACCTCTGCTTTATCGTCTCTCCTTAGTGCAACTCCTCCCAGGTTTGCCCATGCATTCTCAACAGACCCGCTTTGTCAGGCATAGATAGAGATAGGTAGGGTCTATGAGGATCTGTATCATGTAGCACAGGAAACTGTTGTGCTCAGTGCATGTGAGATAAACTGGGGGGGGCCATCAGGGGTCTTCTTTCAGAACCCTTTTCTTCTCCTCTGTTGGTGCACTGGGGCTCACAGAGCAGCACAGGGTTAATCTGCTGCTCTTCGGCTGTAGGAGGAGATCTGCCGATATGGCAACTATCAGATTATTGTTTTCCATTAAGGTAATAAGTCCACTTTAAGTCTTCCTTGGCCATCGATGGAAATGAACTATAGCTTAATAATATTTTTTGTTGCCTTTTTAAAACATTGATTTATCTTATGCTTTATGAAGGTATTCTCCATCCACTTTAGAGTAAGACTAACTGGAGCAATTCTGGAATAAACCAAAAGGATCATAGAGGATAATAAAGGGTTCCAGACCATTCATTTAAAAGACCACATATACGAAAACTATGTCCTACAAGATTCCATTGGTCAATTATTGGGTTGAAAACTTCCCATATATCCGTGCAGCAGGCATTTTTCATATGTGTCCTCTTTTAAAGGGTTAATCTGGGAACCCTTGGATAAATTAAAATTCACGTTAATTTTAATGGAGCTTTTAGCCTCTTGAATGCTAAATAGGTTCCCAACGCATTGAGAAGCAATGCATTGGGCACCTCTAGTGTTTAAAGGGATAGTAATGTTTCATAATAAAAGCAGCTCTAATTAATCATCATAGTATCTGGACTTTGGAGAGTGTTATTTCAATTCTGTCAGAGTTGTAGTACAAGAGTAATTCGATAATAAAGTATCCCCCTCCCGCCCCTTTTACTGATGTAACACTGCTCAGCCAGATCAGAAGGGAGGTGTCCAGGTAGACTGCAGAGAGGGACAGTCTTCTATTAAGATAAGGGAAAAACCTGAAAAACTTGTCAAGGGGGCAGGGCTTTCATTGTTCTAATAGAAAGAACATTGTCCCCTGTTGTTGTCTGTCTGGTCTTACAACTAGATTCCACATCTGAGAAGCGATGGCTTACACTAGGTAAAAGGGGCGTGAGGGGGAAGCTTTGCTTGTGAATATCTCTCAAACCATAAAGGTTTGAGAGATAAGACTTATATCGTTCTTCATGTTTTTTTAATGCCTACAAAATAAAATAAAGAAAAAACGAAGTATTACTATCCCTTTAAGGGTTTAAAATTCCTAGTTATTTTATCCAGTGTGGGGAAAAAAGAACTATGGGTTAAAATATCCCCTGGTCAGGAGGGCAGAGCACTTGCCTTACAATTCTCTCTATTTTAAAAGTGACCTCAAAGGAGGCGCAGAAGGGCAAATATTATTTAAGTTAACATTGAAGAGGTTAAAATCCCCAGTTTAAAATAATGGGACTTTGGGGAATTTTTATTTGTCCTCATGGTACATTTGGTCTGACCTAGATTTGTTCCAGTTCTCAATAAATCATAGTTAAGAATCTTGGAGCAAACCCAAGCCATGTGTCATGTTCCATAGAGCCAGGAATTAAATATATTAAAAGCATATTCAGTACTTTCTTATCTGATAAGATAGAGGTTTTCAAGTATGTCCTAAACGATTCTTCTCCTTACAGCAAAAAAATAATGGTATCTCACACTCTGCTGTTCATTAAAGGAACACATCACCATAAAACAACTTTTGTTGTATTTTTGAAAGAGTCTTTACATTTCTTAAATGTGTCCAGTACTGGATACCTCCAGAAGGATATAGATATTCTGGAGAGAATTCAGGGAAGGGCTACTAAAATGGTAAATGGTTTACTGGATAAGAAATATCAGGATAGACTAAAGGATGTAATCATGTATAGGTTTGAGGAGAGAAGATACAGAGAGAAGGGATACAACAGAAACATTCAAATTCACCTCACCCATTCACTGAAACGTAACACTTTCAGTGCATTGAGTGGAGTGAATATTTAAAGTTAAAGCGGAACTACCACCCGACACAATCTTTAGCTTCACTAAGTCCCCATCTGGCGACTGTTTAGTAGCAGCTAGTTGCCGGAATAACCTTATTTAATAGATTTCTGCTCTCTTCCCTGGCTGACAGGCAGGACGGAGTGCGGACATCTTGCCATTGTGATGTCCGTGCACCTGTGCTGTCAGTCCCAGCCAGGTCTAGTAGGCGTTGCTAGGAGCCATTTGGCTCCGTCTGGGACTGACAGTGCATGTGCGCGGACGTCACAATGGCAAGATGACCGCACTCCATCCTGCCTGTCAGCCGGGGAAGAGAGCAGAAATCTATTAAATAAGGTAATTATTCTGGCGACTAGCGCTACTAAGCAGCTAGTCGCCAGATGGGGACTTAGTGAAGCTAAAGATTGTGTCGAGTGGTAGTTCCGCTTTAAGAAAGTAAGCTCCTGCATGTTATGCCTTAATTAGCATAATTTATAAACTTAACTTATAAACTAGTTTTGTAGATCAAAATGTCTAATACAACAACTTGGTGATTTTAAAAGCTCTTTCAAAATGACAATTTGTTTTTAGATGATAATATCCTTTTAAACATTAAATATTTAATTCCCATTTATTATTCACTTCTCCTTAGTGAGACTGTGATTTTCACGTTGTTAGGGGTATAACTTGTACTAATGGTAACATCATTGAACTTCCTTCATAGGAAATACTTTCTGGTCTCTTGGTCAGATGTTTCTCCAGTCACCTTGGGACTATCTTAAGATGAACAAAGTGGACAATGTGACGGTTTTAGTGCCAGGTAACAAAATACTATTTTCTTGTGATTTGTATTTCAGTTTTTAAAAGTATTTTTTTTTGTTTGTTTTTTTGTTTTTTTAAACTCACCCAAGTGTTGAAATAGACCTGTGTTAACAAGTCTAAACTTGTGTTAGGGTGACAAGTCTACTTTAATATACATTTGTAATTCAACTGTTTGGAGCTGGTAACTTTCATTTTGATTTATTGTAGCAACTATTTTTTATTGTATTTTTTCATTTTGTAAGTTTCTGCATATGTTGTGTGTCCCCCTATATATAACAAATACATATATACATACCATAGCTGTCCCTTATTTTTCTCAGATGAATGGACAAATGTAAAAGCCATGTACTTAAGTCTTTTGCAACTTGAGTAATCTCATACGCAATTTTCTAATGATTATGAAAAAAATCAATTTTAAGTCAATGGGCCAGCAGCAAACCCCTACCATATGATAGACATCTAACATTTTCTAACAAAAGTTATGAACAAAATCTACAGATAGCCATCATGAAAATGATTACGACCTGGGCAGCTTTTGTTCAAACAAAACCTCTCCAAACTCAATTATATGATAGTAGCACCAAAAATAAAAATGATTCACATCTGTGGATATATCATGTACACTTAGCCAGGATTTCTAAATGTGAATTGTTTGTTATGAGTTATAAAATCGGCCATACATGAATGAATGAGCAGAGAGGGTAGAGGTTTTAGTTTAAAGTTTGTTAGATTAATTATCTGCTTTTAAGTTTTATACATTTTTAGGGGGATTAGAACTACTGCGCAGTTAGTTTGCTTTAAATTTGCTACTATTTTTTTTCTGTATTGCCCCATACACTTTAAATATTGTACCTTGTTATTACTTTTCCTGTTTTTAGACAATTTCTGTTTTTCTAGATCTCTGATTTTCTATGAATATCTTTCTTTTCTAGTCTCAGCTCAGTTGTCCAGATCTGGCTTTTTTTCAGTGTAGTACACTATATCTTCTTTCTTTTCTGTAAAGTATTGATAAAATAGCAATGTATCTAGAACATCCGAAGGATGCAGGCTGTCACAGTAACCAGGCAAAGATGGACAGACAACCGTAATAAAATATAACCACCTTTATTGATCATAAACAGTAATAATTATACTGCCCACACAACCCCAGACCACTGGACGTTAGTCCCCAGGCTAATACCTGGAGCTGCACACTGTGCTGAGCACTGCACTACTGCACTGTACTAGAGGATACTGGAAATGGGTTAGGGTTCAGCACTGGTAGAACCAGTATACGATAGCTCAAGTCTTCACCCAGGGTATAGCTAACCAGAGGCAACAGGGAGCAAGAGGAAGCCGGAGCCACGGGACACAGATACAAATGGTCAGGCAAGCTGGGTAATGCATGGAGTGAGTAATCAGCCAGAGCCACAGATCAGAACAGATATAGGTAGTCAGACAAGCCGGGGTCTACAAGGAGCGAGTTAGCCAGACCCACAGATCTGATCTGATGTTGGTAGTCAGACAAGCCAGGGTCTACAAGGAGCGAGTTAGTCAGCCAGAGCCACAGGTCAGACAAACCGGGGTCATACACAGAGTGGATTCGGAGGTCAGGCATGGGTCACAATGAGAATGCAAGAGCTACTATCAGAAACCCCACATAAGGGCAATGACTCCTAGGCCCAGGGAAGTTTATAAAGGAGCTGACAAAAGCGGGAACTAATTAGGCAAATCAGTAGCGACCCATACACAAGCACACATAACAGCGCCCGCTCCAGTGGATGTCAGGAATGCGGAAGCAGCCGGCCAACAACAACACAGCAAAAGGAAGCACAGGATGTCTAGGCTCCCTAGGGATACTGTGATACAGGCAGAGAGTTTACAGTGAGCTTTAGCCCCACAATTATTTAGCTTTTGGACAGTGTAGTACACCTTTACGCAGACAGTTGCAATGGCATTGGATGCAGATTTGCACAGATGATATATCTTGTGATTTTTACTGAATGCTTAATATTTTCTTTATGGAAAAAACAATTATACAAATACAGAATTAGGCAAAGAGCAGTGATTTATTATTAAGATAGATATCTATTGTATGGGGTTTTTCTAAGCAACTGAAGTACTTGCAGCAATGGATCAATTTGCCTTTGTAGTAAGTTATACATTTACATTGCATTTCTGAATTTTAATGGAAATGTTGTAATTCATCCTTCAACAGTATTGTAGACAGAGTAATCTATTTTTATTTACCTCAGACTCTTCTTTTATGTATTAGATAAGAAATAATCATAAATTGGAATGTAGCAGTAGTTACATTTTCCAGTAAGTGGACTCTAAACAGTTTAGTGCAATCCATCAAATGTCGCTCAATCCAAATCCATACTGTTTTGAAGTATCTTTATTCAGCAATTTTCATACCATTCATATATTTATCTTTTTAGGTCCAAAGCACGGCTTTCTTAACAGTGTGGCCTATGCATCAATGATTCCCCTCCAGACATTGCAAAACTTCCTCCGTTTGGTAGGTTTTTACCTAATAAAGCTCTGTTCTTCAACAGTGTGTGAACAAATAATGTCTGTGTCAGTCCTTGGGGACAGTTTCCAACTGTAGGGTTCCAGTTTGCTTATACATTGTAAGAATAAGAATACCAGTCCACTTCTCTAATGAAAACCACTCGTTAGCTCATAAAACATTGACCATTACTTTAAGATGTAATTCAGACTAGTTGACTCATAGATCTTTATGTTCAAGTCATAAAATACTGATTGGTATATTTATCAAGGCAAAAGTAGAATAATTCCAGAGCAAAATAAAGTCAATATATATTAATCAAAGAAAAAATACATTTAAATTAATTGGGGACTTTGCTTTGAAAAAAAACTGTTTTGCCCAGAATGCTTCACTTTTGCCTTGATAAAGATGCTTCTATGGATTTTATTATCTTAAGTGTGAGTGTCGCTTACCCAAGAAAATACATTTTCTCTGACATCCAATATGGAACACAGATACCATGGGGTTGAGGCCAGGGCACATCTCAAAAGGCAGAATTTTTTGGGGTGGTGACTCCCTGCAGCTCAAGTCCCCGCCCACTAACTCCAAGAATTCACATCTTGCTAGGAAATGGAAGCAGCAGGACCATACTCTTAGTTGTTCTTAGGATATTATTATTATGCTAGTTGAAGAGCCCATTACACGGGCCACAGTGCCACTCCGAAGGAGCGTCTAGCTCTGTATCAGAAGCGGCACGGGCAGTCTCTACTGAGCATGACTGCAGAACGTGCAGCAGTGTCTAGTGCGCATGACGCATCGTTACACACGTTTTAGCAAATTATTATATAGGATTCTTAGATATGGGGCTGTATAATCCACCATTAGGTCGGTTTCTATCACTGGGCTTCCCTGGAGTGGACTGACTAGTTTACAAGTGCTTTGTGGACCCTTTCAGCTATGGAGGAAATTTTGTGGTTTCTTGAAACTCTGTCTTCTATCTAAGATGGTAACCTGAAGACCAAACACTGTCTTTGAGTGCCTTGGTCCACTTTATGTCCCAAACTGTATTGCCTCTCCATACAAGGGCTGGTGTTAGACTGGGCAGGCTCCGGCACTCATTATGGGTATCTTTATTATATCTTTGTTTCTCTATGAGTGCTTTAGAGTGAGGATGGCTGCTTTTTATGTGGGATTGACCCTTTCTTTGCTGTTTTGCTTTTGCACTGTATTTGAATGGCTTGGGTGTGTGTGTGGGGGGGCTATTTTCATCCTTGTTATACTTGCCCACATGTTTTCTGGGGGTTTTGGGTCTCTAGGTGACTTTTACATTTTTGACCGTTTTGAATGTAGCCACATCTGCCGCCATATTTGTTCGATTGACTTCTATGGGAAAACATCAATGGGACATCTCTCTGCAACCATTTAAGATTCAAAGGTCAGAGCGGGCTCTATCATTTGGCCCACTTTCTGAGTAACCTGGGGGCCCGCGGTGATCCGTGAACGGAGTTGTAAGAATTGCTAGGTAAAGCAGACAACTACTTTACCCAGAATGCACATTTCGCAGGCTTTCTTTCGATTGGCTGACCATTTGCAGTGGCCATTTTACTTCTCTCTTGCTTATGCTATGCAGAGGCTGACTCTCCTTTCCCTCCTTCTCCAGATTAACCCTTTGCTTGCAAGATAACTATATATTCTGGGCTATTAAGAGTGCTATATCATTAGGGGAACATTCTCTAATATTTCTACTAGGTGTGGGACATTCTTGGTGGGAAATAAGTTGAATTCTAAGGGGCACGGGGGCACAATAAAGGCAAAGGTTTCAGGGGTTACCCTTACCCCCCTCACACACTGTTTTTCTTGCCACGTGGGACTACCTAGAGAGAATTCAGGGTCTTTATGCCCCACATGTTCTGTGGCCCCCACTACTTCACTGGGAACCTCTAACACCAATCAAGAGCCAGCATGGGTTAAGAAATTACTTCAATGGCCCAAATCCCTTTATCTGTCTAAGGGGTACGACATTCATGGAAGCCTCTTCCTACCTTTAAACAGATTGCCCCTAGTTCTGGGGGTTATGTTCAGGTTCTTGGGGTTTCCTCTGAGGAAGAATTATCCTAAAAAGAGGAAGATGATGATGTTGATGTATGAGGAGCTCCCTCTCCGTATTTTCCAAAGGAGTAAGAAGACTTCTCACATTTTTCCACCCAATACCATTCTTGGTCATATCCTTATTAAGTGGAAAATTCCTGATAAAAGATTTTTTCTCAATAAGCTCTTCTTTAAGATATACCCATTATCAGCTGATGGTTTTGTGCAGTGGGCTTCTCCCCGTACCATGGACCCCCCCCTATTTCATGGCTGCCTCAAGGAGCCCGCGGATAAGAGGTTGGATTCTGTTCACAAGGCCTCCTTCACTGCCACCGGGGCAGCACTAAGACCTTTCTTTTCCTCTGCCTGGGTTAACAGGACAGTTGCTGTTTGTGTTGCACAATTTTCAGGGGCTGTCCATGCTGATGTAGCCATAGGTGGAGTGCAGACAAGAATTTGTCTCCACAGACATTCAACCTTCCCTAGGTGTTGTCTTTCCTCTAGGATAGAGTAAACAAAGGTCTCTGTGTGAGCTCTCTTAACCCTTTGAGTGCCAGAGGGGTACGGAAAACATTGCAAAGCAATGCTTTCCGTACCACTCTGGCACTCAAAGGGTTAAAGTTCATAACTCTGCACTCTACATGCTTTTTCAGAGACATATTTCAGAAGTCAAGGTTTTTCTTCAAGGGGTGGCTCATACGTTCTCTACCTTCAAGGATCCAACTTCCCCCTTGGGACCTTAACCTATTTGTGGGTGTTTTGCAGAGGCCTCCCTTTGAGCCTCTTGCTTCAGTCTCTTTGTTCCAACTGGTTTTCCTCTTGGCAGTGGTTTTAGTGCGTCAAGTAACTGAGTTACAAGCTCTGTCTTGTAAGCCTCCCTTCTCAGTGTTTCATTGGGATAAGGAGGTACTTCGTAACCCTCATGAGTTTCTTCCCAAGATGGTCTCCGAGTTTCACTCAATCAGGAAATTGTTGTGCCTCCCTTTTGTCCTGACACTACATCTGATAATGAGAGGGATCTCTATTTGATGTACGTAGTGCGTTGCCTTAAGTTTTATGTGCACCGTACTAAGGCTTTTGGCAAGGCTGACTTTGTTTGTCATCCCAGAGGGTCCCAGAGTTGGTCAGGCTGTCTCCAAGGTCACTATTGCCTTGGATCAAAGCTACCATATGCCAGGCATATGAGGTCCAAAAGAAAACTGTTCCCTTTCAAATCATAGCGCACTCCACTAGGTCTGTGGGTGCTTCTTTGGCCTACAAGAATCAGGCCTCGGCTGAACAGCTATGTAAGGCAGCGATTTGGGCCTCCTTGCATACTTTCACTAAAAACTACTGTGTCACTAACGACCTCTGCTGAGGCCAGTTTGGCCAGATGGTCGTGCAGGTGGTTCTACCTGTCTAGGAACTTGCACGCTTTTTTCTGCCAGTTGTTGTTCAGTAGTTTGGGTTATTCAGTTACTGGATAGTCCTGGTGAACTCCAGTATCATGAGGACATTCGTGAGGTCCTATCTCCTTTTCCTCCACCAGGAGCCTAGCGTTGGTATGTGCCCTTGGTACCTGTGTTCCATATTGGACTTGAGAAAAGGAACTTTTTCTCTGCATAGTTTTTTTGTGGCAGAGGAGTCCTCTTATAATGTCTTATGAGATTTTCTTCTTCTCTTCCCCACTTAAAGGGATATTATTACTTCAAAATTACTATTCCTCATATTGTAGCCCTTAATAAACTGAGTTAAATGACACCAGCGGCGTCTCTCAAACCTTTATGGTTTAAGAGATAGCCGCTTTCAAAGTTTCCTCTCCCCTACTGTCAGCGTTCTGCTGCCAGCAGGGGAATCCGGTCCCGGGACAGGCGGAGGCTCTTAAACAGAGCCGATATCTCGTTATAGAAGGAAAAATGATTAATTGAAACAGTCTTCTACTTGTGCCTGGTTACCAAGCACATGTAGAAGACTATTTCAATGAATCATTTTTCCTTTCTTAACGAGATATCGGCTCTGCTGAAGAGCCTCCTCTTGATTCAGAGACCGGATTCTCCTGCTGGGAGCAGAACGCTGACAGCAGGGGAGAGGAAACTTTGAAAGCGGCTATCTCTTAAACCATAAAGGTTTGAGAGATGCTGCTGGTGTCATTTAACTCAGTTTATTAAGGGCTACAATATGAGGGATAGTAATTTTGAAGTAATACTATCCCTTTAAGTCTCTTTGTGTGGCCTTGGTCACATGAATTCTGGGTGTTAGTGGGGGGGAGTGGGGTAAGTTGAAGGAGGAAAAGGTAGGCTCCACCCCAAAGTCTTCTGTCTTTTTGTGATGTGCCCTGCCATCTAAGAGGAGAGACTCAAACTCATGGTACCTGTGTTCCATATGGACTAAAGAGAAAGCGGCTGAACAGGTAAGAACACTATAAAATTATATTATTTTTTTTCTTTTCTATGGAATAGAAATAACTTGGATTTGCTCATTCATGAAAAAGTGAATACAAGTATATGCCATGGAAATACGCTATTTAACATGTCAGGTCGTAGATGGAGTTAGCAATTTTAGTAAATGGGACTGAATCTACACATACAGAAACTTTATTTTTTCTTAACATCCAGTGGCATGAAGATGTACATGGCTTTAGGAAGCACCTGTAAGGTTGTGCTCTCTGTTCTTAATACAACTATATGCCTGAGTGAAGATCAGTGGATTACTTATTAGGTGCACAGTGTGCACCTATTGAGGCATCCAGTGTACTATGTAAACCTATTAATAAGTCTGCTTCGCTCAGATAGGAGAGATCACCTGGGTCCATTTCAAAACTGAACCTCTGAAGAGCATTATTGTACTACTTTATGATGGATCCTCCTTCTATTGAGAATATGCACATTTACAGAGGTATAACTCCAAAATTAATGTAATTATCTAAATTTGGATACACAATGAAAACAGAGCTCCCTTGTTCAGTAAGGTTCTGCAGGCAAAGGCATTGGAAAGCCTGTCTAAATTCACTTACACTACACAAAATTGTGTTTGCTGCTTTCATTTTATGGGTTATGCAATGTATAGTAAGTAGGAAAAGTGAGAGTAAACCTTTTAACTTTAGATATACTGCAAGTGTCGAATATATAAAATCAAATTATCTGTAATTTTTTTTCCCTTAACCTGTTCTTTTATTACTTTTATGTCTCTGACAGTGAGCTACCTGGATTCCACTTTCCAGAGAGCTCTCTGCTGGGGACTGTAAAAGCAGAGATTATGGTACAATTATAACAACACTATCCCTGCCTAAAGAAAAGTGTAGAGGGAGAAAAGAAGCTATGAGGCTGTCCCCTGCCAGTCTATTATATCCAGCATATAGAGCACTCCTTGATCTCATCCAGTATAGACATTCCTGACATCTGGGGACTTCTTTCAGGTCAAACAAGAGACTTAGTTCTCATTGAGCAAAGCCATGTATCTTTTATCACTGGATCCGGGGAACTAATTAGACATGTATTCAGCTTTATTTATAATATTTGCACACAAAGCCGCAGGGGCCAGACAGTGGAACAGAGCAGAGCACCACTTAGTTCCCAGTATCAGCTGAGAACATAATATATGTATGGGACTTGGCTAAGTTAGCATTAAGCCTACACTACTCAGAGTGCTCTGTACACTGTGTGTAATAGAATGGACGGGCATAGCTTTATAACTAGCTCCATCCCTCCAGTATTTTCTTCAGCAAGGATAGTGATAAATTGTAAACATCACAGTATCAGACAGGTAAGTCTCTTCAAAGAGATCCAGGAAGTTCACAATAAGGGACACAAGTTTGCTTTCCCTTTGTATTTAATGTTTACTAGGAATATAGCTTGTTTTAATATCCATATTATACTATTCTTTTATTTTTGTTATACTGGCATACTGTATTGCAGATGCTCTTATATCTGTTTGCCTGAACTAGTGTCAAGAGTTTATTTCACAGCTTTTTTCATTGTGATTGGAATAAAAGGCTTTTGCATTAGTGTTTACCCCGTAAATGGCAGCAATGGTTCCATTTCACTGTAGAACAATGCCTTATTGATCTCTCTAGCATCCAAGTCAAGATGAGCAAATATGCTTGCAATATTTGCTAATTTTTTTTAAATGTGCTGTATCAAACATATCTGATTAATGTACCTGTATTGAATATACATATATTACATGTACCTGATGATTCCAGTGTCTTATTGTTATACATTTCCTGGAATAAAGTTAAGCAGATTTCAGCATAATAAAGCTGAAATTAGACTATGCATGCACAGACATAAGCAATGTAATGCCCTTCAGGAGTGAAATGATAAGATCAGCACCACAGGGTCTCTGTCCAGGTGCTTTGACCAATGATTGCACCCAATGGTGTCAGAATGGAGGCCATCACACACTGCCATAATAAATACATTACAAAGATCATAACAAAGTTTACAAGCAAAGTGCATTAATTTACAAGAGGGGTCAGAGCTAAGACACAGCAGTTCAATTGGATCAATGACCAAGTATACAAAATGCTGTATGTCAAAAAGTTTTGAGTATTTTTCTTTTCCTTAGGTTAAAAATGTTTTAATCGGATGCTGGCTTTCCTTTTCTCCCTTTGAGTCCAGAGGAGTGTTCAACATATTGCTTCAAAATGCTTTGCATGCTCCCCAGGCACGTAGAGGGTTAACGCACTGAGTGACGAGGCAATACAGCATACCATCTTGGCCAGCTGTTCCAGCTGCAGCAAGCCCATGAGCTGTACTGCTGAAATTAGGCTGTCACTTAAGCCAGTACTACGACATGTGGTGGCCAAACTGACAATAAATAAATAAAGAACACAGACCTCTTTGGAGGGTGTCAGGACCCCCCTTGATGTCCCCTAAGCTATTTGCCTCCCATCTGGGAGATAAATAAAGGCAACAGCAGGAGAGAATCGTGGCTCCCCTGCTTCCAACCAACCTGATCTTCTGCTTAAGAGTGGGCAGGATCAGGGAAAGCTGCCCATGTCACTGGTAGCATGGGAAGCTTTCCCTGATCCTGCCCACTCCTGCCTGGGACTCCGGGTAGGGTGGAAGCTGGGGAGCAACTCTACTTTCCTGTAGTCACTTCTGTTAATCTCTCAGTGCTATTAGCAGCTAAGTGTGGGGCATCAGATGGACTCCTGATGCCCCCCAACAAGGTCTGAGTATTAAAAAAAAATGTGCCAGAGTGGTGGTCAGTGCATTGCTAAGCAATGGGTTGGGCACCATCCTGGAACTCGCACCTACTCTGCTTCCCCAGCCTCCTAATCCACTCTCCACTTTTTGTCATATCCCCCCAAATATGCGGTCTGTCCCCCAGCCTGGTTCCAATATTCTCTGGTAGTCACAGATCCGCACAGACACTTATGACCCCCCCCATTCTTATTACGCTGCCAGCTGGAAGAAGAGATGGATTAATGTTCCATAGGGCCCTAGGCAAGGTACGATTTTGGGGCCCCACATCGCTTAATCCGGTGATTCTGACAGAGTGCTGCTAGCAGGTACTGGCATTGTGGCTCTAATAGAATTGGGTGTAACAGGATGATGCTGGTCTCTCAACAAAAAGTGCATCTGACACAAGATGTTAGCAGCAGCTAACTTTGAATCATCACTTGCAGCCAGGGCCCCTCATTTTGACATTGGCCCTAGGCAGTAACCTAGGTTGCCATAATGGAAGATACAGCTCTGGCTGGTAGTCACATATCCCACATACTCTGTCAGACCCCCAAGCCTGGTTCCATTGCTCACCGGAAGTCTCAGATCCTAACATACACTGTCTGAACTCCTTACTAGCCTGGTTCCATTGCCCACTGGAAGTCACAGATCCCAACATACACTGTCTGAACCCCCTCCCAGAGCTATTCTCTTGTCACCCACTGCAGTATGTCAACTCATATTATATAATATAGCACCACAATCTGGAAATTGTTATGCACACTAGCCTAGGATTAAAAGGCAGGCAATCCCTCATTTGATGTGGGCGAATGTGTATTACAAAATGATATGCCTTATTGACCTTTTATTCATATCTTTAATGGTTATGAGTGTTTTAGAACAGACAGGTCATTTCAACTAATAAATGTAGCAGTTGTAGGTTAGTGATCCTGACACCCAATATGGTAAGTCAACCCATACCAGTGGGGGTGCCATTTTCTCGGCCTGGCATTAGGTACTTAATACACTAGGAAATTCCATGAAAGATTTATGTATCTTTGAAGTGAATGGAGTGTAAAAATGTGTTGTTTTTTGTGTTTTTTTTCACCATTTTTTTCATGCGTTTTTAGAAAGTACTGAAAGTAATTCCAAGATTTCAATTATTTGTAACAGTGGAAATGTTAAAAAAAATAATGTAGATCAATGTATGCCTAGAGTGTAGAAAGGCAAAAAATACCCTACTGCAGATGAATGTCCAAAATAGTATACTTTGTTTATCTTTCCTTCATATCTTTAATAGTTATGACCATTTTAGTGCAGGCAGCCTGTTTTAAAACAAAAAACTGGTAGGTGTAGTTTAGTGCTTCTTGTACCCCCTACCGAATGAATACATTAGGAAATCCCATAATTTTAAAAGATTTGAGTACATTTTGAAGGGGTGGAAATGTGAACAGAAAGAAATGGCTATATTTATTTCCTATGCTGACAACTTTTGGAAACATTTGTGCACAGAAGCTAAGAGGGAGAAAGACAAGTGACCATCATTTGATGCTTTATCATTTTTCAAAAACACTATGCTTTGTGTACCTTTTCTTAATTTCTGCTGTTGTTACAACCATTTTAGTCAGGCAAGTCATGTTTAAAAAGAATGTAAGAAAAATTGTTGTAGAAGGTGTAGTTTTGAGCTTCTGGCACCCCTACGGTGTGTCAACACACACCAGTGGGTGCCATTTGTCTAGTAAGAGCAGTAGCTAATGAATACAGTAGGAAGTTTCATATTTTTCAAAGATTTAAGTAAATTTTAGGAGTGGAAATGTGACATAAAAAATAAATTCCTTTAGCACCACCTGGAAATATTTGTGCACACCAAGCTATGATGTCATAAATACAAAAAAAAAAATACTTGTTTTGCCAGCATTATAAACTATGTTTATCAAAACTTTGTAAACATTTCACTTGTTTTCAAAACCCCTGAACTCCCAAAGTACAAAACTACCAAATATGTATAATTTTACACACACGCATGGTGTATGCAGACTCCTAATTAACAGGTGTGCAAAACAGTAGTTTCAACTTTGAGCTAAAATGCAGATTCTATCTGTTTTATGGTAAAACTACCCTAAAAGCTCAATATGTAAAAGCATATATTTCCTGAAAGTAGGTAAACCATTGCATCAAATGAGGAGTCACCTCTATAATATTCAAGGGGTTAAAAGCGCCATTTAAATCAATGTGCTGTGCAGTTGGGAGAGATAGGGATAGAGAGATATATTATACAGATATAGGGATAGACAGATAGAGAAATATATATCTATAGACATAATTTTAGATATCAAATATACATTAATAGTGATAGATCTATATAATATAAAAAGAAACATACATAGATATAGAGGTATAGAGAGATCTGATTTGAGGTGGCCATCTTTGATTACAGTGGATACATTATTAACATATTCAGTTGCAAAGAGGTAGGGTGTAAATATACTGTAGACGACACAGGAAAGGAGTGCTTCAACAGTCCCATTTGTTGCTATCGGCCAGATAGCCCAAAGTCTCCTTTTTCATAAAAGACCAGCTTTTATTGCACAATAATAAAAAGTAAATCCATGCACAAAACAAGCAGACTCACAGAAACAAAGTACAAAAGAAACATAAGATCCGCTTAATGCATTTCGTGATAGTTACACTTAATCATAGGTCAGATTGAATGTGTGCTTGCTTTACAATGATATATTGATAATGGCCCATCATCACAATAAACTGAATCAATCAAATGCCCTTACAAATTCAAATAAACCATAACATCAAAGAAACAATAACAATAAAAAGCACACATCTATATTAAGACATTGAGAAAAGATACCACTACCTCAAACCATCTTGCTCTATATTAATAATTTCTAAATTTAATATAATGTCTAAAACTCCCAAATCTGACTTTATATGGTTAAGTACCTAAGTGTGGAATTGTCTTACTCCATTTCATTTGGAAGTGTGAGCCGGATACATTATATCTAATGATACCCGTATATGTTCACTAATTACATGCGACCTGTAACTCGATCATCCATAGAATGGATTTTGTATCCCAATCATTCATAGAAGAGATTCTTAGTTGCACATATGGATGTCCATGTTGTCGGATGGTGAATCATCATACAATGGGCTATGTGAAGTACTTACAGTACGTGCAAATTTGAAACACCCATACATTTGTATACAATATATACGTTTCTTCTGTGGATGGTTTGAGGTATTGGTATCTTTTCTTGATGTCTTTTAATATTAATGTGCCCTTTTTATTGTTATTGTTTCTTTTATTTTTTTTTTTATGTTAGTGCTCAGGACTCGCCATAGCATATGAGGTGGAACTATTGTGACCATAGCTTTGCATTGAGTGCCAATAAAGAGTTGTTCATGACATTTGACTATGTATGGCTGAAGTTAATTGCCATACATAAAGGCTTTTTTATAGGGTTTATTTGAATTTGTCATGGTGTCTGATATGTTCACTTTATTGTGACGTTGAGCCTTTATTAGTATACTAGTGTAAAAGCCCGTGTACATGGGCCAAGGTCCAGGTGATGTTAACCCTTTGAGTGCCAGAGGGATAGCCCTCTGGTGCTCAAAGGGTTAACATCAAAGGGTTAAGAGGCTGGTCCTGCTCTGCGTACTGCCGCCGCCTCACTGGTGGTGCACACAATGCAATCATGCACTGTAGAGACTCCCCGAATGCACAGAATGCTCCCAGCACAGAACTCCCAGCATTCTGTGCATTCGGGCAGTCTCTACTGCTCATCACTATTATATAGTATAATTGTAATGGAAGCACGCGTTCAATCTGACCTATAGTTAAGTGTAACTATCACGAAACGCATTAGGCAAATCGTGAATTTTTTTCTACATGTGTCTGCTTGTTTTAAGCAAAGATTTGATTTTTATTATTGTAAAGTAAAAATATGTAATTTACAAAAAAGGAGTCTATGGGCTATCTGGCTGATTGCAACAAGTTGCTCTGTTGAAACACTCCCTTCCTGTGTCATTTTGTCTGTCAAAGACTGTTGCCTGTGTCATCTTGTCTGTTGCCGGAGCTGTCAGGAGTTGCTCCTGATCCACGGCGGCCTTGAGGCCTGGGTGAGTTCAACCGTGTTTATTCATATGTGAAAAACATAGCAATTGTAGCAATGTTAGCTATTTCTATTTATCTAATTGAAAATATACTATCCTATATAATAATTCGCTAGGATGTTTGTCAGAAGCCATCATGCATAATAGAGACTGCGCGAGTTCAGACAGTCTCTACTGCGCATTATTGCATCGCATGAGTGAGACGATGCAAGACTGCATCTTGTGGAGCAGTCGGGTAGTGGCCACTTAACCCTTTGAGTGCCAGAGGGGTACGCATCTCATTGGAAAGCAATGTGTTGCGTACCCTCTGGCACTCAAAGGGTTAACATTACCCAGACCTTGGCCCGTGTACACAGGCTTTTACACTAGTATATTATACAAGGCACAGAGAGACAGGATGTACTATTCCTGCAATAGGTTGGATGGGCAGGTTGGTGGGCATGTCAGTGGGAGTGACAGGTCTCTGCCATGTGCCCCTAAAAATCTGGAGCTCTAAGCAAGTGCACAGCCTGCCTATTGTTAAACCTGGGCCTGGCATGGATCTAAAAGCATGTCATGTTTTTCATTTCCTCCTACACTGATTTTGGTAAGAACTGTACTTCAGTAAGAATAAGCTGTTCCCAGCCTCCATTATAATTAGACACTGTAACCAGTCATTGATGTCAGCTCTCAGTGGGAAACAGTGCCAGCTGTGCCCTTCTTTAAGATAATGTAAAATGCGGCTAAAAATAATTCTGTAACAAATGAGTTCCTTTTCTTAAATTTAAATAATACTTTTTTTGTTTCTGTAATAATAGTTTGTGGCCAGGAGACTGCAACACATGGTCACATAGCTTTAATGAAAACATTCTATTTTTCTCCTGTGGGGATATATATTAATACTTGCTCCAAAAGGATGCTGCATTTGTTGTCAAAAGTGTAGCGCTCAAATTGTTTAGTCTCAAATCTTATGTCTCCCTGCTCCACATAGATCTTACAATCTAATGTGTCTGAGGCACCGGGATTGTGGTTCTTAAGACTGATTTTCAGAAGTAAAACGATGTAATTCTGGAGCAAACCAAGTGTACCATGGGGGGCTAATAAGAAAAAAATCCCCTTTCATCTAAAAGGTATCATTTAACCGCCATTTTAAAGGTGTCATTTAACCCCTGTTTGAATCAGTGGGAAATTCTTTTCATCCATTTTTCATTTTGCTCCTTATGGCTGACTCTTGATATTTGACCAAGCCTTTTGGATAGAGTCAAACTGTATTCTATAATGTCTGCAAAGCTGATGCCAGTCCCTTGTGCCCAGTTATAGAGGGACCGTGTTTTGTATATATGCTCTGTCCCTGTCATTTTGTATCTCTCTGGCGGACACCATTTGGGGTCTGTTTAAAGCTTATTCCCTTCATTTTCCTTTCCTTTTCTTTCTACTTTTTTTACTTACTTGTCCCTATAGGTCTGTGGGAAATGTATTATGCAGCTGCGGCAGAACTGGAACAGTGGAGGGCTTCCCCTTACACATTAGGGACACCCTATATTGGGTCCCCAATTGGAACAGTGGCATAAGTGGCTGAAGAGCTACAGCACCAATTCTGTTTTTGTTACACTATAGCCCAGTTTCCAGGCTTTGGGGATAGGAAGGGAGGGAGTTTCTTTTCCCTTAATGTAGCACACCAGGGGCCCATCTTCATAGATTTTGTCCATTGATAGCCAGATTGACTCATGGGGGACTACTAGCTCCCCCAGTGGTGAATATCAATTTTTCATTTATTATTCTGCCTTCCCTGTCCATCTGGGTCAGTCTTTTCTGGGGACAGAGGGAACATGGGAGAAGACAAATACCACCAGAACTGTATCACTTTTTTCCTACTATGGTCATTTATCTGTCCTGTCATGCAAGTCTCCCTAAGGGTCTGCCAGGCCAACTCTGCATCTTTTGTTTTGTTGCCTCTATTCATTCTGCCAAGCTGCCCAATCTCTCTGATCAGGAGTTTGTGTGAGTTAAGAAACTCTTCCCATTTGGCAGATTTTCAGACCCTCTTCTATGCAGTGTCCCCCTATTCTCATCAGAAAGAGGGTCCAATCCTCAAGTGGGAAGTGATACTATGCCAACTGGGGAGGATCTCTCAAATGAGGAAAGTGAGTAAGGGGATGAAGGAGTGGCTGTTTTTCCTCTCTCTTGGGGATCCCCTTGAGAAGGACCCCAGGAGTCCTGTTGAAACTTGATTTGGGTAGTATCAGAGACTATTCAGATCTGAGACCCCCTCTGGGACATACATGCTGGATATCTTTAAATGGTGTGGAAGGGATGCTATTCAGTTCCACTCTTTTTGTCTCTTGATCAGATTTTCTTTGAGAAATGGAAGTCACCAGATAGGAGGCTCTTTCTTTCTCAGCATTCTCACAGTTATTCACCTTTTTCAACTGCTGGATTTAAACTTTGGGGCACTTATCCATTGATTGCCCTGTTGTTCACTCTTCCCCTCTAAACTCGCAGCTCTGTCACTAGCTGATGTGGTATTTTTTGGATCAGGTGAATGTTTGCCTGGATTTTCTTCGCTAAATTAACTTTATGGCCATTGCATCCAGCCTTGACCTTTTCCCTGGTGGGCTAAAGCTGTGTGGCAAGGGCCATGGCATTTGGGTCAGTTGCATAATGGAATGTGTCCAGATGTACTCTTCTAGAGGAGATCCTGTTCTGGTTTTTTTTTTTTTTTTTTTTTTTTTTTTTAATTAAGTGCCAAAATGGGACTTACCTCCCACTAATTTCTTGTCTCTTGCTATGTACTAATCTGAATTTGCTCTGTATTTGAGATTTTCTGAATTTCCATTTTCATGTCATACCCACAGTGACGTTCAGTATAGCAAATCCTCTAGCCTGGCACCTGTGCAAGCAATAGATCTGGAAAGCTACTTTCTTGTATTGTTCAATTGAACCTGGTTTCTGCATTCACTAGTGTAAAATTCCGATGGCGTATAAAATTCCTCCCGTTGTAGTAAAAAAGGATTGTCTGTGTTGCCAAAATGGCATGGAGAGCCACAGTTAGTGACAGAGCTAATTGTGTAGCTTAATTAATCCTGTCAATGCCATGGGTGCGCACATCTCTGTTACAATAAGTTACAATACATATAATAGAAAAATATTTTTATGCATTTACTGATTATATCCTGAAAGACGCATTTGTTTTTGCACTTACTTGACTAGACTAACTCATTGTCATTTCATTGTGAATATCCATTTAATTTAGATTTGTTGTAATTTATTTTTTATGAAAACGCAAACATTTTTTTTAAGGGCAAGTATCATTTGAATAGTTCTGTATTGTCAGATTTGTTCCCCTGAGAGCAGACATCCCAATGAAGCCAGGGCTAGCTATATATATATATATAATATAATATTATAGTTGAAGGGCTACATTATTATAACAAAGATCCCCAACAGACCAATGGGGCAGAACAGGGACCTGAAAAAGAGGACCACCAGTGTACCCTTGTTGGACCTGCTGCAAGAGCTGAACTCTAAGACTGAGGTCTTGCAGCTTAGTCTCGCTGTCCCATAGACTCTGGCTTGAAAGGATCGTTTGTGGCTTAATGTAGCAGACAGCCACATAATTCCAGGTTGAGTTCCAGCTGCCATCCCCGCACCCCCATTAGCAGATTTGCCAATGAAGCTGGGGCTCCATTATGAGTCTTGGTGGATCAACATGGGAGCACAATAAGGGTCCAAAAGGAGAGCCTCTGTGAACCGCCTTTGGTCCAGCGAGCAGACTTTGAACTGTTAGACTTAAGTTTTGCAGTTCACACTCTTGTCCTGTATAATGCGATTCCTCATAAACCCTCTGTGCTGGGCTTAAAAGTCTGACAAACAGGTTCGATGGAGGCTATGTGAACAACCCACAAGGTTTGCGGCTGAGACCCACGCAATTTTTTGTGTTAAAGGATTATAACTGATCTGTGCCATTGTGGGCCTGAACAGAGAAGTACTAGAATTTTTATTTCTGCTCTCATACAAAGAGACTTGGTAACACCTGATAATTGTCCTATTAAAAAAAAATCCACAGAAATGCCCCCCCCATCATAAAAACCTGTAAAATATGGTTTTGTGAGTGTAGATACATATAACTGAGTACAGTAAACATCTGTTTTCATATTTATTTATAGTAAGAGTTTGACTACAACTCCCATTATCCTCAATCATATTTTTCAGCTGATGGTTATAGCAATTGTAGTACTACAGCAGCTGGAGAGACACCTTTTGATTGCCTCTGCTTTAATGGAATACAAAAGTAGTTGTGGCATAATGGTAAATGTAATTGCTTATGCTGCCCCCTTGTGTTCAGATATCAGTAGTGTTAATTTTACAGCCTTTCTTATTACTTGCCAGCTAACGGAATAAAAGTTGCTAATGTTTAGTTATTAAAATACAATCAAATCTTCTTTATACATTTTTATAACAATTTATAGCCATATAACCTTCTAAAAATATGCAGTTTTACCTTTATTCTGTAATAAAGTTTCCCCTTCCCTCTCCTTTTACTTACCTCAAGCAGCCTCCCCTCAGATCTAGAATCTGGTCCTGAAACTGGACAGATTGCAGCAGAGGACTATCTTCTTTCCTTCAGTATAAGGAAAACCCTTTCCCTTGATGAAGGAGGGCAGGTTTTTCCTGATGTTGAAAGATGATTGTCCCTCATAGCTATCCATCCAGACCAGCTTGCTGAGGCTGATTGAGGTAAGTAAAAGGGGCAGGAAATGAAAACTTTATTGTAGAATAAAAGCAAAACGGCAACGTTTTAGAAGGTTATACTGCTACACATTGTTATAAAAATGTATAAAGAAGACTCGATTGTACTTTAGTAACTAAACATTACTATCCCTTTCACACTGATGTGAGTGCTATATAGCATCATCAGTAACATCCACTTTGCAAAATGAAAGTATCCAAAAATAATAATAATAAAAAATAAAATACATATATATACAGAAATCAGCAATTTTTAAATATTTCATTAAATTTCAAGTGGGTTGGTCTAGTATCGACATTTTGGTCATTCCTTGACACATATATACAGTAGTCTTTTTGGGAGGTGGGGGTTGCTTCCCAGCTACGCTTGAGATATGTTTTCTTTCTGTTAAAGTGGAACTTTCGCTTAAATTCAAGTTTGCATATGTTTTAAGTTCAGTAAAAACTACCTATGTGTCATGTTAGCTAAAAGACCAGCAAATGTACAGTTAAGGTGCAATTCACACGTGTACTAATGTATGCTAATTGTGTTACACCTACGGTACCAATGATGTTCCGTGTGCTAATCATGCTTTTCAGCGATGTGTCATATACTAATGCAGCTCTGTGATGTTGCTATACATTTGGTTCATGACACATAGGCAGTCTGAATTAAGTTTTCAAATATGTTAAGAAAATTCAAGGTGAGAGGTCCACTTTAAAAACCCAAAATTTTAACTGTGGAATGGCTAAGTAGAAAAAAGTTACATTTGTATGAAAGTACTATTTATTTTGCACAAAATTAACTAGAAACTTGAAAAGTTAACCACTTAAGGACCCATGACGGTCCTGGACCATCATGGGTTGTTATATCCTTAAGAACCCAAGACGGCCCTGGACCATCATGGAATTCTGGGCTCCCCGCGCGGCTGCATGCCGTTCGGGGAGTCTGGAATCGGATCATAAAAAAAAAAAAAAAAAAAAAAAATGCTCCGTGGTGGTCCTTAAGTGACCACAAAGTACGTGCGCGGCAGGTCCTTAAGGGGTTAAGGAACATTTGTAACTTAAATTTAATTTTAATGTAAAATAATTGCTATTGTTATTAACCCTTTGAGTGTCAGAGAGCTACTCAAAACATTGTAAAGCAATGTGGTGCTTACCCCTCTGTCACTCAAAGGATTAAACTTGAAGACCTAATTTCTTCTAGCAACAGTACTTCATCCATTTTGTTAGAAACACTGTTCAAAATACTGATCACCTGACAGTCATTTATGCAACATTCTGATTTTACTGTTGCCTGCTAGTCAAAACATCAAATCATTTTTGCTTTGCCATCACATTTTCAATCCACTTCAGTATGAAGACTGCCTCAGCAAGTTTTCAACAATGTCTTGTTCTTTCTGTTGCTACTGAGCACCAACAAAATTTGGTAATTTCATCAACCTGTCTTGTCTTTGGTCTTCTTGGGCATTTAGAATGAAGTGGAATCCATTCCAAAATTCATTTGTTTCATCTACCATCAGGTCTTCATACCATGTGAGCTGCCCATTTCCATTTTAGGCTCTTTACTCATACAAGGGATGTTATAAACTTTTTGGTCTCTTTATGTTCCAAATTAAACATTCCATACCCCTCTGTGTAACCTTGCATTTTTGTATGGTTTTGACATTCAGTGCCCATGTCTCACAGCTATATGTAAAAACTGGGAGGATACATTGGTCAAAAACCTTTTTCTTGAGGCAGAGTGGTAAATCTGTAGATCAATTTCCATCATGGTGTTTCTGTCTGTTGATGTTTCCTGTCCAAGGAACACACATTTGTCCACTTCTTCTAGTTCTTGTGACTCGTTAAGACTGTTAACTTATATGTTTGTAAAACTTTAAAGCAGAACTATCACCCTATATTAAGTCCCTCCCCCCAATAATTAGACATATGGCAATTAGGTTCTTAACAGCGCTATTATCGGACACAAGTCCCAAGTTCTGAAGTAATCCTTCTTCGTCTGAGACCAGAGACCAGGCTTGCACACTAACATCTTGGCTTAGAGACTGCGCTGTTCATCCCGGTCTTCTCTAGGAGGCACTGCATGATACCTTAAGGTCCCCTAAGGGACTGACAGCGCAGGTGCGCAGACAGCTGTAAAGCAAGAAGCCTGGCCGTCAGTCTCAGAAAAAGGATGATTACTTCAGAACTTGGTATTTGTGCCCGATAATAGCTCTGTTAAGAACCTAATCGCCATATGCCTAATTATTGGGGGGGGACTTAATACAGGGTGATAGTTCCGCTTTAAAATATAAGAATTCAGTGATCTACTTGAGTTTTCAGCAGTGCTTACCATTTGATTGGAGATGACATATAAAACATGGAAACAGTAGCTCGTTATAACCTTATAAACATATAGAACATACAAAAATATAACTAGCAGAGATCAAATGCAAATAAAACCCATGGATAGAAGTCACTGGCTGCTGTTTTAAAGGGCACCTACCTAGGGAAATTAAGAGCCATTTATCCAGAAGATAGAGATACCCTTTAAATTCCACACTTTTAGATTGCATTGCACTTCATAACATTTCTATGTTCTTTCCACCAGGTTGAACAGTATCACAATGTTATCTTCCAAGGCCCAGAGGGAAGCTTACAAGAGTACATTGTGAGTCATCTGGCCTGCTACATGAAGGTACAGTATACTACAGAGATCAGGATCATGTGCATCTGTAGCAGTTATTTATGTACCTGACAATTCTATTCTTATGTTTTCTTAACAGCAAAAGGAAGAAGCGTCTGGATTTAGTTGTGAGGTGATAAAGGTTGAAGTTGAATCTGAACTATCCAAAGAGCAGCTTGTGAGTGTATTTATCAACTCAGGTAAGGTTATACAAATTAGAAAGTCACTGTAGAAAGCCCATAATAGATATTTAATCCTTTGGATGCTTGGGAGGGCCTCCCTAAAATCCGAAGGGTTAATGGACATAACAAATCAGTTTTTCCATGTTATCCAAGTGCAGCAACATGTGGCTTTCCAACGGTTATTAGTCTTCAGCACCAGTCATTGATGGGAATTGTCGTCCACTGGAGAGAGATTTTTTACCCTCCATAGACCTATTCTTGCACAGCAACAGTCATTCTCTGGAAAAGAACAGTTGTGCCATGTTTGCTAGTAGCATTTAGTTTATCCATTGGGCTTCATCTTTAAAGGTAAAGTGCAGTGCTTCTAAGCAAAGCAACTGCACCATAGAACAGAACTAAAACTACCCATTATTGAAATGGGATGTTTAATTCCTTGATTGTTAGAGAGATCTCTAGCAAATTGCAATTCAATACACTGGATACCTCTCTAGCCTTTATCGTTCAAATACTCTTGAACTACAACTAACAAATACTATGAAGATTAATTGGAGCTGCTTTTATTGTGAAACATCACTATCCCCTTAAAATTGTCTCAAAGTGATATAAGGCTGTGTATAAACATTTAGTGACATTTTCTTTAAGTATTAACTCAGTCGACTTTTTTGAAAAGTGGAGTAGAAATGATCTTGTCCAAAAAAGAATTGGGACTCAATGTATTATATTATAATTAAAGACAGTTTTAGTGATTAAATCTTAACCCCAAGTATAACCTGTTCTTATTGGAAGTATATAGTAATAGGTATGAATGGAAAAAATATTCTCAGTTGCAAATTTTCAGAACATTTTCATAGAATATTCTCAAATAGACATATTTATAAATTTGTCTTGAATTCTTTAAAAACATGACCCGACGTTATGAACTTTAGTGAACGTTCTTAACCCTTTGAGTACCAGATTGTGTTGCGTACCCCACTGGAACTCAAAGGGTTAAATGTACACTAAAAATGATTTTTATAATCCTTGTTAGTCCAAGAAGAAAAAAATAATTTTGTTGTCTTTCACACCAGTCTGGCATTTAAAGTGATAAAGAAGATGGCAAACATCATTTTAGTAAAAAAAAAATGCTTATTACCTTAGATTGACTGTATAGTTTTAATATACCCAATTCAAACAATATAAGTATCTATAAATGTATATAGAATAGTAGAAGTCTAGCTCTCATGTTAACTTTTTGAATGCCAGATTTGTGTCCAACACATTGCAGTGCAATATGTTGGCCAACCCTCCGGCATGCAAAGTGTTAAGCCTTACAAGTGTTCAGCCTGTGTGTTTCCTCTGGAACCATCATTAGTAAAGTAAAGTAAAGGTGAGCACTCAGTGCTTTTAGCCCCTTCGTGACACAGGACGTACATGTACGTCCTGTGTGGCTGTCACTTAGTGACAGAGGACGTCCATGTACGTCCCGGAAATCCGGCTCCCTGCGCGGCTTCGCGCCGTTCGGGGACTCCGGATTCTTTGTAAAAAAAAAAAAAAAAAATGTTAGATGGGCGTTAAGTGACGGCCGCGTCTGCACGCGGCCGTCACTAAGGGGTTAAACCAAAGATATACCGTTTTATTTGTCTTCCTGCACACACACATAGTATTCTAGGCATATGAAAATAATTTTTCTTTAGATGCTTGATTGCAACGTTTCCAAATTATTTTCTTGAAGTAGCATCTGATCATTTTAGGATACTTCAGGTTATATCACCTTATGAAATGAGCATGTCTTACTATATTCTGAGATTTCTAATGTGCTTGGGTGTATTGTAACACTTTACAGATCAGATATCACAGTCTCCCTTAGAGTCCTAAGCGATCCTGTGCTTCCTTCCTCTGTAGTGTATCGGCCAGCATGATTGCAGCTACTTCCTCATTGCTGATGTCCGGAAACAGGCACTGACACGGACGCCTGTTTATGGGCCTATTCTGTTTTGCCTAATTGGGTCCCGTCTTCTTCTGCTCCTTTATATACCTCCTTGGGCCTAGCAGTTATTGCCCTTACGTGGTGTTTCTGATATTGTCTCTTGCTGTCCGTTGTGACCCGTGCTCTCCTTAGAATCTGCTCCGTGTATGACCTCGGCTTGTCTGACTACCCACATCGGTTCTGACCTGTGGCTCTGGCTGACTAACTTGCTCTGTGTATGGCCCCGGCTGTCTGACTGCCCACATAGGTTCTGACCTGTGGCTCTGGCTGACTAACTCGCTCCATGTAGACCCTGGCTTGTCTGTCCTCTGGCTCTGGCTACTGATTCGCTCCGTGTAGTCCCTGGTTTGTCTGACCTGTGGCTTTGGCTGCGTGCTCGCTCCGTGCACTCCTAGCCTGCCTGACCTGTAGCCTCTGTGTTCCATGTCTCTAGCCTGCTCTCGGACCCGGAGTGGTGACTTACGCTATATACACTGTTCACTCTGGTGTTCTACTCGAGCCTGTTTCCTAGTCTCAGTTCATGATTAGTGCAGTTCACAGCACAGTGTGTAGCTCTGAGTAGGAGCCAGGTCCTATCATCCTGTGGTCTGGGGTTTTGTTGGCTATACAATTATTGCTGTATATATTCTTAATAAAGGTGTTACATTTTATATTGTGTCTGTCCTTCTTTGCCTGAATACTGTGACAGTACATAAGGGCCATGACTACTGTAGGTACAGGTAGTCCATCTAATTACAGCATCCTGCCCAGGATGAATTCTCAGGACCAGAGAATCTACCAATTGTCATTCGCAATGCATACATTGTTAAATCGCATGGCTCACCTGGATCGCTTTGCTCAGCAAGCCGGTGGCTTCCCCAGTACCTGTGCTGGTTGTGGCTACTACCTCTGAGGCTGGCATGAGTAGAGGGTTGTCTGGCTCCGCTCCCCTACCCCAAATATATGATGGGGATCCTACACTGTGCCGGGGGTTCCTCAATCAGCTGGGAATTTTGTTTGAGATGGTACCACACGCGTTCCCTACTGAGCAAAGTAATGTGGGATTCCTGATCTGGCCTGGGCCAACCCACTATGGGAGACGGAGAAGCCCATAGTTCATAACTTCACGGAATTTGTGGCCTCTTTCTGGAGTGTCTCTGACGTTCTTGGGCACGCATCCTCCACTGCCAAAACTACATGACAATACGGCAGGGCGCACGTACAGTAGCGGACTACGCTATTGAGTTCCGTACTTTGGCAGCGGAGTTATGATGGAACAGTGAAGCCCTAGTTGCTGCATTTTCCCAAGGCTTGTGTGACGCGATTAAAGACGAGACGGCAGCCCAAGAACTGCCTGGTGATCTGGAGGAGCTAGTCTCGGTCACCTTTCTGATAGATGCGAGAAACCATGAGAGGCCTTCGTTCGAGGAACAAGGGAGTAAAACTTTACCTCAGTTGGCACCTAGTTTCTTACGCCCACCCTGTCCTCCCTCACCTCCCATACCTCCTAGTTCTGACCCCACCGGGGGGAGCCGATGCAGCTAGGGTTCTCACGCCTTTTGGTGGAGAAGAGGGCTCGGTGCAGGAGGAGGGGCCTTTGCTTATACTGTGGGAAGCCGGGTCATATGTTGCGTGCTTGCCCTATCCGGCTGGGAAATGCTGGGTTTTTCATTGATGCAGATTTCGCAGCCAAACATGCTATCCCTTTGCTGACTCGATCCTCTTCATTGGCTATTGAAGCCATTGAGGGCAGACCCCTACATCCGGCACACGTTACTCATGAGACTCAGCCCTTGTCTCTAAGGGTAGGGGCACTCCATGTGGAGACGCAGCAATTCCAGGTGATACATTCTCCCCATCATTCCATTATTCTGGACATTCCCTGGTTGCAGACTCACAACCCAAGAATTGATTGGCAGACTTGAGATATCCTGTTGTTGTCCTCTCATTGTACAAAATCTTGCCTCCAGCAGCCTACTAGAATATTATGTACCTCTACCTCGTTACCTGCTGAGTATCAGTCCTACAAAGAGGTATTTAATAAGGTAGAGGCCAGTAGGTTACCACCACACAGGCCATACGATTGTATTGTTGATCTGGTACCAGGGGCCAGGCCTCCTAGGGGCCGAGTGTATCCCTTGTCTGTGGAGGAGAACAAGGCCATGGAGGACTATGTGTCTGATGCATTAGCCAGGGGCATTATCTGGAAGTCTTCCTCACCTGTGGGTGCAGGTTTCTCTTTTGTTAAGAAAAAAGATGGGGAACTCAGACCATGCATTGATTTCAGAAGCTTGAATAAACTGATGGTAAAGAACGCTTATCCAATTCCGTTGATCATGGACCTATTTGATCGTATCAAAGGCTCAACTGTTTTCACGAAACTTGACTTGAGGGTTGCGTACAATTTGGTACAAATAAGAGAAGGCAATGAATGGAAAACCGTGTTTAACACCTGGAGCGGGCAATATGAATACTTGGTGATGCCTTTCAGCTTGTGCAACGCTCCAGCTGTCTTTCAGGAATTCATTAATGATGTTTTGAGAGACCTACTACAGAGTTCTGTCATAGTATATTTGGACAATATACTCATCCATTCTCCTACCTTGGAGGCACATAGAGCAGATGTAGGTCGGTTTCCTACAACTGCCGAGATAGAACAAGTTCTGCAAGCTAGAAAAGTGTGAATTCCACAAATCCCAGGTGACTTTCTTAGGGTACGTTATTTCATCCTCTGGCCTAGCCATGGACCCACAAAAACTGTCTGCCGTCTTGCAGTGGCCACTTCCAGTGGGGCTAAGGTCCATACAGATGTTCCTGGGCTTCACTAATTACTACAGGAAGTTCATATGAAACTTCTCCACAGTTGTGAAACCTCTCATGGACATGACTCAGAAAGGTGCCAATCCTTCATACTGGGCACCAGAGGCCTTGCAGGCATTTGAGGACTTGAAGTTGGCTTTTGCGAAAGCCCCGATATTGTCAAACCCTTATCCCGCCCTACCGTTCACCTTTGAGATTGATGCCTCAGAGTCTGAAGTAGGCGCTTTGCTGTCCCAGCTCGTGGGCCCTGGGAAACCATTGCTTCCGTGCAGATTTTTCTCTAAAAAATTGTCTAAGACTGAGAGATTATATGATGTGGGCGACCCTGAATTACTTGCCATCATCCTGGCCTTGAAAGAATGGCGATATCTGTTGGAGGGTACGATGGTGCCTATCCTGATACTGACTGATCACAAGAACCTCACATACTTGTTTGAGGCTAAGAGGTTGTCTCCACGTCAGGCCAGATGGGCCCTATTCCTCTCAAGATTTAATTTTGTGGTTTTCTACCACCCTGGTACTAAAAATATTAGAGCAGATGCTCTTGACAATTTGGGGCCGAGTCCCAGGAGGAGTCTCCTCCATTTCCTATTATTCCTCCTAACCGCATCTTGGCTACGATACGTACCAGTATGACATCTCCCTTGGGTGAGGAGATTTTGGCCGCTCAAGTTTCCGCCCCGGCGGATAAACCAAATGGCAAGTGTTTTGTGCCTGAATCCCTCTGTACCAGATTGCTGGAGATGTACCATTCCTCAATTGCTGCAGTGCACGTTGGGAGAAACCAACTAATATGGTCTATGACTAGACTCTTTTGGTGGCCCTGCTTGAGGGCAAATTTCTCTGCATTTGTTGCCACATGTTCCACTTGTGTGTGGACTAATACTCCTAGACACCTCCCGGTTGGTCTCCTGCAACCCATTCCGAATGGGGAACATCCATGGTCGCACTTATCTATTGATTTTATGGTGGAGTTGCCTGTCTCGGAGGGTTACACAGTCATCCTCATGATTGTGGATAGATTTTCCAAGATGGCCCATTTTGTGCCACTGAAGGGACTCCCCTCCTCCAATGAGTTGGCCGAAATCTTTCCCAAGGAGGTGGTTCGTCTCCATGGTATACCCAAAGTGGTGGTATCGGATAATGGGAGCCAGTTTGTCTCTCATTTTTGGAGAGCCTTTTGTGGTCAGATGGGTATCCAGCTCTCGTTCTCCTAGTCTTACCATCCACAGTCTAACGGTGCTGCAGAGAGGTCTAATCAGGTGCTGGAACAGTTTCTCCGTTGTTTTATCTCCGACCATCATGATAACTGGACGAACCTGTTACTGTGGGCAGAGCTGGCCAGAAATAGTGCTGTCAATTCCTCCTCCTGGAATTCTCCCTTTCTGATTAATTATGGGTTCCAACCATCTCTCCTGCCTGAGTCTTTCTAGGCTCAAAATATTCCTGCTGTTAAGGAGCACTTGTGGGCGCTCCTCTCCACATGGGTACAGGTTTATGAGCCTATTATGTTTTGCCTAATTGGGTCCTGCCTTCTCCTGCTCTTTTATATACCTCCTTGGGCCTAGCAGTCATTGCCTTTACGTGGCATTTCTGATATTTTCTCTTGATCTGTGGCTCTGGCTGACTAATTCGCTCCGTGTATGACCCCAGCTTGTTTGACTACCCACATCAGTTCTGACCTGTGGCTCTGGCTCCGTGTAGATACTGGCTTGTCTGTCCTCTGGCTCTGGCTACTGACTCACTCTGTGTAGTTCCCAGTTTGCCTGACCTGTGGCTTTGGCTGCCTACTTGCTCCATGCACTCCTAGCCTGTCTGACCTGTAGCCTCTGTGTTCCGTGGCTCTAGCCTGCTCCCGCACCCTATGCCTCCAGTCTTGAGACCCTGAGTGGTGACTTACGCTATATACACTGTTCGCTCTGGTGTTCTACTCTAGCCTCTTCCCTAGTCTCGGTTCGTGAGTAGTGCAGTGCACAGTACAGTGTGCAGCTCTGGTTAGGAGCCTGGGTCTTATCATCCTGTGGTCTAGGGATGTGTGGTCTGTACAGTTATTGTTGTATATATTCTTAACAAAGATGGTTACATTTTATATTGTGTCTGTCCTTTGCCTGAATACCGTGACATCAGATGGTTGGATAACCTATTGCAAAGCAATTTGTTGCATACCCCTCTGGTTCTCAGAGTTAAAATATCCAAGTTAATTTTTCAGTTTTGCTCCTGTTATGTTAAATCAGCCTCTAAAACTGAAAAATATATATATATATATATATTTTTTTTTTTTTTTCAGCATGTTTGATCCCAATTACTGAACAACCTCCATCAAAAAAGAAAACCATTATTATCTTGGAGAATTTAGAGAAGGCCTCATTATCGGAATTGCTTGGGGATGTAATGGCATCTTTAGAGAATCGTGGTACTGAAAATCCATACTGTGTTCAGAGACGTAAGTAGAAATGTAAATTACTTTCTGCTTCAAAGACACATTTAATGGAAATTATAAAAATATAATGTGTCTTACATCCAATATGGAACACAGGTAACATGGCACAGCAGGGCACATCACAAAAGACAGGGTCTTTTTGGAGTGGAGACCATTCTGTTAGTTTTTCTTAAGTTTTTATTATTTTTTCTTTAGATATGGGGTTATATAGTGAACCATTAGGCAGACTCCCATCATTGGGCTTCCCTGGAATTGGATAGCCCAGTTCACAGGTGCTGTGTTGACCTTTCTTGCCGTGTGGAGGGTGACTTTATGTAAAGTCTGTTCCTCATTGCTGAGTGTCTCTGATTCTGCCTTTACCATTATGATGGAAGCCTGAAGACAGAAGATCGGTAAGTAACCCATTTTGAGGTATCTTACACTCATGTGTGCATATAATATACACTCAATTCACTTTTTTTCTTCATATTGGTCTGGGAGTACAGATGGCTTCTGTCCTCTGTGATAGTTAACCCTTCCACTGCTGTTTCTGGTTATTATGAGTGTACCTTAGTTTTGGTTGCTGTGGGGGGCTTATTTCTGCTCCCCCTCTCCTAGACCATTAGTTATTTCACTCCCCAGGTATGCACTGGGGGTTTTGGGTCTTTTCCTTTATTTTTCTTATTAGATTGATTCCTATGTAGTGGCTCCTTTAAGGACCAGAGCCCGCCCGCAGCCATTTTTTCTGCATTGACGTCTATGGGATAAACTTATTTGGGACATATCTCTGCAAAAGTTTGAGCTACAGTGGTCAGAGAGGACTCTATCTTGTCTCCTCATGCTCTTTTATTCAGTCCAGATGGCATGCAGCAGTATGCTGCTGGAGTAACCAGCATTGCTAGAAATTAAGCAAGGGAGAAAACTACAGTTCCCATAATTCCCGCTTCCCAGGCTTGGCGGTCACATTTACTGGATGCCATCTTACTTCTACCTTGCTTACCCTACACAGAGGCTGACTGCCCTTGCGTTCTTTTCCGGTTTAACTCTTTGCATACTAAATAAGTATTTTTTTGGTATTTGTGGCGTCTTGATTTAAGTTGGGGGCATTTAATCTAGTTCTGCTAGATTTAGACATACTCCCTTGGATATATCTAACTCTAAGGTTTTCCCAAGGCTAAGGATTTAGGGGCTTCCCTTATCCCCCTTGACCAATGTTCCTCATGCCCTACTGGGCTTCCAAGGGAATACTCTGAGTCTCTACCCCTTTTCTGCTGTTGCCCCTACCACTCCTCTGGGCCCCTCCAGAACCAAACAAGAGCCTGCATGGGTTACAACACTGCTTTCCTCAGGGCACAAATCCCTTCTTCAGTTGAGGGGGTTCTCCATTCTTCAAAACCTGTGCCCACCCTTAAACAGGTTGAACCTGTATTCAAGGGTCATACTCAAGTTATTGGGGCATCCACTGAGGAAAAACTGGTGTCAGAGAATGATGAGGATATGGACTCTTCCTTTTCTTATGGAGATTCCTATGAGGCTCATCAAGACAGTATTGGAGATCACTGACACTGCAGGTGGGGGATCTACGCCTCTGACATTTTCCCTGTTTCCCCCCCAAATAACATTCTTGATCATTCTTGATGAGTGAAAAACTCTTGAGCCTTTTACTTAATAAATTATTTCTCAGCTATGCCCTTCTATGGCTGAGGCTCTGGTGCAGTGGGCTTCTCCACCTACCATTGACCCCCCATCTTGTGCTTTTTTTTTTTTGAAGAATGACCCCTATCTCGTGCTTTTTTTTTTTTTTTTTTAAAGAATACCTGCTCCAGGACCAGGCTGATAAGAGGCTAATTTTTCAGCCATGGGGCAGAGGTGAAGCCTATTTTTGCCTCCGCCTGGGTCAGTAGGGCCATTGCTGTGTGGGGTGGGCAGCTGTCAGAAGCTATGCATGCTGATGTGTTTAAGGAAGTCATGCTAGTTTTTGTGGCCAGCATCATGAAAGCTAATGAGGCTTTGTTTGATGCAGCCAGATGTCCTGGAAAATCCTCAGAGTTTTCTGTGTGCTACACCTTGTGGATCAAGATTTGGTCTATGGACCAATCTTGTAAGAAGTTACTGTTGCCCTACCTTTTTCAGGGCAGTGCCCGCTTTGGCCCTGAGCTGAAACAAATCATGACTGATGCTAAGAGCACTTTGTTGCCTCAACTTTCAACCAAGCAGTCCTGTCTTGAACGTAATCCACATGGATTTTCCCCCTAGCCAATCAGGGGAGCAGAGGGCCAAACCCCTCAGATCTCTCAGCAGCTCCCTGCCACAAAACCCAGATATTTCTGGCAACCTAAGAGATTAGCTGCCAAGTTTGTCTGACAAACCCACCTCCATATTACTCACGGAAAACCTGTTCTGTCTTTGCATGTAGAGGACGGTCTCTGTCTTTTTCGAGACACCTAAACATCCTCTGTAATGGACCAGTGGATTTTGCAGGTGGTATCAGAAGTGTATCGCATAGATTTCAGATCTCTTCAGATGCTTCTTTTCCTCAAAGGTTCAGCAGAACCCAGAAAAAGTGAGACTCTTCCACTAATCAGTCCACTCTGTTCTAGTGTTCCTCCTAGCCCAAGAGTGCTTTTCAGGTTTCTTTTCCAACCTTTCAGTCGACCTAAAACAAGTATGTGTTTACTATGTACTTAAAGATGGAATCTTTGCGTTCTGTCATCTCAGCGATGTGTCCAGTGTAGTACCTGGACTCCCTGGATCTTCAGCATGTGTACCTACATGTACCGATCCACCCAGACTACCAAAGTTATTGTGTTTTTTTCAGATACAATCACTACCAGTCCACGGCTCTGTTGTTTGGCCTGGCTTCAGTGCCCAGAATCCTTACAAAGATCATAGCAGCCTTGGCCACATACATCCAGGCCCAAGGCATTTCTCTGACATCATATTTGGACAATTTCGTGCTCAAGGCTCCTTTAGAAGAACTCTTGGCTCACAATATCCAAGAGTACGCCCTCATTCTGGTGCATCATGGCTAGATTCTCAGTCTCAAGAAGTCTTCTCCCATCCCAGGTGTTGGTGTTCCCAGGCATGAAGTTCAACACCCTTCAAAGTAAGGTCTTTCTCCCAGAGGAGAAGATTCAGATTCTGCTCCAGGACATGTCTCAGGCACTGGAGTGACAGTTGGCCACAACTAGGGGGACTACATGATTCTCCTGGGTGGCTTGAGGTCTACTCTGCAAGATGGCCCCTACTCACAGTTTCACACGTGAATGTGCTTCAGGAATTTGGAACATCTCTCCCATCAGATGACCCTGTCTATAGAAGCCAGGGAAGACCTTTAGTGGTGGCGTCATTGGCCAGACTTGGCGAGTGGGAGGCCTTTTGTGATTCCAGAATGGACCTTGGTGAAGTGAATGCCAGAATGAAGGCTTGTGGTGCAATCCTGGGTCACTTGGGTGACCAGGGAGGGTGGAGAGGGGAGAAGAGCCTACTGTCCATAAGTATTCTGGAACTCAGAGCAATTTGTCTGGCTGTCTTTCTATGGTCCCACTGGCCTGTTCATTCAGACAAAATCCTGGCAGAGGTGTTCATCAGCTGCTGTAGAGTGAGAGGTGAAGTATCTCCTCACTTGGGCGTTCCAGCCATCTCAGCCATATACAGTCCAGGAATGGAAAAAGTACTGGCAGACTTTCTCAGTTGTCAAGACGTAGATCCAGAAAACCGTGAGCTCCGTCTGGAAACACAGGAGGGTCCCAGATATAGACCTAATGGCAACCATGGAGAACAGGAAGGTTACAGCGTTCTGTGCTCAAACGTGGGATCCTCTGGCATTCGCGATGGATGTCATGTCCATTCCATGGCGTCTTCACTTATCCTATGTGTTTCCTCTGATTCCTCTCATCCCCGGGGTCATCCATAACATCAGAATGGACAAGGCGATGGTTATCCTAATCACTCCATTCTGGCCCAGAAGGTCATGGTTTGCAGAAGTAGTCAGTATATCCATTCAAGAACTTGAGGCCAAAATTCTATGAATTCTGATTACATCAACTTCACCATGATTCAGGCTCGGAAGCCAGTCTCCATTAAGGCATACCATGGTGTCTGGTCCATCTTTCACTGGTGGTGTGTGGACAAACATATGTCTTTGACCTTTCCATGATGTTGTCCTTCCTTCAACAAGGGTCTCAGATCTCAGCCCTCTTTGTTCTTTTTTTTTTTTATAGAACGAATCGTTGTCATCCCGGATGTGAAGACCTTTCTACAGGGGTGGCTCTCAGCTTTCCCTCTTTCTGAATCCCACACCTCCCATGGAGTCTTAATCTGGTCTTGTGTTCTTCAGAGGCCTCCTTCTGAGCCTCTAGCTTCCATCTCCTTGCGTCAGCTGACTCTGAAGATGGCTTTTCTCTTGGAAGTTGTCTCTGTCCTGAGGATAGCTGATTTGCAAGCTCTGTCTTGCAAACCTTCCTCCTTGGTCTTTCATCAAGGTAAGGCAGTCCTTCGAACTTCTCTACCTAAGGTAGTCTATGATTGCAAAATCAATCAGGAGATTGTTGTGCCGCCTTTGTGCCTTTACTCTTTGTCCACTCAGGAGAAAAATCTCCACCTGTTGAACATTATGTGCTGCCTTAAGTTTTCTGTGCACCACGCTAAGGCTTTTCATAACATTTGACTCCTTTTTTTTTTTTTTTTTTTTTGTCATCCCTGAGGGTCCTCGGGCGTGTCAAGCCGCATCCAAGGTAACCATTGCCTCTTTGGTTAAGGCAACTATATATCAAGTGCATGAATTTAGAAGAAATTGATTCCCTTCAAGATCACAGTGCATGTCGCCAGATCTGTGGGTGCTTTTTTGGGCCTCGGCTGAATTGCTGTGCAAGGCTGTGAGTTGGTCCTCCTAGCATGCTTTCACCAAACACTACCAAGCCAATGTCTTGGCCTCAGTTGTGGCCAGCTTTAGTCAAAAGGTCCTTCAGGAAGTCTTGCCTAATGATGGACACCTCTTTTTCTTTTTTTTTTTTTCTTTTCGTTACCGACAGTTGAAGTTCAGTAGTTTTGAGCCCTGTTGGCTCTTGTATGGTGCTATGCTAGTTCGGTGTCCATTGACACCTAGGGTTATTCAGATCCAGATTGGGCCTAGGGAACGCTGGTATCATGGGGATGTGTGGGCAGTCTATTCTCCTTGCCACCCCAGAATCTTGGGATGCTTTGGTATAACTCCTTGGTACCTGTGTTCCATATTGGACGTAAGAGAAAATAAGATTTTAGTGTTTTTAACAGTTAAATCCTTTTATCTTTAGTCCATATGAAACACAGGTCTCCCACCCAGAGAAAAACCTTGCTACCCTGGGTAGAGGAGGCCTCTTAGGGTCTTAGTCCTGGGAAATTTTATTTCTTACCCACTTAGTTGCTGTGGCTTTTGTCACATGAATTCTAGGAAGGAGGGTGATTAAGCTGGAGAAAGAGGAGGGAGTCTCCACCACAGAAAGCCGGTCTTTTGTGATGTGCCTTGCTTTCCATGTGGAGGGACTCAACCCCATGGTACCTGTGTTCCATATAGACTAAAGCGAAAAGGATATAATCTTTAAGAACCGTAAAATCCTATTTTATCTTCTTTGTTGTATGGTAACCTTAAAAAAAAAAAATGTATCAAATGTATTTAATTGGGGCACATCTTCCATGTTTGTGTTTGCAGCAAATGGCGTGTCAGATGTCTATTATTTCCATGAAGGTTGCTTTTTGATGGGAACTGTTGCAAGGTCCCGCCTGCAAGGTTCTGAGTTGCTTGTTCAGCAGCATTTCCGGTGGGTTCAATTGAGATGGGATGGAGAGCCCATGCAAAGTTTGCTTCAAAAGTATTTGAAAAAGAAAGTAGTTCATAAGGTAAGCCTTAACCCGTTAAGGACCCATGATGGTCCAGGACCGTCATGGGTAGATTCCACTTAATGACCCATGACGGTCCTGGACCGTCATGGGATAATGATAGCAGAGTGCCTCCGTGCATGCTGCTATAATTTATTCCAGGCTGAGACTGAACGTTCAGTCTCAGCCCTTCTCAGTTGTGCCGGGTCATGTGTTCACTGAAGCAGCGATCACATGTACCGGCATTCTCAATGAATGAGACAGTGTGATTTACACACTGTCTCTGAGTCTCTCCTCAACCTGTCTGTCCCATACCAGCAAAGTAAGGGACAGAGAGAAGACACCTAGTGGTGTAAAAAAAAATCAGCAGCTGGAGGTATTAACCCCTTCACTGCTGTGCTGGAGGCTGGCTGTTAGCAGGTAAATTTTTGACCTGCTAAAATCAACTTTTGTTTTGTTTTTTGTTTTAAAAAGACACAACACTTTTTCTTTTTGCAAAAAAAAAATGTATTTAAAAAAAACATGTCAATTACCAAAAGTGGAAATGTGAGTGTTGTAGAGCCATGTAATACATTTATACACACCTCCAAATGTAATCAATAATAAAAGTGGGAAAAAGGGACATGGGGATTTTCACCCAGGGGGACAGTGCCCACTTAAAACTGCCCATTTTGTAGGTATGGCTGACCTGTCATATCTTTCATGCAGTCTCCATAAAAATTTAACCCATTGTGCGCAAATGATCCCAAGAGGAATAAAAAGGCGTTTTTTTTTTTTTTTTTACAGTTTTCTTTAATTTTACTATAATAACTGGTTGACTGTCCATATAAATGTGGTATCAAAAGAAAGCCCTATTTGTGGGTAAAAAAAGGGTATATAATTTTCATGGGTAAAATAAAGTACTTACAGGGAAAACACTGTTGAACAAAGACATAGTCAAAAAGGTCAGAATTGCTCCGGTCCTTAAGTGAAATCCACCTCAGATTTTCCCGGTCCTTAAGGGTTATAATTGTTTTCGAGAAACGTTACAAATTGGAAATACTACAAATGCAAATAATACAAAACATAATATGACACCTATTACATTGTGAAAATGTAGTTACGTAGTAGTGGTATTGAAACTCTGTTGTAGTGTTTAGGTTATCTGACCTGCATCACCAAGGACGTACATGTAGGTCACGTGCCTAAAGGACCCATGCCGTACATGTACGTCATGGATTTCAGGACTCCCCGCGCAGCTGCAATCTGTTCGGAGATCCCTGAATCGGGTCATTAAAAAAAAAAAAATGCTCTGTGGTCCTTAAGTGCCGGCCTCACATGCGTGCCTGTCCTTAAGGGGTTAAAAGAAAAAAATGCCATTTGGAGACTTTTAATATGATGAGATGTAGCAGAAAATACGCATTTCCATTAAGTGCCAGAGGACTTAGAAACAGAATTTGACTGCAGATAAGAACCACTTTGGCCCATCTCGTCTGCCCATTTTCCTATAGTAAAAACCTCAAACCTTTTTTGGTCCTTGGTCTTTTCTTAAGTTAAGGACAGCCTTATTCCTATCCCATACATGCTTAAATTCTGTCACTGTATTAACTTCTACCACTTCTGCTGGTAGGCTATTCCACTTTCTAACATTACATCTAAACCTGTGTCCCTCTATTTTTAGACTATGGCCTCTTGTCCTAACATTTTTACTCCTTTCAATCATATCCCCTCTCTCTCTCTTCTCCCCTCTAATCTATACATGTTCAGGTCCTTTAGTCTATACTGATATTTCTTTTCCTGTAAACCAGTCACCATTTTAGTAGCCCTTCTTTGAATTTTCTCTAGAGTATCTATATCCTTCTGGAGATGAGGTCTCCAGTACTGTACACAATACTCTAGGTGAGGTCTAACTAGAGATCTGTAGAGTGGCATGACCACTTCCCTTTTTCTGCTACTAATGCCCCTAGCTATACAACCCAGTACCCTGCTTGCATTCCCCACTGCTTTATTACATTGCCTGCCCACCTTTAAGTCATTATAGATAATTACTCCCAAATCCCTTTCCTCTGAGCAACATATTGCAGAGCAATGCATTTCATATACCACTGGTAATTAAAGGGAGTTCATATTTACAGGAATACATTTAAAGTAAGACTGACACCTAAAAATTAATTCTTATTATTGTGTATTTCCAGCTAGCATCTGTAAAAATTAGTTATTTTTATATTGGATCACTAAAATCTAATCATGAACTTGCATGTTTAATGCATGTGTAGAATCTTATATACATTAGTGGCCAAACGTTTTGGGACACCTCAATTTTTGCTATTTTTAGTTATTGCCATAAAACTTGACAAAAACATGAGAAAAACATGTCGGCATTGGGTATTTCTAAAATCAAGACAAATATAATCTATTTCGCAGGGGGGGGTTTAGCGTTTGTAGATGTGTAAAAGATTTTTAGTGCCAAAGTTTAAAAAAAGTGCATTTGTTACATTTGTTTCATCATATTTTATAAATTGTTTTACAGGAAATTTGATGAAAATAATGGTATCTTTAGAAAGCCCATCTTGTGGCAAGAAAAACAGTATATAATATATGTGGGTACATTAAATGAATAAGAGGAAAATTACAGCTAAAAACAAACACAGTAGAAGTGTTAAAACAGAAGGACAATGTTTTTAATTTATTGAGATATGTACCCATCTCTCATGCGATTGCCCTTTCTCATCGCTTTTACAGGCAAACCAATATTCTCACTTTTAGACAACCATCAGGACTTCTTTGGCAATGGGAGTCAGGGTATCTGCTTCCACAGAGCATATATAGCACTAGATTTTAGGCTTCAGAAAATAAATGGACTATTTTTACAGGTTCCATGATGAAATACAAAGTATGTTATTGTATATAACCCCAGATCATGTTTAGGTGTTCGGGTTCTCTTAAATTGGACCTGTCATCTTAAAAGAAAAAGATAAAGAAACAACTTGTTTCACGGTATCGGGTCCATTTCCTTGGGTAGTAGTAGTCTTTTATACAGCAGGTCTGATATTTGTATATTGCATAGTATCTCAACCCCTTAAGGACTGGCCGATCACATACATGGCCGGCACTTAAGGTCCATGGACCATTTTTTTTCTTCAGTATCCGGTTCAGAGCTCCCCAAACTGCGTGCAGCCGTGCGGGGAGCCCTGAATTCCATGACAGTCCTGGCACCTCATGGGTCTTTATAGCTCCCAACCCATGATATGCCAGGACCATCAAGGGTCCTTAAGGGGTTAAGGTGTTTGTATTTATGGATCGTCATCTCATGTCTGTATTTAGTTCATACTTCCTCACAACAGACAAGAGGCTTCAACAGCGTGAATGACAGGCCATAAAAAAGGAAAGTCCAACTCACATTCAGCATTATCACTCCAGCATGTTCAGAGGAAAATCTTACTATTTATAGACATATTGGAGCTTTAAAAGTCAATATGTTTAAAGTGCACTCTTATACTATCACATTCTTCCTTTTGTTAAGAGAGAAAAATGTCTGCACTAGAGATTATGGATTCTGGTTTATTTGCATTCAGTTAAATATTATTGGACTTCTACCCAACTTCAGAGATAAAATGTTATGTTTCTCTGCCTAATGGAGAGAGGTTGAACATATTGCACTTGGTGATTTAGTTTATATTCCTGACAAGCGAAAAATGTTCTTGTAAATATATTCAAAAATATGATCTTTTTTTTCTTATTTTCTCTAATAGTTCAAAGGTAAAATGCCTTCCCCAAATGATCCGGTCTGTAAGGGCATAGACTGGGTATGTGCAGTTTGGCACCAGTTGAACTCCTGCTTGTCTCGTTTGGGCACACCGGAAGCACTCATTGGTCCCCAGTTATTCTTATCTTGTCCAGTAGTACCAGGAAACGATCAAATAATAGTAAAGTAAGTCGGGGGAGGTTTCTTGTCATATTTAGCATGTTCTTCAAAAAATTGTTATATTAAAATCTGCTTGTTCAGTGGTTCTCAAGCGTTTTCTGCTCAATGCACCCCTAACATGCAGTCTGGCATTTTTGGGGCACCCTATCATTTTAGGTCATTTGTCTAGGGTGTAATGATGGTTACAAATACATATAGAGTTATTGTTAGACCTCACAACTAAAATAAACATAATGTGCATAGTAATATCCTTAAATATACAGCTGTATGTCTACATTCACATTTTTGTAAAAGCATTATAGATAAAATGGGGCACCCTAAGTGGATGTCCGTGGCAGACCAAAGTGCCTGGATGAGAAACACTGCAATCGTTTATTGAATAAACATGGCATTCAGAGGGGCAGTTGGATTCCCACAGTCAAACAGACACCGACAGTGGTTTGTCAAGGTATCCATTAAGGCATACACTTGCATCCTGCCTCCAGCTTAAAGACTCAGTTCACCTCCCCCACAGCTAAATCAAATCAGATTTAAAGGGGCTTAGTACCTTAAGGCTGAGAAGCAGCAAGTAATGTGTGATATTAGAAGTAACAAAATATAATAATAAAATGAATCATCTGCAATCATAACAATATACCATAATGGAGACAAATCTCCTCGGTATAGAATCGATAGATGGCAGAGAGTAACAAAGACTATTAGTGCAAGAAAGGTATCAATTCTTTCTTAACATTGAGACAAGTAGACCAGTAGCTTGTAACATAATAATCTATCTGGATTCTCTTTTTAATGGTAAAAACATTCCTATTCCCACATCTATGGTTCTGAAATACCTTCTCTATTCCTGTAATTCTTACTAGGTTGTCAATGAAAATTAATATAGCTGTAAAATGACACGCACAAATTACATAATTGAAAACAGTGATACATATTCTGTGAAAATTGTTGTGTTACGTGGATCGTAAATGCTGTATTTCTGGTAAACTATATCGACAGGTGTTGTGAGAGAGTAGAAAGATGTTGCATGCTCCTATAGAGAGGATTAGATTGTGTTACTTTTTTCTCATTGCATTTTGGCCTTCCAGCTCCTTAGGGCTTGTTCACCCTTGCAATGTTAGCTGACTTCAGATGTCTTGATGGTAGGCAAGCACTGGGTTCTTGGTTGTATAGGAAGAGGCATTAGCAGCAGGAAGAAAGAGGTACTAATACCATTCTACATAGATCACTGGTGAGACATTGCATAGAGTACTTTGTACAGTTCCACATTTACAGAATTACATAATACATTAGAGGCACCATAACACAGAGTACCAGTATAAATTCAAATAACATAATATGTACATACAGCAAGATTCTGGGCTGCGCCTAAAGAGAGCTTGATCCAGTCCAACATATGCAACAAAAAAACACAGAAGAGGAAGCAGTACTAAGTGTAGCACATTTAATAACAAACAGAAAAAAAAATAAATATAAAATGCGCATTCGCAAACTCCCAAGGGGTATATAGCATCTCTGGGTCAACAAGCCCCCAACAGTCTTGTAGCCATGTCCTCCTCCCAACTCTCCACCGCTGTGTTTCGCCAATATTCTGAATGTATCTCCTTCCGAATGTGATACCTGCTTGCACATGGACCACACACAAGTAGAGGATGTCTCAAGCTGCACAACGTGGCATCACAGGATAAATAAGAGAGAAGAAGCCTAATCGGCACTATACATATGGGTTGGAGGGGTGGGGGAGTGAATTCTCATGTGGGATGTGGAGCAGGGACCTGTGCTTTAAGAGTGTGCTGTACTTAAGCCAAACTTGTTTTTGCCAGTGTCATGAACGCTTCCTCAAGGGCCAAAATGAGGGGAGCAACACACCACCTCTATATGACTTTTCCTACTTCCAGTTGGACAGACAAAAAAATTATATAATTTAACTCAATAAAGTAATATAAATACATTAAAATATAAAATAATGTACATAATAATTGAGACAAATGTATAAACAAGCACATAAACGATAGAAAGGACAACAATTAAAAAATAACTAGTGTTATTAAGGTTACACAATGAGTGACATGCCTCTGCAGGGCCGCCCACACACCAACAAGACATGACTAAAACCTCTATTGGTAGTGAAAAAAAATTGAACAATATACTAATGGCCTAAATATGATCATATCAATAGAATTTCTTCATAATATATCTATACCTCATACCCGTTAGTGTCTAGGGAAAAAAATCGGACTCGCTTCTGCATGTACTCATGCAGAAGCGAGTCAAAATTACAAGTTGACTATATAGATGTAAAAGAGACAATATAATAAAAGAAATAGTATATTAAAATAGACAGTATGATAATATGATTTTGAAACAGACGTGTACCATATATGATACACACGTATTGTCACATCTAAAAATCTCACTCCATATTAGAATCAACAAATCCTATCTAAACTAACACTGAAAATAATGATAATCTTTTGAAACATAGATATCTTTGAATACCACTACAAATACATTATCCTTTAAATAAAAGTAGCTTTTATTTAAGGAAATATAAAAATGTAGTAATCTGGCACGGGCATAAATATGCGTGAATAGTCATGATTATGGCACTGGAACATATGTATGGTAGAATTTCAAGCCAACATTCAAAATGAACAAACAAACAAAAGAAAGAAGGATGAAGTGAGAAGGTAGACACTCCTTTCAGCCATAATTGTGAAAGTGGAGACAAGCACAGAAAAAGGGGTTTATAAAGTTTTTGATACAAGTTAAACTAACCCACACCATATTAATTAAAACCTTAGCCACCCACCCATAACAGCAACCCTAACTCTCTCTTCATATTATACTATCATGAAATGAAAAGTTGGTATAAAGGCCCCAAAGGACAGCATGATGGCACATTTCTCATAATCTCAAGTGTCTATTTTAAAGTGGGACTTAAACATCTATAAGGAAGAAGCATATTTATTGCAGGTAGCATGTTACTTACCAAATGTTCTTTACAATGTTACTGCTATTATATTATAAGTACACAGGGAGGGAAGGTGGGTGATGCCAAATGTTCAGACACATTAATACTGAACTATCTTCACTTTAAACAGTTTCCCCCTATAACTCCATCCCACAACCAGTATGCTCCTGAATTAACCCTGTGCTTCCCAAGTCCATGTACAATTGTTTTAAATGTATAGACCCATAAATGTAATATATAAGCACCTTTTATAGGTCCTTCAGATCTGCTGTCATGCTGCCCTTCTGATTATGGTTACAGGGCTTCCTTTCTTCTTTGTGACTCAGACTATGTGGCATGGGTTTGCTTGTCTTCCTGTCCATGCCATTTGGTGAATTATACCATGGAGGGTGAGCTTACATTGTCTTGAATGAACCAAGAGTAGTTAACTGTTAGACCTCTAGCTGTTGTTCTATAACACTTATCATCCTCAACCAGCCAGTGGTCTGCTGTGGATGATATGAATTGCAGTCTCTGACAGCTTGAGTTCCAACAATTGACTACTGCTGGAATAAACAAGTAATGTTGATATGCATTTCTCTCTATGATTTAAGATGGGTGGCTAAATTGTGGAATGCAGTCATCGTTCCCAAAGTTCAAGACACAATACTTGCGATAGCTTCAGTGAAGAGACCCAATGCTCTTGGACGTATCACAAGCACTAAATCTCCAAGCCAAGGTCAACAGGCAGTTGTTAAAGCTGCTCTTAGTATCTTGCTGAATAAGGCTGTTCTACATGGCTGTCATCTCCCCAGGAATGGTAAAAACAAATGTGAAAGTCTCTTGCTTATAATGGTTACAAATGATATACTGTGTCATTTTACAGTATTGGTTGACTATAAGACTGACTTAAAGGGATAGTAATACTTAAAATGTAAAAAAAAATATGTTGTATGGTTTATCCCCCAGAGTAAAACAAGAGTACTCCCACTGCTGAAAGGTGTTTCATTCAAAAGTTATTAATTTTCAAAGTTTAATTTTTTTAGGTGCAATATCACAGTGGCCTGAAATTGTACAGTGGCGCTGTTGCTACACGATCCTATGGACAGCTCTGGTCCCGGGACCATAAATCTCCATAGGATTGTGTAGCAACAGTGCCACTGTACAATTTCAGGCCACTGCAATATTGCACCTAAAAAATTCAACTTTGAAAATTAATAACTTTTGAATGAAACACCTTACAGCAGTGGGAGTACTCTTGTTTTACTTAGGGGATAAACCATACAACATATTTTTTTACATTTTAAGTATTACTATCCCTTTAATGATAACTGGACCAATTCTGCAACAAACTAGCTACACCAGAGGGGACACATAAACATTCCCTAAAATGCTCTTTGATGTAAATTAAGCTTTTAAACCATCTGAATGCTATAGTGTTCTCCTTTGCAATGTTCTAGCCCTATCTAACATGCAATGGGTTAAACATTTAGTGACAATTTTAGTTGATCCCTTTAGTACAGTTACTTTGCTAAAGGGATAATAACAGGTGAGAGGAATCAACAAAACGGATTGGACGATAAAAAGCAGGGAAACGTTAGGAGACAGTTCTCGAGAAAAGCAGAGTGACAGCAGCTGATTTAAAGGAATAGTAACACTTAGTATGTAAAAATATAATATAGTATAGGGTTTATCCTCCTGTGTAAAGCAAGGGTATATCCACTGCTGAGAGGTGTTTTATGCAATAGTTACAGTACCTCAAAGTTGAATTTTTTAGGTGCAGTATCTGAATGCCCTAAAATGTTACAATAGCAATGTTGCTACACCATCCTATGGAGGTTTATAGTCATAGCATAGTATAGTCCGTAGCATGCGATAGCAACAGCAGCAGTTTAAAATTTCAGGCCATTCAGATACAGCACCTAAAAAATATTCAAGCTTGTGCTGCAATCAGTTTTGAATAAAACACCTCTCAGAAGTGGGAGTATACTTATTTTACTAAGGAGGATAAACCCTGCAATATTTTTTTTTTTTACATACTGTTACTATTCCTTTAAATCAGCTGCTGTCACTCTCCTTTTCTTGAGAAATGTCTCCTAACATTTCCCTGAGTCTTATTGTCCAATCAGTTTTGTTGATTCAGCAGACACAGATTGGCGTCTGTTTGAGCAATCAAAAATGCATGGTATTGGCATCTATTTACGAAACAGTAAAGAAATAGTAACCCTATATTCTGACAACATATTTTCTGCAAGTATGTAATATGTACAGTCAAAGTGCATATATTTTTATTTTATTTAATTTGACATGTTTACCACTTTTTTCACAACTCTTTATGTGCCAGAGGGGTATCCGCCGCATTGCTTTGGATACCTCTCTGTCACTCACAGGGTTAACAGATTTCCCCTGATCTGTTTGTAGAGCGCTTTCTCTCATGTAAGTCAGTCTAGTGACACATTGTGAGAAAGAAACATCCTATAATATAAAAGGCTAAATATATGTCTGTCCAATGCAGTCATGTGCAGTAGAGACTGGCCGAATGCAGGGCAGTCATGTGCAGTAGAGACTTCCTGAATGCAAGCCAGATACAGGTTTGTCCGATGCAGTCATGCGCAGTAGCGACTTCTCGAATGCACAGAATGCTGGCCAGTGTACACAGGCTTTTACACCATTTGTAATATAAAAAAGAAAAGCAAACTGAGCATTCACTGCTGCAGAGAGAATGAAACATTGTATTACATCCTGCGTTGATAGTCTGTTGACCAGAAAACGCTCTGGAAACTGAGATCCAGGGAGCTCACTGTTAGGGACATAAAACTGTAAACATATATGTGTAAATAGAAAAAGATAAATAAACATATAGGCAATTTGACTTACTACGTATTTGCAGAATATGTAAAGTTAAAATAAAGGGTTACTATATCTTTAGATGTGGTCATATTTATACAGTGCTGCATACCAAAACTGTATTTATTAAAAAGTAAATTAAGTAATATCTGTAATACTGCTTTCATGGGTGCTTTTCCTCCAGTACCCTGTTAAAGCAGGGTTAAACTTTTGAATGCCAGAGGAATACGCAACAGACACTCAAAGAGTTAATGCAAGTCTTACCCCCACTGACTAACATTGTCTTCTCAAGAGGCAGCAGTTTCAAGAGCTAATGGGAAAAAGAGTCTCAGATCTGTCCAATAAATGGTAGTAAATCATACAAGACAGGAAGTGAGGAAACATGTCCTCTCTCGCTGTCTATGGGCCTTGTGTTCAAAAGACAAGTGGAGGAGTACTAGGGCTAGAAGAGAAAATAGGGGATAAAAAAGTGAACTAATTCTAGAGCAAAACAGCTGTACCACCAAGAGTCAAATCAAAATTCCCTTTGGTTTTAAACGGCTCTTAACACCAACATATTGCAAAGCCCCATTTATGGTGCAGTTGGTTTGCCCCAAAATTCTTCCACTGTTCTTTTTAACATCTGGCTCTTTTTGTTGCTGAAGTCATTTGCTGTGGGATGTAAGTATAACATTGTTTTTTCTATATATATGCTTTTGATAGTATTAATTAACCCTTTGAGTGTCAGATGGGTATCCAATGCATTGCATAACAATGAGAAGAATACCAAATCCTGTCAATAAGATTGTAGACTACTGAATCCAAATGCAGCTGGAAATGAAAGGCAATAGGAACATTACAGTTTAGTTGTGGTTGGCTGCACTATTCGCTCTGGTACTTTATGCCAGAACCAGAAGTCAAGAATTTGAATCCTATTTAACCCCATGAGTACTAGACAGATGTGCAGCATATTGCAAAGCAACATGTTGCATCGCTCTCTGGTCCTCAAGGGGTTAAAAAAGTGATAGCTGAGTCCAATTCATTAATTGTAGATTTGGAATATACCTAATACTAATGCTTTCCATGCTAAAAGTGCATATACTATATCTATTCTTCCTTTATTTAAAGCCAGCAGAAAAAAAAAACAGGGAAATGTTTGAGACTCCAACTCCTGTGGCTACAATTTGGGGGATGCACTAGAGCGTATGATCTCATTAATGCATGCTGGCACACACGCTCCACTCTTGTTAAGACTTTAATGTCATTAAGCCCAAATGCTTCCCAACAGAACAAATAGGGAAATGAATAAAAGTGCGCCAATCTCCTCTCTGCCTTAATAGCACATCATGTAAAACAAGGCACAGAGTGAAGGAACACTCATGCACCCCCACACTACCCTCCCTCTAGCACAAGCAGCATTAAGAGGAACATTACTGGAAGACTTAGTTTGGTGTTCGGACTAAGAAATTAGTTCTTAGTAGTGTTATATCACAGAATTCTATTTGTACATCTCTCCTATTGCAGCATCAAAGGGAAATGTGTTATGTGCTGTATATTTATGCTACTGTTAACCCTTTAAGGGCCAGAGGGATGTGCAACACACTGCTTCACAATATGTTGGCCACCTCTATGGTCCTCAAAGGGTTTATGTAAGAAGACCTAACTGACTCGATTTCATTGTATGTCATGGCAGACCTAGAACAATACATAGATGATTTTAAAGGAGGAAATTTTCCATTGTCTATGAGTTCCACCTATAAAGCTGGAGGAAGAAAAAAAGGGGAAAATGCAGGCTGGAGAAAAGTGAGCACAAGTCCTCGCAAGAAGTCAAACAATCAGTCATCCTCTTGGAGTAAACCAGATGGGAAACAAGAAGGTAGCATGCCTGTTTGTGTTCCTTCTCTGCTGTTCTTTAAGAGTTACAGAGTTCTCTGCCTCACGTAACTGATGATTCAAATACACACAGAACAGCAGATCATCTGCACTTCAGGTTCTGTGTTTACCTGAGCCCATGGGCGTTGGTGCGGCTCTTGCCCCACACAAACATACACACTCGCCCCTTCCATATAAACACAGGGGCTGGGCAGGTACCAGCTTGGAGGGGTCATATTATGGCTTTGTTCTCCCCCTTCCCTAGAAAAATGTCTACACACGCCCCTGCCTGAACTGGCTGGTTAAATGTTTCATGTATAAGACTCAATGTCTTGGTGCTGATGTCAGAGTTCACCTTCTCCACTCCTCCCTTCTCCTCACCAACACATCACTACTGTTACGCCAAGCACGTTTGTTAAAGATTAGTCTCATACCCTCCTGTTTAATAGATAAATCTTAGTGCATATGATAAAGTTTGTCTTATTCTCCATACTGAAGTTACCTTCACTCTTTGTCAAACACACTTTGCCATTTCAAAGAACCTTTGTTCATCACCAGAGTAATTCTGGGGTGAATCAACTGCAACTCTGTGGATAAACAGAAATGTCTATCAATTTAATGCTAATATTAAATATATATTAGATAGACCAAAACAGATAATATTGGACCTGGCGCCTGTGTTGATCCTTTAAAACCACCCAACTATACAATAAGTAACTATCGCTATAGTCCTTCTATCTGGAGGTGCACAGAAACCAATAGGAAAAAGAAAATAGTAAAAGGAGAGGGTCCACAGTCCTTTTGACACACAAGGACTGTCTAAGTGTTGTATTATTATGTGTTGTTCTATATCCTGAACTCTATAATGTATTACATTTTATATTTCTTAATTCATACTACCGGTCTCCTTTTACTATTATATGTATATGTATGTATATGTATATAATATATATATATATATATTAGATAGATAGATAGATACAAGGTAAAAAAATGTTTTTTTGTAATCAAATTTTAGCCAAGCTTGAGGAAGGCCAGATTAGCCTGGCTGAATCATTGATTACCAAAAATCTTTGGACTGTCACCTTTACACAGCCCTCTGAATTCTTTTGTATCACTTGTATATACATATTTGCCATCACATCAGTACTCAAGCATTTTTCCCACGAAGTGACAGTGCTTCCTTTTTGGTATCTATGTATATTGAGAATTAAATGTTTTGGAGGACACTGCCACTTTACTCAAGACAAACACAAAATATGAAAACATTACACTAGATATACCTTATCCCTGCAAAAGAGCACCAAATGCCAATTGCAAAACTCATTGGTCATTACTCTCACTAGTTAGTGATGTCACAATCATTAGATAGAATAGACATCAACAAAATTACAAGTAGAACCCTGATAAATGTATAAATGTAAAAATATAAACATGACTGTACACAAGGAGAAAAACCCACTCCAGAATGAATAATAAATAGGATAAATAAGTATACAAAAGGAATTGGGAAAGGACACCCACACCACTAGAAACAAGTGTACGTAGTGGGAAGCACAAGTTATTAATAAAATGGAAAGCATCTCTTCAAACATCATAGTCTGTATAAGCTTATAGACACAGATTTGTAGAAGTAAACTATGCAATATTAAAAAAAACTATCATTGCCACATTGAACGTTAGAAAGAACCGCACCTCTCCCTCAGAATATGTTTGAGATCGGGGAGCTCATGTCTCAGCTGCACATTGTGTTCAGACAATCCCACTACATAATGCAAACATGACCATTAAAATCAAAATATATATACACAAGCATAAATGTCCAATTCAAGAGCGAGGGCATGCGTCTGTATTGTAACATTAGAAGCTGCACTGGACGGCAGCCCCTATACTTGGTGGAATAGCCACCCAGTGCAGTCATGTCACCCCAAAATGCCCCACACAGTTTCCTGGGACACCAAGCTGACCCATAATAACTGTGTCTGGTGAGGAGAAAAGCACCCACATGCTCAACACTATATATTTGCACAAAGTCTGTCGCTCAGATTATTACAGACTAAAGCAAATTCCTAGGAATTAAGGAGTAATAATATACCTACCATAAGCAAAACAAATATAGATTTTTAGGGTTATATTACACAATAGGTGCTCATTTAACTTAATATTGCTGCTCATTGTGGAGGTTACTAAATATCTGATTCTTGTTAGGAATGATCTTACAGTGTATGATACAGAATTACAAATTCACCGATTAACTTAACAAACTACAATCACAACTGACTGATTATAATAACAAATTACATATGTTAAATGTAATAAAGTTGATAGAGTAAAAGCTGATTATGATTATGGAAATAGGGTTTGTAAGTGTTGACAGGAACAGAGGACACACTGAGCCACATCCAGAAACCTTATTTCAGATGCTAAACTACCAAACCTAAATCATTACAAACTATTTACTCCTCAGAGGATTCTAGTGGGGATTCTGACTTACCTGCCAGTGAACCCCCCTCCTTTTACTATACCATTTACCTCAACACAAGCCACTCATTTTTTTAAGGATAAATACAAGATTGCTAACCAAATAGATCCCACAAGAGGTGTTGGTGGTGCAATCATCATCACCACAACCCTCGATCAATCAAGAACAAATAGTCTTTAACCCAAGCCAGTACCATCACTCGGACATTGAAATGAGAGTGCTCTCCAAAGATCTCCCTTTTGTACCTACTAATATATATAGTCCATTAGAACTGGAAATTTATCACTAAAAATTTAAGAGACAACTGAAACTGAGATCATTTTAGAGCTCACTCCTTTCAGATCCAAATCCACTTTTGATCCTTCTAATACACACACAGCTATTGAGTCATTTATTGGAGTAGTTCAAGAGGAAATCCAGTTACAAGACACTAACAAACATTTCTATATGAATACCATTTAAGCAGAATGATTTGCCATAAACAACCTTGCAATGAATCTTAATATAGTTATTAGACTAGCTGACAAATGGGGTGCAATTGTAGTATTGGTCTACAAGTATTATAGAGATGAAATTGTGACCCAGTTATCTGATACTTCTACCTCTCAAAAACGTCAAGTGCAAAATTCATTTGTCATCGCACTCACTAATTAGTGACCATTAGACAGAATAAACATCAGCAAAATTACTAACAGAACCATGATATTCAATATAAATGTAAACATGACTATTCTCACGTCATGCTTGGATTATGATCCTGTACCCCTGGCTAGGAAGCAGCAACATTTATGATATGGATGTCATTTACAGTGAGAGAATTATTCTTTACAATCCTTAGAAACTATTTTTGATTTATGAGATTATCGCACCTGTACCCCCTAGCACCAAGCGCAATGATGGGAAGTAAAGGGTGCCCTGTCTCTCACTTATATTGACAATATACAGACCTTCCTTGGATTGCAAACCCTGTCCCTCCTAGCCAAGGAAGCAATGACTGGTAATTTATGACCATCTTTGGTGACCTCATAGACAGATCATCTGTGGTACCAAATACTCATGGTAATGAATGCATGTCTTGTTATGGGCAGATTATGGTACTACCCATGAATTTGTGCTTTTCTTCACATAGTAAAACATTCTCTAGATGCTTTCACTGTGGTGTTTTTCTCTTCACAGCTGCACATTTTGCTCTTCTGTAATAAATTAATCAATGTTACACATTGGCCTATTTATGGTATATGATGAGTTGTATTTCGAGCTTTGTCTCATCGCCAGCTCTGGGGAGGGGGCAACCCCTTAGTGTAGTGTCACTGCCCTAGTCCTCAGAGTGCTGGTGACTGACAGGGGGTGAGCGGAGGATGTTTGCAGCAGTGAGTCTATTTTTGCATCCTCTTCAGTCTTCCAGCAATTATTCTTGGTTTGGTTCATTGGCCTCTTGACTGGTCTGCCTGCACAGTGTCAGCACTATACATTGTGGTTAACCATATGGGTGCTTTCCTGCTCAACAGACACTGTTGTTATGGGTCGAGTTGGTGTCCTGTGGAATTGTGTGGGGCATTTTGGGGGACTGTACTGGCTGAATATTATATAAATATATAATTAAACCAAACAAAAGTGGGAAATGGTGCCACAGACCCCGTAGAACTAACAAATTTAAAAATAGAATAATAATAATATTGCCAGTATATATACGTAATCTTCCTAAGAACAGATCCAAATGATGATAGTGCTGGAGTGTCACAAACCTCTAAGTATGGAGATAATACTGAGCATAGTATAGATGTTACCTTCCATCTGTGCGCAATGTTTTGCAGGTAGATAATGTAGAAGTGGAGGTTAGCGGGCAGGTATGTGTTAGAGCTCGCTCCCATCTGTTCTCTCCATATGGCTCCACTATCTTCATAGTCAGAACTGTGTATCTCCCATATATGGACCAGATGTAGAGGCCGCTGAATTGATGGAATGACAAAGTCTCGATCTCCAGTAACAATATATTGGTGTACTGGCAGAATTGATGGTACCTCCCATCTATACGCAATTCAAAAGTAATATACGCAGGTACTCCACTTATACACTACCTGCCCGCATAACATCGTGCACAGATGGGAGGTAACCTCTACATTTACAACACGTTACACATTGGCTTAGGAGGAGGCAGGGGAAAAGCCAACCACTTACAAAAAAAAAAAAAAAAAAAGTCATACTTTGTGGTGAGGCACCAGGACCCCCCCAGCTACTGATCTCGTAAGAGGGTTTCCTGACTCCCCACCACGAGGTCTGACTTTTAATACAATTTAACCTTTGGAATGCCTCAACGGTATCCAACACATTGCAACACAAAGGGTTAAACAAAAAAAAAAACAAAAGTTTACCACAGGGGCAAAGCCTTGCCACACTCCTGCTAGTATATAAAAAATACAAAGATATATTAATAGCTTTAAATTGATGTACATTTTTATTTATCCCCAATGGGGTAGTTGCTTTCTCCAGAACTGGGGCATCATTTCATTGCTATTTTCACTCATGTTTAAAATCCAGTGACTGCTGTTTTTGAAATTCTTTATTTATTCTACTTGCAGTCTGAGATTTACCTTAATTATCTTAAGTGTGTCCCTTACTGCAATTTATACATAAAATAATATATATAATCTAAAAGTCACTTTTGCTCAACTGTATTTTATTTTGGGATGCCAAAAACAACACATTTATTTTATGGTGATCTTAACACTAGCTCTGAGATTGTAATTAAACATGTATTGCTATATTATTTACTTTTGTCACAGGGGAGGCACCTAAGAATGAGGAGAAAAAAAGGAACATTACATCACTGACCAGAAAGAAGTATGTTTGATACAATGTTATTCTTATGTGAGAGACTATTGTGTTCTTAACTACCCGAGTTGCTAAAACAGAGAACTCTGTTCAGCCTCCTTAGTTCTTATAATCATTAAGTGTTATAATACTAGACTTACTAAGTACCAGCAGGATATATTTGTCAGTCTCATCAGTCACTGGCATGGTCTTGTTTTCAGTATACTATGTCAGCACTTAGGGCCATATTAAGGAAGCTGAAGAGTTATAATTCTGGGGCAAACCACCTGCACAGTGGGTGCAAATAAAAATCCCCATTTCTTTTGTTTAAGGAGCTTTATTAAAGATAAGATAAATTACATACAAGTTTGTGGTATACAAAGCTAACAAGGATGTGTATAAATATAAAGTCTACAGTCAGTTACAGTACGACACCTTCATAGCTATTCAAGTTATACATTACAACAAAATGGCATTTAGAAGGATAGAATTGAATGTATTCATCTTGAGTTAGAGGACTTGCATGCAATGAACCCTATCACAAAAAGGGGTACCAGGTAACGTAATGGGAGCTTTGAGAAGGTTGGGAGAATAGTGAGAGAAGTGGTGAGGGTAGGAGGGGATGGGGGGATGAAGAAATGTTTTAGATGCTAGAGAATGTAGGTACTGCTGACACACCCCAGGAATACCTAGCCTGATCCCAGTGAGGTATAGATGGTGGAAAATTTCATATGAAGGATTGACCATGGTATATTCAGTTGTCTAATATTGAAATAGCATGTAGAGTCTGAAAAGTGGAAGGGAGCCCTTTTTGGTGGAGGTGGATTGCTGTGGTTGCAAGGAAGTCAGCGGGTGAGAGCATAACCAATGGGAGCAGGTGTTGAGAAAGCGGGGCATAGTATCAGAAGATATAGCGTGGAATTTTTCCATGGAGATTTAAAGTTCCACCTGGTGAGCCAGGATGCTAGTGTAGGTGGATCATGAGTACCCCAGTGAAGTGAAATAAGTGATTTTGCTGTATTGAGTAGTTTGGAGACACAGGACCATCGTTGGGGGCTGTGTTTGGTATAAATATGATGTGTATAGGAGAATGGATGTGACACCTCCAGCAGAGAGCAGATAATGAAGAAGTGGACCATACATTGACATTGTAATTAATGTCTTTGGTGTTGGAGTCACGTGCTGATAAGTAGTAGTATTTGGTGGAAGGGAGAGAGTTTGTGATGAGGGAATAGCAAAAAGGAAAGGTCAGAATGAGGGAGGTGGGTTGACTATATGTGTTTTTCTTAAAATGGTGAGCTTTCTGAGGTAGCTGAAGCCCATACTGTACTCTGTGAACCAGAGTTAGATCTGAAGGAGCACCCACTAAGCATGTGAGATGTTATAGTTTTGACTTCAGCTGTTCCAGTAATATGAAGGACTCTCTGTGTGAGAGAGAGTGAAGCGTATCCATAGAGGACTGTTTGAGAGTGGAGAAAAAAGGGAGGCTCTGTCCTGCTGGGAAATCTGGGCTGCCTATGAACGATTTGAGGGGGAAGGATGAGGAACAAGGATGAGAGCGCTGTTAATGTCTCCCCAGGGTTTGAGTATACGACTCAAAATGATGTAGTCTTTGTGAAAGGGAGTGGGGGGATATGGGGAGGCCCAGCATAGCTGTAGGAGGTCTAGGGGGCCAAGTATCTTTGTTAGCATTCCAATCTAGTGAACGATAGAGGAGGAAGAGGTCAAACACTTTGGCAAATGCTGAGGCATTGTAATTTCTCCAAAAGTCTGGGAGACCCATTCCACCCCTATCAATGTTGCGGGATAGGATGGGCAGTTGAAGTTATGGTATTTTATGGGCCCAAATAAAGGAAGAGACAAGGTATTTTAAAGAATCAAGAATATGTTGCAGCTGGAATATGGGTAAGGTATTAAAGAGCTAAAGTACCTCAAGGTGGATCATCCTTTTAATGAGGTTGATTTTGCCCAGACCATAAGAGAGAGAGAGAGGGCTCTCTGTAGCTAGATCTCTTGTGATCGATTGGAGAAGAGGTATGAAGTTGAGGTCTGGGAGAGATGATAGTGAGTTGAGTACCTCACACTTTGAGTATTTAATAAGTACTTGGGAGAGATAGCAATATTCCTAGGGCATCAGTCAGTGGAGGTAAGGAAGTAGTTGGCTGAGATATGAAAAATAGGACATAATTTGCATATGCAGTAACTTTGTAGACTTCTGATCCAGAGTGTAATCCAATGAGAGTTTCAAAGTATGTTAAATAATGGTTCAAGGGAGAGGATAAAAATGAGAATGTATAGGGGGAATCCCTGTCGTGTACCACTAGAGATGGGAAAAGGATTAGAAAAGGTAGCATTCACTAAGACCTTTGACTAGGGGGACAGGTATAGCCATGATACCCGTTAAAGGGTTAGTAATGTTTCATAAAAAAGCAGCTCCAATTAATCTTTAGTATTTGGGCCATGGAGTGTGTTATTTCAATACTGTCAGAGCTGTAATTAAAGAGTAATTGAATGATAAAGTATCCCCCTCCTTTCCTTTTTACCTAGTGTAAGCCACCTCCCATCAGATGTGGAATCTGGTCCTAAGACCAGACCGCTCACAGCAAGGGACAATCTTCTTACTGTGAGCATAAGGAAAACTCTGCCCCCCTTGACAGGATTTTCAGGGTTTTTTTTCCTTATGCTCACTGAAGATTGTCCCTCTCTGCAATCCATCTGCACAGTCTTTCTGCTCTGAAGTGAGAAATGTTACATCAGTAAAAGGGGAGGGAGGGAGGAGAATACTTTATCATTCAATTACTCTTGAACTACAACTCTGACAGTATTGAAATAACATTCTCCATGGCCCAAATTCTATGAAGATTAATTGGAGCTGCTATTATTGTGAAACATTACTATCCCTTTAACATATGAGGTCTAAGGCCAATGTGAGTAAGGATCTCAAAGATGTATTTCCAGCGAACTCTGTCAAAGATTCTTAGACCCTCGTTGAGTAGGGAGATCGGGCGATAGTTACAACATGTGGAAGGGTCTTTGCTTGGTTTAGGTATAATAATGTGAACTTCTAAAGATTGGGGATGGAAAGGTTGTCCAAAGAAGACCAAATTGAATGATTTCGGCATGTAAGGGAGAAAAAGGATCGGAATATGGAAGCGAAAAGCCATACAGACCAGGGCTTTTTTCCAAAGCAATCAACTTAATTGCATTAGATTATTCGACATCCAAAAAGGGCGAATCAAGAGACTGCTTTTCTGTAAGGGAGAGAGTTAAGACCCTTAACACTGTGCATAGTCATCTCTCTTAATGATTAAGAGAGGGAGTGCTAATCTGGGTGGACCAGATGCTCCTGGAGGCACTGCAGTGTAAGAGCACAAAAACACACACACACACACACACACACACACACACACACACACACACACACACACACACACACACACACACATATATATAAAATACAGAGAGATAGAGAGATATAATAAGTATATTGTCTTGATAATGGCGCTCGGTGGGGCCGAAACATTGATAATAAATGTTAAACTTATGTTTATAAAGATCTATGAGTGCTCTTGTTTATGGTGTTCACACCATTTAACCTTTCATATATAAATATATATATATGGAAGGTAGGGAGGGAAAAAGGTGGAGGGAAGAAGATAAGGAATGAGAGATATTGTGAGCGGTGAGAATGAAAAGAACAGGACCGTGAGCTGGAGCATTACATGAGGATAGGTTAAAGTGAGGCAAAAAAAGGAAATATATATATACGACAAGTGCCAAAAGGCCTGTGGGGGAGGCCATAATTGGTGAGTTTGTGGGAAGAGTGTTCAAGTGTGAACCTGTGCATGAGTATGGAGGCCGATTGGTGAGGGGAGTAAGTATCAGGTGGATGCCGGATTGGGGGATTTAGGAAGTCCTAGTGTAATAGCTGAGGTAGAGGTGAGGTGTGCCAGAATATGGGTGTGTGTGAAGTGGAAGCAAGTGGATTAGATGTTTCAGTATTGACAGGAGAGGGTATGTAAGAGATGTATTATGAAGGGATACTAGAGGTTTCCAACGTTTCACAATGTG